>OX458977.1:10002500-11202500 GCA_949774945.1 Hoplodrina ambigua
TTTTAATCTAAATGTCATCAAAAATTCCCTGAATAGATACCCAAATTATGGATAACTATTTCGTACATCCATACCTGCGCAAGCTCTCCATTACTGACGCCTGTCAAGTCTCATCTTTCGTGGCGCGTATTGTACAGAAGCTAATAAAAAAGAAACATAAAAACAAATAATAACTATGCAGATTTTTATAAATAATAATTTGTAATTTTAAAATCCATATAAGGCGATTATTACACGACACCGTGCACCGTACAGTGTACCGTGTGGTAATCGCCTAAATATTTACTCTATACAAACTCTATACTAAAAAAACAAATGTTAGGATTTTTGTCTATCTGACTGTTTGTTCCGGATAATCTTCGAATCGGCTGGAGCATTTTGACGAGACCTTCACTGGCAGTTAGCTGCTGTTATAAGGAGTAACTAAAGCTACATTATTTAAAAAAATAAAACCGTGACACCACGCAAACGAAGTCGCGGCCATAAACTAGTAATGACATAAATAACTGCTTGCTGAAGCTAAGCTCACAAGTTTCTAGTCCACCCACTACTTCAACTAAGTTCACTGCTATTAAGAAAGTGTATTGTTCTAACAAGATTAGAGGTGTGCCACCGCGACCGCGCTGCTAATTCATTTACGTGCCAGTTAAATATAGTGCACGTACAATATAGGACATTAAAATGTGGGGTAACTTTGAGTGCCTCTCTATTAAGACCAGGTACCTGTTTGTATACTACCAAATAATAATGTTAGCTACGCGGGAACCGTAATTGCTTTTGGAGAAATATTTAGGATAATTTTTTTGGCCGAAAGTGTTTGCTTGTTTTTTGTGGTTCACCTTAAGGGTGAAAATCGCGGGCTTGTGGACGGCGAGTGATGGGTAGCTTGCCGTCCAATCAAGTACCAGGCACTTCGCGCCTCAAAGAGCTGTCAGCATAGGGACGGGGCCTCAATAGGGCTAAACGCCTGCCGGGGTAGCGAGACGTCTTAACAGGATACCGTGGCCCCAGAACGCAAAGGGCAACAGAAGAAACAGGGTGGTTTTTGAGTCAGTAAAAGTCTGACAGTCCCTTCCGTCCCACCCAGGGCGGAAGGACGCAATTGAAGATTTTTACCGCCCCAAAAAATGGGACCTTATAACTAAGCCTTCGACATATGTCTGTGTGACGTCAGTCCATTCGTCTGCCTGCCTCTGGGCTGTATCTTTTGAATCATAAAAATAGATATTTGAAAGCTCTATGCTATCTGGAAACAATTTTGCTGATGCCCTGGACAGTAAGCGCGACAATTTTTATCACCTAATCGTTAACTTATTACCTCGTAAAAATATTTCCTTTAAAGACTGACATTAAATATTCAAATAAGAATACTAAATTCTTGATAAGGCGCAATAAAACGGGGAGATATTTCAACGTTTTTAAAGCGAAGGCGGCCATTACCGGCGATTTTCGCGCGGCACAAAATGACACTCCTTTTCGGACCCTTTTGAATTTCGAACCAAAAAAATTAGCATTCACTTGTCAATGTTTTTTATTTTCTTTTTTCTGGACTGTAGCCACCTCAATACTCTGACACAGTAGAAGGTATTCCAAAAGTTTTGAAATACTTAGAAATTCATTTTATTTCTGTCAGCAATTCGAAGTTATTCAAAGAACTAGCTTCTTCCTGCAACTTCGTCCGCGTCAGAGTTGATATATTATCTCACAGGAACTGTACAATTTTCCGGATTAAAAAGTAGCCTATATGCTATTCCTCTGCTAGCGTCTCTGTCATGATCAACAAACATCTATCCATCCAAAATTTCGCATTTATAATAGTACTAAGAAGGAAGATTACGTTTACTTATGCGAGGTACTTAGGTACTCGGATTGTTATGAAATTAATTTTGCATTACATGGATGGTGGAAAATGCATAATGATGTGAAGAAAATGTGTAGAAGTGTGTTCTGAATTCTAATAAAACTGTGCAATCGGCAAGATTCAAAAAAGGAACTAAAGAACTTTAAAATAAAATTAAAAAATATTTAATGTTCAAACCAGTAGTGTAATAGCTTTTTTTTTTAATTTACTTTTGTAATATTATGTGCTGTCGGTATTTATAGTCATCTACGTAGATACACCCCCATATTCGCTATATTCTCAAGAACACAGATACTTGCAACAAGTAAACACTTATTATAAAAACAATGATGAGTGAAAGACGATTAACAAAGGGTATTTACATGGCAGAGGTGAGTGGCACCGCAGGGAGGGGTCACTCTAGGCAGACCTACACTGACCTTATTGGTGAGGTTCTTCAGAAAGGTCAGGTGAGCAGTACTCGTAACCAGCGCGTTTGTATGACTAGATGTATGAACATAGTATGTAGGAATCGTAGCAGGTGACGTTCTGTGGTTTCTCTGCCTACCGCCATGGGAAAAAGGCATGCGTTTATGTAAGTACGTATGTATGTATAAAAACATTCTGTTTCACTTGCCGATATTGTTCGTTATGTCTCATGTTACCACAACAAGTGGATAATACAGTAGCAACTTAATTATTTCACTCCACTTCACAAAAGTACTATTATTCCAGATATCTTCAATTTTCGTCCGATTCGCATACAATATGATACTGACAGTATCAATGTGAACAGGAAAAATACAAGCTATCCAATTACTCGTATAATAACATCGCCATCGTAGTTTCGATTTTATTCAATTTTGATTTTATTTGTTATTCCTGAGTAAGTAGGTGGATATTTATTTTGTTCTTTAATACTTAGATAGTTTATTTTGTAGTCAACAGCCACACGGGTCGATGCATCAGGTTAAGCTACACTTGCCGGGGTTAGGCCGTGGAACGGTGACCATCTTTACACACCGAGACTTCTCCGTGCCTCGGAAAGCACGGTCCCGGCTATCATACGTGCATAGATTTTAGCCAGTCGTTACGGGTCGTCAGAAACCTGTAACAACCAGTCTTACCATGTTGTCGGTGTTGTATTACTCAGTCACTGGATTGTTGAGGTCAGATAGGCAGTCGCTCCATGTAAGATACTGATATTCAGCTGCATTCGGTTAGACTGAAAAACCATAACATAGATAGGAAAAGGCTAGGCAGAATATATTTGTTACTTTGGGTTCCATTTCTTATTTACATAAAAGTCATAAAACTCACATTACTTTTATGAAAAATGTATAATTATAATGTCATACGTTTTTTCCCAATGTTTTATGTGTCTACTACATTTTCTAATTTCACATATAATTATCTGGATACAAAATAAACAACTTATTCCACCTCTATAAAACAAGAAAAACTCGACATGTTCAGAAAAACTAATCATAATAAACTTTCATTTACCGAATACTCGCCATTTTGTTCAGCGTGGCGACAAATAGCCAACCAACTAAAGTCATTTCACTTGAGCTAACTTTCCACTATCTCATAAAATAGGTAGGACAGGGCCGGAATTAGTTTTAATAATTAAGAAATTAGTTTAATTTTGAAATCAAACTGAAAATGAAATGTCAACTCCTCCTGCAGTTTGGATACAAAACCACATTGAACGTTCAAAGTCAAAGTCAAATCATTTATTTCAATTAGGCCAATAAGGCACTTTTAAACGTCATACACAAAAAACAAAATAGAATTGAATCTAGTTGCGAGAAGACGTTATTTGAATCATCATCATCAACATCATAATTATCAGGCGAACGTCCACTGCTGGACATAGGCCTCCCCTAACGATAGTCACGTACGTTACGTCCATGTATCCAGCGGTTTTCCGCGACTTTTACAAGGTCGAAAAACTACGTCTTGGGGCGCCTTCCCACACTGCGTCTGTTGTACAAGCAATGTGCCCTGCCCGTTGCCATTTGAGTTTAGCAATTTTGAGACTTATGTAGGTATGTTGTTTAAATATTTGCCCAAAAAACGATAACATAACCCGTCTGTACGGATAAAACGATCGTAAGAAGATACTTTTACAATTCCCCTCTTTTCTTTTTGCTGGAATTTTTTACTTGGGTATTTTTTCATCCTTTTTCTTTTTAACAAAAAATGTACTATGCCAATTAGCCTACTACTACTAGATACAAATATACGAGTACATGATGTGTAATAAGTACTTATTTACTTGGAATACCGTGTACTATTTTACGAAACTAGATTTGTTGTTAATACCTAAAAACACAACAACTCTAAAAAAAAACAAAAATTAGATTTATAGTTGCTTTGAAATCAATAAACTGTGACGTCACAGTATATTGCCATACAAAATCAATGGGGGCATCGTGTTTTAAAAACTAGGTACCTATGTATGTGATGCTTATAAAAACTATGTAGGTATGTATGTGTCAAATATCCAAATGTCACAAAGGCACAAAATGATAAACCTAATTTATATAAAACCTTCTTTCATTTGAATAAAAACAGTTGATCGGTCTCCAAGCATTCCATTTTCAAAGTTTACCTTTCGGACGGTGATTCGGCCCTGTTCAAAGCTGGAGAACGAAGATCAAAGTTAAAATTACACTAAATAGTTTAGTAGAAAACAACTGGCGTGTTAGTCTTGAGAGTTTACACTGAAATTCAGAAGTGAAAATAAACTGAGGTAGTAAAAAGAATTTCATGTATTTCAAAGGTAAGTGTTTTTAAAGGTAAGACATACATATATAGAGAGAGATAACGATAGCGGTGGCGGTGGCTGTGGCGGTGTAGCGGTGGCGATCTGGGCAATTTTTTGACGCAACGAATACTTTTATGGCCCATAGATAGTTATTGTGGCTCTGGCTGTTTGTATGAGAGTTTAAACGACCCACGATACAGAAGAAATTCTTTCTTCTTCTTTATCGAACAAGGTCTTATGACCCTACACACCCTAGTGTCAGAGTTTCTAAACCGCCTCAAGGGCCTCTGACATGGTTGGTCTTATGTTGATAATAGCAACAAGAAAAAATACACCCTCTATAATAAAAATTATATATTTGTTTTTTGAAATAAATAAATAACATGAATTCTACTAATTAACAACGTTCAAAATTTAATCGCAATCTCATCTCAGAGACATTTAATATCAAGAATTATAGGCAAACTAGATTACGCCGGCGATTACGTTCAGACAAAAGCGCTACAACTAGGGGGCAATTTTAAAAATGTTTAGGAACTATCGCGATCTAATCTTGGTCTAATCTGAAAAGATCTAGATCTGTCAAAAATACCTCTAAACTTACTGTATTATAAGAAATGCGAAAGTTAGGATTATTGTTTTTTAATCATGCCAGAACTTCTGAACGGAATAGATTATAGTCTGGAATATCACACAGGTTCCCATGGGATAATATATCAACTTTGACGCGGACGAAGTCGCGGGCAGTAGCGAGTATAAAATAAGTCTGCTATAATTTGTGTTTGAAACACTAATGATATCATTAGGAGAAGTCACATGATAGTATGTTTATTATAAAATATTACGTAAAAGGGACAGAACCATTACTGTGTCCCTTTTTAATTATAATTGTTGAAGTTTAATGACTCGAAGGGATTATTAATATAAAGTCGGTTAGATAAACTTTGATGGACAATTTAACTTGTGCTGTGTGGAATTATAAAATAAATAATTCCTTTGTCAAGACTGCTGTCTACAAACTTGAAATAAGCGCGATTATATCGGCTCTTAAATAAGCGCAATTGCGCTTATTTAAGAGCCGTTATAATCGCGCCGTTTTGCAATTGTGGCTATTTTGTGGTTAAAGAATCTTTATTTTACTTAATCTTGTTGCTACTTTATATTTCTTAATTAAGGTATTTTAACATTGGCAGAGGTGTACCCATTATTAGTACACACACACACACATTTCCGTTATGTTTAAGTCCAATGTTCACAAATTCAGACTCCGAGGTTGCTACTGAGAAATTTTTGATAGAAAAACTGAATAATACTGCCCGACCTGGGAATCGAGCCAAAGACCTCATGTTCAGCAGTAGCGTTTTGCGACCACTACACCAACGAGACAGTTAAAGGTTTACCATAAACTGTGTGTAAGGTATTTTATATTCAAAAAATTGCCCAATTAGTTATATAGGTACGTACTTCGTTTGTAAAATGAACATCGATAAGCTTCCATTTTGCTTTTAACATTATTCGGAGTTGCCAAGTTCAGTGAGTCGTGAAATTACTTCTATATCTAGCCAGTATTTTAGCGATTGATTTATGTAATATAAAAAATACCACAATGCTTTTGTATAAATATAAAAGACTGCTATAATTTAAGCTTAGTTCTGTCAAAAGGTGTTCACGATGCCCTTCATTGTAGGCACTTAATTTGGTATTTTATATTTAATACTAGCTTTTGTTATATTAAAAATGTATTACATTATATCCAACAAAAAACGTTTATTGATACAGTGAACAAAAGAGATATATGTTTATATGCAGGGTCGTCAGATATAGTTGAAGTTTTCTTAGAAGCCGATGAATGTTTTCAAATGTAACTTAATTTTAAGAGTAAGTATATTAAACAGTTCAATAATTAAGTTAAGTTTCAATCGAAGACATCCATCGGTTTCTAGAAAAACTTCAACTAAATCGGATGACCCTGCATACCTATAGCTTTTATATATATTGTTGACTGTATTATCCCAAACATACTTAAAAATAAATATCGTTACATTTCCAAAATCCAAAACAATTACTTTTAAAAAATGATAGAATTTTTAGAATTTTATTGTTTGACGTCACTCGTTTATTTTATTTCGTTACTTTTTTTCAAATCTGTGACACAGATGAATTTTGTTTACAAAGTGAAATTTCTCGCAACAATATAAAATGTTGAATGTCAAATTCCGGTTTCCACAAAAATATTATTCACACGTACCCAAATATAAGATTCAATTCTTGGTGGTACTTGCTCTGCTGCCAAATTTTCCTAAGGAGACAACAGGAAGGAAAATAAAATATATTTCACTTCAAATAAGAAATAATCTCGACGGCCACAATTTTGCGAACCATGAAATTGTTTCCATTTTGCCTTCTAAATCTACTTTACACAAATAATCGTGGTAACTCATTCAAATTTCAACCGTAAGTCACTTGGCTTCTATTCAAATACCTATGTACGTAATTTGTTGTATTCACCTACATTAATTGTTAGGTATAATATACATTGTGTCTATTTGAATCACCACCTGTCACTAATTCAGTTTATGTACGGACATCGACAATATTATAATTAGACTAGTCTGTAGCGACTACTCGTGTGTCGCGACTGCTGAGCATGAGGTCTTGGGTTGAATTTCCAGGTCGGGCAAAGTGTTTTTGCATTTTTCCAACAGGCATTTCTTTGTAGCAGCCTCGGAGTCTGGATTTGTGCCCGGTTGATGGCAATAGGCTCGCCTCGCCCCATATTACATGGGAATTAAATATAACTGCCGAAAAGTAGGTGTAGGTATTATTAGGTACGCCTCTGCCTAACCCTTCGGTGATTACAGGAGTGTTAGTCTGTCTAGAAGTGTGTCATGTACCTAATCGGTGAACACCTATATGACGTCAAACTATTCTGAACAATTTATAAAGCGTACGAATATGAATTACAATTTGAATAAAGAATTTGCAGAACTCAATGAATAGAATCTGAATAATAAGGTACATTCAAATACGCTAAAAAATTGTACGAATAATTGTTGACGCATTTTTCATTTCATTTGGTTGTGTGTATAAAAATGTACTTCGTACATAATGTTTAACAAAATGAGACATCGATTTGGTCACACAAATCGATACCGATTGCCCCCCAGACGATTATAGCAGCACACATCATATCACGCGATGTCCACAGTTACACGAAATATTACTGGTCACTATAATATCGTACTCATTAGTTCAATATATTGGTACGAGTGTCGACTATTATAAGATATCTTGCTATAATCATAACTATGTCATGTCTAGCCCACTCTTTTGGTCTATATTCAGAAATCTGTACTTAATATTATACAGCTGAAGAGATATTTTGTTTGTTTGTTTATACAGGAACTACCCGGTCGGACTGCCTCGTTGGTCTAGTGGTCGCAAAGCGTGACTGCTGAGCACGAAGTCTTGGGTTCGATTCCCAGGTCGGGCAAAGTGTTATTGGGTTTTTCCATCCAGGAATTTCTCAGTAGCAGCCTCGGAGTCTAGATTTGTGCCCGGTTGATGGCAATAGGCTCGCCCCCTTTTACATGGGACTTAAACATAACTGGCGAAAATGTGGGTGTACTAATGGGTACACCTCTGCCTAACCCTTCGGGGATTACAGGCGTGATGTTATGTATGTACCCAGTCGGATTGGAAAAAAACATGTTTGTATATGATAGCCAATTCTTAAAGAATAGTACAACAGGCTTGTGGCTTTGTGGCTTTATAACATCACGCTACGATACACAAGAGCAAAGCAGTGACCAAACACGTAACTCAACGCGGGTGAACCTGCAGACTATAGCTTGTATAGGGATTAAAGTCTAGTCTAGCCCAGTTTTATTAAAAAATATCTCCCTGAATATTTTTGGATTAATAACCGTATACAAGAGCCAAGTGAAATAGTTTTTATTTTCATATTTCTTGGGAGAGACACGTCGAGCTATTTTATATGTGTCACGCAATTTATAACTGCAAAAATTGCGTCCTACTTTTATTACCTTTTAACTCTTGCGAACAAAGTATAGTAAGGAGGAATCGCAGGAAAAGAGTTTTTTCTTTTAATTATGTATACGAAGAAACTATTGCTGTCGCTCTGGGAGCCTTGGCGTGCGAAAAGGACAACTGCATCAAACTAAATATACGTGTAGACTGAGAAATAGTCATAATTCAGGGGTTGACTCTCACATATTTTCTTTTCTAAAATTGAACCAATATAAAAATAAACTGAATAAAAAGGATATATAGTGTGCCCCTTAGCTTTTCCTTTTTTCATTAATAGTTTTTAAATCTATATTTACTGTACTCCTTTGTTTTTTATTTCATTAGTAGTTATCCAATCTATACACTAGGCCTCTGTTCACAGCGGTTTAAATAAGTAATTTCGAGCATTTTCTATGGGTTTTAGTTCCTTAAAAAACAATGTATTTATCATTAAAAAAGAAAACATGGAGTCATAGAAGTATTTGATACTAGCTTCTGCCCGCGATTTCGTCCGCGTAAATGTCGGACCTCCGTTTAATCCCCCTAGGGGGTAAAATCCGTATTTAGCGGACGTGTACTAACTATAATCAACTTCCCTGTCAAATTTCATTTGTGTGAGTGAGTGCATTACTTTTCGTTTAAAAACTGTACGTTAAAATCGCTTTAAAATCATAAACCAGAAACAAAACAGGCGAAAACATTTAAGTATATGGAGAAAGAACCACCCGCGTTTCCTCTAAGACCGGCCATGTTTGTTATCAAAACCTAGTGCCAGACTGCTTGTCTCTGCGTGTATCGATTACGGAGCGTCTGCAAAGCCTAGTAGCTGGCTGTTTTCCACGCGCGCTGCGGTCAAGGCTGAAAGTGCAGACTAGAGCTACACAGTTGAACTAAAATATATGTATGCACTTACATGTTGTTCGACTCAAAGGTTTTTGTGGCTTCACATATAATGACGTGAACCTAGGGTTGCCAGGTCATCAAACATAATACCCGACAGACTAGTCAAGTTGGCCGGACATTTGGGTAAAAAGGCCAGACGCCCAACATATTGAGAATTTTGTGTCAAAGTGTTACATAAGTCAATTTTATTAAATGTAAAATTAAGCTTATTTTTATTTTTTATTACCTATTACCATAAATCTTGTTAAATAATATTAACAATATTCTAATCTAATATATAAAATTGAATGCAGAATCAGTCTAAGTACTTTATTATTAATCAGTCAAATAAAGTCATCAGCAAAAATTAAATTCTAGCTAAATATTTATAAACATTTGTAATCAAAAACTTAACAAAAGCCGGACCCCTTTTATTTTGGCCGGGCACGAAATATAAAAGTCTAACTATGTCCGGCTTTGTCCGGACGCCGTGCAACGCTACGTGGATCGACTCTACGCTGTCGCGAAGCACACGATATTTTAATCCGTTTGTTTGAAATTGTGTCAATATGGGTGGAGATCAAACGCAGGACCGACGGCTTTACGTGCTTTCCGAGGCACGGGGATGTCACATCACCAACTTCCAAACTACGGACTGCTACTGATAACCTACACCATACCTCCACCTACCTATATTTGATCATATCATCCGCAGTCTTACTAAAGTACCTATATAAAACTCAACTAATAAAACACTACTTATAAATTGCCAATGTATTCGTTCCCGCTGTATCTTAACTCCATGCATGAGCACAGTTGCCAGCTTTGAGGTTTTAATTACAAGCTTATAAACTAGAAGTAGTATTACATGCTGCTAAAGTTGCATAATAACAAACTTCGCCTCGAAGATACAAAGAACAAACTAAATGGTTAATGGTAGTTTATTATTATTATTAGTAGGTATGTCGTGATGGCCTAGCGGTTAAGGCGCCCGCCTCTCATGCATGAGGTTGTGGGTTCGAATCCGTCAAGTAACATACATATAACATCACGCCTGTAATCCCCGAAGGGTTAGGCAGAGGTGTACCCATAGTACACCTACATTTCGCCAGATATTTTATAATTAACAGTTATTGAAAACTTATACAGTTTTCGAGGTCAATTTTATACAAATTCGCTGAAGTTTATCCCCTGTTAGGGAATGAATTGGTCTCTTTTTTTTTTAAATCATCAAATGTAAAAAATCATCAAATGACTCCTTCCGTCCTGGGTGGGGCGGAAGGGACTGTCAGACTTTTATTGACTAAAAAACCACCCTGTTCCTTCGGTTGCCCTTTACGTTCCGGGGCCACGGTATCCTGTTAAGACGTCCCGCAACCCCGGCAGGCGTCCCGCAACCCCGGCAGGCGTCCCGCAATCCCGTCATTGTCCCGGAATGTATTGGTCTTCAGACCAATAAAGGTACGAGGTAAGAATAAGGTAAAAGTAGATATGAATCTCCTATCTACAAAACTTGACACAAAGACCCAACAATTCCTGCCTCATCATAATTTACCTTTCACACGAGTTCAACATTCAATATAACAAAAAAAAAACATGAAGCTGAACACTGTTATCATGACTTTGATAACGACCTATATATTTGAATAAAGAATCCATCTCAGACACATGTAACAGCTGCAAACATTTCCCGGCCGTCGATTTTCCCGTCATTCATTCAACACTCTGTAAAAACTCAAACGAGTAATTCGAAGAATCGATTCAGAAATCGGTTGAGTATTCGAGTATTGTTTACTGACAACTTATTGTAACAGGTGCACCTCTAGTAAGATTTATTATCATTATAGTATCGAAGATTCTTTTTTATGTAATTTTTAGAGAGGGATTACCGAAGTGTATTTAATAATAATAATACCAGCCTATTATTGTCCTACTGCACAGTATAGGCCTCTTCTCATACAGAGAAGGCACGAGCATTGACGGGTAAACGGCTGAATCAATTTCGATGAGGAATGGAATACAATAATACAGAAACCTATCATCTCATAAGTTCTAAAATCGTGGACCACGCCACTTTTAAATAATTTACACTTATTAATTAACATACTTTTTTTGAGCTATCAAAACGCAATTCCCCCAAAGATTTTGTATGCCATTATTAAACTGTGAGTCACTAATTTGCCAATTCAATTGACTTTGGATTGATTTCAAACCTACTAAATATTTGATTTGAAAATACTTATAAATTAATTTCAGTTAACACTGAAAATTAAACCCGTTTGAAAATTAAACGGGTTCAGAGCTTAAATTAAGTGATTTTTTGAGAAGATTTTGGTGTCAACTACCCAACCCGAACAAAAACCCAATCATAAACAAAAACCATAGACAAAATACAGAAAGTGTATAAAGAAAATTAGAACAACAATGACAATATATTATTCGATTCGGGCATGAAGTGAAACGAGGACTCCAGGATAATGGAGGAGTATAATCTATCAAATAATAAGGTCATGTCGAAATCTCTGAAATCGACTCGTACAGCTTACACTTACACAATAGGAGACTACGACAATGGTAGATGTAAGTCGACTTACTTTAAGCCCAACGTATTAGGGATTAAGATTCTTTGACTGATATTTCAATCTTAATCAGGGAATACTGACTAGATTTGTGGCTAGGTTCTGCCAGCAATTTAGTTTGTGTAGACTTTAGATTAGATAATTTATTTCAAAAATCGAAATAGAAACAATTGTTTTAGTTAAAATAAAGGTAATTTAAAAAACTATGTTAGTATTGTTGGGGACTGTTAGACTTTTACTGGGTTTTCTGGGTTTTTAGTCAGTAAAAGTCTGACAGTCCCTTCCACCCCAACCAGGGTGGTGATTTTTACCACCTAAAAAAAAAAAAAAAAAAAAAAGATGTATGCGACTGGCACAATGATTGTAAAATAGGACGATCCAATTTCTTCGCAATGATAAAAAGTTAAAATTCCTAAGTTCTTTCCCACGGGAACACAAATACGGGGTAAAAATTAACCTACGCGTTTAGCCATATGTTAAGGCACCACGCTAATTCCGCTTAACCGTTTACAAGTGAAAAAAAAGTAACAAACATCCATTCATGCTCACAAACTTTTGCTTTAATAATAATAGGAAGTAGTATAATGAATGTAAGTCCAGGTCCGACTTTGATAGATGACACCTCATTACATACGAATTGACAACGCGACAAAATTCTTAAAAAAATGGATTCTTAACTAAAAAGTGTACTAAGCAAAAACCCGAATGCGTAAAAAATACTTTTTTTTCTTGATTTTGTAAATTTTCTTTTTTCTTAAAAGCTTGTTTTTTTTTCCCCAGGTAAAGCAGAAGGTACCGAATATTCCCAACATGTCGCATAAGGGGGTAACAACAAAACTTTAAGTAGGTAGATGAGTCTCTCTCGGGCACTCTCGGCCGCAGGAGCTCCCTGCCGACATGAAAATGTTTCATAAGTCGACTTTCACAACTTCGTTATTTGTATCTTTCCACACACAACGGTTATGCTGTACCTGTAGAAAAATCTAAGCTTGTTAAGCTACGAGTGAATCTATACGAATATTAGAAAACTGAAGAGTTTGTGTGTAATTTGAGCGCGCTAATATCACGAATTTTAAGTTATTCCATTTATCAACGAAGGCTGTGTAATAAGCGGAATAAAAAATAGCCTGCCCTTTCTTGGAGTTCAAACCTCGCACCAAACGTCAAAATCGGTTCAGTGGTTTAGTTGTGTGAGAGTAGAGTTACTGTCGCATTAAAATATTAGTATCGGGAACTCATCTAAACTCATTAACTGAAAACCCGAAAACAGCTCACTATATTATTCATTAAGAACAACTTTTACTATGGGATCAATCCTGAAATCTTAAAAAAATCGTCTGATTGGTACATTTATATTATCTACGAAATCAACAAAATATATAGACCAGCAGATTTTTAATTAATAAAACGACCTGAAGGCCAATTAAAATATAAAAGTATTAATGAACAATGTTTAAAATGTGCATGCTTCGTCATTAGGCGACGATTATTTATGGTAGATGATAAACCTCATATAAGTGAATTGTTCTTATGAGAAAAAAAGTATCTTTAAACCTAAATATAGTCCCTCTCAGCTCTAAATATAATCTCATCTCAGCGACAATCAATGTCAAAAAATTGTAGTAAATCGGAGGCATTTTTTTTTACAGATGAAGACTAAGATTAGATTACGATCATTCCTAAAAGTTAGTAAAATTGCCTCTCTGTTTTGAGATTTTGGGATAATCCAATTACACCTTCTTGAATTTCTTACAGTTTTCATTCAGTTCTTGAATTTTTTATCATTAAGTATGTACAGTCTACAAAAGAGATAGGTATGCAGGGTCGTAGATATATTTGAAGTTTATTTAGAAGCCGATGAATGTTTTTAAATATAATTTAATTTAAAACGTAGATAATAAACATTTTGTTAAGTTAAGTTTTAATCGAAGTCATTCATCGGTTTCTAAGAAAACTTAAACTATATCTGATGACCTTGGATACCTTTCTCTTTTGTTGACTGTACCTAAGTATATTTTTCATCTTGCAGACGAAGTCCCACATCCTCCCTCTCTGAATTTATAATGTGGTGACCGGCTTTCAGCTTACCAACCCAACCGAAAATCTTTCTCTTGCGAGCAAATTAATGTTTCGTATGGAAGATTAGAAGGAACATTGTGTACCTATAATATAAGATTTTGTAATCCGTTGTTAATTAACGTTTCAGTGTTTCTTACTATACACAAAACATTACGCTTGTAATCCCCGAAGGGTTAGGCAGAGGTGTACTCATCAGTACGCCCACATTTCGCCAGTTATATTTTTGAGTACCATGTAATAGGTGGTGAGTCTATTGCCATCAACCGGCCACAAATCCAGACTTCGAGGGTGCTACTGAAAAAATTCTAATGGAAAACCCAATAACACTTTGCCCTACCTGGGAATCAAAGCCAAGACCTCATCCTCTGCAGTCGCTTTGAAATGACACGGTTAATTCTTATTACACAACTAGGTGCTGCCTGCTTCATCCGCAAAGTTTTTTTTCACAAGCGGTCCTATGTCTTTGGTTACTGCTCTGTTCCCGTAGGTCGTGGCGTGATGTTACAGCCTATTCTTCATGAATTCAGCTATCATATACAAAAAGAATTCATCGAATAAGACGGGCAGTTTCAGAGATTAGCGCGAAAAACAAACACACAAACAAAAAACACACCAGCTATATTTTATGGATCTGGTACCTTTCGCGAATGGACATTTCCGCGCCAAGACACTTCCGCGAGTCCCTTTGCGCGCTGGCCACTTGCGCGAAAGACACTTCCGCGACAGACATATGCGCGCCTATACTTGCGCGATAGATACTTCCGCGAAATATGCGCGAAGTATATTTTTATAAAGGACAATGGGCAAAATTCTTGAATTAGGGTTCCGTTACTTTTTTTACTAAATATGCGTCATGGGTGTCGTGTCCATGGTTTTCGAGGGTGCTGATGACGAAAATGAGGTCTAAAAGAAAATCCAAGATGGCGGCCGGAAAAATTTCCAAGATATCTTTCATGGGTGTCGTGTCCATGGTTTTCGGGGGTGCTAATGACGAAAACGGTGTCAAAATGAAAATCCAAGATGGCGGCCGGAAAATTTTCCAAGATATGCTTCATGGGTGTCGTGTCCATGGTTTTCGGGGGTGCTGATGACGAAAATGAGGTCTAAAAGAAAATCCAAGATGGCGGCCGGAAAAATTTCCAAGATATGCTTCATGGGTGTCGTGTCCATGGTTTTCGGGGGTGCTAATGACGAAAATGGTGTCAAAATGAAAATCCAAGATGGCGGCCGGAAAAATTTCCAAGATATGCTTCATGGGTGTCGTGTCCATGGTTTTCGGGGGTGCTGATGACGAAAATGAGGTCAAAATGAAAATCCAAGATGGCGGCCGGAAAAATTTCCAAGATATGCTTCATGGGTGTCGTGTCCATGGTTTTCGGGGGTGCTAATGACGAAAATGGTGTCAAAATGAAAATCCAAGATGGCGGCCGGAAAATTTTCCAAGATATGCTTCATGGGTGTCGTGTCCATGGTTTTCGGGGGTGCTGATGACGAAAATGAGGTCAAAATGAAAATCCAAGATGGCGGCCGGAAAATTTTCCAAGATATGCTTCATGGGTGTCGTGTCCATGGTTTTCGGGGGTGCTGATGACCTGCTGATGGCAAGCCGGCCGATCACCGGGCAGGAGGCAAGGCCTGCGCCCCACCCGCCAAGGCCAGCGGTAGAGGTAGGCCCTCCGCTGCCGCCGCCACTGTCGCCGCCGTCGCCGCCGCTAGGGCGATTCCGCCCTCGAGGAGGGCCCTGGAGGGGGATGTAATGGAGGGCTAGTCACGGCCCCATTGCGCCTCCTCCAGGCCAATATCAACCACTGCGCCGCCACTCAGGATCTCTTGGTCCAGAGCATGGCGCAGTGGATGATCAACATCGCGGTGGTCGCCGAGCCGTACTTTGTCCCACCCAGGGATGACTGGGTGGCGGACCTCGACGGCTCGGTGGTCATAATCGCGTCGGCTGCCGCCGGTACCCCGTCTCTCGAGAGCGTCAAGAGAGGACGGGGCTGTGTGGCAGCACGGTTCGGGGAGATCGCCGTGGTAGGCGTTTACTTCTCCCCGAACCGAACTCTCGCCGAATTCCACGTCTCCCTTAGGGAGCTAGGTCGCTAGCTAGGTAGCTAGCTAGTCGTCGTCGCCGGGTTCGGTTCCCTCCCTGTGTTGGTCCTCGGGGACTTCAATGCCAAGAACGTGGCTTGGGGTTCCCGGTACACGGACCATGCACGGGGCAAGATGGTGGAGGACTGGGCTCTGGAGACAGGCCTGGTCATCCTGAACCGGGGTTCTGTCCCCACGTGTGTACGGATGCGGGGCGAGTCGGTGGTGGACATCTCGTTCGCCAGCCTCGCTCTGTCGCCACGTGTCGTTGACTGGCGCGTAGAGGAGGGGGTGGAGACATATTCCGACCACCGGTACATCCGGTTCGACGTCTCCGCCCAGATCCCAGATACGCCGGTCCGACAGACCCCGAGTGGTCCGCGATGGGCGCTGAAGCAGCCGGACCGGGAGCTCTTCCTGGAAGCCTCGTTCGTGCAGGCCTGGGTGTCGTCACCAGACAGGCCTGCCGACGTCAACGACGAGGCGGAGTGGTTCCAGGAGGCCATGTCCGTGATCTGCGACATGGCAATGCCCCGGGCCCGGCCAGGAAGCGCCCGGCGTCAGGTGTACTGGTGGTCGGATGCGGCACTACGCGAGGCGGTGCCGCATCCGACCCGCCTCGTCGGGCACCTGGGGAGATCCGGGCCGGACCTTGCGGAGAGCCAGTTAAGCTTCCGCAGGGGGCGCTCCACGGTGGACGCCATCATGCGCGTGAGGGCCCTCACGAAGGGGGAAGCAGTATCCCGGGGCAGGGCCGTCTTGGCGGTGTCTCTCGACATCTCCAATGCCTTCAACACCCTGGCCTGGAGTTGCATCAGGGAGGCACTCCGGTATCACCGGATGCCGACCTACCTTCGTCGTGTTGTCGAGGACTATCTGACGGATAGGGCCGTCATCTACCCCGGCCAACGGGGAGAGTGGAACCGGCGAGAGATGTCGTGCGGTGTCCCACAGGGATCGGTCCTGGGACCGCTTCTGTGGGACATTGGATACGACTGGGTGCTGCGCGCCGACCTCCCTGACGGCGTCAGCGTAGTCTGCTACGCTGACCGGAGGCTTTACGCCGGAGTCGTGCGGTCCATGGCCCTCTACGGGGCCCCTACCATCAGGCGGCGGCCACCAGCCAAGTTGGTGGCATGCCAGAGGGTCATGGCCATCCGGATGATCCGGGGATATCGCACGGTCTCCGGCGAAGCGGCAAGCCTCCTTGCCGGATTGCCGCCGTGGGATCTGGAGGCAACAGTCCTCCAGCGCGTCTACGAGTGGCGTGTGGACGCGCAGCGCCGGGGTGAAACCCCGCTGCCGCGGCAAATCGTGCACTGCGGAGTGAGCTCCGGTGCGATCTCATGGCGGGATGGGAGATGCGACTGTCGCAACCCAAGTTCGGGCACGCCGCAATCGCGGCGATAAGACCCCTCTTTGAGGTGTGGCTGGAGAGGCGCTACGGCGTCCTCACCTACCGCCTGACGCAGGTCCTCACCGGACACGGTTGTTTCGGGAGGTTCCTGTGTCGGATAGGGCGGGAGGAAACGCCCGGGTGTCACCACTGTGTGGATCGCCCGGAGGACACGGTGGAGCATACGGTGCAGGACTGCTCCGCTTGGGCAGAGCACCGCCGTGCCCTCACGGAGGTGATAGGCGGCGGCAACCTCTCGCGTCCGGACCTGTTTCAGGCCATGCTCCGGGGCGAGAGGGAATGGGATGCAGTCACCTCCTTCTGCGAAGCAGTAATGCTAGCGAAGGAGGAGGCGGGCCGCGTGACGGAGAGAACCACATCACGCCCCAGCCGCCGCGGGAGACGCCCAGGGCGTCGGACGTCGCGAGGCGACATCCGGCCACCGTAGGCGCGGGCTTGCGGACGGCGAGTAATGGGTAGCTCGCCGTCCGATCAAGGACCAAGCCCGGGTCGACGGCGCGTTCTGTTCGCGCGCGCCTCAAAGAGCTGTCAGCACAGGGACGGGGCCCCCAACGGAGCCAACGCCTGCCGGGGTTGCAGGGCAACAGAAGGAACAGGGTGGTTTTTTAGTCAGTAAAAGTCTGACAGTCCTTCGTCAGTCGGAGTCATTTGATGGTTTTTACCACCTAAAAAAAAAAAAAAAAGCATTGCTGACATCACACTCTTGGTTATTTTCCATCTTCTTCAAATAAAACACTTTTTACAAGGACGACAGTATACATATTTCGTTGCGGGACCCAAGACAGTAAATCGTTTCTCTGGGACTCGTCGAGCTTCATTGCCTCGACGCTTTTCTGGTGGCCTCCACTGTTGATTCTGGCTTTCAGGAGTTGCAGTGGGTGGGAACAGTGTGGCGGGCTTGTCCCAAAAAAAAAAAAAAAAAAAAAAAAACAAAAAAAGTATCAATATGACTCACAGAGATGTGTTCCGTCCGACGGCTCGTGCGCAACTGAGCCGCTCTGTGGCTGTCGCCTGTATTTATAGACACTAACCACGTGCTCGGCGCACGTGTTTGAGTTTTTAGGTTAGGATTCTAACTTTGTAAATAAATGATTATTTTTACAATCTTTTGGAGTAAATAAACTGATAATTAATTGAACCGTACAATTATAATTAATTAATCATCAATAATAATTAATTAACCCTCAAAATAAATAACATTAACATAATTTGTGTTTTTAAACAATTAATTCGTGATCATAATTATTGTAAAAGTCAAAAGTCAAAAAGTCAAAAACATTTATTTCAATTAGACCGATTACAGGCACTTTTGAATTGTCAAGGAGTCTGTCAGTTAGTCCGAAAATTGAAGCTAGTTGCTCGTTCCAAAACGGAGGTAGGCCTCTATGGAGAAGAACGAGCAAGAAACTCCACGGCACTCTTTTAAATTAGGTTTTTACAAAATCCTGGTTACATTATTCTTGTTGATTCTACATGTGAACACAATGAAGGTGAATATAAAACTGAAGTTAAATATAAATTAAAGATGTAAGCTATAGCAGTTAAGAGATGACCAATCCCAACTGACAGCACCCGTTCACGAGCATGACGCATGGATCAGCACCACCTAGCTCAACCATTATGGAGGGAGCCAAATGATCCAACACACGCGCCACCATCAGCGAGACATTTAAGTGAGCATGACAAGCTCTCAACTGCCATGCTCATTAAGCCAAAGCACATAGTAACTTAATAAACAAAAAGCTCCAAGGTACTCACATTTACAGAATTGAAATAAATGATATTAAATTATACAACACTATGTAACACTTCAGTGTACTTCATCGTTAGATGAACTGTGGTATGTAAAAAAAGAAAAAGTAATAGTATTGATAACGAAACAAGTTATTCAGGTCAATAAAAAGGGGGTAAGAAACATCATTATCTAAAAAAAAAAAAAAAAAACTAATTAGTGAGCCCGAGTGGAGCAGGACTAGCATTAAGCCAAGCATTTTTATCTGTCATATAATCTTCTAACGTATAGTATGCTCGACTACATAGTGTGCGTTTAATGCATGTTTTAAACTTTCTCTCATTTAGTTGGAGAATATCCAGAGGTATTTTATTATAGCATTTAACACAGTACCCCATAAAAGAAGTGCTTACTTTTGACAATCTGAAACTTGGTTGATCTAATTTGTTCCTATTTCTAGTATTAAAATTATGTCTATCACTAATTTTCTTAAAAAGTTGAAGGTTTTTCCGAACGTGCATGATGTTTTCATATATATATTGACAAGGTACCGTCATGATGTTAATTTTTTTAAACAATTCCCTTAGAGTATCTCGACTGCCAAGATTATAGATGGCTCTGACGGCCCTCTTTTGCAGGATAAAGATAGAATTTATATCTGCAGCCCGTCCCCAAAGCAAAATACCGTAAGACATAATGCTATGAAAGTAACTAAAATAGACTAGTCTCGCGGTATCCACGTCTGTTAATTGACGGATTTTTCTGACAGCGTAAGCGGCTGAACTTAACCGCCCTGCAAGAGATGTTAAGTGGGGACCCCACTGCAGCTTAGAATCGAGCGTAATCCCCAGGAAAACTGTCTTTTCGACGAATTCAAGTATATCCTTATTCAATATAACGTTACGTTCAGTACTTCTAACATTCGGTAAAGTGAATCTTATGCATTTCGTTTTTTTCTCATTCAACACTAAATTATTAATAGTAAACCAATTGTGAACCTTAAGCATGGCGTTATTTACGTCGTCAAGGTGTTGTGCTCGTCTATCTACTCTAAAAATTAGTGAGGTATCATCAGCAAATAACACCATTTGTGGTTGGTTTTCTAGTAAATGAGGTAAATCATTAATGTATACCAGAAAGAGGAATGGGCCCAGTATTGATCCCTGTGGAACCCCCATCTTTACTTTTAATCCTGATGAAGTAACACCGTTTACTTGAACTTGTTGTTGTCTATCATTCAAATACGATTTTACTAAGCTAAGTGCTAGTTCACCAAGTCCGTAATGCTCAAGCTTCAGCAACAGTGTTTCGTGATTTACGCAATCAAAAGCTTTAGAGAGGTCGCAAAATATGCCAATGGCATCCTGTGAGTCCTCCCATGCATTAAAGATGTGCTTAATTAAAGTAACACCAGCGTCAGTAGTACAACGCCCTTTGGTGAAACCATACTGTTGATCGTGTAAGATGTTGTTACAGTTAAAATAATTGAGCATTTGATTTAGCATTACTTTTTCAAACACCTTGCTGAAAACCGGCAGAACCGAAACAGGTCTATAATTGTTGGTGTCCTTGCTATCCCCGGATTTGAAGAGCGGTATGACTTTACTGTACTTCATTAAAGTCGGGAAAATCCCTTGGTCTATACACAAATTAAATATTAAAGCTAAATAGGGTGCTGATGTCTCAATAATAGATTTACAAACATTAGTAGACATGCCCCACAGATCTTCGGTAACCTTGATCTTAAGTTCTTTAAAAGCCTTCATAACGACCACCGGGTTTATATGTTTAAATTTAAATTCCTTAGGGCAGGCTGAAACATTCGCTCTTAGTAAGTCAATCGCAAGTGAGGGTGAGGAATCTAATGTTTCAGTGGTTTTCATTGGAATATTGGTAAAGAATGTTGCAAATTCCTGAGCCACATCGATATTACTGCTTATGAGACCTTGAGAAGTCTCCAGAGTGTAATCAGTATTATACCTTTTGTTTTTATTTGTTTCATTATTGATAATTTTCCAAACCGTTTTTATTTTATTTTCTGCTGATTTAACCTTGTTACTAATGTATAAGGCCTTTGCTGCCTTACACGTATTTTTAAAAATTTTTGAGTAAGAAGCAACATACTTATTAAATGTTTCAGTGTTTTTATAAGGTTTAAGGCCATACAGCTCAAAAAGTCTTTCCCTACTTCTCCTGATACCTTTAGTCGCCCAGTCACTGAATAAAAACTTAGGGCAAACAGACTTAGTTTTTTTCTTAAAGATATTATTAAACTCTGTATGCACAACTGAAAAAAATTCTTCATACAGAATACTACCGTTGTTCATGTTATAGTCCTGAACACCTAACTTATTAATTAAAGTGCTATTAAATTTATTTAAATTACCAGATGTTATTGGTCTTGACTGTATTTGCATTTTTTGTGTTGGTGTGCTGTACTCAAACGTAACGGTTTGTCCGCTGTGATCAGAGGGAAGATAATTTACTATGGCTTTATCTAAGTAGTTGCAGCAGCAAAAGACATTATCAATACATGTAGCAGTAGTGGAGGTTATTCGTGTTGGTTCTAAAAACACATTTGACAGATTAAATGATTTAAAAAGATTTAATAACCTACTGCTATTTGAATTGTTTTCTAAAATATTAATATTAAAGTCACCACAGATTATTACTGATTTGTTACCCGTTGCAAGATTAGTCAAAACGTCTTCCATTACAGCCTCAAATAGTGAGTAATTCTGATAATTTGGGGGTCTGTAAACGCACACTATAACATGCTTATCTAGCTCAACACTGGACAATTCAATGACATGTTCAATTGATAGTTCCACTATATCTTTACGGGGCTTACATTTTACACTATTTTTAATTAAAATTAGCGAGCCACCACGAAGCATGGATTTGCGGTTGAAACAACTGCCCACAGTATAATTATCATAGTTAATTAACGTTTCATAATCTTTTAACCAATGTTCAGTTATACAAATAATATCGAACCTTGTCTTTTCTAAAAACAGTTCAATTTCTAAATGCTTGGAAGAAAAACCTTGAATATTCTGATGAAATAATTTCAAGGAATGTTGCTTAGCCCCTTTTTTACAATTTGGTAAGTGATAGCTAGAAGATACTTTGTTGTTGATAAGTTTACCTATACTGTTATTGGTACCTTCTGTTGTCTTACTTACTAGTTTAAAAAAATATTTCTGCTTACCACCTTTACATTAGTATTATTACTAAATGAGGTGCTAATTATAGGTGACTTCGACATACTAATTATGTCTGAGTTAATATTAAAAGCTAATAGCCAAGCTATCTGACGTCTAAAACTAATGGGCAGATACACTGTATCCCTAGTCGATCTTAACTTTTCAACAAAACTGTTGGTGTCCAAAAACAAAAGCTTGTCACTATAGTGACTTACAAGGAAATGAATATGATTATTTAACCTATGTATGTAATTATTTTTCCTGTTTGATAGGTTCTCAAAATAAGGGAAAGCACACAGTATTATTTTTTGACAATTAATTTTCAACATTTCAGTGACATAGTCAGTTATATCTTCTTTTGTTACATTTATGCTATTTCCTACTAATATTGTTATAATTGAATTAGGATCATATTCCTTGTTTATTACTGCAGACATAATGTCCTTGTAGGAAGTACCAGGCATACAATAATTTAAAACAGAATGTGTCAGGTTGTTGTTTAATAACTTTCCTATACCTTTCCCAAAACTATCAGAAAACATAATGGGACAGTAACAAACATCATTACAAGGCAGAGAACTACTGATCTTCTGCAAATCAAGAGATGAAACATGTATAATATCTGGTGTTACTATTTTATCCGGGAGGCACTCCATGACACTTCCAGACTGAGACAGGTCTCTCATGACCTCAGGCTGGACAGCCGGAAGATGAGATTCCATCTCCAAGGTACAAAAAGTGGAGCTGAGAGGCAGAAGGTCCACTCTGTCTGTGTTTGAATTACACATATCCACTAATTCATTTGCAGCAAGGATATGTTCTTTTATTTGCTTTTGAGATGTTTCATATTTTATAGCAAGAGAATGTAGTGACTTTTCAAGCACCTCAATTTGTGATTGTAGGTGTTGAGTGTCTACCTCATAAATGTTAGTACTATCTTCTAATTTAATTTGAAAATTATTAAGTTTTTTAATAAGAAAAACACGTTCCTTCCTTAATTTAATATTATTGGAATAGTGTTTCTGCTGTTTCCTGAATTTATTACATTTATTAATAATTTTATTGAACTTTGCATATTTTTTTATTTTATTATGACTCACTGTGTAGCTACTATTATTATATTTAACTAATGAATCTTCAGTGAGGTCTATTGTTATTAGGGAGTTTGGATTGCAATTACTATTAATCAATTCATTATATAAATGATCAGTTTCCTTAACCTGAGAACATTCTTTTTCTTTTTGCAACCTAGTAATTTGCATATTTGCATGAATTAATTCTTCCTCTAAGTCCCTAACCTTACATAAAGCCTCCTCATACAAATTACTACAGTTGTTGAACCCGTCGGTGACCACCCGCAGTTTGTCCCGTTCATCGACAACATCCATGAATTGTTGATGAAGGTCTACGAGCTCCCGCTTCAGGCTTGTGTTTTTGGCAACTATGGATGTTACTTCCTCTTCACTTTCGTCCCTCTCCTGTAGTAGTTGTTGGCATTGGATGTTAGAAGCCTTAAGTTCTTCGAGGGCCGTTCTCAATTTTACTTCCATAACCTGAGCAGTTGCCTTACGGGTCATCACAGACATGGTTCCAAGGATAGATGCTGGAATGAGAATTGAAGAGACGGTGAGAACTAGGTAAATAGACAGAAGTAGGGAAGGTGTGTTAAATGAAAGAAAAAATGAGAAAGTAAGTGTTTGTTTGTGGAGAATGAGTGACAAATGAGGATGGCTGCCGATAATAAATAGATTTAGTGATTAAATTAAATGTAAAGTTACAATAATTCAAATTAAATTGATTTTACTTTTTTCTTTGTGGGTAGTACCTATGCTAAGATAATAGTTAAAGTATTACAACAATATCACAATACAAATTAGTGATAAGTTACGTTATTGTTGTTATGAATTATCCTAAAGAAAATTACCGCTATTTTAATAAACCGCACTTAGATTCGTTCTCTGTATGAGAATCAAGTGATAAAGAATCAGTGCAGTACTAAGTCTATCAAAATAAATAAATTATGTAGGGACTCAATGAGAGCGTGTTACTAAGTATGAATAATAATTGTGTGCTAATTTATGGCTACAGAATAAAAGTAAATAACAATACTCCCCGTATAAATCCGCAGGTTGACATTCAGCTGTTCGAAATAGGTTACCGGTAACGGTGGATAACCAAACACTGATATTATACTTTGTTTATACACAGGAAAACACTAATCCCGCTTATTTATGCAGTTATATTCCTAATTGATATAAAATTACACCTTAATTTTACTTAAATATTAATTAAAACTAATTTTAAAATACGGATTACAATTTTTACATGTCACTCGGGCAGTGTTCCATATATTTCTCAATCAACTCTTAATCTAATTATTCGTTGATGTAGCTGCATCTTATATAGTTGACGAGGTTCTTTAAATAATGCACTTGCGCCGATACACATGATTACCATAATTTTGTTTTGAGCTCCATCTAGTAACGAAGATTTTGTATAAGTTGGTAATTACAATATTTGTTAAGTTACATGTTAAGACATTTTGTATATTGGTATTGTATTGACTGCCTCGTGGGTCTAGTGGTCGCAAGCGCGACTGCTGTGCATGAGGTCTTGGGTTCGATTCCCAGGTCGGGCAAAGTGTTATTGGGTTTTTCCATCAGGAATTTCTCAGTAGCAGCCTCGGAGTCTGGATTTGTGCCCGGTTGATGGCAATAGGCTCGCCCCCTATTACATGGGACTAACAAAACATAACTGGCGAAATGTGGGTGTACTAATGGGAACACCTCTGCCTAACCCTTCGGAGATTACAGGTGTGATGTTATGTGTTATGTTATGTATATTGGTACTGATGGTTAGTAATTAATATGGCATATTTAATTACTTTTTTAAATATTGTGAGATATTGCAGATTTTAGATATTGCAAGACACATGCGCGAATGGACTTTTGCGCGCCTAGACCTTTCCGCGAACAGACACTTGCGAGTCCCTTTGCGCGCTGGCCACTTGCGCGAAAGACACTTCCGCGACAGACATATGCGCGCCTATACTTGCGCGATAGATACTTCCGCGAAATATGCGCGAAGTATATTTTTATAAAGGACAATGGGCAAAATTCTTGAATAAGGGTTCCGTTACTTTTTTTACAAAATATGCTTCATGGGTGTCGTGTCCATGGTATTCGGGGGTGCTGATGACGAAAATGAGGTCAAAATGAAAATCCAAGATGGCAGCCGGAAGAAATATCTTGGAAAATTTTCCAGCCGCCATCTTGGATTTTCATTTTGACCTCATATTCGTCATCAGCACCCCTCAAAACCATTGATACGACACCCATGAAGCATATCTTGGAAAATTTTCCGGCCGCCATCTTGGATTTTCATTTTGACCTCATTTTCGTCATCAGCACCCCCGAAAACCATGGACACGACACCCATGAAGCATATCTTGGAAAATTTTCCGGCCACCATCTTGGACTTTCTTTTAGGCCTCATTTTCGTCATCAGCACCCCCGAAAACCATGGACACGACACCCATGAAGCTTATCTTGGAAAATTTTCGGCCGCCATCTTGGATTTTCTTTTAGGCCTCATTTTCGTCATCAGCACCCCCGAAAACCATGGACACGACACCCATGAAGCATATCTTGGAAAATTTTCCGGCCGCCATCTTGGATTTTCATTTTGACCTCATTTTCGTCATCAGCACCCCCGAAAACCATGGACACGACACCCATGAAGCATATCTTGGAAAATTTTCCGGCCGCCATCTTGGATTTTCTTTTTGACACTATTTTCGTCATCAGCACCCCCGAAAACCATGGACACGACACCCATGAAGCTTATCTTGGAAAATTTTTCGGCCGCCATCTTGGATTTTCTTTTAGGCCTCATTTTCGTCATCAGCACCCCCGAAAACCATGGACACGACACCCATGAAGCATATCTTGGAAAATTTTCCGGCCGCCATCTTGGATTTTCATTTTGACCTCATTTTCGTCATCAGCACTCCCGAAAACCATGGACACGACACCCATGAAGCATATCTTGGAAAATTTTCCGGCCGCCATCTTGGATTTTCTTTTAGGCCTCATTTTCGTCATCAGCACCCCCGAAAACCACGGACACGACACCCATAAAGCATATCTTGGAAAATTTTCCGGCCGCCATCTTGAATTTTCATTTTGACCTCATTTTCGTCATCAGCACCCCCGAAAACCATGGACACGACACCCATGAAGCATATCTTGGAAATTTTTCCGGCCGCCATCTTGGATTTTCTTTTAGACCTCATTTTCGTCATCAGCACCCTCAAAAACCATGGACACGACACCCATGAAGCATATCTTGGAAAATTTTCCGGCCGCCATCTTGGATTTTCATTTTGACCTCATTTTCGTCATCAGCAACCCCGAAAACCATGGACACGACACCCATGAAGCATATCTTGGAAAATTTTCCGGCCGCCATCTTGGATTTTCATTTTGACCTCATTTTCGTCATCAGCACCCCCGAAAACCATGGACACGACACCCATGAAGCATATCTTGGAAAATTTTCCGGCCGCCATCTTGGATTTTCATTTTGACCTCATTTTCGTCATCAGCACCCCCGAAAACCATGGACACGACACCCATGAAGCATATCTTGGAAATTTTTCCGGCCGCCATCTTGGATTTTCTTTTAGACCTCATTTTCGTCATCAGCACCCTCGAAAACCATGGACACGACACCCATGAAGCATATCTTGGAAAATTTTCCGGCCGCCATCTTGGATTTTCATTTTGACACTATTTTCGTCATCAGCACCCTCGAAAACCATGGACACGACACGACACCCATGACGCATATTTTGTAAAAAAAGTAACGGAACCCTAATTCAAGAATTTTGCCCATTGTCCTTTATAAAAATATACTTCGCGCATATTTCGCGGAAGTATCTATCGCGCAAGTATATGCGCGCATATTTCTATCGCGGAAGTGTCTTTCGCGCAAGTGGCCAGCGCGCAAAGGGAGTCGCGGAAGTGTCTTGGCGCGGAAATGTCCATTCGCGCAAGTGTCTGTTCGCGGAAAGGTCTAGGCGCGCAAACGTCCATTCGCGCATGTGTCTTGGCGCGCAAAGGGACTCGCGCAAATGTCTGGCGCGGAAATGTCTTTCGCGCATATGTCCTGATACCATATTTTATTAGTAGATATAATAACGGTCAACACGTGTTGAACATTTGCGAGTCATTTGTTTCTATTTACCAACACTTTAATGCCTTTGTCACCACTCCACTACAGATAATAACAAAACTTTGTTGCCAAGTATTAAAAGTTCCAAACTATTTAATGAAAGCTGGCAACACTGTTGCTCAACGTCATAATATATTAAACGACGCACAAATTAATTTCTCACTTTTATAACAACAATTTTTAGTTCTTATTACTTTTATTTTCTAGAAGTTTCATGTAGGTAAGTACCCTAGAGTTTTTCTTTTAAAAGTCGTTCGTTATGTAATAAATCATTCAATATTATATTAATACTAAGGTTTTTCAACCCATAAATAATGCTACTTAGCATACATAACACAAGTTACAACACTTAGTACTTAAGCAGGTTACACAGTAAAAATAAGTTTAATTCTATAAAAATACCAACTTTCTAACTTTTTTTGCCTGACTGCCTCGTTCGCAAAGCGCGACTGCTGAGCATAAGGTCTTGGGTGCGATTCTCAGGTCGGGAAAAGGGTTATTGGGTTTTTTTCTCAGTAGCAGTCTCGAAGTCTGCATTTTTGCCCGATTGATGGTAATAGGCTCGCCCCTATTAAGTACATGGGACTTAAACATAACTGGCGAAATGTAGGTGTACTAATGGGTCCTCTCCACCTCTGCCCAACCCTTCTGGGATTACAGACTTATGTTATGACAAGTAAACATTTAAGAAATTACCAGTAGTATGTAAAGTGAGCTGTTATCGCACTACTCGGTCCAGCTATTCTGTAAAATCATCCTCTACGAATTTAAGCGAAATAAGCTCGACTCGAGCTGCCAATCCTCAGTATCATGTGGTATGACAGCTCAATCTTACCTAGGAAGAGAGATTTCAACTGAATAGATTGGCAAAGGATTGTAGCTGACGTAAAACTCACTTTACCTGAATTCACTGAAGGAGATTTAATCTTACTACGAATGTGAAAGTTTGGTACTCAATCACGCAAGAACGGCTAAACGGATTTGCATGAAATTTGGCACAGAAGTAGATCATAGATTATACTTTTATAGCTTAAAAATGGACGGTTCCCATGGGATATTATATTAATTTTGACGCCGACGAAGTCGCGGGCGGAACTTAGTGAAAATTATGATACAAGTTGACCACAGAAAATTAAAACCGGTGAGAACAACATTTTCTCGTATCACTTTTGAGACATCCATCCATTCCGAATTCATAATAGTAGTTCCGAATTCATTATATAATCTTCTTCATCACATTGACAAAATTACATTCAAGAATGTCAAATCAAAACTGTTATCCACTTTCTCACTTAAAATTGAAGCCTTGACGTCCAAAGCACTGAATAATACTCAAACCACGGCAGAAAGCGCTCCTAATAAAATAAAACCAATATTTCTTATTGAATCTGGGTAACTGCCCAATAAACGTTCCACTAGCCCCTTTTACTGACAGCAAACTAATAAAAAGTACAGTAAGCACTTCAATGTAAATTCCTTAGCCTTATGTGAATATGCTGCTGGGTTTTTGTGTAATTTCATGTTCGTAGAATGGAATGAAAGTGATAAAAGCGTGTTTATTGTTAGAGTTAGCGACATTTTGCTGTGTGAAGATTGTTGTACTTTAGAGAATGGTTATTAGGATAGAAACGGGGATTAAGGTGACGGTATATAGGTACTCTTATTTAAAAACTAGTTTATGCCCACGACTTCGTCCACGTGTTTTTTTTTTTTGAAGTTTCGTTTTTGGTTATTGCTCCCCTCCCGTAGGTCGTAGCGTGATGTCATAACAGGTGTAGAAAGATACTTATCGCCGAAAGTTACAAACTCTTTCCATCGTTGTTATCATTATTTTAGCCTTTACCTCATAAATCTGGCTCATCATCATCTGCCTAGCCTTTTCCCAACAATGTTGGGGTCGGCTTCCAGTCTAACCGGATGCAGCTGAATACCAGTATTTTACATGGAGCGACTGCCTATCTGACCTCCACAACCCAGTAACTGGATAATACGATACCCCTTGGTAAGAATGGTTGTCAGACTTTCAAGCTTCTGACGACTCGTAACGACTGTCAAAGATCCACGTATGACAGCCGGGACCAAAAGCTTAACGTGCTTTCCGAGGCACGGAATGTTGTCAGTAATGTCTAAGATAAACTTTAGTACATATGAATTAAAAAGTCACATTGGTACTTGCCCGGATTCGAACCCACAACCTCATAAATCTGGCTATGATATTGAAAAAGTCTTTGCAAGATCCCGTTTGGCACCTTTTAAAAACTGAGTCCTTCTTGCTTCTTTCTGTATCGTATGGGCAATGAGGTCTTACGACCCCACATACCCTAGTGTCAGAGTTCCTAAACCGCCTCAAAGGCCTCCGACATGGTTTGAGTGGGACAATAAGCTGGTGTAAGTCCAGGATTCCTCACGATGTTTCCCTTCACCAACCCTAAAAACGGAACCCTAAAAATGGTCCTTATCTAGGATATAAATTCTAAAAGTAACGCAAGTACTAGTATAAGATTCATCGTGTGTGGAAGCGTACAAATCTTCTTAGTTGTTACGCCTCTACGCATACAAGTAAGACGATGCCGAAATATATTCTAAATGTTTGAGACTTTTCTCGAATATTTTGAATATGTTTTTTTTTTCTTTAAGTAGAATGTATGTAGGTAGGGACGTAAAAAGACTCATTACGTAAGTAAGTCACACACTAAACACATCACTAAGTAACTGAACAAAAATTTTGCAGGGAAACGTCTTTTTTTTGTGAAAAATCACTCTATAGGGTCGTGGTATGTTTAAGGTGCAAGCAACAATGTAGGTCGTGGCAATATTTAAAGTTTAGTTAAACCATATAAAACTAGTTTTCAACCGACTTCAAAAAGGAGGAGGTTCTCAATTCGACGCGTATGTTTTTTTTTTTGTGTGTTTCTTCCACGATTACTCCGCCAATTATGAATCGATTTGGATGATTCTTTTTTTGTTTGAAAGAGTATAGTTCCGAATAGGTCCCATAGGAATATTGTCGTGATATTCTGATGATGAACTTTGGAGATATGGAACGGAACTATTTATAAAATCACAGCAGAACCTCCGTAACAAGAAAAATTGCTTTGTTTATACGTGTAGTCGATGACTGACTGAAGGAAGTGGGGGGGGGGGTACGTCAACCCCCCTCCTACCACTTTCCAAAATTAAATATATCGTGTGGGGTATTGTTTGAAAGGGCTTTATGTAAGGATTTCAAACATTAACACACAAGCACTAAAAAGTGAAAAATAAAAAGCTTTTTTACAAAAAAAGATAACCGCCTTCAAAAACTACAAAATAAAAAATAATCGTTAAAACGTATCAAAAAGTTGGAACTCACATACACATAACATCTCTCCTATAATCCCCCAAAGGGTTAGACAGAGTTGAACCAATTAGTACACCCAAGTTTCGCCAGGTATGTTTAAGTCCCATATCACTCTGCCCGACTTGGGACTCGAACCCAAGACCTCATGCTCAGCAGCAAAGTTGGGGCCTGGGAAGTTAACCTTTAATATCTCTGTAGCTTGAATGTTCTTAGGCATGATCTAGATAGCCTGGAGTCGGCGAGCATTGGGTGGCTCGCCCCTCGCGTCTAACATAGAAGACGGGGCCGCTAGGGCTAGTGCTTGGCAGAGTAGCGAATTTTGTACGCAAAAGGCATGCCCTGCCAACGCAAAAGGCATGAGGAACTTGAATGGGTTTTACTCAGAAAGAGTCTGACACTCCCTTCGGCTCTGCCCAGAGCGGAAGAATCATTTAATGTCTTCCCATCCTTAAAAAAATGGATTGATTTGATGGATCAAACATGTACCTTTAAGTTAAGCGTCTTTTAAGCCGATTATAAACAAATGATTTGACATATTAAGAAGTATCTAAAGAATTGTGATTATTACCCGGCAGTGTAATTGTAAAATGCTTGTCGTTTGGCAGATTTCCAAATAAACAATACACGATTCTTTATGTAATTGTGCTCTATTTATGTGTTAGTGTTGGCATTATTATGAACTAAAAATATTTTATAGGGCTGTTTTAGCGCCTCTATGTAAACTTTAGAGATTAATTTCCAACATTTTTATTTCCGGAAAACACATAACTCATTTGAATACTCTTGAATTGTAACTCTGAAGGTGAAGTTTATTTTAAGCCAGTCACCATAGGGGCCCAAAGTACCCCTACACCTGGTACTGTAAAAGACAATAAAAACGCTACAGGTGTCGCGATAAACGTGACTGCCAGACTGGGCCCAAAACCCCAAAGAGAAAAAAAAACCATTTTGAAAGTCTCGAAATATCAACTAGGTAACAAATCATCCTATTTTTTTTATATATTTTTATTAAAAGCTTTTATTTAACTTCACCTGTATGTAAGTATGTAACTATGTATGTCCTGGAATTTTGCAATCAATATTTTATCCAATTCTACTAAAGCTATAGAGCTGAAATTTGGCACACACGTTTTTAGATTTAATACGTGTTTTTTGGTTTGAGCATTTGTAAACAATTTTTTTATGTAACGTCACTTTTGCGTGCATACATTCTTTCTTTCTTTTTTTCTTTCAACTCGAAAGAAAAAGAAAGTCACCCATTTATGAATTTATAATTAGAATTGTTGAATATAATTAGTTAATACTTTCCTTATTATGTTTAGCATCTCTTTACGATACCATAAAAAGATTCATAATAATAACAACATAAGTCTCCTGCATAGCTCTCTGTTTAAACCGTTAAATAACAAAGATACCTATATTTAAAACAACTACGCGTCTGATCTATGTCAACGGAGCGATATTCCATAAATAAACTGCTGTTATAAGTACTGTTTAACACAATCTATATTTTACAGCAATGCTTATTATGTTAAAATGTTCCATAACCGAAATTCCACATAAGCATCTGACTATGTTTTATTCGATTTTATTTCTTTTACACACGATTTTATTTCTTTTTGTTTTCATAGTATAAGTAAACCTAAAGTGTACCTACACGATAAAAAAAGTACAAAGATCTTTTCTTATATAGAGAAGGCATGAGCGCATTGATCACCACGCTTACTCAAGATGGAGTGGCGATTTCAGACCTGCATTTTTACTTATATTATAATTGCGAAAGTAACTCTGTCTGTCTGTCTGTAACGCTTTCACAACTAAACCACTGAACCGATTTTGATGAAATTTGGTACGGGGTAAGTTTGAACCAATCAATTTCATCTTCAATATATGTGTAACGCTATTTTGAAGATGAAATTGATTGGTTCAAAAAGTGGAGTTACGTCACTTTTCTTGGAATATTTTATTCAGCATTGTGTTGCGTAATTTTCTATTTATGATTTCGTTTATTTACTAGGTTATCTCGTTTCCATTGTCTGACGTTTAGTGGCACTTCTTGAAAGTAATAAAGAAGCCGCACATTCAATCTTAGATACGATTGTTTACGTACGCAAAATGTGCATTTGTTTTTTTTACTGACATATACATCCTGGGATTTATTTCTGTTCAATCTTAAGATTTACTCATAAACGTTGCTGTTTTTCGGAATGGCATCTCGCAGGTCGACATTGGAGGTTCTTACCGAACTTTCCTGTGGCGCTTCAGAAATTAAGACCTTTAGCTAGGGCTTCAAACTTATAAACTAAACGACTATACGCTAAGGGCATCCCCTGTGAGGGACGGACCGCAGCTAGGGCATCGCTGTGGCAGGGCAAGCAAGGAACCAGGCTGGATTGGATCTTAAACACATTTCTTGGGGATGAATACCTTTAAAAGTAACTAGCTTCTGCCCGCGACTTCGTCCGCGTCAAGGTTGATTTCTCCATACAAAATTTAGACCCCCGTTTCATCCCCTTAAAGGGTGAATTTTAGAAAAACCGTTCTTAGCGGACGTTTACTAACTATAATCTACCGCCCTGCCAAATTTTAGCTTTATGCGTCAAGCGGTTTTCTATATTTCGTGATAAGTGAGACATTTAAATACGAAATTGCCAATCCGGCTTATGCTAGCTGATCAGTACCATTGCCTTCTCTGTACGAGAAGACGTATTTGCCTTGCCACAATAATAGGCTGGTATAATTATTGTCAATAAAACTATCGTAATTTTACTATACCTACTAAGAACATTATGTCCTAACAAAGTAAGAAATAACGTACCAGCACTATACGTGAGAAAACTACAGATGTGAAAAGCTTTGTCTTTAATTGACCAATAACAAATAGACAGGCTCCATTATTCCTCCCTAATTATAATTACCGAGGTTTTCTCAGATTAGACCGGTCATAATGGAGCGTTATCTGCCTCTATTAACTTCATCCGTATTATTTTTACTAGCCCAAATTTAGTCATAAGGCTTAACCTATTTTTTGAAATAAATCCTGTTGGCTCGTATAAATAAAATCCGCATAAATAAAATAAATTGAAATTACCTAGGTAGTTTAGTAGAGTAGCTTACGGTGAAAACGTTTATAATAAATATTTAGAACACCTGAAGACCTGTAAGTATAAGTGAAGACCTGTAATTGGCTGTCAGTCTAATTTTCTGTCACTAGTCTGTTTTTTTCTAACTGTAGGTTTTCCATGTTAATAAAATTTAAATGAACAAAAAAAGTTACTAGTAGTTTTATTTTTTTCTAATCCGACTGGTAAAAAAAAAACAAAAAGCTCTTTATTTTATTATAATTATTATAGTTCAGAAAAATATATTATTATTATAACTGAGAGATAGTAAATCATAAATCATAGGGACTATTTAACAACCAATTTGTCAAATAGGTAATAATATGTCAGCTCCCGACTTTGTTTGCCAAACAAAATAAAACATTATGTCGTGTTATAGAGTGATATCATCAATCACCATATTATGTTTAATATTTATATTACGTATTCAAAAAACACACACCATTTGTCAATTTGTTTATTATCATGTTAAACTTGAAGAAGTAGGTACTCGTAGATGTATTATCGTAAACTTACAAATACCCTTTAAGTACTTAATCTAGATACTAATATTACAGAATTTACAGATCTGTAAAGTGTGTGTCTTTGTGAGGTTGTGGGGGGTAATCTCTGGATCTACTGAACTGATTTTGAAAATTATTTCGCAAATTGGAAGCTACGTTATCACTAAGTGTTATAGGCTATTGGTATTTTATTATCAATAAATTAGGGTTTCGTAAAAAAATTAATATGTTCATCGCCGTCTCCATAGCGGTGGACATCCACGAGAATTTTCAACACCGGAACAAAAAATAAAAAGAAAGAACTCAACCTCCATGGCGCGAGGCGTTCCATCTATGCCTACAGCATTTTTTTTTAAACATAGCTGTTTTGAATAATAGAGCATCGTAATATGTTTTTTTTAATCAATACACTTTTAATCGTGTCCATTACCACATAAAACCCGTAATGACAACAATTAGCTGTCATATATCACTGAAAGTGATCTCTATCGAAACGTTGGAATATTGGGCCTAATTCATACTTAGTTTACCTAGGATTAAAGTTCAGGTATGGCAGAGTGGTATTCGGTCTGTCTATTGGGGATTTATCCGTAGCAATTCCGGGTAGAATTATGCCCAGTTATAATGGCTATTACAGGGAACTGAAACTAGGCAACTAGGATTAAACTCTCTCGTTGGTCTAATAGTCGCAAAGCGCAACTGCTCAGCATGAGGTCTTGGGTTCCCAGGTCGGGCAAAGTGCTGTTGGGTTTCCCATCAGGAATTTATCAGTAGCAGCCTCAAATTCTGGATTTGTGCCCGGTTGATGGCAATAGGCTTGCCCCATATTACATGGGACTAAGACATATATTATGCCGGCTACGCTGAAAACCAGCGCCGTAGTTTCGTGCCTTAGTGCATGGGCCACAGCATTATGCTGAGTGTCAGCTGTTGTGTTTGTATATAATTGGCGCGTATTTCCATTTACGTTCAATATTTATTTTATTTTTTTCCAAAAAAACTACTAGGCTACTACTACTACTACTAGTACTTTTTTTTGCTTGATTTGTTGTGAACGAAAATGTTCTATGTTAAGTGCGTCACTTTCGCGGGAATAAGTTCTTCCTTCTTTCAAACAAAACTCGCCAAATATGGGTGTACCTACTAATACATCTAGGGTACACCTCTGCCTAACTTTTCAGGGATTACAGGCGTGATTTTATGTAAGGCAACTCTGTTTACTCTTTTGGAAAATATAGCCGTGATGGTGTGTTATTTCTAAGAACTGCGACCAGCGACATAATACACGTATGTGTGTAAAAAAGCGCTATTAAATATCTAATTATAACGAGATCGTTGGCAGCTGCGCGTCGATACCACTTGCTATTCCCACGCCACGAATATGAAGCTCATATAACAATCAGTACAATATCATGACTTCCTATGTATTTATAACTGAATTCAAAAAAGAGATGGCCGTGACGTACTTACAAGCTTCGACGTACATCATTATGTGAATAAACTTTTCCGCTGATTTTTATTCTGGGAATTTTTCCCCTTTTTCTATGTATACAGGAAGACGAACGACACCATTTTTTTAATAAAATTCATCATAACATCACGCCTGTAATCCCCGAAGGGTTAGGCAGAGGTGTACCAATTAGTACACCCACATTTCGCCAGTTATGTTTTTAGTCCCATGTAATATGCCTATTGCCATCAACCGGGCACAAATCCAGACTCCGAGGCTGCTACTGAGAAATTCTATTACGTATAATCTTCCTCTAACAAATAAGAATGTAGTTTAACTAGTTAGACATACCTACCAACAAAGAACTCGCTTCCCTATTTATAATATTAGGTGTGGACTATATTCTAGCGAAGACGACGACGCTCCGAGTACGCTTTAACAATGTCAGTATACATTCTACATCTGTACCTAATTATAAGAACCTGGCATTAGTTTATAAAAGCTTTAATTATTTTCCAAAAATATATTAACTTTGTTGATATTACACAACAAAAAAATTTCATACTATTTTCATTTTGTCTTCACTGAAGCTGAACATAGACTTCTCAGTTGTACCTCAACTTGTTTTATATGTAGAAGCTTGTAATTAGCAATTGTAATACCTATGCTTTATAGTACATTTTTGTTAGTATAAGCTCTTTACAAAATAATAAATAAATATTTGTAAATTCGCTGAGCGAAAAACATTATTCTTTGTGTCTATAAGATCCAAGTTTGAGACATTTATAAATATGATACATTTTTGCATAAACTCATTTTCCTTTCTTTCTCTCTTGCATCTCGCTAAAGTTCAAAACTGTTTCTTACAAGAACCACATATGTATACAAAAAGAAGCGGAAGCCTATACCCACGAAGTCTGACTGTCAATGTCAATAACCTTATCGACGACTCATCATCAGGCTACAGCGGTTCATTGTTGTTCATTTACATTCTCCAATTGCTCCCCACTGAGCTGCATCCACTCTCATCCATCGAATAACAGTCAAAAACTAGAAGTCTCAGTTTCCCAACAAATTAGCACAAATGCTTCCCCTAATGACTTCCTTAATTCAAACAGTAATGTGTTGAACATACATTACAGCTGTCAGCTCCAAAGTGTACCGTACAACTTGGGTGAACAATGTTTGTCTAGCTCAGTGGATCGTCAATCTTAGTTCAGAATTAACTGCAGAAGCCAGCGTTAGTTAGCTTTATGTAATCGGCTTTCTGAGGGCCTGGCACGGGGTATCTAAACGTAAGCTTCAATTTTGTGCTCTAACTGACCGACTTCTTGACATTTGATAAGCGCCTTTAAATAAATGATTTGACTTTGACGAACGCAATAACAATCGATTTTTAAATCCATAATGATATTTTATATGCGAAAGTAATTATGTTTGTCTGTATGTTACGCTGTCACGATTAGGCCACGGAACCAATTTGATGAAATTTAGTACAGGGTAAGTTAGAATCCTAACAAAGGACATAGGCCAGTTTTTATTGTACTTCGACTTCAACTTCGTCTGCATCAACAATAACGGACATTTACACAGACGAAGTCGCGGGCAAGAGCTAGTATAAAATACCTGTGTTGCGCCAAAAAAAATATCTTTAGCTATCAAAGCAACGAGTGAATAAAATTGAATCAAAATGCTATAGGATATGCATGCTTCCAATTCGAAAATAGAATGGAATTGAATATTTATACGCCAGCGCACTCGTGCTAGAGAGCCTCTAAGGTTTTTTTTTAACGAACTGTCGAGTATTTTGGTTACATCGGAATTGGATTCTTTCGTAAAACTAACCGTAGAACAGTGATTTCGAAGAAAGTTGTATAGCAATGTCCACACTAGTGTGCTTTCACGTTTATCTTGCATTTTCGTCTGACGTATGCATAAAGCGCATGAGATAAGTACTTATAGCATGCGCTAGAAAACTAGAGAAACTAGTTCAAAACAGTGCCTGTACCGCAGGCTGATGGCGATGATGACGCATGCGCTTGATGCCAAATGAATTTAATGTTGAAAACGCAAGATAATCATGAAAGCGCAAGCGCAGCTTATCACTGAAAATTGATTTCGTAAAAGCGATTTTCGATGAGGTTGCAGTCGATGAAGCATTTCATCGATGAAGGGTGTCTCGTGTATATCGTAAGTAGTTTATATGTGACCTAGCTTTTGCCCCTCCCACCCCCGCTTCATCCCCTTAAATGGTGAATTTTGAAAAATCCTTTTTAGGCGTATGCCTACGTTATAATAACTATCTGTGTGCGAAATTTCAGCACAATCTGTTCAGTAAGCAGAACTAAGTATATCTTGATGGATCAGTCAGTAACGGTTGCCTTTTATATATTTAGATAAAAGACGATATAAAGATTTGTATGTCTAAAAAAATAGTACCTAACTTTTCAGTGAATTTACTTTACCCAACCAATATCTGCTCCATAAAAACATTTCGGTTCACAATCGTAGCAAAATAACTGTGTTACTCATTCTGTTTTATCACACACTCATAAGCAGGTAGCAACTTAAATATTATAAATAATAATTTAAATGTCTTATTTTTGAAACTGAATTATATTTATTTAGCGATTAAACCACATTCAAAATAAATGTAGGTTTACAGATAATAAAAGATAGTTCTAAACTTTTTAATGTTTCAAGACTATAAATTGTAATGTCTTACTCAGTTCTTCGTTTCAGACTATCGCAATAAAACTCAATAAGTACCAAGTCGAGACAGTCAGCAACTCAAGTCGAAGCTCAACTCATCCAAAATACAAGACCGCACCATAAATGTTTCCTGTAAAATAACTTATGGGAAACTTTTATGGGGCGGTATTATGTATGGTACATTAAACTGGTAGATTTAGCCTTAGCTTGACATGAACCATGTAGCGTGATAATGGTGCCGATTCTCTTGGTCTCAAACTAAACTAAGATTAAACTATTTTCATCTTTTTCTGTCCAATAAAACAAGAAAGAGACTAATGTAAATAAGAGCTGTCAAATTTAGTCAATCTGACACATCCATACAATTATAGTTGACATCTTAAAACATATGAATTAAAAATACGGAAAAGTTCAAAGCAAAACTAATTTGACATCGCTAACTTAGTTCTTTAATGTCACCGTCCTTTCCTTTCGCTGTATGTTAGTAGGAGATGTCAATTCTCTAAATTTAGTCTAGTTTGTGAACAAGAGAATCGGTACCTATGTCTTGCCATAGGTACTTTTGATAGGAATTTTAAAAGCAGTCAGTAGTAACAAAGATATATATTTTTTTAGTACACTACCGATGTAATTATTTGAGAATAACTAAAGATTATTTAGCGAACGCATTTAACTCAATATTTTGGTTGAGTTCTGCCGCGTTATGAACTCTTTTCGCTGACGGAATCACGATACTGATTGTGGTTCAAAGTACCGAAATTTACCACGAATAATTAGAGAACCTTATTAAAACCGCTTAGGGCTGATTTTTCAATAGTCAGGTAACTTTTATTGAAAGAATAAATAAGACAGTTTGACATATTTTTTATACAAATGCTGTCAAATCGTCATATTTATTCCTCCGTTAAGAGTTATCTGACGATTGAAAAATTTGCCCTTAATATAAAAATCTCCTTTCAATCTCACAGACTAGCTGACAAGTCCCTGGACCCTGATGGCGCAGAAACCAGCAAAGGCGGGCGTGGACCACTAGTGTTGTTAAGAACCTATCTCGCTTCAACTGAGTAAAAAATCGGTTCATAAATAAGTAAGGGAATCCCTGCTCAACAGAATGCATGTTGCCGACTGTACACCGCTTATAAGTACATGTAACTTACCACAATAGATGCTAACTCACAGACCACTAGCACAATCTATGACGGTCTAGCTAAAATTTAGAGTCAGACTCTTTTTCTGATTTACTATAGCGTTTCAGCTACATTTCGTGCTACGAAAACTGGCTTACCGCTTACCACGAATGATGGTACAGAACACAACCACACTGACCTGAAAATAAAAAACAAATAAATTTAAAATCCAAGATAAACTTTATAAAGTACTTATGAATCACTGACATTGGTGAAGGAAAACATCGTGAGGGAACCTGGACTTGTAATTAATATAAGTCTGAAATCGCCAGTCCGCCTTGAGCAAACGCGGTGATCAATGTTCATGCCTTCTTTGTATGAGAAGACGCCTTTGCCCTGCAGTGGGACAACGCGAACAGGGACAGCGGGAACCACGCGGATGAAAAAACCACGCGGACGAAGTCGCGGGCAGAAGCTAGTCTAATATAAATACACGGTGGAAATAAAGTTAAAAATTTTGTCACGACGTCCCTAGTTTCGTTACATAATTTTAAACCTCCCCAGCAACAACATTTTTCGTCCGTTATTAAAAACACCAGTTTTTTTGCCTGCAAAAAATTTCAGCATGAACTGAATTTGTGGTAAAAGTGTGTCATGATGTTCCTTCCACCGACGGACGGTGACTAGACTAACTCAGTAATTGAATGGTTTAAAGTTATATTACCAAGCGTATCGTTATCTTTACAAGGTGTAGTTATAAGTACTCTTCAAAATTCAAGGAGTCAAAGCCAAATCTATTATTTCAATTAGACCATTAAAAGGCACTTTTGAACGCAAATAAACATGAAATAAATTAGTTTTGGAGGTAAATAAACTAATGTTTTTTTATAAACAAGTCTTTTTAGTAAGATCTTGCCAGCAAGATGGCAAGATTTTGCTCGGCTTACAGACGGGGCGAGGATCCATGCACGCACACTAATATCTAAATCGTGCGACGCTTGCCTACGGCATAAGTAACAGGGCGATTCTGTTCATTGAAAGAGGTTTATTCTGAAATAGAATCAAAGATAAATAATTAACAAACAAGAACTTATTCATTATTGATCCTTTAAAAACCCATATTAAGTCAGAAACTTCGATACACATACACAAACAAGTGATACACATTGTGATAAACAAATGAACGTATAATTTAATACACGAAAGCAAACCCATCAATCCTTAAGTGCCGACAAAACCCGAGCTAACCCGAACACTCATCACCATTACACGGGGTGGCCGTTTATGCTGATTCCAATTAGGTATTTGAACCTTCCACAGATTGAATTATAACATAAGTTCCAGGACCCAACACCTCGTGACAGGTATTTAATCGATGTTTGCATGGCCTAATGGATAGTATCCTTAAAGCTATGTCCACACGAGTGCACTGTCACGTTCACACGAGTGCACTGTCACTCATGTGGAACCTACCTTTTTTTAAGTTGGGAAAAATCGTCTTTTTTTTAAGGTAGTAAAAAACATCAAATGACTCCTTCCGCCGTGGGTGGGGCGGAAGTTACTGTCAGACTTTTACTGACTAAATAACCACCCTGTTCCTTCTGTTGCCCTTTACGTTCCGGGGCCACGGTATCATGTTAAGACGTCCCGCAACCCCAGTACCTTTTCGTCTGACGCATGCATGAGGCACAATAGCAATTGCAACAAGGCATGCGCTAAAACTAGTTCAAAACAGCGCATGCCCGTTGCGCGGGCTGATCAGTCACTGGAGCACAAGTGTAGACAATAAGCTGCATGCGTCTTAAAGCAATCAATATTGAATGCGCTAAACGCGAGATGAATTGAAAGTTAAAGACGCAAGATAAAAATGTACGCGCACTAGTGTGGACATAGCTTTAGTTCCTTTTGTTAGTTTGTTGAGTGAGATTTATATGTTCAATGGGACACGTTGTTCAGATAGATTCGTTTTTGTTGTCTAATTAATATAAGTGGGAGTGGGACTGGTGGGCCTAACATTGCGAAGAATGGAAAAAAACTTCTGCTGGACTATCCTTAACAATCCTTAACCAAAATTGTGAGACCCTGAATTTTCCACTAGGTTTAATAACTGCAATACAGGAGTCAGTGTCTTCGCCTAATTATATAAGCGGAGTTAATTTGTGAAAAATAAAAAAATCAAACGTTAATGAAAAACATTAAGTTTGTTTTTTTTTTCTTTTTAAGTATGTATATATGCAGCGGTAATCACTTAATATCAGGTGCAACGCTGGCTTGAATACTGGCCATGAAATAAATAAAAAAATAAAAAAAAATGGAACGACCAAAGCTCTTGGTTGTGTAGTTTATTCCACCTCCGTGGAAAACCAAGCGTTAGTTTATGTAATGTATCTTTTAAATAAAAATTATCTAAAAAATCTAAACACGTTCATTTTACGTATGTTGGATTTATTATTATTTTTTACTTGTATTTTTTACTTGTCTCTCTCTATACTGTTATGATTACTTGCACCTGTCATGTTATCTCTTCACCACCTTTGGTTGACTAGTAGAGAATGTCTAAACCATTAAGTCCGCCTCTGTGTCCTTTGTTGCATAAAATTAAAATAGATTTAAAAAAAGTTGCTCAAAAATACTTTTACCGAATAATTCTAATTTTAAAATCATGAAACACCTAAAAAGTTTTAGCGGAGCATTAAAACGCATCAGCAACGTTGTAGATTCACATTAAATAAATGAGTTGGGCATGGAAGCGTGAACGCGACACGTTGATTCTCGCGTTAGCACACTTTTTATAATATGTTTTCCTTTTATTTTATTGGACAATAAATGTCTTAGATTTAAATCAATTTAAATAAGTTCTAGGGAGGCAATTCTACTAACTTAGAGGAGCGATCGCAAACTAATTTTAATCTGTCAAAATTGCCTCTAATTTACCTAATTTTTTTAGTCGCTGAGTTGAGATTTCAAATAGATTTTAAACGTTTTTAATTAGAAGAATGGACCTTCTGATGTTTAATTACTCAAGTCCCGCGTAATGAGACAAAATTGATTTCCTATTGTTCTGTCACACTGGTATGACAGCCGGGCCTTGAGTGGTTAAGTACATATATTTAAAAATTAAATCTGTATAGTAGATAACTACTATAAATTAATGTATAGTAGGTAAGCAATTTATGATTACCTACAAAACTATTAATACGGTTAGAGAACATTCACTTCAAATAAAAATCTAATCTAAATAATTTATGCATTCTAATAATCCTAATGGTGGTAACTGGTAAGTGAAGTGCATGGGTTTTCAACACGCGAAGAAACAAATAACCGTCTCTATCGCTATGTTCGACGTTCACTGCTCGTTAATAAAGGTGGTGCAATGTTTGCTCGGTAAGTGGACTGCTAATGGGTACTACGTGAGGCACAAATAGACGCCTGCTCATATGGTGGAGTAAGGAACAAAAGAAAAGCGGTATACTTATTCCGCTGTGTCACTATGAATAGACGAATGCCGCAGAAACGATCCCTTTTTCCAGAGATGATAAACGAATTCGACTCGTCTTATAATCTGCCAATAAACGTTTAATAATGTCGAACAAGGAGCTTACATATTAGGCCGGGGAATACAATAACCCTTTCCAAACAAAAATATTTGACATCGCTCGGAAAGCCGCCTCTGTGAAAAGGAATTTAATAGACCCAAACTTCTTATAATGTTATTAAACAGATCTTGGAAAAAAAACAGACAGAGAATAAATAAAATAACACATACCTACATAAATTCACGCCTTTTTCCCATGGGGGTGGACAGAAACCAAAGAACCAAAGAAGGTAGTAAACAATAAACCTGGACTGTCGACACATGATAATTTATTTCATTGCCGAAGTAGAATTGATTACCTACCAGATTGTTAAAATTTACGCGATTATACTCACTTAGGGCAATCTTCTAAAAGCTTAATTTGAATTTTCTGTGGAGTGTATTAATAACGTGCTTAGACTATATATTATTTGTGGAGAACATTCAGAAAATGAATGGAACTGTATTTTGTCAATCTGCCTAGCCTTTCCCAACTATGTTGAGGTCGACTTCCAGTCTAACCAGATGCAGCTAAGTACCAGTATTTTACATGGAGCGACAGCCTATCTGACCTCCACAACCCAGTAAGTGGGTATTACGATACCCCTTAGTAAGACTTAGTTGTCGGACTTTTGGGTTTTTGACGACTAGAACCACTGTCAAAGATTCACGTATGACAGCCGGGACCAAAGGCTTAACGAAAATGTAATACTGATGGTTTGTACATATTCAATGTCTCAGACTCCATCAACAAAGCCAAGTAATTACTATCTTGAATTATTAATAATATTAATTTGTGAACCCACTCGGAGTTCGACTTCAAGGTCAACCATTTAGTCCACAGAGTTGACAGATACTCGATTATGGGAACTACATATTTCGATTTTTCTGTGATTAGAATAGTAAAGTAGTTGAAATACAGGTGCGTATGAAACGAAATAGTACCACAGTCAAGGTCAGACGACCATTAAAATTTCGGCCACCGATCGATCAGCCATCTTTATAGCACGGTGTAACCGGAGTTACAGTATATTACATACGTAGCATATTTTATTACTTTCCTGTGACCATGATAATCACATATTTAACGCCTACTCGCGTCCTTTACTGTGTGCGAACGCTTGCTATGAATAAAGTTTATGAACTGCACATAAAGGAGATGGACCAAATGTGCCCCCAGATCTGTACAGAAATAAAAGTTATTACAATAATTTTATTAAAAAGGATTAAGAAAATTAATATGTACAAGCCTAATTACAAAATAGGGAACGAAAACTAATTAATTTCCTGTGAAAAGACTGGCCGCATTGCCACATTGGATGGCAATGCTTAACCTCTGGAATAGGGTAATAACCAGCTCTTGGGTCACGGGAAGTGTCAACCAACCAATTAAGAAAATTAAATAACTATTTACCCTTAAAGGTCATGAATAATACGGTACTGTACCCCAGATTGTACAGATATTGATAGATTGAGTTTCATTTCTTCTGGTCTTGTATTACATAAATTAAAAAGGTGCTTCTCAGCAGCCGTGCACAAAAATTATTAAGGTTAAAAGTAGATTTCGCCATGTTATATGTCTGTACAAAACCATAAAATTTTTGGGTTGCAGGCCCATATGTGTCTGTGTTTGTTACACATACTAGCACAGACACAGAGGTTCACTCTTTCTTAAATAATGCGTAGCGTTGTACTCCGTAAAATGTTAGCTTTGGTTTATGTTTAATTAAGATAGACAATTTTTATTGTGTTTAGCTTTTTTGATAATAAAGATTTTATTATTATTATTTATTTTCATTTATATAACTCTTGGCCATCTCTAAATATCTCTATAACGTATTTAGTCGCAATTTACACGCACATGTAGGCATAGTGCAGAAATTAGACTGTTGCTTACACCTCACATAACATCCGGAATCGTCAAAGCAGTGTGGTCAATACATATAATACAGTCCTCGCTTAACGCTCTCTTGGACGTCAAAGTGGTCTGTGGTGTGTTTGCGGACGAATGGAAGACGATCTTGTATGTATGTTAGGAGTATTGTGAGATGATCGTGTGAATGTCGTGTAATTAAATATATCCATACATAACGTCCAGCCTGCAATCCCCGAAGGGACAGGCAGAGGTGTACCCATTAGTACACAAACATTTCGCCAGTTATAGTCCAATATAAAAGGGGGCACAAATCCAGACTCCGAGGCTGCTACTGAGAAATTCCTGACGGAAAAACTCAACAACACTCCTGACGGAAAAACCCGATAACACTTTACCCGACATGGTAATCGAACCCAAGACCTAATGTGCTAACTCCACGCTCAGCAGTCGCGCTTTGCGGTCACTAGACCAACGAGACAGACACAGGCAATTACAGTATAATTAAATGAAATAAACAATTGAAAAAACGATATCCAGTTTTTAAAGAATTGTGGGCGACGGAAAACGAACAGCGGTTATCAAGACCACGATAAAAGTAAAAAGTATTTTTTGGTAAGTCAAGAATTCTACCCAATATGTGAAGTCCCCATACCACACAAGCTAAGAACTAATGAAAACGCTTCTAAAACAGCCCTTGGGCTTATTTAAAATAAATGTGGTTGGTTTTCTTTTGAGAATTCTCTTTGGTGCAAGATTAAAAGGAATCTCTTTCATGCTACTAATTTCATACTTGCTTGGATTCTGTTTTTGAATATTTGCGTTTTGGGGCTGGAATTCGAAACAAATGTTTAAAAGATTAGTCATGAGGTAAATTACAATGTTTCGGCTCTGCACCATTAGCACTTTAATGGTCGAGACCCTTTCAAAAAGTAGTTTCGTATGGACAAGAATGGGCAACAATACCCACTAAGTACATCTTCCTTTAAAAAAAAATTAAAATAGTTTGTTCAGGTAAAAAAGAAAGAAAAACTTTTTATTCACGTGAAAGTGACGTAAAATACAAATAAAAAAAATAATTAAATAATTATATGAATCTAAAGACTATGTACCTAAAATAAAAATCACTGTCAGTACAACAATAGGACCACCATAACATTTTGCCAGTTATATTTAGTCCCATGTAACAGAGGGCGAGCCTATTGCCAATAGGTACCAAATGCTACAAATAAAATAATGAGAGATAAATTAGTTATGTTTACAGATGTGTCACATGTTTTGTGACATCTTTACATTATTGTGATTGTAATAATTCCTAACATTTCAAAAGGGAAACTAACCAAAAAAGGCTTATGAGCGTTTTTTCATCGTAACCTAAAAGATAAGATTTACTATTAATACCCACAGCATGTGTTTTTTTTTTTAATGTATATTCACCGATTTCTTCGCCAATTGTCGATCGACCTTCAATCTTTTTCAAAAGTTTCCGAGTTGTTCTTGGTCCCCTATTAATTTCACGAAGATCTGACGTAGACCTTTGGAGATAAACAATAGAACTCCTCAATAACGAACAGTACAGGTACTTGAACTACTTTTCTACTTTCAATGACACTAAAGGCCTACCTCTGCAGTTATTATTTACCTCACAATGAACACACAAAAGCCACTGTTTCCTTTACGAAGAGGCCTCGGCCCAATTCGGTCAAAGCGAGGGCTGAGTGTTAGCCCGGAGCAATCACGAAAGCACTCGCTAACTTCATTGAGATATTCTAGACGTGCCCAAAGGAAGTCGGTGAATCAAATCAAATCGTTAGGCCTACATATTACCGCAAACTTTGACACAATCAGTAGGAACCACTCAAATGTGGAAGAGAAAAGTTTGGTTTAAAAGTTTGTTAGGAAATCGTCCTTTAATATTTTGCACAGAACTGTCAATTTCAACGAGTCCTTACATAATATCACGGCTGTTATACCCAAAGGGTCACGCAGAGGTGTAGGTGCTAGGTACCCATTAGTACACTCATATTTCGACAGTTTTATTTAAGTTCCATGTATTATGGGGCGAGCCTATTGCCATCAACCGGGCATAAATCCAGACTCTGAGGCTGCTACTGAGAAATTCATGATGGAAAAACCAAATAACACTGCCCGACCTGGGATTAAAAAACTTTTATTTTTCGCTAAGTCAAAAATTCTTTCGAGCATGAAGCTCAACAATTTACAGTTCACACGAAACTAAATTAAAGCTATTTCACAAATATTTCAAATAGAAGAAGCATTCGCAACGTAAATAATAAGCATCGCTGTGCAGCGCAGATTCTGGTCAGTTCAATTGGCAATTTGCCACGTGGACCCGGCCTCCCAACTTTAAAGCTACTAGTTTTTGCCAAAATTGTATCTGGAAACGGAAAAGGAAGAACGAAATTCTTTTTCTTTTATTTCGTTTTAAAATTACAGTAAAAGCGTTTTGAAAAAGGAATAGGCTGGATCGTTTATCCAATATGTTCCTTTTTCAAAATGTTTTTAGAAAAGAGGTCAGTATTTGTTTTTGTTACTATTATATAAAGTGTGTTTTTAAATGCGAAAAATGTTATTATTTATTTAAAGAATATAATGTAAGGATCGTTGCAGGTGGCGTTCTGTGGTTTCTGCCTACCCCTATGGTAAAGGCCTGAGTTTATTCATGTTTTCTTTTTGTCAAGTTGTCATGGCCATTACGTATGTCAATATCGTGTGAAGGTGATTATGAACTGCCTGTTAGTCACATTAACATTTTGGGTTGCCCTTTGTAAAATAATAGGTACATATTATTAAAAAATAAATATGTTAAGCCGTAATAATGACCCTAAGTACCGCCTAAGTCATGTTCCTTCACCGTCAAGTTACTAAGTTATGCATATGTTTTTACATATGCATAACTTAGTATAGTATAGTTCGATAACTCAGCTATAGACTATTAAGGAAACCCATTCCCTTTTCTTCAATAGACCTATTACAGCAGAAGGAAATTGACTCCGCTCATCGAAGGATAAGTTCTTCTGTATTATTACGCTGATAAAATGAGATGGGTTAGGAAGTAGATCATCATAAAGGATTTATTTGGTAAAATAGTTTTAGATCACGTTTTGATAAGTTTAGTACCTATTTTGTACCAGTATTACTTTTTACCAAATCTATAGGTACTTAAATTACATTGAAGAGTTTTTTGTTTGTAAAGACTCTAATTTCTATAACTTCCAATTGGATTAGAAATGTCCTTTAGTATTTGATAGTTAGATTTTAAAAACATCACGTTACGACCAGCAAGCAAAGACGGAGCAGTAAGCAAAGGCGTAACTTAACGCAGGTGAATAAAATCCAAGCGGCCGAAGTCGCGGGCAGAAACTAGTAATGCGCATTCTTTTAAAAAGTATTTTTTTTTATGGAAAAATATTTTTTAATTTTATTATGGTAGTAGAAAATAAAAATAATATATAAATAACGAAAATGTAGTAGGTATACCTACTGTAGAGACTGGCTGACTGATTCAGATACAACCTAATTTATGGTATCCATTCTTAAGAGATAAATACTAGGTTTAAAATAAGAACGAAGATACGGTCTGTCAAAAGAACCGTGTCTGCGGCTACGACTAAACTATTACAGATATAAAAATATAACAGGTAGGTATTATAATATAAAAGTTAGAAATATATAAACTAGTAAATAAATAGTGTGAATATCCTGGTACAAGCAGTGATAGGAACGCCACAGTACAGTGACTACTTAAAAATTAAAAGATAGATGCTTTATTTTAGTTTAAAAAAAGAGTACCTACTGCTTTCTTCATATCAGCGACGTACTTCAAAGCACGTACTTCGTCACCTCTAATGTAGGTACTCTCTCCATAAAAATAGGTACCTATAAAAGTAATGGCTATTCACTATTACTCGCTACTTGATAACGTTCTGAATGAATAAAATCTTGCCTCTATAAGTACAGTGCGTGAGACGCATAATTTTCTCCCTCAATTGAATATAATGAAAAGAGAAATTCATTGAAGCGTACCAATTGAAATGTGAAACGTGCTATTTTTCAATCGCAAAATAATAATATGAATCACGCAATTTGCACCCTAATTTTATAAATAGAATATAAGATTTGTTTTTATTTTCAACCGACTTCAAAAAGGAGGAGGTTCTCAATTCGACGCGTATGTTTTTTTTTTTTTTTGTTTTTTTTTTTGTATATTTGTTCTACGATTACTCCGCCAATTATGAATCGATTTGGATGATTCTTTTTTTGTTTGAAAGAGTATAGTTCCGAATAGGTCCCATAGGAATATTATCATGATCTGATGATGAACTTTGGAGATATGGAACGGAACTCCTTATAAAATCACAGCAGAACCGCCGTAACAAGAAAAATTGCTTTCTTTATACGTGTAGTCGATGACTGACTGAAGGAAGTGGGGGTACGTCAATCCCCCTCCTACCATTTTCCAAAATTAAATATATCGTGTGAGGTATTGTTTGAAAGGGCTTTATGTAAGGATTTCAAAAATTAACACGGAAGCACTAAACAGTGAAAAATAAAAAGCTTTTTTACAAAAAAATATGACCGCCTTCAAAAACTACAAAATAAAAAATTACTTTAGCTTGGAAGTCGGTGGCAATACCTACATAACAAGAAACAAAACCAAAGCCGCCGACTTTCAAGCTAAAGTAATTTTTTATTTTGTAGTTTTTGAAGGCGGTCATATTTTTTTGTAAAAAAGCTTTTTTGTATTTTTATTTTTTTGAGTGTTACGACACCTGATGCCAACGACTTTGTTCGCATAAAACTTTTAACCCTTATTTGACATTCTGGGGTTGACAATTCTGTTTCTTAGCGGCCATACGATTTAATATTTATTTTTAGTTTTAATTAAAGGTATTCCAAGAGAGCATGTCTAAGATAAATAGCTTATATTTTTTTTTAGTTTTGGTTCTACAATAGAAAGAAAACATATTCTTTAAAATTGTGTTTTGCGTGACTATGCAGTTCATAAAATATTTTAATTCTATCAATATACGTCATATACATATATTGTCACTAACTTACGCCCGCAAAATCGTCCGCGTCAAAGTTAATAAATATAATAATATTATCTCACGGGAATCGTACATTTTTCCGCTATAAAAAGCTATCCTGTGCGCTATTCCAAACTATAATCTATCTCTGTGCCAAATTTCATCCAGATTCGTTCAGCCGTTCTGTCTTGATCGAGCAACAAACATCCATCCATCCAAACTTTCCAATTCATAATAGAAACACAAAACATGAAATCGTAACAATTGTCCTTTGTATTATCGGCAAATGGACATTTATCAGTAATAGAACTGTCGACAACACACTACCAATTCAATTCTTCAACGTCCACAAATATCTCCTAGATACAAATACAATGGGACCTAAGCAGAATTGTATATGCAGTCTATATTTCCTTTCATGAGGAAATCTGGCTTTGTGCTGTTTGAGTGCCGTCTCTGTCACTAGAATACCTGACGGTCATTCTCTTTTTAGAAATCGATATGTAAAAAAGAAAGAAAGAAAGTCTGCCTAGTCTTTTCCCAACTATGTTAGGGTCGGCATCCAGTCTAACCGAAAGCAGCTGAATACCAATATTTTACATCGAGCGTCTGCCTATCTGACCTCCATAACCTCAGTAACTGGGTAATACGATACCCCTTAGTAAAGCTGCTTATCAGACTTTCGAGCTCCTGACGACGTAACATCTGTCAGAGATCCACGTATAGACAGCCGTCTAGTTCTAACATTCAACTGAAAAATTATATAAGTGGAAATACAAAAACATTCGATACATAATAATAATAACGTGTTTTATTCCCAAAAGAGCCAAAACAAACGGTAACTGACCCAAAAGTTGTTATGCGCGAAAAATAGAACGATTTTTACGTAAAATTCTCCGTGGCGATTTGGGCACGGAAAATAGGTCCTAAATATTCAAGCAAGTGAATACGAAGACTTTGTTTATGGCAAGGGTCTGCTCAAGGGAGCTGTTGGCAATGTAGCATTACTCATTTTAATACATATTCAAGTTGTAAACAGGTAAACTCTCTCCAGAGATATTTTTTGTGCGGGAATATGTTAAGTAAATTAAAGGCAACAGCGAAACGGAACGTGTCGCTGGAGGATTGCAGCCACCAATCAGAGACCGCCACGCCAGTCGAGCTGTCAAATTTAAATGTAATGTTTCCATGTCTTGAGCAAGCATCCTCACAAATTATTGTATTAAAAACAAACGATAACTTTTCGGTAAATGAATAGGTTTTATTTTATAAAGAATTATTTTATGTTATTTAACCATAACAGAACATGTACCTCAATTCAAATCGGAGGTAAGGTAAATTAAAGGAGACTGAAAAATGTACGTTTAGTTACGCAATAAATTAATTGATCGATCGATCTTCAACGTCAATCGTTACTATACAAGACTTTCAGTAAACGATCTTCTTCATATTCTTCTTATTCTCGTAGGTCTATTGACTCAAATTTTGTCCGACCAATATTGAGCAACCTATACCGCTTCATATTAAAAACATAATAATACCCTGACAAGAATGTTTACAAACAATTTTCTCAAGGCCCAGTTGCGCCAAAAACTTAACTCAAACCTAGTTGCTAATACCAGGTTAAATAATAAAATAGCCATATCAACAACTAACTGGAAGGTCAAATTAACCCTTGCCTTCGCAAGCAAGCCTTATTGTTTGTAGTTTGAATTTAGAATAGAACTAGTGCTACGACCTGAAGCAGGTTCTAACATTTAAGTGGTATCGACGATTTGGCTCAACCTTGGCCTAATAAAACCGCCGCCGACCGACCTGAATTTGCAAATGCATTCAGTGGATCAAAATATAACCATGTAAAATAATATTTTCAATATCGGATACCTGGAAACCGCTTTCATCTTCGTATTTTACGATATTCATGAAGTTTATCGAACTTTAATATCGGTGGGAGCTTTAATCTCTACTGATATAATAAAGCTAAAGAGATTTTTTTGTTTGTTTGTTTAAACGCGGTAATCTTTGGAACTTCCAATCGGATCGTATTATGAAATCATATTGTCTTATGATAGCCAGATTCATGAGGAATCATATAAGTTAAAGATCATCACGCTATGTCCCACGGGAGCGGAGCAGTAGCCAAAGCGGTAACTTAACGCGGTTGCTTATTCATACTAATATTATCAATGCAAAAGTAACATTGTCTGTCTATGCACTTTCAAGACTAAACTACTGAACTGATTTTGATAAAATTTGGTAAGGGGTTAGTTTAAACACCAAGAAAGAACACAGCCTACTTTTTATTCGAAGACTTCGTCTGCGTGCGCAATAACCGACATTTATGCGGACAAAGTCGCGGCTTCAAGCTAGTATGAATAGTAATAATTGCCATATTAAAATCATTAAATATTATCTACTGGTGCCATGGATAGATGGAAAATGTTAATTAATAACATTAATAAAGCACAAATTTGATGATACAATTAATATTTTCATCATTTCGCCAGCAGCACTTGCGGTCGAGCTCAAACCGCAACTGTTCCTATCTCTGAAAACATTGTTAACAATTATTTTATAACCAGCCTGCTAGTTTTCAACCGACTTCAAAAAGGAGGAGGTTCTCAATTCGACGCGTATGTTTTTTTTTTTTTTTTTTTTTTTTTTTGTGTGTTTGTTCAACGATTACTCCGCCAATTATGAATCGATTTGGATGATTCTTTTTATGTTTGAAAGAGTATGGTCCCGAATAGGTCCCATAGGAATATTGTCATGATCTGATGATGAACTTTGGAGATATGGAACGGAACTCCTTATAAAATCACAGCAGAACCGCCGTAACAAGAAAAATTGCTTTGTATAAACGTGCAATCGATGACTGACTGAAGGAAGTGGGGAGGGGGTACGTCAACCCCCCTCTTACCACTTTCCAAAATTAAATATATCGTGTGAGGTATTGTTTGAAAGGGCTTTATGTAAGGATTTCAAACATTAACACACAAGCACTAAAAAGTGAAAAATAAAAAGCTTTTTTACAAAAAAAGATCACCGCCTTCAAAAACCACAAAATAAAAAATAACTTGCGGCTTTGGTTTTATTTCTTGTTATGTAGGTATTGCCACCGACTTCCTAGCTAAAGTTATTTTTTATTTTGTGGTTTTTGAAGGCGGTGATCTTTTTTTGTAAAAAAGCTTTTTTATTTAAAAAGTAATATCAGGGATATTTGTTTGACAAATCTATACATATAAAATGCTTTGTCCTGAATGACTGACTGACTGACGGATCAACGCACAGTCTAAACCGCTGATCGTAGAGACCTGAAACTTGGAGGGTGTGTTCTTTGTATGACTTAGGCATCCCATGAGAAAGGATTTGCCGAAATTCTATCCCTTAAGGGGAGCAAAAGAGGGCAAAGTTTAACGTAAGAAACCAATGAAAAATCATATTAGAATCGCTTTCGACTTCTACGCGGACGAAGTCGGGGGCTAGTACAACACTAAAATGGTGGTCGGTTAGACAACTTGTTTTACTTTTCCGCTATTTTGCTCAAAGCTATTGAGGAAAAACGTTTAATGTTTACAGCCATTTGTAAATACGGCGTGAACAAGATTTATCGCGTCACGTAGAATTTAATTAAAATCTCTGATCCTTGCCATTACAAAGCCTTTACGCGTCTACAGGTTGCACGTTCAAAGTCTTTGGTGTCACTAAAGTCTTTGAGTTAATTTTATGTACAGTCAACAAAAGAGATAGGTATCTAGGATCGTCAGATATAGTTGAAGTCTTCTTAGAAACCGATGGATGTCTTCAATTGATTAACTAATAAACTGCTTTTTATCTACTTTTTAAATTAAATTACATTTGAAAACATGTATCAGTTTCTATGAAAACTTCAGCTATTGATGACCCTGCATAAGTGTCTCTTTGTTGACTGTACTTGTAATTTACGGTGCAGGAAAACAACGTTTAAAGGTAACTTTTTCAATAATTGATTAAATTAAAAGTGTCTCAGATTAGTCAGGATTAACGGGCAGCCTTAACAGGGCCTGAATTTAAAATTAGATTGCGTACACTAAAACATTAAGTTCTTCCCGCGATATCAACCGCGTGGAAGTGTAGTAACATGAACGTAGCTATCTATTCGTGATGGAATTTTCAAAATCGGACGAGTTGTTCCGGAGATAAGCGCGATCAAATAAAACAAACTCTTCAGTTTCATTGTATTACTATAGAATTACGCTAAGATGAAAATTAACACACATAACCATAACCAACCATTACAATAGCCTCGTTGATCTAATGGTTGCAATGCGCGACTACTGAGCATGAGGTCTTGGGTTCGATTCCCAGATCGGGCAAAGTGTTATTGGGTTTTTCCAACTGGAATTTCTTAGTAGCAGCCTCGGAGTTTGAATTTGTGCCTGGTTGATAGTATGAAAAAGTATCCTTTCAGAAGCATTAAATTAAGAAAATTCCAAGATCGTTAATAAAATCGAACTAAGAAAAGAATGTGGACATAAAACGCGCGACATCGAATCAAATACCACTGCCATTCGTTTTCTCTGAACGAACGGTTTAGTCGCACAAATATCTTATACACCAATCCATCTCATTGCTTATTCAAAGCCCAAAAGCCTGGCATATAGGATATAGCGCCGTTCGTACAGTTCTAGGTATTCGCGCATTTTCGTAGCAAATAATTTATTTATCTATCTTTTTATACATATAAAATGCTTTGTCCAGAATGACTATCTGACTGACGGATCAACGTACAGCCTATTACCGCTGATCGTAGAGACTTGAAACTTGGAGGGTGTGTTCTTTATAAGACGTAGGCATCTGATAAGAAAGGATTCTCCGAAATTTTACCCCTTAGGAGGTAAAAAAGGGGGCAAAGTTTGTATGGGAAAACGTAATTCTATGGTCCAATCTACGTCCCATAACATTCTTACCTCCTAAGTGGATAAAACAGAGGTCCGATATTTACGCGAACGCAGTCACGGGCAAATTTAGAATTTACATAAATGGATGTTTATACTATCCAATGCCTACATTTCAACATAGAGACCGGGTTTTCGTTAATAAACGTAAGCATACCTACCTAGGTTTTCAACAAAAACAGACCTCATTTTAAGCCCCAGAATATTAAATAACAGCTGCTTCATCACGTTTCTTGCTAAAAATAGAACAGCTTCATAAATAACGCACCCAAAAGTTCCGTACATAAATCTGGCAGTATTATTTAGTGGCCCTTTGAGGATACAAAGGAAACTACAAGGGGTTCGGGAGTCTGGTTTAATTTTTAATTGATGACCTCTGACAGAGTTTCTGACGCCTTTAGTTTCAGGCCTCAGGGAGTTCGGGGCCTTAGTCTAGACCTGATAACTATTATTGATAGACAATTTTTATGCAGGAATTTCTAGAATTTTAGGTGAGTCACTTGTAACTTTTGCTTTATTTTTTCAATTATAAAGACTGGCTCGTTAGTCTAGTGGTAGTAAGGCACGACTGCTGAACATGAGGTCTTATTTATTTAAGCTTTATGCGACAAAAAAACTACAATGGCGAACTTAATGCTTAAAGTGTTATTGAGTTTTTCTATCGGGAATTTCTCAGCCTCGGTGATTTGTCTCCGGTTGATGGCAATAACTCGCCCCCTATTACATACTGGCGAAATGTGGGTGTATTAATGGGTACGTCTCTGCCTAACCCTTCGAGGATTATAGGCGTGAATTTAAGTATGGTACAACAAATTACACAATGTCATTTATTATGTGCCCGAGTTAGCAACTAACTCATAATAAAAAGATAATCTGGTTTATCGCAAGTGGGCCTAAGACAACTCTTTTCAATAATCCCACAAAGTTCTTGGGGGGTTCTTGGTTCTTGGGGTTCTAGTTCTTGTTCGTGTGGGTGTACTAATGGGTACACCTCTGCCTAACCCTTCGGGAATTACAGGCGTGATGTTATGTCATGTCACAAAGTTCTTAACTAAAATAACCAAGTTTCTTAACTTTGCATTGATTTGTTATAAAACTAGTGCCTTACAACTAACTTACAACATAACTTGAACTAAGTAAAGCAAAAATCAATAAAAGAGTCTATAACACTTCTACTATTTTCGTTCTACAAATAGGTGGAATATTGAACAAGAGCCCTAAACTTTGACAGTTTATTTTCGTTGTCTGAAAAAGTTCGTGATCATATTACAAATCCAGGTGTATCAGTCTGACTAGATGCAGTTTATTTCGGTATTAAATATAACTCCAGTTAGTACTCTTACAATAGCTATTTATTTATTTATAATGCTGAGTTTTATCTAGGTTTTTTGTCTTATGAATTACTAGCGACCAGCTTCGGCTTCGCACGAGTGCAATGAAGATACATAAACCTTTCTCTAACACCTTTAACCTTTCTCTAATAGAATAACTCTATCTATTTATTAAAATCGCATTAAAAACCGTTGCGTAGTTTAAAAGATCTAAACGTACAGACGGGAAGCTACTTTGTTTTATATTAAGTAGAGATGAGTAATACAATTTCCTTTTTTTGTTAATTTGATTGTCTTGTGTTTGTTACTTTTTGTTTATGTTATTTTTCTTTAATAGCTTTTATTTGATGAATAACATCTAATTTATATTTTTTTATTGCAAATGTCTCTCTCTAATAAAAACCGAAAAAGAAATACCGGTGATCTTCAGAACATCAGTTGGTACTCCTAGATACCAATTTCCTATATGATAAGATCAGTTCGACTGCCCGATTTTTGAAGCATGAAAGGAAATAAAGTGGTTTTGTTAAGGGGACTGTAGCGATAGCGAATTCCATAAAAAAGTACTCTTGTTATATTTTATGAGTGAAATAATTAATATTAAACTCGATGTAATTATGTAGACAAAAGGGCATTAATATCTAGACTTCTGATTAGTCAGTTTCCAAACCACAAGCATAGAATACCTATTAGTGCCCTTTTCCTACATACAAAATTTAATAGTCTTAAATTGCTTGTACATCAAAATATGACAAGACTCTTCTGTATGGAATACGCCAATGATAAAGTGATAAAGTTGAATTAAGAACATTCACTATATTAACAATTTAGCCTATTGTTGCTTGTATGTTGATATAAACAAGCAACAAAAGGTCGAAATGGCAAAATTATATATTAAGTATGTTTTCTTGCTTGAGGGGTTAGGTCCTGAAAGCTGGAATACAGGCTACGCCTAGTTTGCCGCGTTTAAACTTTTGTGTACAGAATCATTTTTTGTATAGCATTATGTAAGTAAACACTTAACCCATTTTTTGGTGAGTTAATAATTGAAAACAATATTATTATTATTATAAAAGTTGCGTTTGGTACATGTATTTATTAAAAAAGCGCTTAAATGACTTATTGAACAAAATTGCTACATTCTCAAAGATTGGACATTTTGGGAGTTGGACATTTTGACCATTGGACATTTTGAAAATTGGACATTTTGAGTATTTGGACATTTTGACACCGTTGGACATTTTGAGAATTGTACATTTTGCCCCTGAACGCTGTTATCATCCATTGCGTTTGTTGAACGTAAACACAAAATCGATAATATACTTATTACGTATGCGTTATGGTTATAAGAATTGATGAATGATGACAGTAACGTTTTCATTATCCGATGGAACAAGCACTTAGCTTAATTTTATCGTGCAATTACCGAATGATAAACTCCAAAATAATTAATAACTTAATCATGTTTAACTGAAAATTACAGCAACTAAACCTTATTACAATGCCTGGTGAGATAAGTCGAATCGTTGACATTTAATTTGAAATGAGTAGAATTAAAAATTGACGAGCAATAAAACATATAATATATAAAATACCTACTTATAACATACATAACATCACGCCTGTAATCCCCGAAGGGTTAGGCAGAGGTGTACCTATTAGTACACCCACATTTCGCCAGTTATGTTTTTTAGTCCCATGTAATAGGGGGCGAGCCTATTGCCATCAACCGGGCACAAATCCAGACTCCGAGGCTGCTACTGAGAAATTCCTGATGGAAAAACCCAATAACACTTTGCCCGACCTGGGAATCGAACCCAAGACCTCATGCACAGCAGTCGCGATTGCGACCACTAGACCAACGAGGCAGTCTAAAATACATACTTCTAAATGAATAATTGGTAAAAACTACGTTCTGATCTAATCAATAATTAATATTTAAATCCTAAAATTAAACGTATTACGCCGTCTGATCCCCCTCTAAAATTTTCCAATTAATTAATACCACTAAAGCATACTTAGTACAATATACTTTTCGATCTGAACTTGAACTTGAACTTCTCTTTGCCCTTAAAATTACTGTGAAGGGTCATTGAATCAATAAGTTAGGACGTCTAGGGTGCTTAATATACCTGGTTTCTATGTATTTCGTGCACCTGTAATATACAATTAGAATCAGAAGTTGGACTTGATATAAATAAAACTAATCAAATCTTCTTCCTTCGGATTCGTTGTATCAAAAAGCAGAAAAATTATAGTACCCAGTATGCTACCTTGCGGAACAACAAAAATATCCCTAATGTTAATATTACTCATACATACATAAACTCACGCCTTTTCCTTTTCTGCCTACCCCCACGGGTTAATATTAAACTTAATAAAAACATTTAATAATAATAAATAATAATAATCTGTTTATTACCACAAACATCGAGTACATTCCACTGTTTACAAAAAAAAGTTCTTAATTTAGAACCTATTCTTCTAAGAATTTACAAAAATATAATAAAAGTTTATTACAATACAAGTAATAGGAAATATCCATAAGCAATAATTAAGGAAACGGACTGCATGGGTGTGTCAAATGCCGTGTCCAGTTCAAACTAAAACATTCTTAGTAAATCTCGGATTTATAGTGTTCGCGTGACAAGAAGACTTCAATTTTGCATGGGTGACCATTGAAGCAGTCACGCGTGACCAAAGGTCGCGTATGTTGTGTTTTCTGCTTTTACTTAAACTCGGATCGAACATGAAACATAATTTTTACTTAAAGTTACCTTCAATATGTTGTACACACATAATTATCTAGATACGACGGCATGCTTCATAAAATAAGTTGGATCGTTTTCGACGTTCGTAGCATGAATGATTTTGGATGGTCTGGCTAAATATTACAATCCTTATAGTAAATATGAATAGATTCCAAAATATGGCCCTAAGACAAGTTTAGACATAAACGAGTCAAAGTAGACCTTTGGGAGTAAAGTAGTCAAAAGTTTCTGCAAAAAGTTACAGACACACCTTCGTTGCTGTTCGAAGATATGTTTCAGTTACATGCACATAAGGTACACTTTTGGGCCAAAATTAATGTGATTTAACGAGAAAAGTCTCCTTTATCCATAACTAACAAATGCAATTAATTGTTGTCATATTTCGACCATTTAACATAAAACAATATTAAACAGTTCGTATAAACCTTTCTCTTGAATCAATTTCTATTGATGAAAACTGCATTAAAATCCGTTGCGAAGTTTAAAAGATGCAAGCGTTCAGAGCGACAGATGGCCGGAGACGACTTTGTTTATACTATGTTGTAAAGTTGTCAATTACTTTCATAAAAAACAGCGCTTGAAAGCCACTTAGGTTAACAAAACACATTATATTATAGTCTATCTTGCCTGTCAAATAAATAAACAAAATTAAAAGTTTGTAAACTACTCATCAGCTGTAAGATAAAGTCAAACTAACAGAAGAAAGTAGCTTGGAGCATAAAACATGTTTCAAAGTACTTGTTGAAATATCTTACAATCTTACATACATCACCCCTGTAATCCTTGAGTTATGTTTAAGTCCCATTTAATAGGGGGCGAGAAAAACCGTATTCGGTTTTCTACACTGCTCGAAATCACTGGAAATCCAACCCAAGCTCTCACGCTCAGCGGTCGCGCTTTGCGACTATTAGACCAACGAGGCAGGCACGAAATATCGTAATGTTAATAACGATGACGTTGGAGCTATATTAAGAGTTCAGCAATAAACAATACCTTTAATAGAGAAAGACAATTTATCACAACTCCATTTTATTGAACAGTCTATTTTTACCAAGTCATAAATCAAACTTAGTAAAGAATTTTTCATGTGGTTGTCAAGTAATTTGGAAGAGTTGGGACACTTTATGAATACTAAATCTGTGTCTTTTAAACTAAAGGTTTTTGAAGAACGTCTTTTCAACTTTAATCAAAAGGATCTAAGCTAAAGCAATATGAACCCTAATGAAGCTATTCCATAAAGCTAGATTATGAATTCTTGGTACTCTGATTAAAATGAACGTGACTGTTATGACAATGGTTTTATCAGGAATTTCTGTAGAAACGTTAATTTAATAAGTCTGTTAACAAGTATCTGTATTTAGAACACTATTATAATTAGAATATCTAAATATGTAAAAGCGAGAGGTCACTCACTTATACACTCACTCGATATATGTACGTGTGTGAGTACTCACTCACTCACTCATCACGAAATATCGAAAATCACACGTATTAAGATGACATTTGGCAGGTAGGTAGTTTGTATGCTTTGTGATCGGTGGTTTTGCTGGTGTAAAATAACTAAGAAAAAGTGGAAATCGTAGCCTATCCGATGCCTGCCTAGGGGCGCTTACCAAGCATGAGTGGAACTTTGTAGAAGTGCGGTAAAAAAGGATTTTCCAAAATTCACCCCCTAAGGGAATGAAATGGGGTCCAATTTTTGTAAGGAGTAATCGATGCAGATGAAGTCGCGGGCAGAAGCTAGTATTTTAAAAGACTTTGATTTTACTAAATCTATTTTATTTGTTTGTAATTCACTTTACTCTGCATATAAAACTTTAGGTAAGAATTTTATATTAAATCAACGTTATTCGATTTTCTTACAATAATATTGTTTGCAATCGATATGTCAACAGGAAGGCTGTCGTACTCGATCAAAGCTGAACAATGGCCTGCCGTTGAATCCCGACTTTTAGGGTTTCTACACACGAGCGTTTTTTTAACGCAGAGATTTTTTTACCGCGCACTAGGTTTGACCTCGAGTCTGGCGTTAAAAAACTAGTGTGCGTTAAAATACGCCCGTGTGAACAGTCACCATCCGAAATCCTTTCTGATATAGGAACTACGCTTGGTACTTATTGTAACGCTGCGCCAAGGCATACCCAGTAACTATGGTGATGGCCACACATAGACAGTGAATATCTAAGTAAACAGGTGCATGATGCATCATGAAGAATCCATACAGACCACATTTTCTTTGGGACAATCCCGCCACACTTTTCCCAACCGCTGCAACTCCTGAAACCCAGAATCAACAGTGGCGTCCGCCAGAAAAGCGTCGAGGTAATGAAGCTCGACGAGCCCCGGAGAAACGATTCAACTGTCTTTTATCTCGCAACGTAACTAATCAGCAAAACACCTACGACATCGCACTAGTACTAGACTAGACTCACTGCACGATTCAAGCTATGCTGCTCATCAAGAGTGACACCAAGCCATGCTCCCAGCTGTATGGCATCGACCTTAGTATTAGATACTACCTAGCCAACATAGATTTCTTTATCGTGTGGGCAGTAAGGTCTTACGACCCTACACACCCTAGTGTTGGTGTCAGAGTTTCTAAACCGCCTCAAGGGCCTCTGACATGGTTTTGAGTGGAACAGTCCAGGTTTCCTCACGATGTTTTCCAACAAACAGCCAACATGGTAACCCCACGGCACTGTTATTTCTTGGTCGAGGTCACCCGAATTAAATTTTTAATGAAACTGCGAATGGCCTTGTCACTTAACGGGAATAGTACACACAGTACAAACAAAGTGTAGCTGTTGGAAATAGTAATATGATATTTGGTAAATACCTACCTACTAACTAATGGTCTAGTATTTCAGATTTCCCATTTAGGTACTTTGTAAAAATATTATACTTATACAAATCTTAAATGGATGAGGTGAAAGGAGTATTTAAGTATCGTAGCAGATGGCGTTCTGTGGTTTCTGTCTACCCCCATGAGAAAAAGGCGTGAGTTTATGTATGTATGTTATTTTAAATACTAAAGCAAAAGAGTTTTTGTTTGTTTGTGTGTTTGGTTTGTACCTACCAGCCGTATTGGAAACAATCTTTTTGTATATTATAGCCAAATTCATGAAGAATAGTATAGACTATATCATATTACGCTATGACCCAAGGGAGCAAAGCAGTTACTAAATACGCAACTTAACATGTGTGAAATTAAACTAAAGTAGCAATGAGATAAAAATTTGGTAACTATGTATTGTATATATACAACCTACCCGACATTAATAACAATAGTAGAAACTCTTTGTCAGTATTGTAATATTTTTTTTTTGTTACTTCGTAATGCGAACGGACAAAAATATTTCAAACCTAAATTCATTTATTTATTCCATAAATTTATCTGTCCTTGAACGACGGAAATCACAAAAGCTTTTTAAAAATCGAAGATAAGACAGTTTCAACAATAACCGATTGTTCAAAGAGGCGACGCGACGATTGTATAGTGAGGGAAGACGGAAGTGTACGTTTAACCTCAGCCTAAAGCGACCGGAGCTGAATCGATGTCACAACGTACCAAGGTCAGAGCGTTGCTGCCACACCACGCAGGTAAAGGCTTCCCTACACACGAGCAATCGACGATTCGATAATGTTGCAGATGAAAACGAAATTTTTAACAAACATATACATAAAGTCAAAGTCTAATTATTTTTAATTAAACCATTAAAAGGCACTTTTGAACGTCATTTACAAGAGAAAAGAAAAATTATAATATTGAATCTAGTTGCCCATTCTAAAAGGTAGTTTCATATGGAGAAGAACGGGCAAGAAACTCCACACTTAATCTTTTTATTAAAAATATATATAAGGTTTACAATAATGTGAAGACGATATTAGACGCTTATAATAACATACACAAACGGGCAGACCCAGTTCCATCTGTAAGTAATACAAATATTCGTTCCGTGCAGGTATTGAACTCGCGACATGCAGCGCAGCATCCAATCCCTCAGCCACTGCGCCAACCGAGCCGTCATTTATTAAACAAGTTGGACGTAATAAATTATCCTATTAAATATCTGGCCCGTTTTGGTCTTAATTTTTAGGGTTCTGTACTCAAAGTGTCCAACTTGACCCTATTACAAGCTAAACCAATAACAAGCAAGGTATCCTAAGTACATAAGCGGTACTGGTGAAGGGAACTGCAGACAATGTCTAATGGGTTTTACGGAAAGTTTACAAACTGTCATGTCACAGTGAGTAGATTAAATAAAACTGCTGTAGACGTACCCAAGGAGACCGGGTGAAGTCACGACATTTTATTCTCTAACTCATAAAAGTTTCCGGATACTTATTCTGAATTTTCCCAAGCTTTTACATATAAAGTTGTTCTTTTGACTCTATTGATTTATGCTCAATTGGACTTCAACGAACCGATGATTTGCTACCTTTTTAAGGTTCCTACAGGACCCTATTACTAAAGCCTCCGCTGTCTGTCTGTCTGGCAGCGAGCTGTATCTCATGTATCGTAATAGTTTTCTATTGCCGCCTATAGTGTACTAGTGGGTACACCTCTGCTTAACCCTACTGGGATTACAGGCGTGATTTTACGTTATGTGTGTAATAAACTTAACAATTAAAAAGGGTCCCTATGCGAGATGCATGTTTTAAATACTGTTAATTACAGTATTTAAACTACACTGTAAAATACAGTGGTACGGAACCCATCGTGTGTGAGTCTAACGCGCACTTAACTGGTTTTTTTCATAATTTATAAATTATTTCAATAAAAGAGATAAGTAATCAAAGTCGTCAGAAATAATTAAAGTTTTCTTAAAAAATGATGGATGTTTTCCAATAAAATTTAATTTGACTAATGGTGAGATATGCTCACCATTTTCATCTCAAACAAATAAGAACATCACTAGTTAAGACGTTTATGAATAAAGTTGATAATCTCTCACCTGCCAGTGAAAAAAAATAACATGGGAAATATAAAATTCAAAAATAGAACTATGAAGAAAGACACTTCGTGCCACCAAGCGTCGAAGGGCACGCTCTAATGGCTCGTAACTACCGCCCTTGGCTGTTGCATTCACACATAGTAAAGACACATCCATAAAAGTGCCACTCCCATACAATATGTTCAAACTTTCAGGGGCAAATAAATGACATTTTGCTGTGAAACTTTCAGTGAATAGATTGTTATTTTTATTTTTATTAAAAACTCAAAAATCCTTAATAGAGGTAAGTTTTTTCTTTAATCATTGAGCCATTTTTGTATTACAAAATTTATGTTTATCAAAATCAAGTTCGAAATTTAAAAACTGGCTCGAAAGTTTCAACCTGGTTTAAGCAAAAACTTTGTTTTATAATAAAAAAAGAAATAAGTTGAATAAAAGTCATGTCCAATAGCTTATTATTGATAATGAATATTTAAGTTAATTGGTTGGAATTTAAGAATGGTTATTCTGACTTATTTTTCTTGCACGGTTTTAGAGAAATTCCATGACAATATAAGCATATGGTTGACAAATATGAGAGCATGAGTATTTTGGGACCCGATTCGTGACACGGTGTTTGTGGTCGCACACCTCTGAAACAGCACAACCGAGTTTTATAAAATTTTTCACGTTTTACCTACCAAATGTTGGTGGTTACGAGAATAGGCCGCGAAGTACATTTTATACCGCTAGTTGATAGGCATCAACTTTGACGTGAGCGAAGTCGCGGGCAAAAACTAGTATTTAATACAAATATGTGCCTACATATAGTCACAAATAAACTCCTTTCCGGCGCGCGGCGGAACTTGTTATGAATATATCAATATAATATCATTGGGTTATTATAGTTATTTCAGAAGTATTGGATAATCATTATTGTAAATAGTCAAGGTTTTTGAAGTACCAACAAACATGGATGAAAATGTATTCCTGGATTCGGCTTACCGAACCAATATTTATTATTGGTAAACAGTTTACCCTCAGTCCGTTTTCAGGTATTAACGTAGGTACCACTCTGCAAAATTTCATTAAAATCGGTTCAGGAGGAAAGCCGTAAAAACGTCCTAAACACACAGAGAAAATCCTTTTGACGGTGTAAATAAATTTATCGAATTATTTCAAACAAGTAATTGACTTACCATTCACCTTCACACTACTTACTCATCTTCTTACTATAGATAAGAAAAAGAAAAATAATAACAAAAAAGCGAAAATATGATAAAGCAAAATCGCGCTTATCTCTGGAACTGCCATTTGGATTGTGAAAAATCATTTTGCATATGATAGCCAGTTTCATAAGGAATATTACACGCTACAAAACATCACGCTATGACACTCGGGAGCGGAGCAGTAACCAAAAATATAACTCAACTCAACGTAAAAACTACGCGGACGAATTCGCGGGCAAAAGCTATTGGCACATAATTTATAGTCTTAAAATTCACACACCTATAATTTATTCTATAAACATTATAATATAATGAGCTATAAAACGTAGATACCTAAGTATTAATAAAACAATGAGATGATTCCATAAAATAGAAATATAAAATTCGAGAGAGGAAATAGTAAATCAATCAACACATTTACCTCATTATAATGGTTTGAAGGTTTAAATATGATTAAGTATCTACCGGTGTATTCTGGTTTCTCTGATATTTTGATAAAAATTCGTCCAGATGAATTTAGATGACCATGGTACTTGAATTATGCCTAGTACGAGTCAATGCTTTTTTTTTAGGTGGTAAAAATCATCAAATGACTCTTGAATGACAAGGACTGTCAGACTTTTACTGACTAAAAAACCACCCAGTTCCTTCTGTTGCCCTTTACGTTCCGGGGCCACGGTATCCTGTTAAGACGTCCCGCAACTACAAGGATCGACAACTTATCTCAATCTCGCTTTACCAAAATCCAGCGAGAGAGATTTTAACAGAATAGTACAGCAGTTCCGTTAACAAACCAGCAGGTCTGTAGTAGAAAGGTTGAGAATATTACAATTGCATCTTCCGCAAACACTAAATGCCCACTTTCAGTGACAGTATAGTCCACACATCAATGAAATACCTAAATAAAAACGCACTGTAGAATTTTCAACACTAAAATCAACATCGAGAATTGAAAATATAACAGCACAATAACCTCCTTACCTGTCTATAGAGTTGCGGGACGACAAAAAAAACTAAAAAAATACCTGTCTATAGAACGTACTGACTAGTTATAGAATAGAACGATTGTTCCACTACAGCTTGCGTGAACGTTGTTCTTTTTTTTTTGGTCCATATTAAGTACCTATTTACCTATCCTATTGACGGTAATATACGGATAATACCATCCAGGCTCACCCTTGATAGTGGTAAGCCTCAACTGTTGGCTCAAGGACATACCATTGTAGCAAAAAATCTGAAAGGTTCTGCAGTTAGCCAACCATTAGCGCAATAGTAAGCGTTTCTTTTGTCCGTAAAAACCACACCGGAGCAGACAACATGGGGCGGTCGCGGTAGTATTTTGTATAGACGGGTCCACGTAAATGCGTAAAAAATAATACTACAGTATCTGACCGTTACCCCGCAAATTAGTCGCTCCGATATGAAAATGTTATCTACTCTATGTACCTAAATCTCTAAAATATTTTCTCTTTAAAAACTCGCGTTACCTACGTAGCAAGTTTTAAACCAACCAATGAAGTATTTTGCTGAACATTTTCCATCTTCCATCTTGTTTGCAATGAAAGGTAAACAAACACAGATAGATGTTATGTGTAAACCACTCGCGACTTTTAAAAGACATATTCAAGGAAATAGTGTTTGCACTTATAGGCATGCAACTTTTATCCTCAATTCTTTGTCGTCAAGACACTCCTTCCAACTTTGCTGTGCTAGCAAAAATGAGCTGTAAAACCAGTGCATAAGATTCAGATTTTACTTTTCCTATATTTTCTTTCAGGAGCTTTCAGTATGTTCTATAAGGGTCGTTGCTAATAAACCTTCAACGTTGCTATGCCATATTATATAAGCTTGACATTGATATCGAGTCAGAATTGCAAATCGATATCGATTTGAAATAATAGGTACGAGTATAAAAAGAGACTATGTTGTAAATAATAGGTACTATAATATTTGTAAGTTGCAGCTTACTTCTGTCTGCTTCAAGAAATAAACGCACTAATTATCATCAATCACAGATGACGATCATAATATGACTGTTCAAAAAATACCAATTTCTCAATTGTTTCGTTTATGATAACCAGATGTGACTCTAGTATTATGCGTTGTGCTTACAAATTAGATCTTCACACCATCATAACATCACGCCTGTAATCCCCAAAGGGTTAGGCAAAGTTGTACCTACCCTTTAGTACGCCAGCTTTCGCCAGTTATGTTTTAAGTCCTTTTTAATAGGGGGCCTATTGCTCTCAACCGGGCGCAAATTCCTAATAGAAAAACCCAATAACACTTTGTCCGACCTGGGAATCGAACCAAAGACCGCATGCTCAGCAGTCGCGCTTTGCGACCACTACACCAACGAGGCAGAAATAATGAGATATTTTACTTATTCTTTTACAACTTTTTCTTCCGACCTGATGAAAGTCGCGAGAAACTGCTGGATGCGGGCACCGCAGAAACTTAGTGGCTATCTTTAGGGAAGGTCTATGCCCTGCAGTAGACATCATTAGGCTGACATAATGACTCATTTATTTAGAATTTGTTGAAATATAGCATTTCATCTAACTGCTGGCACCTGTCCTTTGTTTGTTTCTCATTAAATATAAAATTTATGAGTTCGTCCGCCCGAACCATACGACGGCTTTAAAATAAATAGAATATTTTTCTTTTAAATAGGAGTACGTGACAAACAGTCACAACAGTTTAATATCGTTTAAAATAGCTAATGGACATTAAAACGCAGATGTTCTGCAAAAATATCTCTAAAAACGATATTTAAGAAAACGTTAATTACTTCTAGAATCTTCGATCAACATTGTTGTATCGAAACCTAAAATAGAAATATTTACTCAGAACCAATTAATCATCACGCAATTTCCCGATTATGTTGTGGTCGCTTTCAGTCTAACCGGGTGCAGCTGAATTCCAGTATTTTGGATGGAGCGACTTTGGGTATAACCCAGTAACTTTTGGTCCCCCTTGGTAAAACTGGTTGTCAGACTTTCGGGCCTCCGAAAGACTGTCAAGGATTCCGAGACACGGAGGAATCTCGGCGTGTAAAGATGGTCACCCAACCACACACCAACCCTGGCAAGCATAGCTTAACCTGATAAATCGGCCCGTGCGTTAGATTCAAAGCCTACAATAGCAATACTTTCTCAGAGTCATTAACCATAAACATATAGAAACCAAAATAAACATAATAATGAATGATAAACTAAGGAAGTTATTACGTACTGACCACCTGTGGTTTACTGCCTACATCTCGCTGTCAATAACGGTAATCAAAGTTCATATCCTTTTTCCCTAATACGTCGCTTGACCCACTTGGACGTACGCCGCGGGAGATCCCGAGATTGAACCTCGATGTACAGCGGGATTTCACGGGATATATGTGCTAGGACAGGGACAGTAAACCTTTGGAACGCACATAAAATTCCGGGCACGGCATTGATAGGTGAATGAAATCAATATAGAATAGGGGTTCGGTTCGATTCCCGCACGGAACAAATATTTGTATGGCCTACAAGTGGTTGTTCCGGGACTGATGTTTATTTATGTGTGTTTCTATGTTTGTAAACGCACCCTCGATACAAGAAAAATTCCTAAGGTAGAGCAACGTTTTTTTTTTATAAAAAAAAATAAACACATTTTCCATTTCCTTTTCAAACGAAAAAAAGTGGTTCATTTACAGTTGTAAAATATATTACTCATTTAATTCAAAGACTATCTATTTGTGCTAGGAAGTGTCTAGAATAAACGATGTCTAAGTGAATATAGCCATTTTTTTTAATTCGCTTTTTCAACATATCCCAAATGTTTGCCATCTCTGAGTCAGTAGGACATTCCAAGTCCAAACTGCCATTCTGGCATCACGCCAGCGTGATCTGTCAAATAGTAGATGCACTGTTCCCATTCATTAATAGAGACAAAGTATTTTAGTTTCCGTGGCACTCGTGACATGTTATGTGTAGTGGGCGGTATATTGTAGCAGTTTAATAAGATGTTACAAAAGCTCTCAAGCGACCCAGAGAAGGGAAGTTACGGTAGCGTAAGGGCAGACGATAGACTTGCGACTACCAAACGATCAGGGAAGCAATTTTACTTACTTTAAGGAACTATCGCATTATAATATCACGTCTGTTAAAAATGCATCTTATTTTCCTACATTTTTTGACATTGATTGTCGCTGATATGAGATTGCGACTAGATTTTGAACGTTTATTAGTGGAATTGGCTTTCTGCTTTTTGTACCCCGTGTCATGACGAATATTTCGCAAAGTAGTTTTTGATTCAAAGAAAGGATTCAAAAAGTAGGAAATGATAAATAATTAAAGAAAATGCAGTCTTCACCTGAAAAACCAGACTTAATCTTATAGACTTATCTAAACATATAAAAGCGAAAGGACACTCATCACAAAAGATCGATAACCGCTTGACGTATAAAGATGAAATTTGACAAGGAGGTACCTACTTGTAGATTACAGTTACTAAGTTACGTCCGCTAACAACGGATTTTTCAAAATTCACCCCCCCAAAGGGATGAAACGGGGGTCCGAAAACGCGGAAAAAAAAGGCGCAGGAAAACGACTAAATCGCACAAAAAGTCTGTCGTCTGCGTAAGACCTAGAAATCACGTGTCGCCTTGCATCATTTCTTCACGAACTATAATGGAGCGCACCATTTTGACGGCTCCGACGTATAGTGAGTCATCTAGAAATTCTAGTTTTCCTGGAGAGCGTGTCAAAGACAAATTGCTTATAACTTTTTTTAGTTTTTGTTCTAGAATTATGTTTTCTTTAAAATTTTGTTTTGCATGTCTTGTGGTTGTTATTGTATTGTATGTATGTGGTTCATAAAGTATTTTAATAGTAAACCGAATTTATTGAGTTTCTGATATATTGAAGTTTAATCGATATACGTCATATTTATTGCCACTTGCTTCCTCCCGCGACTTTGTCCGCGTTATATAGCATCTCACGAAACCGTATATTTTTTCGGGATACAAAGTAGTCTTTATGCTTTTTAGACTATATTCTATCGAATGAATCCACGACCCCATGCAGATAGAAATCTGTAGAGGTGTAAAGTGTCTATGTCGCAATGCTTAAGGTTCTGCCTTAAGCATTGCGACATAGACACTTTGATAGCGGTATTAGTAATAGGAGACAAATGGAAAAAAAAAATTAGAAAAAAATATCAGATTAGAACTTGCTTACTTCTTCCTGAGAATCGTCCCTACAGCCAATAATCAACCACCAAAAAGAAATTTGTGAAAACCTAGATGTAATTTTATAGACAAGTCTTTATATGTGACTGCCACGTTGGTCTGTAATCGCAAAGCGCGATCGCAGAGCAGAAGTCTTGGGTTCGATTCTCAGGTCGGGCAAACTGTTATTGGGTATTTCCATCAAGAATTTGCTGCAGTGCTGCGTATCGCAGGTGCAATGCTCACTTGGAACAAATATTTGTATGGACTACAGATAGTTTCGAATTCATGTTCGTAAATATCCACGATACAGGAGAAATTAAAAAGAAACATTTTCGAAGCTAAATTGTAATAAACATCAACATTGTCCTACATTGTCTGTTTCCTTATGTACAATAAGCTTTACTAAAATGATATAGTTTAACAAAGTTGGCAGTATTTAGACAATAAACATGGTTCTTTACAACAAAGCTTATTGTTGACTGCCAAAACTTATGAAAGGACCTACAGAATTGGGGGACTGGCCTTGATAGTGATGTGAAAAGACGTGTAAAATATGGAATAAGTATAGTTATAATAACTCTAGTTTAAGAGTTTAAGAGCGTTTACACCGTACAGCATTGCATACAAACTTTCAAGTCCTTATTTTTCGAAATAAATAAACTGATTTTAGTGAAACTTCCTATTCATAAGCAGGACAATACATGGGTATGTAAAGTTAGTTGAGAAAGTTCGAAAAAGTTCTCAAATCTTCTCAATAAAAAAACTATCAATTTTTTCGGGCTCTGGGCTCCTTTTCGATGACCTCTGCCTAAAAGAAATATCGGCCCTGGCCATGGGTTCACAATTTTGAAGTTTAAGGGCTTTTAGTGGCAACAGGCACAGTACAGAAATAAATTAGGATAAAAGTTAAATAGCTCAATTTGTTGTGGACACGATAAAGTACCTTTTTGCTATGCCCCACATTGAGTTCAGTATATATTGATCATGTTGAGTGGATTAAACCCACTTAACTATATAATTCAGGCACATTAACTAACCAGTAAGTATAATTTTTATCTACCACAGCATGGCGTGCTTATGCCAATGCTTATGGTTGCGATTTTGTCTGCAGAATGAAGTAAAAATTTAATTTATCCCATGGGAATACAAACACGGAATAAAAAAATATCCTATATTCTTATGGCTAGGTTGATACATGCGTATAAGAAGGAAATATTAAGTTCCAGTCAGCCGTTGATCCTTACAAACTCGTGTAAGTACTGGGAATCGGCAGAACAATTTTTGACATTCTCATTAAATAAGGGTGAATTATTCGATGACTATATAGTCCATTCGCGTTTAGAAAATAATTAATCATCTTTGTCCTTTAAAAATTATAATTCTTTCCGACATTGGCCAATGCCAGTGTCAATGTCAACGGACAACAATTTTTTTTTTTTTTGATGTCGTTAATATCTTCAAATGACTCCTTCCGCCCTGGGTGGGGCGGAAGGGACTGTCAGACTTTTACTGACCAAAAAACCACCCTGTTCCTTCTGTTGCCCTTTACGTTCCGGGGCCACGGTATACTGTTAAGACGTCCCACAACCCCGGAACGCACAACGATAGCTCACTATATTTTGTGTCTTAAGTTAGCTTCAAATCGAATTTTCTCATATACGGACTTAATAAAAGAAGGAGGTCGTATATATATTCGACGCGTCGTTTTACAGGAAACCGTTCCTTGCTTCAACTTCCGAAGACATACACATAAAGACTACCCGCTACTTACTTCAGACACAAGATCCATGACGCATACCCACTATATCAAAAAACTAAAATAGTTTACAACTATCTGTCTGTATGTGCAAATTTCGAAGTCTTTTTTTTTATATTAGTAGTTTATAGTTGTGGCCACATGTTGTTAACGATCGCCAGTGAACAACTAGGTTTATTTACCTTTCTTCATTGACTTGGAAAACTTCTAAATCATCGACATTTTACTTCTCATAACATCTGCCAAAACTTCTTTTGAAGTGGTTATTTCTAACCTCATTTTTATTTATAACAACGTTTATTTTACGCACTGGCAACCAAAAAGTTTTGTATCTCCTTCTTGTTAAATACTTCTTTACAGGGAGTTTCTATGTTGTGGTTTTTATTTTTGTTTAATATCTGTAAAACTTTGGTAAGCAATTAAATTATTTGCTGAACAACCGTCTTCTTATACCTTGTATTTTAATTTTAGAAACCCTTTCAACAAAGTTCCTTTGAATTCCTGTCGTTTATATCTTTTTTTCAAAAACACTTTATTTCAACCCAGAAAACCTGATTCATTTTCAATTAGCATTAAAATTAGATTTTTAGTTACTTTTTCATCAATAAATAGTTAATCAATTTTATTGAGTTGTGAAATAAGTGATGTCACACTTGCCTTTTGTCATACAAAATAAGGGAGAATAGCTGATATTGAGATATTGTGATATCACTTCCACAAAAGTCATGAATGAAGAGTTAAAATTGAACTCAGTTCTTTAACTCTAAAAGCTGGCGTTTGAAATTCAATACTATTTTTGTAGGTCTCTCGTATTTCTTCCACTGGATACCGTTTTCTATCAATGCAATATTAAAAACCCACAATATTTATAACAACTACCTGAAATAAAAGACAAAACAAGTCTTTTCTCATATTGATAGCTAAAGTCACGAATCGGAAACATTCTTTTACAAAACTATGACTCCGATGTTTCACCCCAATTAGGTTATCTTCGGAAAGGGTCGACGTCTGATGAACCATGAGCGTTCCCGTTGCAGAAGGAAAGCTGTACAAGTAACAAAAATTATTTTTTAGGTTACAAACGATTGCTAGTCGACTTATTATTAGAGTTTGGCCACGAATAATTCCGCGTATTAATTGGAATTTATCGGTATAAGAAGTAGATTAAAATGGAGATTATAAAGAGTATTATTGCGACTATTTTTTTATTCTGTATTATGCTTCAGGAAAGCAAAAAAACTGTCATTCTACACGGATATTGGAGGTCAAAGTTCCAACTTTTGCTAGCATTTTTTAAGAAATACATTTGAGGTGTTATAACTAAACTTTTTTTTCCACGACCAGTGCACTGTTGGATACGTAAGTACCAGAAACATGAATTTTGACACCAATAATAATAGTCATGTCCCTATGTCGTGCTTGTCACCTTCCCGGTGAGTCAATAAGACATATTGTCTCTGGATGTTCTCGTCTTGCTAACGGCGAGTATTTGCACAGACATAACCTAGTAGCCAGGATAATCCATCAACAACTTGCCCTTAAATATGCCCTTATGGAAATCGAGGTACCCTATTATCAATACCATCCTGAACCAGTCCTTGATAAAGGTCAGATCACGCTCTACTGGGACAGATCAATTATCACTGATAGATTTATTACTGCTAATAAACCTGATATAGTGATAATTGATAGGTCAGTGCGTCGTGCAATACTTGTTGATGTCACTATTCCCCATGATGAGAACCTAGTGAAAGCTGAAAAAGAAAAAAACATTAAATATTTAGATCTAGCTCACGAGGTGACCAGCATGTGGGGTATGGACTCGACAATTATTGTTCCGATTGTCATGTCAGTGAACGGTTTAATAGCGAAAAGTTTCGACCAACACCTTGAGAAACTTTCGCTCAACAGCTGGATCAAGAGTCAGATGCAGAAGGCGGTTGACTTGGACACGGCACGCATAGTGAAGAGGTTCCTCTCTCTGGATCCCTAACCGCCGGTAGCTTGGGTTTTACCACCTCGTTGCAGGCGGAGCACTAATTTTATACATATTTTTTTTTTAAACTATATTATTTGTTTTTTAAAGGAAAATATGTGTAAAAATATGGAAAATAAAGAAAATGAGAACTTAAAAAGTCATGTCCCAACAACATAGAGCAAAAATTATTGACAACCGATAATGCCCCGTATAAATACCAAATAACCAGAATATTAACTGAATAGGTAGGCCTATTCAGTTTTATTTTTTTACATGAAAGCTCAGTACACTGCTACCTTTTAGCTCCATAAAATTAACGGTAGGAACCCAAATTGTTGAACTTTTGGCCCAAGAAGTACCTAATCAATGTGAAATACTTTGATACTTTTGGCGGTAACTCACAAGAATGGTGTCTCGCCTTTCTAGATGATAACAAATTGTATTTGAACCTGGATCTATTGGCCTCGAAAACTTAATGATCCTTTTTATAAATGGGTTCATAAATCGCGCCGTGATACAGCATGTTTCAATTGTTTTTTATTTATTATTTATTTATTTAAACTTTATGCAACAAAAAAGTACAAAGGCGGACTTAATGCCTTAGGCATTCTCTACCAGTCAACCAAAGGTGGTGAAGAGATAACAAAGCAGGTGCAAAAAATTGTACATGAGGAAATAATCAGATAAGAAATTTTAAAATAATTGAAAACAAAATCTAAACAAGTTTAATCGTACACAAGTACATAAACTCATATATACCATATATAATATATATATATATATATATAATATACATACTCATAAATACATACATACCTATTTTATAAAAAGAATAGAAAGGATATTTATGATAAAACTCTTGCTAATTGTTCTGAAGATAAATCCGCAACTTCCGCTTGAAAACATATCGACTGGTGGCTGTCCTGATATCAAGAGGAAGGGCATTCCAAAGAAGAATGGCCTGAATATGAAAGGAGGAATGAATGAAATCAGAAGTATGAGAAGGACAGTTGAGTAGAAGATTATTAGAAGAACGTAAACACTTAGCGTGAGTAGAACAAAGATATTGAAAATGGGAAATAAGATAAGAAGGGGAAGAGGGAGAGTTGAGAAGGGAGAAAAGAGTAGTTAACGCTCGCAAATTTCTTCTTTGCCGAATGGGCAGCCACTTTAGCTCTGCCCTGAAGCTAGATACATGATCATATTTTCATATTTTTTTTTAATTTTTTTATTAATTCATTCTCTAAAGCTATGTCCACACCTAGGCGCTTTCAAGTTCGTCTTGCTTTTTCGTCTGACGCATATATGAAGCGCAATAGCGGATGCAAAAGGCATGCGCTAAAACTGTTTTAAAACAGCGCATGCCCGTAGCGCACGCTGATTCGATACCTGTGAGCGCATAGGTGTAGACAATAAGCTACATGCGCCTTAGGCAATAAATATTGCAGGCGCTCAACGCTAGTCGTATTGAAAGTCGAAGACGCCAGATGAACGTGAAAGCGCATTGGTGAGGACATAGCTTAAGGCTGTTCAAGTTTTGCTATAAAGCCATGATATCGTTTCAGCCGAGGTAACTGACGACGCCAGTTTGTTAAACATTTAGGGTCGGTACATATCTGACGGAAGATACGAGTAACGCAGAAACAGTCAAATAGATAATAAAATTTCCAACCTACACACATAACCGATGATGCGTTAGTGCGTCGACTATACTAAAGACGATACGTTCGACGTATCTTTCGTCAGATTTGAACCGACCCTTAAGGCACATACCTACGAATAATTAGTGCGGAAAAGAGTCCCACCTAACATGTTGCTAGTAAAATAAACAAAACCTACAGAAACATTTACCTAACAAGTAACAAGCCAACTCGTCAATATCACATGAAATCGAGTTACCCACTCACCCGATAGCGTTCCTATATTGATAAATAGAATTAAATACACCCAATACCATGCGTGGGGTTGCCAAGTTTATGAAAATAACGAAGTTACAGGTTACGGGTACGTGGCAGTTTTTAAAACATTTTTGGTTACTCCGAACGTTAACCGGTTATACTGAAAATATGTGATGCTGGACTACCTCGTTGGTGTAGAGATCGCTAAGCGCGTCTCTTGAGCATGAGGTCTTAGGTTCGATTTCCAGGTCGAGCAGTGTTATTTCGTTTTTCCATCAGGAATTTCTCAGTAGCGGCCTCGGAGCCTGGATTTGTGCCAGGTGTGATGACAATACGATCGATCGCTATAAAGTTTCATTAAAAAGAAAATATAGGAACATACCAATAGTTGTAAAAAATCATTGCTTAACCTTTTGACCACCACGTTAAATAAGCAAAAAAGGGCTCTCAGCGCCAAGCTACGAATTCGAAACTTTATAATTGGTATTAGTTTTGTCATCCTATGTTAACATAGGTGGTAAAAAGAATTTAAACTAATTAACATAACTGGCGAAATGTGGGTGTACTAATAGGTACACTTCTGCCTAACCCTTCAGGGGTTACAGGCGTGATGTTATTTGTGTTATTTTAAACACATTTTACTATTCTATAGAGTTAATGTGGATGTAAAAGAGGCTACCATCTACCATTTGGGTTTATGTACTTGTGTACGATTAAACTTATTTAGATAGGTATTTGTTTTCAATTATTTTAAAATTTCTTATCTGATTATTTCCTCATGTACAATTTTTGCACCTGCTTTGTTATCTCTTCACCACCTTTGGTTGACTGGTAGAAAATGCCTAAGGCATTAAGTCCGCATTTGTATTTTTTTGTTGCATAAAGTTAAAATAAATAAATTGTATAATGAACAATGACTATCATAAAATTAACGTGCATTATTCATCGCAAGTTTATTTTAGACGCGCGGCTTTACTCGCTGTATCCTTCACCGTTTACCGATCTGTCGCCGGTTCTATTTTCTAAAAGGTCAGATTTGTATGATATAGAACAAGACGAGTGTTTAAATAATTTTGGCTATACTATATTCGTACGTACAGTCAAGAAAAGAAATAGGTATCCAGGGTCGTTCAGGTATAGTTGAAGTTTTCTAATAAACCGATACAACGTGACAATGCTGTCAGCCTTTTGGGCACTTGCCCCATGGACAGCGACGCGGACGAATTTTTTGATGCCTTATGAGGTTCCTCCCTTTTGCCTTTTTTTTTTATAAATTGTATATATTTTACATTTTATTGAAATTTGAACGTAAACCAAACAGTTCCTATAACGTAAACCTTATTGTCTTTACTTTTAAGAAGTATCTAGAATTGTGTCATTCAAATATGTGTTCGTTTTTTGTTCTGTCATTATATTTTGTCGTTTCCCTTTTTACACCGTATTGTAAAACGGCAATTAAATACTAAACTGTATTTTTATACATTGTTTCATTCCAATACATTTACTTTAAGGTTTTAGGTTTAGGTTATTTATTATGAATATGAATGTTTACTATGTATAAACCGATGGATGTCTTCGATTAAAACTTAATTAATGAACTGTTTATTATCTACTTTTTAAATTAAATTACATTTGAAAACATTCAATAGTTTCTAAGAAACCTTCAACTATATCTGACCCTGAATACCTATCTCTTTTGTTGACTGTACTCGAGTCAGGTAGGTAGGTAACAGATGATCCCTAAACTGAAACAAATTGGGCTCCCAGATAAATAAAGTACTTTTCAACACTCAATCTGATTGGATTTTGTTTAATTAAAAGTAAATAATTATTAACGGTACAGGAGATCGTTTTCAAAGCTTTGATTAAAATCTTTTTATTTATTTTGAATATAACTGTTAATAAAAAAATAATCTGATGAAAAAAAATGGTGTCTACACATACCCAAGTGATATACATACATACATAAGTGTGGTCTTTATAGAATCATTATGAATTAATATATTTATTTTAATCAAAACTGTACATTGCTTTATGTACATTTATTAACTCAATAAAAACAAAAAGACAAAACTTATAAATAATATCAAAATAAAAAAGGTTGTACAATTTATAAAAATGTAAGGAGAAAGCTTAAATAATAAATAGAGACAGCTCGAACATAATCTAACAAATCACAATGACTGCTTTTCCAACAGGAACTTCTCAATAGCAGCCTCGGAGTCTGAAGTTGTGCCCGGTTGATGGCAGTGTACTCGCCCCGTAGGTATAACACGGAACTTAAACATAACTGGCGAAATGTGGGTGTACTAATGGGTACACCTCTGCCTAGCCTTTCGGGAATTACGGGCGGGAGGGATGTCAAGATGTTATGAAAAACTACCGAAATTTTAATATTCTTTTTCTTTAACTTTTCTGAAATGCCTTCAGGTTATTACTTAAAATAATTGTGTACATTTCGTAAGTTTTGTTCCTCTTAGCCTCCATACAGTGGTGATCTATGTTCTGTGCGCTACCTTATTAAGAATTCTCTGCTGACGCTCGGAACTTTATATCTGTCTTAGCAGAGATTTGTTGTAGTACATCTGGGAAATATTGGTGCCTTTGGGAGCAGAAATAAACAAGAATGGCTACTGAAATGTTAGGTACCTATTTACTTTATTTTATTCATTAGTGTGAAAGAACTTTGTTCTGCGTCTAAACATTTATCACCCTAAAAAAAAGGTAAATTATGTTATTATCATTTATGAATTCTTATAAGACCTTATTCTTTAGAGGACTAGGTTGAGAATTGTGTGTTATGAATGAAAGTATGTTACCAAAAAATGTATCAGATTTTATAGATCATTTGTTAGTTGAAGTCAGCTTCCCGTGTAACCAAATGCAGCTGAATACCAGTATTTTACATGGAGCCACTGCCTATCTGACCTCCACAACCCAGTTACTGGGTAACACGATAAGGGGTAAGAGAACCAGTTATTTTCCGGGCGTCAGACTTCCCGTAATGAGTGTCAAAAATCTGTAAATGACAGCCAGGACCAACGGCTTGACGTGCTTTCCGAAGAAAGGGGAGTTTCAGTATAAAATGTTTGGTCACCCATACATGGACCAACTGCAACAAGCATAGTTACCATGTTCGGTCGATCGCTACGGCTTCTACTTAGTTACAAGCCAGAGCAAAAACGACTGTCGGTAAATAAAACTATTTTACTTAAAATATCGGAACGGTAAGCTAGATAAACTTTACCGATTAAAACTTAATATAAGAAAACCGCTTTAATTTCAGTCAGACCAACATTATCGAATCGGCGTCTGTTTATCTACGCTCGATTGCCCTGATTTCCCATGAGCACTTTACGTTACATTCCTTTACAATATAGAATCTATATCGAGCCTAACAAATATCCGATATTTCTTTATCTGTAATAAAATGTCGGTCTGAGAAATAAATAATAATAATACCAGACCATTGCTGTCCTACAGCTGGATAAAGGGCCATTTCATCCAAAGAAGGCACGAGTAGTAATCACCACGCTTGCTCAGTGGTCAAGGTTTCTCACGATGCTTTTCTTTACCGATGTTAGTGATGTACAAGATAAAGTTAACAACTTATCATTTGTAAGTCACATTGGTAGTTACCCGGGATCGAAACCGTTACCCTAAGCATCAGAGGTTTGCGCCTTATCTACAAAACCATCCCAACATGAGAACTAAGAAACATATACTAAATGAAAAAACTTACAGCGAAATTTTGTTCGTTAGTTTGTTTTTTTAAACGCGGAACTACAAGTCGGTTTTGTAAATTATTTTCGTATAATGATAGCCAAATCATGAGGAATAGTATGCGCTATATAACATTACGCTACGATCCTTAAGAGCGGAGCAGTTACCAAAGACGTAACTTAACACGGGTGAAAAAAATCACACGTGCAAAGTCACAGAGAACAGCTAGTATTCAATACTCGTTCTGTTTATTTCCACGTCAATGTACAATTACCATTTTTGAATAAGTAAATAATGTTCAATAATATGTAATTGATAACGATTCATAATGCTATTTGCAATTAAATCTGTGGTCAAATATGTATCATGATACAATAAAATGAATCGTTTAATCAACCCTGAAACTGCTGTTGCCAATATCCAATTAAACATTAATACAATGGTTATCAAACGAACAGACCGCATCAATGTTTGAACATGAATTACGTCATTTTAAAAGTACACTTGGGATGTGACTGTCCAGTTGGTTTCGTGGTCGTATGTGCGACAGGTCGGGCAAAGTGTGTTATAATAATAATAATAATAATTTTTTATTTCGGATAGAGTCCATAGGGTTAGTAACAATGTACTTAAACACTAGTGTTAGTAGGTACAGACATTTAAACTAAAATATACAGCTACACTTTGACATACAGCTGCATCCACCTCTGCATCATCGGCGCATCCCACCGATCTGCGTTATGTGTTATTGGGTTATTTTATTACTAATTTCTCAGTTTATTTCAATTACTAATTTCTCCCGAAGTTTGGAAGTTCCTTAAGAAAAAATTAAAATTCTAAAACTAATTAACATAATTGACGAAATATGGGTGTACTAATGACTACACTTAAAGTGATGAAGATGGCGTGAAGTTATGAAGATAAAGTTAAACTAATATAAATTAGGATTAGTCAAGGTACATAATTAGCAAAGGAAAAAAAAAATTGTTTTATGAGCTTCATCTAAGTATAAAATCGTAATCGTACGCATTTTTGGTTTGTCATGTAGCCATGACGGTGGCGTACTGGGCACATTTTGGTTTGTCATCTATACATGACTGTACAAAATCGTAATCGTACGTATTTAGTCTGTCATGAAGTCGTGACCGTGGCGTGCTGGGCATATTTCTGGTTTGTCATCTAGATACATGACTGTGGTGGTCAAAAGGTTAAGAGTCATAAACCAGAGAAGAGATCAGGCGAAAGCGTTTCTATGGAAAAAAGACCATCCCAATTTCCTCATAAGATTTACATGAACGTGACGCAGGATTATTTGCTGGTTTATTAATGTAACCACTGAACAACTCTGAGCACCCTTTTGTGAATACAAAAGTCTCATTTACAAGGCAATGTGTGTTGACTCCTATGTAATAAAGTATGTAGGAATTTGGAATATTTCATTTTGTAAACAGAATTTGCGGCACGTTGAATCGCGGACATGGTCAGTGGGCTGGAGGCAGCGGATGGAATGTACCTGTCTGGGTACGCATCAACGATAGCTTACTCAAAGTCACTGTTGCTATGGTTACTTGAGATAGAAATTTTATTAGTATTAAAAAACCGGCCAAGTGCGAGTCGGACTCGCACACGAAAGGTTCCGTACTACCCCAAATATCGAAAACCGCTTAGCGTAAAAATATGAGATTTGGCAGGGAGGTAGTTTATAAGTAGTTAGTAGACACCCGCTAAGAAAAGATTTCCCAAAAGTCACGTCCAATTTTTTTTTTACGCTAAGAAAGGATTTCCCAAAATTCACACCCTTTTTTTTTTTAGTTGGTAAACATCATCAAATGACTCCTTTCTCCCTGGGTGGGGCGGAAGGGACTGTCAGCCTTTTACTGTCTAAAAAACCACCCTGTTCCTTCTGTTGCCCTTTACGTTCCGGGGCCACGGTATCCTGTTAAGACGTCCCGCAACCCCGGCAGACGTTGGCCCCGTTGGGGGCCCCGTCCCTGTGCTGACAGCTCTTTGAGGCGCGCGCGAACAGAACGCGCCGTCGACCCGGGCTTGGTCCTTGATCGGACGGCGAGCTACCCATTACTCGCCGTCCGCAAGCCCGCGCCTACGGTGGCCAAAAATTAACACCCTAAGGGGACGAAACGGGGGTCCAAAATGTATATATAGATATCAAGGGTAGGGGTACTGGGGTAGGGTAGTATACGGTAGGTTGGGGTAGTCTAGGGTTTTGATAGGGGTAGGATACCACGCGAACGAAATCGTGGCGGGTCAGCTAGTTATGTATAAAGAGCGGCAGTACAAAGCTCTAGTACAAATGAATAATCATCATCGGCTAGCCTTTTCCCAACTATGCTTGGGGTCAGCTTCCAGTCTAACCGGATGCAGCTGAATACCAGTATTTTACATGGAGCGACTGCCTATCTGACCTCCACAACCCAGGAGCTGGGTAATATGATACCCCTAGGTAAGACTGATTGTCAGCCTTTCGGGCTTCTGACGACCCGTAACGACTGTCAAAGATCCACATATGGCAGCCGGGACCAACGGCTTAACGTACTTTCCGAGGTCCGTGCCTCGGAAAGCACGTTAAGCCGTTGTTCTGTGTAAAGATGGTCACCCATCCACGGACCAACCCCGGCAAGCGTTGCTTAACCTGACGGATCGAGCCGTACGGCTATTATTAGTAATACCACTATGTATTTGTTTTAAAAGCTGTGTCAGTACCTATTGAATTAAAACGTAATCCATGCAACGCTATCGTTAATCATACACGCTACACGGAATGCACGCTTCGTATGTCATATTTTATATGCGGACATCATTATTTACTCCTCGTTCTGTCTTTTTTGTTCTGTGTGTTCTAAAAGGGTTCAAACGCCCTATTGCTCTAGCGCGTTAATCAGTTCGTCTGTAAAAGACATACTCTATAAACATTTCAAGTGTCAAACCTAGTTCTAACCCTGCAACAGAGGGCTAGCCCTCTGTTGCAGGGTTAGAACTAGGTTTGACACTTGAAATGTTTATAGAGTATGTCTTTTATTCTAATCTATCCACCGATAGTACCAGAGATTAGCGAGTTTAAACAAACAAAATCTACAGCTTTACATAACATAACATCACGCCTGTAATCCCCGAAGGGTTAGGCAGAGGTGTTCCCATTAGTAGGTACACCCACATTTCGCCAGTTATGTTTTTAGTCCCATGTAATAGGGGGCGAGCCTATTGCCATCAATCGGGAACAAATCCAGACTCCGAAGCTGCTACTGAGAAATTCCTGATGGAAAACCCAATAACACTTTGCCCGACCTGGGAATCGAACCCAAGACCTCATGTACAGCAGTCGCGCTTGCGACCACTGGACCAACGAGGCAGTCTACAGCTTTATAATCAGCTTTATAACGTTCTGATGCGCAGAACGCGGGTCAGCGACAATAGCATCCTGAAAATTGTGGCACTATGCGGGGAGAATGGTCAAGTAGTTTTTATTGCTTATCATTCTCTCTTACTTTTTTTGTTTTAACTTTTTAACTTTTTGTATATTACTAACACTAGTTGTAAGGTATTTTACTAACACAATGGACTACATTGTTGTCTGAAATTAATAAATAAATAAAAGTATAGATACACTTAATTTTGGAATGGAGAAAAAATACTTACTAAACATACTACTAGCTTCCGCCTGCTGAGGGAATGAAACAGGGGTCCAAAGTATGTATAGAGAAACCAACTTTGACGCGGACGAAGCCGCGGGCAGAAGCTAGTTTATACTATCAGTAGAATTCCTAAATAAACTCAAAGCCAATAAAAAAAGCTAAAGAATCAATTCTTTATAAAACAAACTAACGACCTAGCTCCTGAAACTTATAACTACCCACGTTGTAGCCAATAAATCCGTAACGTGGTAGCTCCCTAATTAATTAGATGCCGTGATTAATACCAGCGCGTAGTACGTTCGTTTGAACGACTTTATTACCGTTATAACTGCTCTCGAGTAGTTTGCAGTGAATTTGCGTCAATAACTTGCAATATTGTGGAATGAACCTAATTTGTTTTGGTTCAAATTGATTGGTAAATTAGTTGACCGCCACCGCCACCGCTGCGCACGGGTTCAAAGTTTCGCCATTTCGGGTGGATTTAAAAACAAAATTCTTTCGTACAATCCTTGTGAAATATATAGATAAATTAAAAAAATATATATTGTTAGTTTTTCTATGTAGTAATTCCATATCTTTTGAGCCGTTCTCGAGTTTTGCAACTAAGCAACAATAAAATATAGATTAAATAAAGCGCTAACCAACTAAATCTTATTAGAACTTTAAAAACTAAGACAATGTAACTTCCATTGTCCTCTGCATATAGCTTATTTAAAACTGATTACGGACTTTATCTCATCAGAGTACCCAAAATTCACGGAACTAAAGTCCCTTTTTTATTATAATGACGTTAACATCAGAATCGCAAAGAATATAGTGCATTTTTACCACAAGCCCGTGTTACGTACAAGGTACACAGAATATCTCACTTCTGTTAAATTGTCCAATTAAATATAGTGTCCGAGAAACATGGAGGATAACAAAGTGTCTTGGAACACGAGAAAAAATTATGAGGGTAGAGAAAATGGCGAGAACAACAGGGAAAACCGGCCACGTACTAGTTGGACAAGAAAAGTCTCTTCCTACCTTACAATATTTCACAATATAAGTGACCGGAGACCGGGACCAACAGGAGACCGGGTGCTTTTGTAAAATTAAATTTAATAAAGTAATAAATTAATAACCCTTTAGTTTTTAAGCCATAGGAATTCACAATCGGTGTAAATTTTTAAATACCTACATAATAAAAAGAAGATAAAAAAACAGCAGTGGTAAAAGATACAGCCTTATAGTAGACGGACGGACGGACAAACGGATGGACAGACAGATAGAGGAGTCTTAGTAATAGGGTTGCGTTTGGTACCCTAAGGATGCGGGACCCTAATTGCTTATCGACTCTTGCACAATACAAACTAGTGCAATAGAATGCACCGTGCCGTCGTTCACTTTTCAAATATATTTATGGAAATCCTACTACTATTATTACATGAAAATATAACTTGTGGCTTAAAAAAAAATAACTGAACGAATTTTGATGAAACTTTACAGTAATATAGCTTGTACATCGAAATATAGGTCATCTGATAGCTTGGGAAGTACTTCGTAATATCTATGTAATCTACTAATTTAATACCTTATGAATAACAAATTTTATGATGTGTAAGAAAGACTTTTAAGGCTGGTTTTCTTCTTACGTATATGATATGTATATGATAATGCTCCTATCTCAGAACAAAAAAGCCGAGAAAATAGTAAGTTTATCTTGTCACATGTATTATTCATCGACGATATCAGCACGCAACGATTCCTTGAATCAAAGACTATTTGTATACGATCATTCTGTTTAATCAACCAAAAAACGTGTATTTTTGTTCCTAGGATGTGATGTTTTCTTATATTATGAATAACTATTGCCCGCGACTTCGTCCACGTTATCGCGAACGCAGACGAAGTTGCGAAACAAAAAGTAGCCTATCTCTTTTCTCGGGGTTCACTTACCTCGTACTAAATTTCATCAAAATCCTTTCAGCGGTTTAGTTGTGAATGCGTATTAGACAGACACACAGAGCTATTTTCGCATTTGTAATACACGTTTTAGAACGAGCACCTACCTTCAACTATCTAATTGACCGACTCCTTGGCTATTCAAAAGTGCCTCTAAATGGTTTAATTGAAATAAATGGTTTTGGCTTTGAATTTGAATTTTCACTTTACTAAAATAACTATCCAGAGAAACAATGTGAAAAGCTCGTCGCAATAATAAACGTAAGTTTTTTGAGGACTTCAAGTAGCCATTTCTCCGATAATTTTTAATATCCATTATATATAATTGATGAAGTGGCCTCTCCACTTTAGCAGCCAATTTGTAATTTACTGGTACCCATTAAGACCATAACGCAGTGTCGACAGTTTGACGTCTGGAAAATGAGGGAGAGAGCGTAACGACTTCAAGGAATTAAAATTACCTTAAGATGAAAAACTGAGAAAATCCAGCAAACTCCACACTTTAATACACACAAAGTCACACTTAGCACAGATTAGTTCACGTTTTTAATGAGTTAAGGAAAACTTTATTTATTGTTTTATACTACGGTAGCGATACATTCCCGCGAAAGTGTAGCGCGGTGCTGGGCGGGCGGCAAGTCCGCCCACTGTGAACCGCCGAGTGCGACTGAACTGGACACAAGCACTACGGGAATCAACTAGGTAACTACTTACTACGAATATCGTAATTTAAATATTAAGTAATCTGTTTATTTTCTTTCAGAGTATTGAAATATCGTACCTTCAAAATTATTTCTGAATAATATCGAATGAATTATTTATTTCAGATTCACCGTAAAATAAAGACCAATAAAAGATATTTTTAGATATTTTTAAAACAAAGGAAGTAACGAACTTTTGTTCAAAAAACAAGTAGTATCTTCTTGTTTTATTATCGTATAGGTACCTAATAATTAAAACTTCGTGTTACAGTGATATCCGATGGCCCTTTGACCTGTAATTTCTTTCTCCTTTTCATTCACAACCAAACGCGGGCTTTTAACCTTTTTTCTTGAAAAATAAATTTCCATTTCTTGAACGCATATTTTTAGCTTCCCACCTGGTATGACATCCCACGACATTTTTGAAGTTATCCGAGTGTCTAAATATTTTTTTAATAAAAACGTTATTTTCTCAAGTTTTGTGTACCTAATACTATTAATTTTTATTTATAAATGAATATTATTTTCATGAGTTCGGTAAGTAGTATTTATATCAACGATAAAATATATCAAGAGGGGAAATGACGCGGTCACGTCGTTCAGTGAAAATGTGTTAATGAGAAAAGAAATTTGCATTTTTTGCGACAAATTTTACTGGAGAAGAAGCTCGATGAATAATGTGTCCTCGTGGTTAATTAGTTTTAACAAGCGCCTGTGACAAGCTTGAGATAACTCCGTGGAAAGTTTGTCCGTGGCCAAAGTAACCTTACCATAAAAATTCTGCTAATATTATAAATGTTAAAGTTTGTGAAGATGTTTAGCTGTTTATTACTCAATCACGCGTAAACTGTTGAACAGATTTCGATGAAAATGGGCACATAAATAGACCATATCCTGGATTAACACATAGCATGGTTTTTATCCAACTTATTGTACGGAACGTTAATTTTACGCGGGTGAATCTGCGGGTAGAAGCTAATACTCCATTAGTTTTAATATTAACCAAATAGGGTGGGGCATTAACAAAAGTAACCGTTTAACAGCCCGCGACCCGCGGCAGGAGCATACCAAACGAGTTATTTTACAAGCACACAACAGTCAGGGTCTCCATGCATGATTTATTTAAATTGTTGTCACCGACAAAGCGGTGGCCCTCGAGGCACGTGCCTGTGTCGTAACACGCGGCTGATGTTTGGAACTTTGCATTCTTTGGGTTTCGCCTAAAACCGTACCCACTTCGTAACGTCCGTACGATGTAAATCGCCTTGGTAATTTCGTAAGCGACTAAACGTCTGAGACGATTTTATAGCCGCATTTGTTTATTTTATGGACCATTGCGTATTATTGAGTAGGTTTATTCAGTTTAAGATTCACTTAGAATAATTGGTACATTTTAGGACATGTACAGACGTTTTATTGTGAAATCTAAATATAAAAGCGTCACTCACTCACTCAATTACTCTTCACGAATTATCGAAAACTGCTTGACGTATAAAGATGAAATTTGGCATGGGGGTAGTTGGATGTAGTTTATATTTAGTAGATGTCCACTAAGAACGGGGGTCACAGTTACGTGGACAAAGTCGCGGGCAAAAGCTAGTTTAGATATACATATTACTGAGTTATTTTTGAATAAAAAGTAACATAAATGTTAAAAATGTAGAGAAAGCAGAAATTCAAATGATCGTACATAAACATTGTAGAAACAATTATTGAGATTGTTCTATTAGCATATCTTAAAAGGCAAATTGTTCTCCCACGACTACTCACATACGTACTATGTAGGGCTGCCATCCGTCCGGGATTCCCGAAAAATGGTCCTAGTTTAGAGGGCGTCCGGCGGTCGTCCGGAAGGGATTTTCAAAAAATGACCGGGCAAAAACTGGACTCTCTTTGTGCCAGGGAATCCCAATTTATTAAAAACTAGCTTTCGCCCGCGGCTTCGCTCGCGTTTATTTAGAATTTGCTATTCAATTTAGGTTGTATTCTGCTTGTAGATAATAATGAGTGAAGTGATTTTTGTTTGAATAGATACCCTTGATTTTCTGACACCCTAGTACTTTTCTTTTTATAAACCCAGTATGTTGACCTTTCCATTCTGAGTAAAATTGCTTATTTCTACTGCCATAGGTCCCACGGAGACGGGATAAAAACAAAAAAAAAGAGATAAAAAATATCCTATGTCCGTCTCCTGGTTCTAAGCCATTCTTGAGTTATAAATAGTGTAACTAACACGCCTTTCTTTTATGTAGTTTAAAATAATAAACAAAGCGCGACCTCTGAGCTTAAGAGTTATTGGGATATTCGATTCCCAGATTGGGCAAAGTGTTATTGGGTTTTTCCATCAGGAATTTCTCAGTAGTAGTCTCGGAGTCTGGATTTGTGTCCGGTCGATGGCTATACTGATGCTGATTACAGGCGTGGTGTTATGTTATGTAATAAAGAAAGATAATGTAAACGATAGATTTTTTCTATTTTACAAATATTTTACTCAGGTGTGTCCGTGAAAAAGCGTCCGGGGTTTTGTCTGGCATCAACAATTTAAGTGTTAGCAGCCCTATTACCTACTAAGATATATGATACTTTGAGGAGTGCGATCCTCAACAGAGAGGCAACACTGGCTTATGTAATTAACATAATAAGTTTAAATAACGCTTACAAAATAATTAAAGGTGTACAAATATTTACAGATACCAGGAGACAAGAGTAAATAGACTCGAGTGATGGTGATCGTGACGTCATACCAACTGAGCTGATCGAAAAGGTGTTATGTGCTACATATGCAGTTGCTTCGGATGGATTCTAGATTTTATACAAAGGTTTGAAAGGACATTTTAGAACGTACTATTATTTCCTAAAAATAAAATCTAGATGAACTGATTTTTATGTGTGCCGTTTTCTTCTAATAAATAGAGTTTGTTTGTTTTGTGTCTGTAAGTGGTATTCTTTGGAAATTCTGGAAGTACTGTTTCGATTTCAAAAATTTTTTCATTGATAGAAAGCTACTTTATTGCTAACTATCGCAGACACAGATGAAGTCGCGGAAAAAATCACCCGTGCCTGTTATTTCAATTATTTAGTTAAAATCATGACTCGAAACGACACGTGGCGCCATCTATGATTATAAGAACGTTATTGTGATTTCCCTCGAAAACAGTACTTTTTTTCGGAATTAAAGGTACCCTATATTCGTTCCTGTACACCTGGCAACGTATATGCAAAATTTCAGGATGATCGGTTCAGTGGCTTAGTTGTAAAATGGTAACAAACAAACAAACTTACTTTCGCATTTATAATATTAGTAAGGAAGTAAGGATTAGTAAGGATTGCTATAGGTGCTATTTTTTATACACTTGTCGAGGGCATAACCTAGTATACAATAAACAAAATGATCGCGTAAAGGAATATTAAAATACAAAAATCAATAAATCAACAAATAACCACAAAATGGCTTAATTAAGGTGCAAAAATCACGGAAAGACCAATAAGCTCAAAAGGTTTTCGTCAGGTAGTTAGTGGTATATTAGTATAATTACTGAGGCCCTACAAATCCCAAACCGGAATAAGGACGGACCTTAAAGGACCCTTTTCACGTACTTCAAGAGACCGTTGTCTCATTCCCACGGGGAAAGTTACTGACAGTCGAACGACTTTCGGCACTTTCGCCACATAAGAAATTGACTTCGGAAAAAGTTTGCCAATTTTATTCATGTTTAGACGCGAATTGTGAAGTTGAGGATTACGAGTACCTCTACTATTATTGTGTTTATTTTGGTAAATCTTAGTCGGATTGTTGCAGTACTTTTTAGTACCTTGTTAGTTAAAGCTATAGCGGTAATTTAGGCTGCTGTGCTGTCGTGGGTTCGATTTGTGCACGTAACAACTATTTAATCTGTGGCAATACAAATGAACAAACAGAACCAAAGCCGCCGACTTCCAAAACTAAAGTTATTTAGTTTTTGAAGGCGGTTGTCTTTTGTAAAAAGAGGTATTTAGTTAATTAAGAAGCTACTATAATTAAAAAAATTAAAAACTCGACTGCAAAAATTGCACACATTTGTACTTTGCTTACTCGTCAGTTTTTTATACGACGTTTTTAGACACGACCAGATTCATTAAAAAATATAATTGAGGCTGGTATTAATTTACGTTTTAAAGTGACCACACAAGATTCTTTTTATTTTTAACTAGCCTATGTTATTCGGAACGATGCAAGGATTGTAACGATACCCCATACATCTAAATCGGTTCAGGCGTTTAAAAGTCATGGTGGAATAAAGAATCTCACATACATACATACATACATTAACCCTAAACACATAACACTCCTTTTTTTTGGGCAGTCGTGTAAAAAGATACTCTTCAACGCTTCCCATCGTTATTATTTCACAATTATATAACAACAGCTGATGATTATTAATTACTGTAGTTCCACGTAATGAGACATAATTGATTTTCTATTGTTCTGTCATACCGGTAGCTTAGCCGGAGCTTGACCGGTTAAATATCTACCGATCAGAAAACATTAAAATCTTAATAACCACCAATAGCTTCGTTTTATCTTTCACAATTTGTAGAAAAAAACCCTTTCAAATTAATTATTTTGCTATTAGAAACTGAGGAAAAAATATATTACTTACTAGCCCGCGGCTTCGCCCGCTTAAAAAATAACTTTCCGAAAAGTAAGTTGAACTTTACCTCAAGGGAACACATTACCGGAATAAAAAGTATGTGTTAACCCATGAACTGGTTTATCTATGTGCCAATTTTCATCCAAATCTGTTCAATAGTTTATTCATGATTGAGTAACAAGCATCCAAATATCTTCACAAACTCACATTTATAATATTAGTAGGATGTATTCTAAATACTAAGAAAATTAATACTTAAAGATGAACTAACCTACTCAAACGAAATGGAAATGATTAAAGCCCAGTCTAATCTTCTTGGCCTTTTTAAAAGATAAGGGAAAAAATGGGAAATGAAAATAGGGCTATTTGACTTTTGCGAAGCGTAACTGTACTGGAAAAATTGCGTCTAAATAATATTATTTTGATTAAAATGAAATTGTTTACTGGTTGTGTTCCATAATCGGCCTATGGGCTTAAATTTATACTTAACATCACACCTGTAATCCCCGAAGGGTTAGGCAGAGGTGTACCCATTAGTACACCCACATTTTGCCAGTTATGTTTAAGTCCCATGTAATAGGGAGCGAGCCTATTACCATCAACCGAGCACATATTCAGACTCCTAAGCTGCTACTGACAAATTCCTAATGGAAAAAACCCAATAACACTTTCCCCGACCTGGGAAACGAAACTAAAATGTCATGATACATAATTACGACTACATTTGAACTGTTAGTACTCGTAGATCTCCACCCACACAGGTAGGTTTAATCATCCAAACATAGCCATGAAAAACGCAAACACAAAATACGTGGTTTACGTAATCGTTGAGCAAGCCAAACGTATGAAATTAATCAGTAAATTTAACCGCCCGAGCTAAGTCAAATTGCGTGCCACCAAGATCGGAACGGCAGCTGGTTAGCCAGTAAATTATTAACTTGATGGAATTGTGTGATACCTGCTGAATACTTTAAATGAAAATGTATTGTCTGTGAACGTCATAAAGGTCAGACTGTATGTGTGTCGCGGATAATCGGAATAAAAGCTGATTGTTTTATATTTTAGCGGTTTCATATTTGAAAGATAACACAATAATAACAATTAATTGCGAAATATTTAGGGTTATCTTTTGCCAATTGCGAAAGTAGTGATAGCCGTCGGTGGTATTTGTAAGTTTTAATTTATTTCTGATTTTTAAGTAATAAATTAAAACTTACAAATACCCCACGGCTGCCATACATAACCAAGAAGATCCAAGACTAATTCACAAGAAGACTAATTCACCTTTCAAACAAAATCAAAATCTGTTTACCCGTTCGGGAGCTACAATGCCACAAACTGACACGTCAAACTAATAACACCCCGTCGTTCTTGCGTCGAGTGTTAAAAACATACCACAACAAAGTTATTTATATATTACCTACATATACGGGAAGTAAAAAGACACATCACATACCCGTTAATACGCATACCTCCGGGGTTGCGGGACGTCTGCGGAGTTGCGGGACGTCTGCGGGGTTGCGGGACGTCTGCGGGGTTGCGGGACGTCTGCGGGGTTGCGGGACGTCTGCGGGGTTGCGGGACGTCTTAACAGGATACCGTGACTGGTTTGGTGTTGGTTTAGTCAGTAAATATCTGACAGTCCCTTCAGTCATTCATTCAGTCAGAATATTTAAATAGAAATGCTCATTATGTAATTTTAATACCTACCTCTAGGTCCCAGGGAAACATCTACCTCTTTTTCAGTGAGCTTTTTCCTCAACCACAACAGTAGTTAAGAACAATCTCATTTCAAAGGAACGCGTTCTTAAAGGAGTATTTTTCCTCTTAGCTTATTCTTTAACGCAGTGCAAATAACGTTGTCCCCGGGCTCCAGGCGCTGCTTGCAATTTAACTTTAACTAAATGAATGTAAAACTTTCAGTTATTTGTAGAAAACCACTGAAGAACTGTTAATAGTGAAACTTAATTGTTTTTTCTTTGTTAACGTTCGTAGTTTTAAAAGTCTTAATGGAACAATTTTGTGTGAGGTTACTTCTGAAAATAAAACACTTGGAGCAATTTCATTGTGATCTATCTTCAGTAATTTTGTATAGTAAAAACCCATTTATTTTTCACAGGCTTCTGCCCGTGACTTCGTCCGAGTAGTTTCTTTCACCCACTACGTTAAGTCTTTGGTTACTGCCTCGCTCCGGATCTGGTACATTTGTGCGAAATTCTCCAGTCGCGCAAAAGGACTCGCGCAACTGTCTTTCGCGGAAATTTCTTTATTTATTTATTTATTTAAACTTTATGCAACAGAAACGTACAAAAGGCGGACTTAATGACTTAAATTTATTTAACGCATGTGTCCTGATGCCCCCGCTCCCATGGGTCGTAGCGTGATGTTATATAGCCTTTACTGTCTTAAGAATGTGGCTATCATATACAATATAAAAATCGAAATCCAATCTAACTAGTAGTTCCATGCCCGGGCAGAATTGCCAAAGCTACTATCGCGCCGCCCGCCAGCCGTCACCTTTTTATAAAGTAATTTAAAAAAACATATTTTAACGCACACGACTTAAAGCCCTTACTTGAATGGCAAATTGTTTGCTGTGGAACCGTGCGGTTTTGAACGATGACCTCATGTTTGCGTGCTGTGTTACACCTTTTTCATACTTTGAAGTGCTCTTTGAGGATTACATGAGAGTGCTGGGCGCAACTTTACTCCGTCCGCACGACGTCGTGCCCTCTCTACCCGTTTCTTTTGACCATGTCAACGTCTGCGTCACGTTTTATCGTCCCCTTATTCTGTCTAAATTATTTTACGGTTTTCAGGATAAATTAAATGAGATTTTACGAGTGACTGGGTAATGTTTTAACTGTAACTGAAGCTAGTCGCTTTAAGCTATTAGTTGTCGTTATACTTAGAATTAAGATTAAATAGATTGTTAATAACTTGACAAAAGAAAATCTAGTATAAGAACAACTCCCTTGCGTGTATCAACAACTAATAAAAAGTACATTCGAACAAGTTATTTGGTATACAAGCAACTAACTACTTTGAAAGAATGTTTCGAGTGTTTCAATTCTTTGAAATTATTACTCTAAATAAGTTTCAAAATTGAGTTTATACAGCTATACAGAGAGAAAGAAAAAGAGAAACTCCTCGGAGGGGGAAATTTCCTTACGTGACGATTTCTGCCAGTTAACTCGTACCGCAAGCTGCATTAACGAATTTCGTTCCAAAACATTTCTCGATGAAATTGTAGGTAATGAATTGAAACTTTGAAAACCCAAATTGATACACACCGACACAAATCTGGGCCGACCTTAACGAGACTGGAATACTCAAATCTATGAAAATATAACTAGCCGAATACCCTCGGGATTTAAATGAATAGTCTTGTAGCACTTTGACAGATTGGGAACATAGCTTTACGTACTTAGCCGTCGAGAACCGAGACTTATCGTGGCAGGAATAATGATATTTCGTATATTGGTCTAAAAACGTATTTTTTTGGTCTACGCGCTCTAATAGAGCTCCTAATATTTTTTAAATGAATACTTTTTAGCCGTTTTTTGCGGTTTTTGGTAAGAGCAAAACTTATGGCTTCGCTTTACTGATTTGGCAAAAGGCACCATCGACGTGCTAAAGTAACCGCGTCACCGACATGCTAATGTGACGTTAAGAGCGTCTGTTTTTAAATTGAAAAATTCTTTAGCCGCGCTGAGCGATTTAAATTTCGTCACCGTCATGCTAAAGGGGACGCGTCACCAACTTGGTAAGGTGTAGTCTAGACTGTTTTTATTTTCTTCTTTTCGTTTCCACTTTTTTTTGTATTATTAATATTTATCAGAGGCATATTAACTATTCACGTTTCCCAGTTGGTCTACTAAATAAACTAATCAATACAGAATTTAATGTGGTAATTAGGCCAACTTTCCCTGCGACCATCCGCTGTAGCAGTCATTTATTTTTAGGAGGACATTAGGAGGCCTGTAGAGCAACATTTTCGATCTAAGTGGATGACTACTTACGTTCTGAAACCTAAATAATAATAATTAGATAGTGAAGTAGTATTTTTTATTCTAGATAGAAGTGTGAAGGTGCTGATACCCTCTTCTGCACCTGTAACAAAGTGGATCCAAAATTTCATGATGATCGCTTGAGTAGTTAAGTCATAAAAGCGTAACAAACAAACAAATAACCAAACTCACTTTATTTATATCTAATGTTAGTTAGGGCTGATTTTTCCAATAGTCAGATAACTAGAGCTTTTATCCAAATATCAAATATGGCAGTTTGACATATTTTTGATACAAAAGCTGTCAAATCGCCATATTTATTTCTCCGTTATGAGTTTTCTGACGATTGAAAAATTAGCCCTTAGGTAGGCTATAATAATTAGCTCGCCGTCCTATCAAGGACCAGGCCCGGGTCGACGGCGCGTTCTGTTTCACGCGCGCCTCAAAGAGCTTTCAGCACAGGACGGGGCCCCAACAGGGCCAAACGCCTGCCGTGGTTGCGGGACGTCTTGACAGGATACCGTGGCCCCGCAACGTAAAGGGCAACAGAAGGAACAGGTGGTTTTTTAGTCAGTAAAAGCCTGACAGTCCCTTCCGCCCCGCCCAGGGCTCTCATGACTTATTTGATGATGATAATAATAATGATGGTTTTCTCCAGGGTAATCACCTTCGGGTTGACGTGCATCCTCTGCTTTGCAATCTGCTTTGGCCTTAGCATCGCCATCATTGCTGGCATCGCCTACGGGTATAACTACTCGATGGCTGAGTTCCTCACCTTTACACGTAAGTACCTTTCACAACAGGCATGATCTGTCGTGATGGCCGCGCGGTTAAGGGCGGTGAACAGTTATTTCATGAATTGTAATCAGGTTTCAAGGATTCTGAAAATCTTTTTTTTTTTTTTAATTAATAGAAGTAAGATGTTCATGATTTAAAAATAAATTATTTTATGGAAATACAGGTGACCGCCATTTTGCGATAAACGCCACTCAGAGCGAATTACTTCATCTCGTTGAAAACACAGCTGTCACTCGTATACTGCATGTGGTTTTGACCACTGCACTGCATTTTCGCCGAGTTGACGTCACAAAATGTCGCCTTGACACTTGCTATCGTTTTAGTACGAAAATTACAATCTAAAAAAAAGGAAAATATTGCTAGTACATGTTTTTTTTTTTAGAAATATTTTGATAAAAATTAGTCAACATGTCTATTGGGTACTTGATACCACCAATCAATTGACTTACTTTTTATAACCTGCCAAAACGCCATTCTGGCATAGATTTTTTAGGACAATTTTACAATCACAATTAAATAACTATTTATTGATTTCAATTCAATTATTAAAACGAATTTCACTGTGATTTGAAATTTAATAGACCTAAAATAAAGTGCTTTTTTAAATATGTTGTATCTTGGAATTATTGGTTAATTATGTCAACCACTCAATTAAATAGAATACTAAAAAAAACAGACAAGCACGAGTCTGTATTGAAAAATATTTTTATTTGATTTATTATTTATTTACGTATCTAAGTCGTGGTTGGATTACGGCCGTGAGGACATGATAGGCACTTATTTTATGCCATCCAAATTAACAAATAAGTTTTTACCCAGAACTATTACCGTTGTGTAAGTAATTTTCTTCTTCCTCTCAGGGTCTGATGTGACAGTCTTCATGAAGCGCGGACAGTTCGCAGAAAACGGAGCATCTAGTATGAGGAGGAGAAGTGGCGGCGACGATAGTAAGTATCCCATCATAGCACTCGTTTATAGGTAGACAATAGTTCTATTATAACAGTGCATTAGTAAAAATAGCAAGGGAAATCCTTGTTTTTTTGGTGATCATATAAAAACTGGTCAGTAACGGTTGCGTGACTGATCCATCAACACACAGCTCAAACCACTGAACGGATGCGGATAGTTATTATGACGTAAGCAAACGCTAAGAAAGCATTATTCAAAATTCACCCCCAAAGGGGACGAATGGTCACGACTACAAGACTTTTGTAATAAAGCTCATAAAACAACATTGTTTTTTATTTCCTTTGCTAATTATTTTCCTCGGACTGCCTCGTTCGTCTAGTGGTCGTAAAGCGCGACTGCTGAGCACGAGGTCTTGGGTTCGATTCCCAGGTCGGGCAAAGTGTCGGGTTTTTCCATCAGGAATTTCTCAGTAGCAGCCTCGGAGTCTGGATTTGTGCCCGGTTGATGGCAATAGACTCCCCCCTTATTACATGGGACTTAAACATAACTGGCGAAATGAGGGTGTACTAATGGGTACACCTCTGCCAAACCCTTCGGGGATTACAGGCGTGATGTTATGTTATGCTAATTATATTCCTTGACTCATCCTAATTTATATTAACTTCTTTCTACATATTTCATGTGTGAAAACTAGTACCAATTATTAATTCGTATTTTGGCGCCGAGGGCAAGTTTTTGCTTTTTTGACTTGGCGATCAAAAGGTTAAGCTGGAAGTTGCACGTGTGCTAGTCACTGGGTCTTATGTTTTTTCCATTCCAGTGTTCTCTGCAAACGCCTCGATGGACTACGAAGAGGCCAAGCCTCTAGTGAGAGAGAGCAAGCCACTGGCCGACACATGGATGAAGTCTCAGGACACGCGAAAGTATGCCGAGATCCTGACCAAGTATAACCCCGGCAGGATCCCGGATAATCAACCGCAAATGGAGCAGATGGAACAACGCAACGTTCCTCGAGACATGCAGCCTATGGTAAGAAGAGACATCTGCTTATTTATATCTTTAGACAATGGTTCTACACACACATAACATCACGCCTGTAATCCCCGAAGGGTTAGGCAGAGGTGTACAAATCAGTACACCCACATTTCGCCAGTTATGTTTTTAGTCCCATGTAATAGGGGGCGAGCCTATTGCCATCAACCGGGCACAAATCCATACTCCGTAGCTGCTACTGAGAAATTCCTGATGGAAAAACCCAATAACACTTTGCCCGACCTGGGAATCGAACCCAAGACCTCATGCACAGCAGTCGCGCTTGCGTCCACTATGGTCTAGTGAGGCAGTCAATGGTTCTGTGCACGATATTTAATATCTGACTCTTTTTTTATTGGACTGCCTCTTTGATATATTGGTCGCAAAGCATGACTGCTGAGCATGAGGTCTTGTGTTTGATTCCTAGATCGAGCAAAATGTTATTGGGTTTTTCCATTAGCAATTTCTCAGTAGCAGCCTCAGAGTCTGCTTTTGTGTCTCGTCCCGTATTACATGGGACTTAAACATAACTGGCGAAATGTGGGTGTACTAATTGGTAACACATCTGCCTAACCTTAGGGGATTACAGGCGAGATGTTATGTTAATATTTACTGCTGAAATGGTATAGGGAACTGGGAAGACTGTACTCACCCTCTTGGATAGCAACGTGTGTGCCTTTCATAGACATAGAACGCAGGCGATGTCAGCCTTATTACATATAGTAATACTGCTTCTCAGGTTTGCTCGTTAGGGCTCTCCCACATAGGCGCGTTATTATCGGTCGATAATCCGGTATTATCGCTCGATAATAACGCTCTTATGCGAAGCAAATATAATTAGTTACATTGGTCCAGCTGTTCACGTGTGATACCGTGACCAAGGGAAATAGGGATTCATTTTTTTATAGGTATAGATTAATTATAATGCTTTTGTTATCTTTTAATATTAAACTTTGTTTTGAATACTTTTTAGGTCCAACAAAGAGACTTTCATGGACCAAGGACTCCGCCAGATAGTCCAATCATATCTATTGTGCCTAACCCTCTAATGCCCACTGTGTCCTGGCGAAGCGGCTCTTCAAAAATAATGATGAGGAACTTCAAACCTTTGCAAGACTTCACGTCCGCAAACAAACACACAGAAAGGCCGGAAAGCTTGTTCCCGACCCGTGGCACGAAACCACAGGCGATATCTATCCTCGGTCCAAAGGAACGGGTCCCAGGCGCTGGAGGCGGTACAGGCGGGAAAAATAATGACTTCCATAAAAGGTGAGACCAATTGAACGTTAAAATTATACTGTCAGTTTTCTGGAATCTAGAATTAGTCAATAACAATTTAAAACAGAATTTATGAGTTTAAAATCGATATTTAAACTGACCTTCATTTAATAATTTTGACTATGATCTTGAAACACTATTCAGTATCATAGGGTCGCCCCCTATTACATGGGACTTAAACATAACTGGCGAACTGTGGGTGTACTAATGGGTACACCTCTGCCTAACCCTTCAGGGATTACAGGCGTAATGTGATATGTTATTCAGTAATTAGGTATACTTAAAAAAATACAATTTTGTCAAGTATAAGAACATAATAAAAGAAAACGCCTGAGGCTCACTAGAAACTTCATTTCTGGAGCCATATATGCTAGGGAAAGGAGAATGCCAATTAATAGTATCCAATATTGTCTCTCCAGTTTTGTGCCGATGCGTATGTGGGGGACGACTGCGCGGGCTGTCATCCCAGACGAGCCAGAAGACGTTGATGAGGATAACGTTGTGTACAGGCCTGTATAGTACCTACCCTTGTTGGCAGCGGACGGTTCTAATCAGTATGACAGTGTTTTACACTCTTTTCATATTCTTCCTTTGAATGTTTGATAAAATAAAAATAATCATATTTATAGTTGTTTGCTTCATTTTTTTACATGGGACTAAAAACATAACTGGCGAAATGTGGGTGTACTAATGGGTACACCTCTGCCTAACCCTTCGGGGATCACAGGCGTGATGTTATGTTTGTATGCTTCAAATTTATTTATAATTCGGAACATCACGCTGCGTTGCAAAACGGACATAGCAGTCGTAAGCAAAAAGGACGCCAGGATTAAATGGGGTTCGGCACAGTGGTCGCTTGACAAGAGGCTTTACGCAATGGGTGCCTGAAGTTTGTTTTTTTTATTGTCTACATATTATGTACTTATACAAAAGGCAACGTTACTAACTGATCTATTAACACACAGCTGAAATCACTAAACGGATTGCGCTGAAATGATAGTTATTATGACGTAGGCATGCGCTAAAAAAGGATTTCCTAAAATTCACCCCTAAGGAAAGAAAACGGGGACCCAGTTTGTATGGAGAAACCATGCGGACGAAGTCGAGGGCAGAAGCTAGTTCCTACATTATTATGTCATTTATAATACATATTTTTCCGAGCCCCTTATTATCACAATCGATTTTAAAAACTTTAGCATCTCTGCTTAACCTTTTGAACAGAGTATTAACGTATCGCCGTACCCCTGACGCCAGGCCACTTTTTTTGTCAAATATACTTAATGCATTAAAGGGATTCCAAAACTTGATTAAATTGTTTATTTCATAATATGGTGCGACGTGTATTTTGTCATATATTTGTGACGTTTGCGTTCAGGGTAAGATTTCGTTTGTCACATATTATCTGTGACAATGGCGTTCAAAAGGTTAAAGATTTTCTCTTCCCTTGTATCAATTTGTTGTTTTTTTTTACCTATAATAATTGGTGAGTAGGTACGTAACAAGAAATACAGTACTAACAATGCTTGATGTATTTTATTTTTATTTTATTAATAAATAAATGAATAATCTCTGTGTCAGTATAGTCCTACTATACCTACATTTATTCTGTCTAAACAATGCTCTCACGTTTGCACAATATCAGGTAAAAATGGCTCGTTAATAGCGGTATAGCTATCGCGGGTAATTGCATGAACGCGCAGTGTAAGCGATCCTAAACACACAGCGACGAGATGACAATGCTATCCTGCAATATCTATACTTTTATTATAAAGAAGTAAAGTTAGTGAGTTTGTGAAGGTGTAAGGGGGTAATATCCAGATCTACTAAACCGATTTTGAAAATTATTTCGCAAATTGACAGCTACGTTATCACTGAGTGCTCTTGCTATTTATTTTATTTAAAAATAAAAATAGGGATTATTAAGAAAAATCACGCGACCGAAGTCGCGGGGAGAGCTAGTTATCAATATATTGTCTACAGAGTATAGATAAACTACTATAACATGGCGCGCCCCTCCAGATTACTATTTCAATGAGTGTAATCACATGCGTATGAAAGAGTTTGTATGTAGTTGTAAGCTAATCGTCTTCAGTAGCAATCCAGCAGATTTGTTTGTCAACTAATCATAAATAGCCGACCGCAACGCACCTGTCATATTTATAGAGTATGTCAGTGCACTAGTAATAATGAGTGTTTATTGACGTCGCTAGACTGGCAACAAATCGCTGATTTGTTTTTGTTTCGAGAGCTGTCTCAGTACGCACACATGCGTTGTGAGTCTTTTCAATACTTTCACAAACACTTTAAAACGTTTTGAATTATGGAAGGGCGCGCCATGTTATTCTAGTTTATCTCTAGTTAGCAGTAGAACTCTTTTGTATCTACCTTGTGGGCGCGTTCACACAAACGTGTATAAATTAATTTTGGAGAAGCATTAGACATGCGACAAGGTTGCTATTCGAGTGATGCTTTTCTCATATTCTCATATTTTTCAAAATGTTTAATTGTCCTTATTTTCTAATTACAGATAATTCATTATTTTCTTCGTATTTTATTGTCTGCCGCATTTTTACTGCTCCTGTGATGACGCTGACGACGGCGTGGTCGGTTAGCACTCTTGAAGCGTTTTTTATTCTTTTTGAAAGCGATCTTTCCTCGTATTAGACTTTCTGGTTCAACCGAGTTAGATTCATGCCAGGCATCGTCTTCTTCTTCGTGATCGTCTAAGAAAGTGTTATCTGAAATAATATTTATTTTTGGTGTAAAGCCTATACTGTAGAGTATCTGGCCTATTATTGTTACTACCCCGTTGATCTCGTGGTCGGTAGCGCGACTACTGAGCTTGGTGTCCTGGGCGAAAAAAGTGTTATTGGGTTTTTCCATTCCCCTAATGGAAAAACCCAATAACACTTTTTTTCTCAATAGCAGCCCGAAGTTTGTAATTTGGTGATGTGACACCCCCGTGCATTTTTACGCAGCAAATAAGGTTTTTACTCGGTAATAATCTAAATGGAGTTAAATAATTTAGAAGTCTTACTGCTGCTCTGTTCCTCATCATAATTGTGAGATCCTGAGAGATCCGAATGGTGTGAACCCCATGAATCTTCTGGAACTTCTGGACCTATAGGCGTGTCTTCTGCCTTATGAGGCTGTAATGCTTCAGGGAATAGCGCCGTCACGTGCGTCTGTATCAGTTTTGGCACTACATTCAGTAAGTAACCACCTACCATGCTTTCTGCCGATCCAAATATTAGTGTGGGCACTGTGAATGTCATACGTCTGAAACATAATTATTTGTTTAGGGGAATGAGTTTCTCACTCTCCATTGAAAAGGGAAGATACTCCGACCAGACGGGTGTTGTGTCTGGTGGGCTACTGCGCGACGCGACGGTTGATATATGCCAACGTCACGCCGAACTTTGACAGCGCTATGTAGGAAACGTCAGATGTTGTTGGTTCGTAATGCGATAGATGTCTATATAGGTATTCGCTTCGTTTTACATATGGATTTGGCTACAGCACCTGACACCACTACACTGACCTTATTTGTGAGGTCCTTCAGAAAGGTCAGGTGCGGAGTTCTCGTAACCGGCGTGCTTGTATGACGAGATATATGAAAGTAGATGAGGCGAAAGGAGTATGTAAGGATCGTAGCAGGTGGCGTTCTGTTGTTTCTGCCTACCCCCATGGGAAAAAGGCGTGAGTTTATGTATGTATGTATTTGGCTACGGATATTTATAACTATTATCATATAAGTAGCACGTGGTCCGACACAAACATGGCCTGTTTTTAAGCTGTCAAAAACTTTTGAAATCAATTTACTATTTTTCAACTTAAAAGATATGTATCCACTTTAATTTCATGTATACCTATTGTATGTTTACCTTGGTACTTTTTTTTATTTACTTTTTTTTTGTAATTACTATTTTACGCCAAGAATTCGGGCTTGGCGTAGCGAATGTTCGCCCGCATTCAATGGGTTAAGTAGCAACTAAATGATTCACAACTTATTCGTGCAGTGATAGACCATAAAAAAAATAATCTAACCTAAGCCGGATTATTATTTTGCCTTCAAGCGGATTATGGAGAGACTAATATATATACTGTACTAGCTTTTGCTCGCGACTTCGTTCGCGTAAATTTCGGTTATCTCGGACACAGACGAAGTCGCGGAAAAAATTACCCATGTTATGTCATTTCAATTATTTAGTTATAATAAATGATTTGAAAAGACAAGAGGCGCCATCTATGATCATAAGAACGTTATTGTGATTTCCTTCGGGAACAGTACTTTTTTTAAAAAGTTCCTGTACACCTGGCAAAGTATATGCAAAATTTCAGGATGATCGGTTCAGTGGCTTAGGCGTAAAATGGTAACAAACAAACAAACTTACTTTCGCATTTATAAGATTAGTTAGGAAGTTAGGATGTTACCTGTATTACCCATTTTCGCAATAAATGAATATGAATATAGGTATATAAACACACACTCCTCCTAATAAAATGGATACAAGGAATTACCTGAACCCTTTAACTTCAAGCTTCTTATACCCACGATTTTTCTTTGCACGCCGACCGTCTTTCGGTTGCGACACTGCCAGTTCTAGATCCAAAGCCATGTCACTTATTTCAGCCGAGAAAGCAAATGTGTCTGACCATTTTGTTTTTACTTGTAATTTTCCTCGAACCTAGAACAGGATTACGTGTCTGTCTTTTGTAAATTAATAAGAGTTCTAGAAATAGGGGACTTGTAAAAAATTAGGCCAATTAGTAATGTTTTAATATTCGTAGTAGGTATTCATAAAGCTGACAGGTCGCTGAGTCGCTGACAGCTTAAAAAATGTACACTACAAATTAGTAAGTAATTCAAACATTGCTAATAAGTGCCCAGTATATTGTATGACATAATTTCCCCTGTATGACCACCACTCGAAATGATGATTATATAGTGGAAAGTCAGTCAGTCAGTATCTGTTCCATTCGATTAAACAATAAATAAGATACAAAAATAATCAAATCAAATTAATAAATACTTTTTTGGTTGTTTATGTTTAACAGTATTTTAGAATACACCTCTTTTAAAGAACAGTATCGTCCCGAAGCATATGCAGTAGGCAGTGTTGTGCGATTATATCACTATCTGGATGCAGTTTCAGCAGAAAGATGACTAGTTCGAATTTGAAAATCACCTAATTAAAACATCTTGTTGATTTTATTATTGATTCGTATTGGGAATCATAAACATAGTTACATCTTTGACAAGGACGCAAAACTGCGCCTTGTATATAATATACTATTTCTTTTTTATAACAAAAATAACGGCAGTTATTGTGTTAAATTGTTGACTGCATTTTGGTAATATATATTTTTATTTGTACATTTGTGATATTCTAAATTGCTTTATTTTTATTTCAAACTAACACTCTCCTCACGACTTCGTTCTCATGACGTTTCATACGGATCCCATTTTTTTATAATAAAATATAGCCTGTTTTATAGCCTATGTCACCCGGGGATAGTGTAGCTTACAAACAGTGTAAGAATTTTTCAAATCGGTGTAGTAGTTTCAGAGCGTATCCAATGTAAACAAACAAACAAACAAATCTTTCCTCTTTATAATATTAATAATAATTAATAATTATTATATGCTATCAAAAAAAACATGTCAGAGGCACCTGAGGCGATTTAGAAACTCTAACACTAGGGTGTGTAGGGTCGTAAGACCTTTCTACACGATAAAGAAGAAAGATCGAAAAAACCATAGCGTTGTAACGTAATTTTACCAATATTGAATGGATCTATAGTGAAGCCCAAAATACAGGTAAAAGTTTTTAGTTTAGGTACCTGCAGAGAGCTGAATCGTATCTCCTCCGCCATCAGGACGGTGTCCATCTTGTAGGGGCCGCCAATGTGTGCCGAGTACATCGTTTCCAAGCCTGTCAGTACCATTTCCGATAACTTCATTGACTCGCCCGTGCCCTTCTTGCTATCACTGCTATTGCTAGGTTTTACCTAAAATAAATAAACACCTTCACTGTATGCGTGATACGTGTGTACGTAAAATAAAAAAAAAATGTTATTATTATTATGTGTACATTAATTAAACACGCTGTAAAAAAAATAATGTATGAATGACACTAAATTGCGTCAGGTCAGTATGATGTAGCGGGACGCCATAACAGGATACCGTGGCCCCGGAACGTAAAGGGCAACAGAAGGGACAGGGTGGTTTTTAGTCAGTAAAAGTCTGACAGTCCCTTCCTTCCGCCCCACCCAGGGCGGAAGGAGTCATTTGATGATTTTTAACACCTCAAAAAATAAAAGGTCAGTATGATGTATGTAGATATGATCAAAAAACTGCAAACGGTAGGTGACACCAATCAATTGACGTACTTTTTAAGACTTGTCAAACCGTGATTCTCCCATGAGACAACTGTGACGTCACTTTTGTGCCGATTCAATTGACAACGATACACGGTTACTTTTAGGTCGTTCTGTCATAAACTCGAAACGATTGGGAATACTTTTTTTCAAAAGTAACAATTTTAAAAAAACAGCTATTCAGTACACTTTGACGAGTTAGACGAACATAAACGTACTGAACAGAAGTTTATTTTTTTGTTACTTTTTCAAAAAAATGGCCCCAATCGTTTCGAGTTTGATGATCGAGGTTATGGCTTTCGGTTCCAGAACGACCTAAAAGTATTAATTTGAAAGCAATTAAAAATCAAATTTTGCAGTTACATAATTGAAAATAAATGAAGTTTTCAGGGCTAAAATTAAGAGTTTTCTTGGAAAAGTAATGTCTCGGAATTATTGGTTAATGTATCAACTACAAACGTGATGTCTTATTTTAACCTTAAATGACAATTTATTTCTTAAGGTGCTCCCTCACCGGGAGCATTCACGTACATTATAGATTCGAATTTGAGCATTACATTGGAAGTGGAGCGCATTGATGTTACAAGTTGTATCAAGATATTACACATTGTATCATTACAAGGTGCGCATTGTAATGCTCGGTTCTCCTCCTTCACTGATGTAATGCTCAAATCTGTAACGTTACATTACACGCGAATGCTCCCAGTGAGGTAGCACCTTTAGAATCTCGCCTTACCCTTCCATCATCCCAATGCACAAAATAATCTTCTAAATCTATAGCGCCGTTGTTCTTTTGAATCGTAATCCTATTCATATTCCTGACTAATTCTGTAAAATATTTCGCAGTTTCCTGAAACACTATTTCCTGGTGTTCTCTGTAATTTAACAAAAAACTATATTGCATAGCAAATCTTAATATGAGTAAAAAAAAATATTTTATACCAAATTATTCAAACTTATTAGTTGTACATAGTAGATAGAATAGAACCTAGCCTTATAATACGAGTACGGCTTTAAAGCCTCATATGAAATGCATTATTGGAATTGCATTTTATGTGTTATTGGATTTTTTCTATCAGGAATTTCTCAGTAGTAGCCTCGGAGTCTAGAGTCGTGCCCGGTTTTTGCCAATAGGATCTCGCCCCCTATTACATACTAGGACTTAAACATAACTGGCTAAATGTGAGTGTACTAATGGGTACACCTCTGCCTAACCCTTCGGGAATTACAGGCGTGATGTTATGTTATGAAATGCATTTCCTCGGGATGGCACTAATCTTCGATCGCATACACACTCGTTACATGTTCATACACTTTGATTTGACCGAGTTTTAAGGGCGTCGGGGAATCGACGAGAATAGGTTTTAAAAAAGAGTCAAGGGAATCCTGATCAATTGACAAATACATAAGCAGTAAATTAAATTTAAAACTGTTAACAAATATGCTTATAACTTTTATTGCAAACATATTTTTCTCAGGTACAAATCTTAACCGAATGTCCGGAGTTCTCGTTTGACGTCGGCAATTTAGGTGAAGGTATCCCTATGAGTCAGGACCTCATGCCTTAACATAACTCACCGATAATCCTGAAGATCATCGTGGAATATTGCCGAAGTGTTGACGAAGCTAAACAAGGCGGTTTGTAGCTTCGGCACTAGCTCCTCTTCTAACAGTGGCTTCATCAGTAAGTGCGTGAGACCCAAACCTATAGACACATCATTAGGTATTTCATTTCATGATCACACGTGGAATCAACAAGAATAATGTAAACTCCAGGATTTTGTAAAAACCTTATTTAAAAGAGTACCGTGGAGTTTCTTGCTCGTTCTTCTCCATAGAGGCCTACCTCCGTTTTAGAACGAGCAACTAGCTTCAACTTTCGGACTAACTGACCGACTTCTTGACAATCCAAAAGTGCCTGTAAATGGTCTAATTGAAATAAATATGTTGACTTTGACTTTGACTTTTGTTATAACGTTTGGCTGACAACTTTCATTCCTGCTAGATGCGGCTTGTATGCAGCTACCTATATTTTTATATATATATTTGTTTTTCGTATAGATCTGTGGAAACAATTCAGCTCTGCTCTTACCTTCCTCGTCTTTTCTATATGGATTATATTTCGCGATGACTGGTGGAGAATCTTCACCGGGCCTGTATATCTGGGAGATAAATGATTACTATTTTTTATAAAAATGCTGGGCTACAACTGGAGAGTGAGCGGAGAGTTGTGGATGCAAAGGATGTGGCAAAGGTGAGGTGTAGAAATTAGAATCACATAGAAATGTGTAGATGAGGCGAAAGGAGTATGTAAGGATCGTAGCAGTTGGCGTTCTGTAGTTTCTGCCTGCCCCCATGGGAAAAAGGTGTGAGTTTATGAATGTATGTGTATCAAAATGTGTTTGAAATAACCCACCTAGTTCTTGTATTGAAGTCAAACTTGTAACAAATTGTCGAGAATTTCCTTTTATTAAAATTCATCATAACATAACATCCCACCTGTATTCCCCTCATGATAAGGGAAAGGTGAATATCCATGTTTCGCCAGTTAGGTTTAAGTCCGCAGTAATAGGGGGCGAGCCTATTGCCATCAAAAGGTACAAATCCAGACTAGGCTGCTATTGAGAAATTTCTGATGGAAAAACCCAATAACACTTTGCCTGACCAGGGAATCGACCCCAAGACCGCATGCTCGGCAGTCACGCTTTCTGACCACTAGACCAACGAGGTAGTTTTATTAGAATTAGATTTACTTATACAAAAAAAGAATATTTACCTCAATAGTATAGAGGCACTTCGTAATGTCGAACTGGTTATATCCAAGATTAACTGATTCTCCGGATAATGTCGTTATTATGAAACCAGTCAATACGCAACGCTCTACTGTTATCCTAAAAAACACAGAATAATTGACATTGACTGTCAAAATATCAGAAACAAGAACAGAGCTACATCCAGCCGGATCCGGTCTGCTGATGTCATTTGTAAAAAACTAATATGTCAAAATGGAATATCAACAGAATAGCCCGCGTTTAGTCTTTCTTAATAAAAAATAGCCAATGTTATTTATGGTTATTTTTTTACCACAAACTGGCCCATGACCGTTTTGATAATTTTTTAAAATGGATCCCTCTTAATACCAATTAGTGACCCCTTTTTTTTGGGTAGCAGAAATCATCAAATGAGTCTTTCCGCCCTGGGTGGGGCGGAAGGACTGTCAGACTTTTACTGACTAAAATACCACCCTGTTCCTTCTGTTGCTTTTTGCGTTCCGGGGCCACGGTATCCTGTTAAGACGTCCCGCGACCCCGGCAACTGGTGACCCTCTGCACTAGTCCTTTACGCCATCCAAACTTCAATTTACAGGTTAAAAATGATCTCCTACACTTACGCGACATTCCCAGCATCCTGGACTTGTTGAAACAGAAACGGTGATGACTTGTATGGGTCCTGGTCCTTCGGCTCGTAAATAATATCAGTCTTGTTGCGTATCAGCGCGTAACTAGCATGTATGATCATCTTACTGAGGGTCGTTTGGATTTTGATGACATTCGAAGCAAGAGAGAACTGCACGTCGGGCCACCAACAGCGAGGCATGGCTTCTAATGTCAAATCTTGTAATATTCTGAAAGAAACGTGTTGTTTTTTGTTACTCGGAATTTCTCAAATAAAATAAAATGGTAACAAAAAAATTCACAGCCAGACCCGGAATAACTATCTGTAGGCCATTTTTTTAAGTTGGTATAAATCAAGAAACCGCCCTGTTCCTTCTGTTGCCCTTTACGTTGCAGGGCCACGGTATCCTGTTATATCCTGTAGGTCATACTGTTAAATATTTGTTCCGTATGGAAATCGAACTCGAGATATGCAGCGCTGCAGTCAATCGCTTAGCCAGTGCGCCAACAGAGTCAGTTCTGCACCACTGTCATGCGGTTATTATTATTCTACAAGACGTGACGTATTGACTGGCGACATTATAAGTACCGCTACACACATAGGTAACAAGCGTCCTGTTCTCTTGAAACCCTGTTAATTTCAAGCTTAGTATTCTAAAGTGAGCTGTATGAATTTGTATACCTCTTTTTTTTGGGAAATCATCATAATGTCTTCTTCCGCTCTGAGCGGAGCGGAAGGGAGTGTGGGGGACTCTTACTGACTAAAACCCATCAATGTTTCTCCAAATGCCGTTTGCACTCTTTACACAAAAATATTGTTTCCGAGAAATATTTTTTGCCATAACATACTTAGTTTGATGGGCAGTATAAGTGGTTAAAACGGGTATTTGATTTGTCTTTACACCTCGTATTTCGCGTTTATTTTCGTTTGAGAAACTGGGGATTACTTTGAATAATATAAATCACTAACTTTTGCCCGCGACTTCGTCCGCGTAAATGTCGGTTTTTAACGATCTAATCTTGTTTCTCCATACAAACTTTGGACCCCTGTTTCCTTCCCTTAGGCGGTGAATTTTGGAAAATCCTTTCTTATCGGATGACTACGTCATACAAAGAACACACCCTCCAAGTTTCAGGTCTCTACGATCAGCGGTTTAGGCTGTGCGTTGATCCGTCAGTCAGTCATTCACGACAAAGGATTTTATATGTATAGATAGATGTAGATAGGTAAGTAAGTACTACTAACAGTCGGATTTGATTATCATTGTGGAAATATCCAGCGGCCAATTCATTTTGATGTTTCCTTATGTACACGTTCATTCCAATTGAGCCGACGGATTCTTTCAGAGCCTGGAAGAGACATAAAATATTATTAATTGACTTATTATTTTATTCATACCGATTTTATTTTACACTAGATTCTGCCCGCGACTTCACCAGCGTTAAGTTAGGAGTTTCGCTACTGGTCCGCTCCCTTGATCGTAGCGTGATGTTATGTAACCTATACTACACTATTATACTTAACTCATTAATGTGGGTATTACTAACAAAAAAAAAAAAACAAATCCCACTGGCAGTTCCAGAGCATAACGCGTATTAACAAACAAACATCTCTGCAAACTCTTCTGCTTTATAACATTACTATAGATTGCTGCGGCTGCAGATAATCAAATCAACATTTAAAGACACTTTTGAATTGTCAAAGAATCAATCAGTAAGTTGAAGGTAGTCGCGAGTTCTAAACAGTAGATTTTATTGGAGAAGAATAAAAAATCTCAATCAGAGAAAGTACAAGCAACCTTACTGGTAATTTGCTTGATATTTTGAATCCGTTTGGGGTTGAAACCTTCGGGTGGTGGGATCCAAACGGCTGGTTGATATTTCCCATGACCCAAGGGCTGGCTTTTACTTTGGCCAGAGGCTAACCATGGCCATCTAACGTAGCAATGCCGCCAGTCAGTTCCAGCTGACGGCAATGTGGGGAATTTTTTTAATGCCACTTTGTTTTAATTCTTAGTTATACGAGTAAGTCATAGGTTATCTTATTAATACATTTTTTATAACCAAGCTGCTTTATTAACCCCTTGCTTGCTGACACCGTTCACCATTAACCACTGTGACGTCTCATACCTTAAGAACTGTCCACTGCATATTTCGCCTCTTGTATATCACGCTACGAGCGACCGCCGCCCGTACCTCTACCGGTCCCCGTTCTCATTAAAACCCACGCCCCTGTTCAAGCCCCCCCCCCCCTTTTAGCTTTAGTGTTTATTTGAAAATGTGGTCATATTTTTTTTGTTTACTTACTGTAATTACAGCATTTTCCAAAGATTTTCTATGAAGCTGCCAATCCTCCTTGAAATGTTGGACGGAATCTGTAATTTTATTTTGTATATAATACGATACGAACTATTGTTTAAGTAATGGTAATTCTAGTCGTGGCTACTGAACATCGTTAAAGCAATGAGCAAATGTTATTGGGTTCCCCCATTATTTTTCGCTTTCCTTGATATTACCTAACATAAGTTGCCTTTGGCGCATATTAAGCATAATTTTCGCCAATACCCGTAACTACTTAAGTACACCGATTCTTATTTTTCCTTTGGGAAATCCTCCTGGACTGCCCCAGCAGCCGGGAGGGGCCGTGTCGAACTCCCACCATTTAAAAACCCACGGTATTTCTCTAATTTTTTGTAGTTGGAGCACGGGGGGACTAAAAGCATTGTTCCGCAACCCGGCAGGTATGGACCCACCACCACCACAAAGCGGGTCCCGTCACCCAGTGCGACCGTCACTCACCGGCCGCACTGACACCAAATCAGCCCTTACCTTCGGGCCTGTCTCTGAACTGACTCGGAATCCGCGCGGGCCCTATTTTATGGTTGCCAGAGATCGTTCTACGATGGAACACCGCTACGTTATCCTATAGTATGTAACATACATACATAACATCACGCCTGAAATCCCCGAAGGGTTAGGCAGAGGTGTACCCATTAGTACACCCACATTTCGCCAGTTATGTTTGGGCCTTTTGCCATCAACCGGGCGGTAGTATGTACATATCGACGGTCCCGACGTACATAAAGACATGTCAAAAGTGACTCCTATATACATGTCTTTATATACGTAGGGGCCGTCGATATATATATAAACAAATAAAACACAACATTCTTGAACAAGATAGCAAAAACATTCTTACCACTATCAAAATAATCTAGAACTATCTGCTCAATTGGTTCATTTGAGCTCAGCCTAACTTGACATAAAAATAAGCTTGCAAATAATAATAACAGCCCTAAATACATCTCAAACGTTTACTCCTATGTAAACTGTAAATATTTCACGAACCTTTGACATAAAAGAACAAATAATTAAAAAAAAAATCATAAAGTTATGAAATTTTAATTAAAATGACTGATTTATGAGTTAAAGAAGTCGTTGTAGATAAGAAAACTAAATGATTTGATCAACGAAGGGAGAAATTATAAAACTTAGGTAAACTAGAGAAGCTAACTATGAAATACGTACTTCTTATATATTCTTTTTTTTGTCTCTATAGTATAGTTTTAGGCTATTCTGAGTACGAAAATCATGAACCGCCCATAGAAGGTAGGATATGTGTTCAAAAAAATGTTTCATATTGTGTGTGATTTCTCCATCTCTTAGACTGTAGGAGTATAGTCCCTAAGGATCAGAGAAACCAGCACAAATTTTCGTTTATTAGTTGATAATGATGATGGTAACGGTCACGGCGGTCGTACGTGGATCATTGACAGTCGTTACGGGTCGTCAGAAGCCCGAAAATTTGACAAGCAGTCTTATACAGGGGTATCGTATTACCCAGTTACTGGGTTGTGGAGGTCAGATAGGGAGTCGCTCCATGTAAAATTCTGGTATTCAGCTGCATCCGGTTAGACTAGAAGCTGACCACAACATAATTGGGAAAAGGCTAGGCATATGATGAATGAACTTAGTCACATCACAAAAATGTTCCAAAAAAAAATTAAATATCGAGCACTGCTTTGTCTACTCTGTTCGTCACGATTTTGCTTGATATTATCGTCTTTCATTTATTTAATAATGATTGTTCACAGTTGAAGCGGTTGACGGCTTTAATGAACATGACAATGACATTGAAGATGACATTGATGATGATACTGATTTCGAAGATCCGACCTCCAACTGCTGGATGACTTTCAACGCGGCACCACACTTCAAAATTTTAGATCAAATTGACAGTAACTTTCAATGATTGTATCAATGAGTTTCATCACAATATTTGATTACCAGTCATTTGATGATATATCTTTATATAGATTATCATAAAACTATCACAAATTAGAGTATGCAAGTATGTAGCTTGCATGCTATGCCATAAAGCCTGGAATACACGTGCCAGTAAAGTTACTTGTAAGCTACTTGCACACTTTTGTGCAAGTAGCTTGCATGTTGTGTCATAAAGTCAGAAATACATATGCCAAAAACTTGGACAAAAGTGTGCAAGTAGCTTGCATGCCATTTTGCCGTAACAAATTCTGAGTGGCGAATTTAAAAATTTTCATACCAGCTTCTTGTTAGATACTTTATAAGCTAGTTACAGACACGTGTAATAAACAAAATGTGAAATAGAGTCTTTATAAGAATTCCAAACACTTTATTGTTGACAAAATGTGGTAATACCTATTCATTATTTTCTGCTTACATAAAGAACACGTTCTGTAACTTGGTCTCATTAACAGCCACACAAAATTGAGACTTTAATTTATCTACTCTACAACTGTTTGACTTTCAGAACGCTATGCCACAATCCGAAAGGAGGTTCAAGAATCTCTAAAGGAAATTGATTTCGATAAATCAATGATCGACGTAAGTATACAGCCTGTTTTTTTTAAGGTGGTAAAAATTATCAATTGGACTGTCAGATTTCTACTGACTAAAAAACCACCCTGTTCCTTCTGTTGCCCTTTACGTTTCGGGGCCAGGGTATCTTATTAAGACGTCCCGCAAACCCGGAAGTATACAGGGTGTAACATTCAGATGTTGGCGACCGCGTCACACGACCAGTGGTCGCATGCGTTGTTTAGGGCTCCATATAAAATTCATACTAAGTAGTGAGTCGCGCAACCCTGTTGCGGTCGTCGTTCGCGTTCGGCAACATCGAAATGCTACCTTTAGAAGACACATCACATAGCTGTTAAAAACTACGCATTCTGCCCGTCAAACTAAGTAATAATGAACTTCAACTTTTTTTAGTGAAATATCGCTGTTCACTGTACAATGTAACGCAAGATATTCTGCTCACGGGTGCATTCAACAATATAATGGTGTTAAAAGCTTAATTAGAACATTTAAAACTTATTTTTATAACAAGAACATTAAAATAGTTAGAACTTTAACCCTTAAATATCTCCGTAACCTAAGTCTGTTTCGTGTTCCATTTTCCATTTAGGGGTTTAAACGCGAGAGAGGGGTTGCTCTCCGGGAAATATACGCTCATCATCACAACACCTGGATGATACCCTCGGGGCTGAACCTCGGTGGGTTTACTATGCTGAGGATGCCAGAGTCAGTCCTGTGAGTATTCATAACAATACTACAATGCCATAATGTGCTTCAAATTGGATGTTTGACACCACCAATTAATTGATATACTTTTTATGGACTGTCGCGATTCACTCATATCTTTTGTATAGCAATATCGAATTGTGACGTCATTTATTTGGCCACTCAATTGACTTACTATTTACTGATTAAAGATACAAAGAATATATAATATAGGTATCTATTTTATGCTGCTATTCAACTTCTGTGCAGGTTTTTCCACCGCATGAAGCTTCGGAATAATACATATTTCCGCGTTGATTATTTGCACAACGATCTCTCCGACATGGTGGTCAGGATGCACCTGTCGCTCAATGACCTACACCTGATGGGAGCCTATGAACGGTCCCTCACTGACAGGGACCCCGCTGTGCTTGTCTACGCTCCAACCTTCGGACAAGTTGAGTAAGTATAATAAATACGTCTGTTTTACTAACTCTGTGAGCCTGACAAAGAGTTAAGGCAGCATTTCTATGTTGGCGACACTAAGCAGTGAGTCGCCAACATCGGAATGCTACCTTTAGAATGGTAGCACACGAGCCATACGCGACAGCTACAAATACCTGAAGCTAAAAGCGGTGTTGTGGCGACCATAGACGTCAATCGTGTGCGGCGAGTCCCAAATTTATGAAAACTGCAGAAAATACGAGTAGGTACGTTGGTGTTGGCGTTTTGTGGTTGTGGTTAGTAGCCCATGTGCGACCAGGCTTAAAGACGAAATTCTTTCTTTTTATACCTGATATAGATTTATGTTTACACTTGCTTTTGCCCGTGACTTCGTCCATGTGGACGAAGTCCATAATATAAGCAAGTTTTTGTTCCGCGACTTTGTCTAATTATGTAATTAGACAAAGTCGCGGAACAAAAACTTGCTTATGTCGTTTCTTGGAGTTCAAACTTACTCCGTGGCAAATTTTATTAAAATCGGTTCTGTGGTTTAGTCTTGAAAGCGTAACATACAAACTGAGAGATAGTCAGTTACCATAAAAGAATCTATACTAATATTATAAATCTTCCTCTGCCTAACCCTTCGGGGATTACAGGCGTGATGTTATGTTATGTAATATTATAAATGCGAGAGCAATTTAAATATTAGTATGGAATCTTTTTCCAGACTTTAAACCAGCTAGTATTGTTGTATTTTAGATTTCTGATGAAAAACGTGAAATACAAAATGGAAGGTCGGTATAGGCTGATCAAAAACCGACTTCTGATTGAACTGGTGTGCTCAGAGATACTAGTCACCGATGTCATGATGACGGTATTTATATTTTACTTGCTTTGTAATTAATTCTAACAACATAGGTATTATGTCGTAATCAAATCTTTTGTTTCAATTAGGCACTTAAGAACGTAATTTCTAAGAACAAAAAAATTATTGAATCTTGATGATTTTAATGTTTTTTTCGTGTTTGAGTGAGTCCAAAATCTATCGCTGAATCATTATACCTATATCTCGGTATTATTTATATTGCACTGCTGAAGTCCCCGAGACTTCATGCTCAGCAGTGCAATATAAAGATTCGATAACAATTATGGAGAAAGACCAAAGAAAAGATGAATGGATTGTCTGAAAAATGATGAATAAGAAAATGGAGCTAGTGACAGCACGATAGGTCAAAGAACAAAATGGAAGAAGAAAACGTGTTGCGCCGACACTAAGTAACATACCTATATGGGACAAGGGCAGGAAGTTTCTGATCACGTTACGTTTTCACGGTCCCTGCACACGTCATTTTACTAAATATAATAAAAAATCTTTCATTTCAGTACATAACCAAAGCTATTGAAAGTGCACCAAAAAAAGTAGATAGAAGCAACTTAGGTAAGCAAGTATAATAATCCTACTTTAGTATAATATTATAAATGCGAAAGTTTGTGAGGATGTCTGGATGTATGGATGTTTGTTACTCTTTCACGCAAAAACTACGGGACGGATCTGGACTGTATTTGCACACATATAGATTAGATTAGGCTACTATTTATCCCGGAAAAATATACGTTTCCCTTGGGATAATATATCCAACTTTGACGCAGACGAAATCGCGGGCAGAAGCTAGTATTTATATACGGGTTTTAAAAAGACACATTTCAGAGCCATAAATTAATTACACATTACCCATACACCTAAGAAAACATTGTGTGAAAATTATGGCTATACTATAATTATTCTGTATGGTAACGCGCACTTGTAAAGTGCATCTAATAATGTATGAATTTATATGAGACGTCGCACATTGAATGTGTGAGTCGGAAGTCTGAAAAATCTCTGACTAATTAGGTACCTACTGACTTAGTAGGTACCTAATTAGTCAGAGATTTTTTTCTAAGCTTTTAACCATTACATTTTTACAGGCGCCTTCATAGATAGATTGAAAACAGACTTGGATGAATGGCTAAAAGATTACTTCAATGACTACATGATATACGCAGAAATGGACGGAATACCTCATATCGACGAGCTATCGTATGTTTATTCAAATGGTTATTTTTCAAACTAGCTTGTAGTCAAACAATTTATTTATTTGATAAGCAGTTAAGTTGGGCTTCCACTAACTCGTAATAGTTTTCACAGAAATACTTTCACCAGGTAAGGGGCTTAATTTGAAAAGTGTTGCGAGTTAAACGTATACGATACGCAACACGTTCCGCTCGCAGTGAAAATTAAAATTAAAAAAAAATTGCAATGAGTAAGCAATTATTGATACAACAAACTTTCATAAATTCTACGTCCTTCATGCTGAACACGCAGGCGACCAGCCATCCTAATGTCAAGATGGCTGGTCAAAATAATATCCATATATCTCTGAATGTGTCGTAAATGTAGCATTATTAAACAAATGTAGCAAATGTAAGCAATTTGATAAACAATTCTTGAAAATACCTACTTTCAGAGCCGCTGGTGATAAGCAACACCCATCCTGACGCTAACCTTTAAATGAGTTTGTATCTGACTCAGTCAGCCAGTCCCTACAGTACTTTCGCTCCTTGAAAAATAAAAAAATATTAGGTCACCCGTATATTACCACTAAATTCATATTATTTTTTTAGGAAGTACGATAAGGAAAAGGGAACAGTTTTACAAGAGTTCACAGACAAGGCTATTCAGGCAATCGACACCAGAATACGACAGCTGAATGCCGCAAATATTCGATTGCCCACGTTCACCTTCAAGTCCATTCATGGCCTGGTATGGATAAAAACATAACGAAATATTTGTTCACATTATGAAATGTATATTTGTTAAAAGACTCGTGCCTCGAAAGCTGTTGGTTCCGTCTGTTAATCGTAGATCTTTGAAAGTCGTTACGGGTAGGTACTCAGAACTCTGACAACCAGTCTTACCAAGGGGTATCGTGTTACCCAGTAACTGGGTTGTCGAGGTCAGAAAGGCAGTCACTCCATGTAAAACACTAGTATTCAGCTGCATCCACTCAGATTGGAAGCCGACCCCAACATAGTTGGGAAAAGGCTTGACTAGTCGTAATTCAAAAATGTGTGAGAAGAGACCTTTGCACTGTATTGGGACATTGTAACTTCATAACTTTTGTGGACAACTGCTGGGAATTAATCACCTTTTTTATTTATGTAATACAAGAGCTGTATTATTGAATGATGACACCCATTTCATATCTGTACAAGTCCATAAAATTCTGGGGGCAGGCCCATATAATTCTTGGCCATCTCTTTGGGGACGCAAATAGTTCATGCGCTAAGAACGGATTTTCCCCCTGAGGTGATGATACACGGGTCTGACTTTTACGCGGACGACGTCGCGGGCAAAAGCTAGTATAGGGGTACAAAGTTTTCTGTTCAAATATTTCAAAACTATTTTTTGTATTTGACAGCAAATAAAACTCCACGATGGCATTTTGTACGGCCTAGATAGCATGTACAGACGATCAGTACCCACCGGGTACAGTCAGACGAAGGACGTCCGCAAGATCGACACCATTGTAGGATTCAGTAACTTGAAAGTAAGTACCCATTCTATTATACAGGGTTATTTTTAAAACATCAGCTGTTTCGTAGATTATAATTGTTGTATAGCATTTTTGTAGGGAACAGCTGATTTTTTTTCATGATTTCATGGTTGATCCCATAGAAAAACTTGATCATAATGTTGAGTACAATGAACCCTTTTCAGGTTGCTAGTGTTTTAAACTGTGCTAGGCTATAGTATCTATTGTCACGCTATAAGTTTCAAAATGCAAGTTCGTTTTCCATTCTTGTCTTTGCTTTCAGGTGGTTTACAAGTACGAAGCAGTTATACCAACGGGTGTGCCACCCCTGACTGGTACAGTGACCCTGTCGGCCAACGAGCTCGCGGCACACCTGGCTCTAGCCATAGTCGTCAACCCCGAAACTGTCGACTTGGATCTTAAATTCCTGGATCAGATGAAGTAAGATTTATTTTATTTTCAATCTCCTTACTTGTAAGCAAACGGCTATAGTCAATAACTAACACGATATTCGTGATGATATATTGAGAACAAGTGTATTTAAAATATCCGGACGTAACTACTTTGTCCATACAAGTTACATACGAATAGAACCCATTATGGATTCTATACAGGGTCATATACAGGGTCAGGGTCAACATAACATAAACATAACATAACAACACGCCTGTAATCCCGAAGGGTTAGGCAGAGGTGTACCCATTAGTACACCCACATTTCGCCAGTTATGTTTTTAGTCCCATGTAATAGGGGGCGAGCCTATTGCCATCAACCGGGCACAAATCCAGACTCCGAGGCTGCTACTGAGAAATTCCTGATGGAAAAACCCAATAACACTTTGCCCGACCTGGGAATCGAACCCAAGACCTCATGCACAGCAGTCGCGCTTGCGACCACTAGACCAACGAGGTAACGCAGTCATTAGGGTCATTCAAAATATACCAGAATCCAGAAAAGGGGTCATTGTACTCATCATTATGAACAACTTTTGCTATTGGACCAACCCTGAAATAAAATATATAAAATATCCAGACGTAACAACTTTGTAAGCAACATCTGAATAGAACCCATCATCCCGTCATCATCCGTCATCTGCTAAATCTATCGGCTTACTTGAAACAAAATTTTCATCATCGTTTTCCAGGCCAGAATCTTTAACAGTAGAAGGTGCCGCAAATATAATGATATCGAACTTTAAACACCTGCTGGAACATCAAATCGTAGCTATTATGTCCAATACGCTGCTCCACGGCATATTAGCGCTTAGGGCTCTTCCTCGTTGTGGTAAGCAAATAACGTTATTAATTTAAACAAGCTATTAGGTATTATGCTATAAGCAGACATTTTGTGATTGCTTAGGTCATTAGAGGCTCGTGAGAGCCACCCGACACATTCTTTGTATGGAGTAGATATTATGGAGTACTATCAACTCCGGAGCGCCTCACCCGCGGGCTGACTACGCGCGGACGGCGTGTGGACCACTCAGCGAGCACCTAATGTTCGCTGGCTTGCCTTGCGTTGCCAATGTGGAATGGTCCCTAATGGATGCATAGTGATGTTCCCTGACAAACTATACTCATCCATTCGCGGACAACGCAATGCCCACTCGCTGACAACGCGACTTTCACAGTTATGTTTGTCTCATGTAAAAGGAGGGAACCTATTGCCATCAACCAGGCACAAATCCAGAATCCGAAGGTGTTACTGAGAAATTCCTGATGGAACAACCCAATAACACTCTGCCCGACCTGGGAATCGAACCCAAGACCTCATGCTCAGCAGTCGCGCAAGTTATATAGCAATCTAGCCTTTTCACGGCACGCACCCTGCGCGTTTTGTTTGCATGTATGTATTTTGCAGCAATATGCAATTTCGTATAATGCAAAATTACGCCATTTTTATTATTAATCTTTTTTTAACTTTTTTTTTTAGTACCATTCGTGCCAGGCGTAGTTCCGGATAGAAACGTCACTGAAAAGGAAAAAGAAGAAAATTATTCAGACGTATTTCTTTCGAGCGGGAGTAGGGAGGGCTCGAACGATACTGAGTCAGTTGCAAGTGACCAGGATTCCATCATGAGGTCACATCGACCACCGCTACGTCATCCAATGGACAATTTAAAATCATTGACGAAACAAAAAAAAATAAAAGATAAAAAGAAAAATGAAATGAAACTAAAAAAATATAAACGAAAAAGCAAAAAAGCTACAATTCGAAACTAGAGTCTTTAAATAAAAATTAAACATTAAGAATCTAACTACATAATTGTTTTACATATAGAAATCTTCATTATGTACATTTCCATCCTCCTACCCAACCTACCCAGATACCAGGGTAGCCAGGTGGATTGACCACCTGGTCAATCCACCTGGTTACCCTGGCCTGTGTACAGGCCTTGAAGCTTACCAGAATTGGAGGGCAAATATCACTTGGCACCTGTCTATAAACACATTGTACAGTTGACCGATAAACCTAGATGGACATAGTTCTTTAGAAATTTTTAATTTGTTTTATTATTTTTTACATGGTAAATAAACTTCTTTTATTTTATAAACCTATGAGTTTCGAGCACAATATGGCGAATTCTAGATGAGGGCCATAGAACTTGAATAGTTTCGATTAAGAGTTGATTATGAATAAAGTAAAAGAATGAGCAAGACAGAATAATTTAAATACTGGAAAAGCGATTTACAATAAATACCTCTTCATCTTTATTATCTGATGAAAATGCAAAAGTATAAGTGGAGTTTTTGGAATAATTTTCTATGTTTTGATTAAGGTTTTTTATACCTATAAGTATATATCTTAGTAAACGATTGATTTAAATTGCAAGGAGCATTCGTAAAGACAAATTAAAAATTAACAGTAAGTATCAAGTTTGTTTAACCCAATTTCCCGGTATTGCATTCTACAAATGTTGATTTCCCTATTTGCCATGAGATAGTGGCATACAAAGCAAAGGTGAAAATATATCTCCCCCTATAAATATGTCAAAATTCATGCGCTTTCACCTTTCTCATTCATTTGTGTTCATGCGTCTGCCAAATTGGCGTACACCAACTAATCATAGAATACCTATTCTATGCACTTACTTGGCATTGCGGTACACTAAATTCCATGTCATACACGCATGCTTCTCAAACAATTGTTCGATTGTATCAAGCAAGTAGTGGTGTGACATCATTTAGTCGATTTTACGTTTCAAACACTATTCATTTGACATTTAACAACACAACAATTTCCTGTCAGCTGTCAATCGCACGTCATCTGCTGCAATATGTTTCGTTTTCGGTGATAGTGTTTTATATTTAAAGTTACAAAATTTTACGAGCGTTCTATGCAGAAAGTAATGTATATAGCAAAATGACTGAAGAAGAAATTGTGGATATAGAACAGGAGTTAAATGATCTCTTGACGAAAGTCCAACCCAACTTGCAAGATGTTATCAAAAGGGTAAATAAACACTTTCAATTTTATTTTGGTGTTCTTTACATTTAACTTCAATATTTTCCATGTTATGAAATTCTTCAAATATTTTATAGAGTTTCACGAATGTGGCGCTGCAGCAAACGAAGAATGGCGAACAAATCAAGCCCGACAGCCTCGGTGATACTTCTTACTTCGCTAAAAACACACAAGTGTAAATATTTTTTGCTTACATAAAACTAGTGAAATAATTATTTAAAACAGCCTATAAACTGAGTCAGCCAGTCATATTAACATAAATTTTTCATTAAAAAATAATAATTATTATTGTGTAATAAATTATAAATATTTCAGAAACCTGTCCCGCCTAGAGCTGGTCAAGCCGCCTACATTCCACATGCAAGCGCTGGCGTTAGATTTAAAGTCTATGAGCCTCACTTTACGATGTTCCCTTGGAGAAGTCAATGTAAAAGGACTGTACAGTGCATTTAATGAAAACCTTTATAATCTCATACCTGTTATGGCTGAAGGGCATGTTCTGTAAGTAAACTACTAATATTTAACAGATTTATTTATTTATTTATTCATACTAATAAGTACAACATCTTACAGATTACTCCAAAACAATCCAAATATCCAATTTAAAAAAATCTAATGTCCAATATTTATAATTCATTTTTATTAAGTAACATAGAAAATGTTCACATGAAATATTCAACAAGTATGTGTTTTTTATACAGACTTATATAAGTTATACCAAAAATATTATACCAATGTGTTTATGGAATTTTATTTCATATAATTTTTATAATGAAACAGGTCTGTGCATAGTGGCCAATTAAGGTAGGAAATTAATGGCATAATTATATAAATAATTATCAAAGAAAAAATAAGTAATGGTTAAAAACTGTATACTATTCTAGAATATCATTATCAAACATGATCGCAGATGTGAGAGTCGGCCTAACGCTGGATGATGATGCGTTCTCATTCATCAATCCTGGAATTGAATTTACACATGATGAAGTACTAGTAAAGGTAATTTTTTAAATACCACAAGTCAGTAGTATTACTTACGGTAAAGTTCACAAATCACACTCAGACTTAGCTAAGTTAAGCTTTCATACAAATATGAACCTAATAGTTTTTGTATGAAATACATATTTGTATAAGTAGTAAACTTTTAAAAAATGTTCATATTCATTTAAAATGCTTTATTCATTATCAAAGTAAATTTAAATGTAATCTGTGTCTTGCCCGTAACTACACTACCAAACAAACTACAAAACCGTCTCTACTGCTTAAAATCAGATTATACCATAGACATTGTGATTTGACTGTAGCTTGACCCATGAGGTCGAAAACATACTAATACTTTTTTTAAAATAACTTGATAATTTTGAATTAAGTATGGCATGGTCATAATCCATGTCTTATACAAATTCTGTGTTTTCTTCTTAAAACAATTATATTAGAAAATAATGATTACTTTTTTAGCTTTCTTGGCCGTCACCGCAGAAGAATGGTGGCTATGATTTCGCAACGACTGAACAACTGGCTAAACATATTGGTAAGCATTACAACCTTACTATTCCGATAGTCAACCTTTTTACTATTTATAATAAACAATTTCAACTTTGTAGGTTTCTTCTAAATCAAATTAAACTTTTCTCGAATCCAATCTTGTACTAAATGTATTGCACTTAACCCAATAGCTAAGACAATTACTTAAATATGAAACTAGGTTCTGCCCGCGACTTTGTCCGCGTTTTTCGGTCACTGCTCCGCTCCCTTGCGTTGTAGCGTGATGTTATATAGCTTCTATTATTCCTCATGAATCTGGCTATCATTTACTAGTAGTTCCAGGTATAAGCGCGTTCAAACTAACAAACAAACAAAAAATCTCTTCACAGCTTTATTATCTACATCTACACTAATATTATAAGGAGGAAAAATTTGTATTTTTGTTTGTTTGTTTGTAATGGATAAACTCAAAAACTACTGGACCGATTTTAAAAATTCCTTCACCATTAGAAAGCTACATTATCTGCGAGTAACATAGCTATATTTTATTTTATTTTTGCGCGGACGAAGTCGCGGGCAAAAGCTAGTATTAGAAGATAGATTAGTATTGATATCGGTTTTCAAGTAAAACCAAAATTATTTATTTATTTAAGATGGCAAACTGTACATATGTTATTTTGAATTTTGAAGCGTCTCTGAGTGTATTGAAAAGTTAACATTCTCTCTGTACTCAGTACACCGGTAATTGTATATTAATTAATAGTTATCGCGTTACACGCTTGATAACTCTGTACAACATACGAATTTAATAGTTTGTGGTGTAGATAAGAAACCAGTTGTGTAAAACACGTTTAAGTTTTTATTATTACCTAATCTATTTAAATAAAAGGCAACCTGCCTCGTTGGTCTAGTGGTCGCAAGCGCGACTGCTGAGCATGAGGTCTTGGGTTCGATTCCCAGGTCGGGCAAAGTGTTATTGGGTTTTTCCATCAGGAATTTCTCAGTAGCAGCCTCAGAGTCTGAATTTGTGCCCGGTTGATGGCAATAGGCTCGCACCCTATTACACGGGACTAAAAAAACATAACTGGCGAAATGTGGGTGTACTAATGGGTATACATCTGCCTAACCCTTCGGGGATTACAGGCGTTATGTTATGTTATGTAGAAGGCAACCGTTACTGACTGACTGGTCCATCAACACAGCATAATGGATAAACTCAAAAACTACTGGACCAATTTTAAAAATTCTTTCATCATTAGAAAGCTACATTATCTGCGAGTAACATAGGCTATATTTTATTTTATTTTTGCGCGGACGAAGTCGTTAGCAAAAGCTAGTAAATAATAAACTACATATCAAACAACAGTCTACAGCACATGAATTCTTGTTTTCCTACTTCAGACGACCTTCCCCTAACGGCAGCAGTGTCTTTACCGCTGTACGCTCTTCTACGAGAAAAACTTCAACGGCATCTAGCGCTGGTGCTGCGTCAGGCGACCAGCGTGTCAGAAGTCATGTGCTGCAATCCTTCGCTGATGGAAGCTTATAGGTAATTATATAGAGGGCTCAGCACGACCGGGCTGCACTCCTTGGCGTCGCGGTGAGGTGGCTTAAGCTCAGTGTGAACTTGGTTCACTCAATTTTTAAAATTCGAACAGTCGGGTGTGTTCAAGTCAGGGTGCTGACTTGAACACACCCTGACTTCTGTACTATTGACGAAGCCCGAAACACATGACGAGAGTTCATTTACGGCTCGGCGTTTAAAATTTACTTACTGAAAGAATTTCCGATGGTCTTAAGTACAACGTTATGTTCCAGAGTTTGTCAGCCCTTATTTAATTTTAAATCTGTAAATTTTAGCCTACACTATATTTTCATATGAATTAATTAGCCGAAAGACTGCTGGCTTTAGGCGTCCCCCAAACTTAATCTTATCGACCATTCCTGTGCGTCTTACATCCATTAAATTCCCGCATCTTCAGGTCATCCATCTACTTTGTGGGAAAACAGTAATAAAATGAATCTTCTTCTTTCTAGTGGTATGATCGACTGCCTATCGCAGAACGGCAACAAGGTGGTGGATATGATCCTCATCAACATGCGACGGACTCTACTGCAGAGCTGTCGTGAGGTGCTGCAGCTGCCGCCGCTGCACGCCACTTTTATGCATAAGGTGAGGAAATCCAAATTGAGTACCTTCCGTGTTTTGTCAATACAGCACCAAAATTCGTCCTAGCAACAAATTTGTTTTGGGGTCGAGATTGGGGGCTGGTTCTATACCACTACTGTACATACATACATAACATCACGCCTGTAATCCCCGAAGGGTTAGGCAGAGGTGTACCCATTAGTACACCCACATTTCGCCAGTTATGTTGTTTCGTCCCATGTAATAAGGGGCGAGCCTATTGCCATTAACCGGGCACTACTGTATTGTAGATAATTTAACCCGCTCTCTTCGCCCGACATTTCTCTGGTATAGTTTATAATACAGGGTATGAAGGCCATCGACACGCTACCTGCTAACCTGCCATGGATTGGAGTATATGATATGATTCCAGACTAGCTGATTTTTATTAAAATAAGTAGCGAAAAATTCCGGTTAAAATCTCACACAGTACGAAAACTTCACTGAAAATAATATATGTTTAAACATCTCTCATAACCTACCAAATACATGTAGGTACCAGTTTCTCATACGAATCTTTGAAAAAAAAAATAATTAAGAACCTCGTCTTGTTCCAGATAGGATCATTATCGTTTATCGGCAAGTTCGAGACGGACACAGGATGGGTGAAAAACCTAGCGACTATTAACAGAATAAGTGACGTCAGCGTCTCTCGGCCAGACCCCATGAAGACCAGCTTCCACGTTACTTTGAGGATAAAAGATTTGCAAGTAAGCTGTCTTATTCACCAAAATAATTATGAAGTTAAAGTCGTACTTACAATATTTTATTTTATTTTCTCGATTTTTTTACATTACTGTCACAGAGTATGAATCAAATGGAATACTCATTTTGCTAACATTCAAACAATTAAACTTATTTTGTAAGGTGTCGAATAATCTTCAGAGATAAATTAAAACTACATAGTGGTATACTAACAGATTGGTTACGATGACTACCGCATCCGTGCGATGGGCGTGTCGTGCGGCGGTCGCGCGGCCGCCGCACTTCAGCGACACTCGCTTCATCTGGCGCTCACTGTGGGTCTCACACACTGGGAGCCCTACGCGCAACTGGACCATCTGCGAGTACAGAGCTTGGAGTAAGTACTTGTTTAAGTCTTTAAAGTTAATTTAGGCATACTCTCAAGCTGCATCTAGACTAGACTGAAGACCAGTTCTTCTAATTAAAAATACTCAAAATGTGGTTGCAATCTCATCTCAGCGAAAATCAATTGTAAAAGATATTTTTGACTGATTGAGACTTGATTGCGATCGTTCCTACAAGTAAGAGAATTGCCCCCCTGCAGCAAAAGATAGCACACATAACACCAATTTTATTTCCTGCCATTTCCGTATAAATATTTTGTCCCAAATGACTGAATATCGAAGTTTTTAACAGCTGTAATTTTTTCTCAGCTGCGCAGACTTACACGTAACCGGTCTAGGTCCGTTGAACGGTGCTTCAAACCTCGTATGCGCATGGTTGCGCGGCGCCGCCACTGCCCTCGCCGCGCCCGCCGTGTCCTCACAGATACAGCACGAGTTACATACCGCGTTACAGGAGTTACCGCTCTGGGAAATGTTACATGCCAAACACTGACACGTTGCGTAGCTTGTTGCAACTACTGTTACAGCTTCGGCCGACTGCATAACGTGTTGCTGGTAATTTTATATTTATGCTTTGCGTAACACGTTGCTAGTAACGTTACATTTACGGAAGCACAAAATGTGTTGCTGTAGAGAATATACCGTGCCAAATGATTATTGTTTAAAAACGGATATTATTTAAAAATGGAGATGTTATATTTAATATAATAGCTTTGCAATTTATTGGTCTCGTTGAACTAGAGCCCAAATCTAAAAACATGAAACGGGATTTTGTCCGTCCTTTTACCACATAGGTTTTTATTTCAATGGAGTTGTAAACAAATCAATATGGTGATTGATAAATTTATATTTAAATTTGTTAAAAAAATATTGATACCGTTTGATGCGCCCTCTGTTGACTGAATTCATGCATTTTAGTTCCCACGCATATTAACACTTCATTAGTTCAATCCTCCGTGACGCGAGTCAGCCAGTTGGTCAAACCTAAGCAGATATCGAGAGATTGACTCTGTGTCCTGTGAAAACACATATTCGTAAAAAGTTAAATGTACATAGAGGCGTTGGTGAAACTCAACAGTTTCCTCTATTTCAATAGTAATTGTATCGAAATAATTGTGTTTAAATCAGTGTGAAAATATCGAAACTCCCAATTAGCTGGTAAAAAACGCATCATTTAGATAAAATCGAATTGGTTGTATTTTATATTCTTTACTAGGATTTTATAGCAGAATAATTATTTATTTCTGATGTTATTTATTGGATATTTCATAATACTTCTGACTGGATTTCAGTTATATATTTTTTTTTAATAAAGTTCCTATAATTGGGAATTTTAGAAATATTTGTTACTTTTTTTTATTACTACATATTATATCAAGACCATAGACCCTTTTATTTATTACCGGTTATCAATAAAACAAAATCACATAACATAAAATAGAATAATAATAGCAAATTATAATAATATTATTTATAAAACATAACTGGCGAAATGTGGGTGTACTATTGGGTACAACTCTGCCTAACCCTTCGGGGAATACAGGTGTGATGTTATGTGATGTATTTATTTTCTCTGACAATAGTTATGACGTAATTACATTGTGAGTGCTGGTGCCTGAAGTAGGGTAGACAAACCTGTATTGCACTTCACCACAATAGATAATAGAAAGAAAGAAAGAAAAACTGTTTATGTGCAAATAACGCGCTACATAAAAAGAATTATCGGTATTCAATATTCAATTCCTCGTTGGCCTTATTGATGTACAGTCAGCAAAACAGGTAGGTATTCAGGGTCGTCAGTAATAGTTGAATTTTTCTTAGAAACCGATTGATGTTTTGCGTTGAAACTTTATATCTATTTATTATCAACTTTTTAATTTAAATTACATTTGAAAACATCCATCGGTTTCGACAACTCGATCACTTCAACTATGTCTGACGAACCTGCATATTTATCTCTTTTGTACTCTTTTACTGATACTTTTTTTTCTTACGTTTAAATCACCTACCATGCTTTTATATTTATATAATTACAGACTTTTCAAGCAAATCACAGCATTTTATAAATTATTGATATTATAATAAGTACAACAAATATATTTGCTACAAGATATTTTCAAGTACAGTATTCTGTACCATTATCATTATCTTAAGTACTTAGGTACTATGCCATTGAGGTAAAATGAAATTGTATTTTTTTTATATTTGATACGTAAAGAAATTATTACTATACAGTTGTATTTATGAATGTAAATGTTTACTATTTTCACTAGAACATATTATTGTTGATATTAATATCGTTACTATTATTTTTGCGTGTAATTACTATATAATATACACCACAACTATTGTTAAATAAAATATAGCAATAATAAATTATTATTCATAAAATAAAATTTAAATTATTATATGCAATTGATTTATTACAAAAAATACTTTATTATTACATATTTGTATAAATTACATATTATTATCAAGTTGACTTACTCATATATAAAAGCAATAATTTATTAGATTTTGTTTATTGGTTGTGTTGTGACTTTGTGAGTGCCTTTCGACTACTGAGACTGTTGTAATTTGTATTTTTTATGATAGGTCCAAGTTGTTAAATAAAATGTTTCAATATTTATCAATTTGTTTTTTAATTTTCTGACCGTTGTAACCTGCCTTATAACAATCGATTTTACCCGCAATACGTACTCGCGCAATTATTTTTTATTATTAAATAATAAAATCTTTTTTGATGTCGTCCGACTTAATTTTTTACCCAGTGCAGCAAATATGACAATATACGCTTGTATGACGAGATGTATGAACGTAAATGAGGCGAAAGGAGTATGTAAGGATCGTAGCAGGTGGCGTTCTGTAGTTCCTGCCTACCTCCATGAGAAAAAGGCGTGAGTTTATATATGTATGTATGTATGTATGCAGCAAATATTTTGCGTTTCAAGTTAGGACTTTAAATCGTTTACGTTTTAGGAAATTTTGAAATGACAGGTTTGTTGAAGGCTCACGGGCGGTGCGGTCCGCCTTACTCTATGCCGGAGGCCTTTAGTTTCTTCATCATAGCGTAGTAAATAGGTGTAGTAATATTATCTGGCCATAAAGAATACCAAAACGTTCCTAGATCTTTTTTCCTTGACACTGACGTACATAAGAATGCACTCAGCAGTTTTGCAAGATTTTGGCTCGGTTTTGGCGTACTATTATTTTATATTTCAATAGCAATTTCTTAATGAATGATGTTATCGGATAAACTTTCTGCTTCGTATAATTATTAAACGTACGAGAGTGGTATGTACCTGTTTTATTTATAATATATTTCTCGACTTAATCCACAACATAAAATGTGAGGAATGATGGGTCATTCAATGAAATAAGCGTCTACTAAATAAGCATAATTACAATAAGCCGTACAGTGGGTATAATTCTTATATGTATATAGCACAGTATGCGTAAACATAAGTGTTTGTTACCTGAAAGGAGAAAAAATGTTTACATAAACAGAATCTGTGCGTAGGTTTGTACCCAGTAGCCTTGCACGGGTCGCAGTCACTTGCCTTGGACGGGCCCTGTTTATTGGGGGCCCATTTTTTTTATTGTGGCTGCGGCGAAGCCCTACTGGAAGATAAGATTTTTCGGAAAAGAAATAATAGGTATGGTTTTTTTTCCAGCAAGTTTAGCGTACGGCCTAAGAGTTTGTGTGAGATAGTGGATAATAATTTTCAAATTTTTGCTTACACGGGTTCGGGGCCTTTGTAGTTGCGGGGCCCGGTTTCTTTTGATACGCCCCTGTATGTGCTTAAGTATTACATATCACAAGTACCTACCTACATAATGCGCGCGCCCCGACCATCGGGCAGTCACGACTGGCTACCTGAGCAGTCTTGCTGAGTAGCTATCCGGGAAAAGTTCACAAATTCACAATATTGAAGCTGGTATGGCTCTTTCATTTACGCAACTGATTCAGATCTGCTTTCAACAGATATCATCTAACCAAGAAAGATGGGGTTAATACAGTCCGTGTTCTGTTCTATGACATTTTGTGTGGAAAGGTAAACCCTTAATTTTATAACTTCTCTGTGTATGCAAGTTTAATATCAAAAAGTGTCTTGATGCGTGTGAACACTGTGAACTGCATGTTTTAGATGACAATGTTTGAATTCATTTGAAGCGCCGCACAGCGGTACCGTCTACTGCACGCATTCGGGCGATATGTCGAGAGATCACATTGGTTACCTCACACTTGACGTTCACTGGTCGAACTGTGCGACAGCCTTTTGCATTGCCCAGAAAATGTACTTTTGTTATAGCTACACGAAACTAGTAGACTTAGTGTCTAAACACACTATGCCGAACGTACCCGACCGAAGTTCCGCGGCTGATTTTACGTTCCAACGTATTCGGCTGATATGACACACCATAAGTGCCGTATATTCAGTGTTTCAAACACTGTCGTGGCGTCGTGTCGTGTTATCTAAACAGCCGGACAGACAAATCCAAAATAAAGTGATCCTGTATAATGTGTGTTCTACAGAATACGTTGCCGCCGAATTTTCGCTGAACTTACGCCCGACTGAAGTTCGGCTGTACGCTATAACGCAACGTAATTTCGGCATAATGTGTCGCCAGGAATTTAAATAGCATTGCAGGCGTAATCGGCATCTTCCGTCGCGTATCCTCGGCATAGTGTGTTTAGACACTTACCCTTATTATGTTGATAGTTCTTAGCATCAATATTTTCCGCCCGTCTAATATTTGTGACCACTGCCAGAGTTCTAACATGGACCTGCTGCGCTTTCCTGCTCATGCTCCTGATGTTCACCATCGTCATGCTGATGGTGTACGGTATCTCCGTGGGATATCATTACGCACAAAAAGAACTCGCTTCGTTTGCTAGTAAGTATCTATAACCTGCTTACTCATCAGAAATTTGCTGATGTTATGTGGGTAGTTATTAAAATTTGTCGACACAGTTCCGTAGTGAAGATAAAGCCTGGCTCCTGGCTCTGATTTAAAACTTCTTTTTAAAACCTTATTTGAAACAGTTACTAGCCCAAAGTATGGATCAGTGTTACATACGTATGAATTGTAAAGTTCATATAAAATCAATCTTTATTTCCGTCCTATCCGGGACCCTGAGCCCGGATGGCTTGGAGCCGGAATACTCTTATCGGATAAGCGTGAAGGGGCTCTTATAATAAACTGGTATTAGACCAGAAACTGTTTAAATGAAATAGGACCTATCCATCATGTAATATGAAGAAGCCATTTGTTTTATGTACCCATCAACTTTTCCAGCGTCTCACTCTGTTGTTTCTGCGCAGTGTCGTCGAGATCGACGACGGAGCCGACGTTGATGCGAGCTGGGCCCGAGAACAGGCCCGTGGTGCGCCTGCTTGCAGTCAACAGGTCGGAAGTCGAACACGCACCGCACCCACTACTTGGTACTAAGCTTGATAGCTTTATATCTGATTTTAGCTTCGAATGATAAAATCATTCGAAATGGTATAGGTAGGTATATCTTTCGAAGACACTAGGCAACGCTACTAGTTTGAAAGTTCTAGTACTAGTAGGTAGGTAGGTATTACAGAAAACTTTTTACGCCGTGGTGGAGATCCCACATGATGCCCTCAAAGGGTCTGTCAGACTGTTACTAACTACTTTAGTTTCCCTTCCCACACTTACGCCGAGGATCCAAGGAGCGTACGCGCCTTTCGCAATTGCTGATTCCGTGGCCTCTCAGACGCCCTCAAGTTACAGGGGTCACTCCCCCTTATTTAACGTCTAAGCGAGGTGCGCGAACGCTAACACCCACGCCTCGGTAGATAGGTATAACAGAAACTATACTCAAGACTAACATATTTAAAAACCAGTTTACATATAAGCGATTTGATTAGTTTGAAATTTCGACGTCGTTTTTTTATGGACTTGTGTTAGAATTGATAAACTACATGTAAGTTTTGTATTATTCAATTACAGAGGTGTACCAAACCAGAAAGCCAGGAGAGCAGATCTTCATTGAGAAAACAGAAACACCAATTGTTCTACTAGAAACCGAAAGGTTAGATATTGTATTGTATTTACAGAATATTCTGTTCGCACCACGCGATACATCTTAGGGCGCGTCCCCACATGTCGTGACGACAGATTGTCTAGTGTGGGAAAAGCTAGATGAGTGGAAACGCGCCCTTACTGTTATTATTATGCAAAAGTAAAAATAATAATAATCACATTTAACATTATAATTTGCAGGCCACCCAAAGAGCCCGAGCTATCACCGCATGAACGCGAGTTGGCACGCAGGCTCATCGGCCGCTTCCGTCGCTCGCGCAACAACACCTCGACCCCCGAACCCTTCCTGAGGCCCTTGAGGCCTAGGAACGGCACACTGACCAAAGTATTGCCTTTGATATGACATTATTGCCCTTCTGCGACACAAATAAATTTAATTCGTGCTCGTTTTAATCGGGATATTTCGGTAACATGACTTTAAAATCAACATTTATTACCTATCTACATATGGATACGCTTCATCGAGCTATGGTGGGTTAGATCGTACCTTTATTCTATACTATCTATAAATATTTTATAAAATATAGGTATCTATTATGATTTTATAAATTAATAAAGTATTTCATATAAAACGAATTTTATTTATAAAAAATACAACATTCAAAAGAAACTGTTACTTGGTTGCGTTAAACGTTAAGTCGAAAGGAGGTAGAACGTTGATGACTGTGAGGTTGTTGGTTTCCGTATAGTTGTTGGTGTCTGTAAAGTTGTTGTAGTCTGTAATGTTGTTGGTGAGTGTGAGGTTGTTTCGCGCTAGTGGTGAGTCCGCCTCACGTCGCGCCATGCGATGCGCAAAGCCGCGCTGTACCGCTTTGTCCACAGAGCGCATTACGTGGCCCTGACGTCTTGCGTCGTTCCCTGCGCGCAAAGCTCCCGCCGCTTTCGCAGCCTTCGCTGTAAATTAATATTAATTGTTACTAATAAAGGCCTGGCTGAAATGGTTAATTTAACTGTACAAGCTTAAGCATGCATGTAACTTTTCAAAAATACGACAGTATAGACCATTTTATTTGCAAAAACCGTCCGTTTTATTAGTCGGTTGGTCCTTCTAAAATGAACCACGTCATAATTTCTCCCATTTTCCGAAGTACCTAGTTGTAGATTTTGAATAATAAACGCTGAATAATTCGAATTTATTCTAAACATAAGTTTGGGATGTACCGTACAGTCAACAAAAGAGATAGGTATGCAGGGTCGTCAAATATAATTGAAGTTTTCATAAAAACCAATGGATGCTTTCAAATGTAATTTAATTTAAAAACTAGATAATAATTAGTTCATTAGTTAAGTTTCAATCGAAAATATCCATCGGTTTCTAAGAAAATTGCAACCATATCTGAGGAGCCTGCAGACTTATCTCTTTTGTTGACTGTACATTAAAACACTGTCACTGCCATTGACAGATTATCTAACTAATAAGATTAACATATTAATGTTATTGTGGGTTAGCTCGTTTTGGTATAACGGTTACGTAAAACTTGAAACAACTTTACGTACCCATGGCTTCCACGGAATTTTGGACAAAACAATAATGGAAACCGATACCGATTCCCATTACCAATACAGATACTATAGTGAACAGCAAACAGCACGTCAACATAGCACATACCGTGCATAGTGATATTCTGAAAAATAAAGACGACAAAAATAATATAATCTAGTGTAACAGGTACCTTCCTACTAACAGTGGTCAATCTGGAAAGATTTTGGAGGGCAATAAATTTGTGCAAAGAATCGTGGAGATAAGGGGGCGAATCTTAATGCACTTATTGCAATTCGGAACATAAAGGCCCCTCCACACATGTGTGATATTACCACATGGGAGATAAAATCCAGATTGCGTATAAAATCTATGTGAAAAGACGCGAAATATCATAGAAATTGTTCTACGGTCGTCATCTAACTACTAAATATTTAAAAAACAACTCTCCGGTCCTGCCAAATGTTTTGATGATGAACCGTGCCTTTATTCTTCAAGCACAGAAGCACTAAACTTTAATTAACAGGTTGCACGTCTAATAAAATTCAAAGTAGTTATCATTGAACGGTATTTGTAGATGAGTCCAGCCAGACCTTACAATCTCCACTCAAGCTTGAGACTACTCCTAGATCAAAATGAGAAAGCTAAATCTAGATATATTAACAGATAAGTAGTAACTAGATATCCTAACTAATAAATTAACGTAAAAACACGGCTATAGTACCTTTCAGCGGCATCTAAGGCGATTGAGACGAACGAACTTAAGGAACTACAAACACCCCCCATTTTGTAAAGATAACATTGGTTCACGAGGAATTTGTAGGCCTAATAATACAGTTTTTATAAAACACAGTCACCTACATTACAATTTTTCCGTTAACTTATATACCCATTTAGAAAAATGTATCTCTCGTGGAGTTTATAAAATCCCTGCAATACTTTTGGAGCGTGTCATTAAACTGTTTTGACGTAATAAATAATTATGCATGACAGACATAGGAGGACACACAGGATGGTTTTGCTGCCCCTCTACCTCCTTGGTTGCGAGTGAGAGGAAGAGAACTAAGAGAAGACGTGCTTAGTCCGTATGTTTGCTTGGCAAGACTTATGGAAGGGGATTACCTAAGAGCACTTGCGTCGCTAGTCTGGCTGGGGTTGCTTCAAAGAACATAGCTAGTCTCTGACTGAAGTTGTGACCTATGGTTGTGACGATTAGCCAGGCGGGTACTGCCGCCCGGTTGCAAATCATTAAGGAAAGAGGTGTAAGGTTGGAATTCTGAAAACCTAATTTTGTTGAAGCAACTGAAGTAGCGAATTATATCAAGCTGGTGAAAAAGCCTCAAAACACGGGTAGATTATTTTGTCGTACATGTTTATTTTGCGAATAGCTAGTGAGCGTAGCGTTAGTGAGAACTTGTTTTTAAATTGGGGGCATTAGACGATTAATCTGGCTTCAGTTCAATCCATGATTTTGATTAAAAACAAGAAATGTTAGGTATCCCATGCCAATTTATTTCGTAAGATTTCCCAATGATTCCGATCCATAAAAAAACGTATTCTGTCAAAATTAGAAAAACGTCAAGTTGTCCATTTGACAGTTTGACTTTTCGTTTTGCCATTGTAAAAGTGAAAATATGGCAGATGAAAACATTCAACAGAAGAAAGAGGATTCTAAGAAAAGACCAAAACGACACCCAAATAAGAATTATGCTTTGAAAAAGCGTCTGCCATTGAAGCCCGTGGACGGTGATAATGTGATATTCATTACAAAGAAGACTAACTTCAAAGTAATAAACGCTTAGGTTAATAGAACTAGTAGTGAGGTAGATAGCATTCTAGAAGTGTTTTTTAATCTTAAATATTATTTTACAGGCACAACTTGATAAGTGCTGCGATCTTTTGACCAGAGGCGAAAAGGAAATCATTCTTCATGGTTTAGGGGCTGCAATACAAAGGTGCTGCAACCTAGCACTCCAGTTAGAAATATTGTTTTCTGGCACATGTCAGATTGAAGTAAACACTGGGACTGTTGACTGCGTTGGTGAGTATTAGACATGATTTTGCATTATTATCCTTCAGTCGAAAGAAAATAAAAGGTGTTGGTTATGGATAACATTCTGCATTACCTATCCTATGTTACATAGATATTCTAGATGTTCAAAATATTGTGGCAATGCCTCTTGCCACTTTTCACATTATTTTCATCTTGAGCATATGAACATTTCCACAGATGATCTGGAGCCCCTGAGAGAAGAGCTAGACTTTGATTCACAAGTGAGGTGTTCATCTTCAATCCACATAAGAATATTTAGAACAGTGATGCTTGGGGCTAACCAATAAACATGTTCTTCACATTGAACGAAATTGTGCAGTGGATTGGACTTACAGTGTTTGAAATATGGATAAACCTAATAACTATAACAATATTTTCAGTGTTATTAGCTTTGAAAATAGATGGTGTTGTGTACAGCGCATGGTGGACAGTGTTTGCACCATTATTTGTAAGTGATGCAATGAATGCATATTTTTGCTGTATAGTATGTATAAGAATGAATTTAGAAAGTTCATATAAAGCCTCCCTGTATAGAGCATCTTGGAGTGCTATATTTCTAGGTCTGACATTTGTATTTAAATTCTTACTGTGTAGAAAGCTACAAGGTGACTCCGCTATAGAATACAGCGAGGTGTTCGCTCCTCTGTTTATACTTTTGCAATTAATAGCTGTAAGAGCTTGTCAGTTACATCAATGAAACATCAATGTACATTTATAAGGAAAAATAATAAATATTATATTCTATAATTCAAAGAGTTTAATGAAAAGTAATTAACAAAATAATAAGTTATTAATTGAACAAACTAAATAAGCCACCTCTATTTTTCTTCTCTCCACCAAAATTGAAACTAAAGTTATTTCCATCATTTGGAACACTGGAATCTGGCTTGGGCTCTGATGATGTTGCACTACCTCCTCCAAAAAATGATAAACCTGCCTTTCGAAAACCTATAAAAATAATATCCATTATTAAAAATTATTATTAGTTATATTAATATGTAGTTAATGGTGCCGATTCTCTTGTTCACAAACTAGACTAAATTTAGAGAATTGACATCTCTTACTAACATACAGCGAAAGGAAAGGCCGGTGACATTCCGTGACATTAAACAACTAAGTTAGAGATGTCAAATTAGTTTTGCCTTGAACTTCTCCATATTTTTAATCCATGCATTTTAAGATGTCAACTATAACTGTATGGATATGTCAGATGGACTAAATTTGACAGCTCTTATTTACATTAGTCTCTTTCTTATTTTATTGGACAGAAAAAGATGGAAATAGTCTAATTTTAGTTTAGTTTGTGACCAAGGGAATCGGCGCCAATATTAAAATAACATTTGGTTTAAAGTATAGAATTAAGGTTACCCAGTTAACCAAGATAGATTTAGATTTGCAGGATACTAAATGAATAGACATTATAAGACACTAAGCAATCACAACAAGTTAACAAAATTAGTTCTTAATCCCTGAAAATGTATTGTTAATATTTAAATTTGAATGATGTACCTGAAAGAAAATTAGGAACTTCTTGGGATTGCACATCATGGACATCGGTCATTGGTATATCAGCTTTGGGTGAAAGGAGAAGACTTGAATCTGGAAACAATAGTTTTTGAGAAATTCAATTAATATTTAATTTTTTTTTTGCTTTCCATACCATACTCACCAATGCAATGTGGGAAGTCTGAATCATCATATCCAGTAGTGCTCATTGATGCATTCAGGGAATCGGGAATTGCCTGTGTTCCATGAGTAAATAGTAATCCAGACACCGGCTTCTCAGGCCTTGGTTCTTCATGTTTCTAAAATTACACACAGTATAATCTTAGTTCAATATCATTTTTGGTAAATTGACATTTGCAGCAACTTCCCCTTATATGGCTAAGGGGAAGTAATTGCTAATAGTATATAATAATATATAGTTAATAATATCTATAAGAAAAAGAACTTGAAGCTAAACTGGACCCATTTGAAAAACAATTTTAACAATTTTTAATACCTACCTTGTTCTTTTTGGGACTGGAAACTATCATTTCTTCAAGATCCATTGGCATATTATCTTTAAGACTTAAATCTTCTAAATTCTGATCTCCTTTCAGTTTTTCTTTAGGCTCTGGCACCCTGGCTTCCTCATCCACCTCCATTCTACTATCGGAAACTTCATCAGTCTTGGCTTCCTCATTTTCATTAACGAAAAATTTTGATGTTACGATTTTATCATCATCCCTCTGTAAAAGATGAATTTGTTATCATTCATTTATAGATGTATAATTCTATTCTTTTGCTTATTTTCCAATACTTTGGTTACCTTTTGCAATACAGGGTTCTTGGCATAAACAAATTGGGGAGAAAGATCTAAATTATGTTTTTTGAGTATCATATCTTGTATCTTCGCGTAGCTGTCCTCGCTGGCTACACTCGCGTCTAGCTGACTGTTTATGGTTTGATTTGCTGCTTCATTTTCATCGATATTGTTTTGTTTCTCCACATCGTCTATTACTTCGTTTATTTGTATAGATGGAGGTATATCAAACGATACTCTCTTCTTATGTAAACTTTCCCGAGAACTCTGAGCAGCGTTAATAGTTTTTAATATTCAAGATACACATTACACACATATACACATTACGTCTATAAATCCTGCAGAAGGGCAAGCACTTAGGGTGGAGATTATTGGACATATATTATAACAGGTACACCCAAAAGACAGCTTCCAAACTTTGGATACGCAATAAAAAATAATAAATGCAAATTACGTTACCGTCAATGTTATATCCAAAAACTGAGTTGGAGGTATTATAATATCTGCATTGGAGCACGTCATATCCACCTCTTCAATGATATCACTCTCTATTGGCGTATCCTATAAAATTGATTACAATCGGTTATATTTTAGCTAAAGACCACTCTTTAGCTAAAATAAGGATCCACATCCCTAACAAGAAAAAAGTATACAATTTACCTATATTACCTACCTTTAAAAATGTTGTTTTCTCTCTAATGTTTTCATGTATATTAACGGAAATTTCATGAATTGTCCGAAGGTTTTCAGGATTTACCTTCTTCACAATGTTGTATACTTCCTCATTATTAATATGTACATCTTCAAGAATATTAATCAATTTTCTTTTAGAAAAGTTATGTGTTTCCTTTGCTTTATAGGAATTAAAATATGGGGAAATAACATATTCATAAGACTTTCCGTCTTCACGATATTGTTCAATTTTGTTATGCACCAAATTATCTATAGGATCCGTCGCTGATAGAATAGAACTGGGTATTTCATCGTTCTTCATTTTTGCCTAGTTTCATAATGCTCATTAATAGTGAAAGTTAATTTCAAATACAAAATTGACTATAGTATTGTTACCTTACCGCTTGTAAATTTACATCTATGCTATCGAGATCAAAATTGGTGAGCTCTAGCTTTGGTATCTGGAAAAAAGAAAAGCCATTCGATTAGAATGATTACAAAGGTATTGAAAATAACCATTGAAACAGTAAATACCAAAGCATCTTCTTCACTTTTATTTAAATCATCATCATCTTGGGCAGTATCATTGTTCTTTTTATCAATTAGTTCTAAGTTCTGTGGTTCTGCGTCTGCTATTATTACTGCAGGTTCACTAACGCTATTTTGTTTTTCAATCATTTCTTCAATTTGCCTTGTTATGTCATTAATATTTTCTGTATTCTCTGTTATAATCTTCATTGTATTTGGCATTTCATTAACCATGTAATTTGCTAGTTCTATGCAGCGTTTTCTATCTAAATCGAGAAAGATATCACGTTGCGTTTTTATTGATTCGTAAAGCGTTATTAATTGCTTATCAAGGTTGTCGATATCATTATTCTGTGCCTTTACCTTTTCTGTGGCAGAAAGCAGCTTTTGTACGAAAGGTATACTTTCGTATCTAGCTTTACTCTTCGACCAAAGGTCTTCGTATCTCTTTGTACCCTCCTCAATACGCTCTGTGATATCTGTCTTTCGTACTTTAGCTACTAGCCATTCTTTTTTCATTTCCACATTGGCCGATTTAATAGTTTCTTGAGCTATTAACATACTGAAATAACCAGGGGAATATTATCTTCAAACTGATATATCAATAGTCAAGTGATTTCCAACAAAAGAACCACAACGTTTTTGGGTATGCGAAGGTACAAGCTGCAACTTAAGAGAGCTGCAGTACGTGTGAGTGGCACCTAACATAATGTAAGTGGCTAGTGGCTCTGTCTGGAGTCCCACGTACCCTCCGCCCAGATTACATAATAGTTAAGACCAGGTATGAGAATGTATGCAGGCGTTGTGTAGTTTCAACCTACGCCGTTGAGACTACGGCGTGAGTTAATGTACCTATATATATGGTGCTAGTAAAACTTATTTAAGGCAATTGCCGTGTGTGAGGTGCAGTGGTGCTCCAGTAAGCTGAGCATACAGCACCTACAATGCAAGCAGCATGGTAAGTAAACAGGTACGTACTCATAGGTACCTACATTTTACGTTTTATTTGTCTGCTCTAAAATAATAAAGCTCAGACATAAACTACAAAAGCCGCCGGAATACAGGGGGCTTTTAAAGGTTGACTGTATAATACACACTCAACAAGTCGGCTATTTATTTACCTATCTACCCACATTGTTAACTTTCTTCGCTCAGTAAACCTAAAGTAAACTAATTATTATTTTATGAGGTGATTACAATTTAATGGCACACCTAAAGACGACATAGCTAATCCCAGTCGTACCTACCTAGGTTACATTCAACAACGTATGTTTTAGATGTTATAGGTACCTACCGACCTACTTTTCTATTAATTTTATTATGAAAGCGAAGCTAATACTGACTAACTGGTTGTTCCTATATTATTCCTAGCTCTCTATTTAACTTAGATTATCAAATTATTATTTTACTTAGGTCTATTTTTTGTTATTCATTATTAGGTACCTATTTTTTTACATTGACATTCAGCATTCCTGAAAAGGTCAACAGTGCAGAAATGAACCTATTGGCCTGTTTAATTCAGTAAATATGACTATGTACTTAACGTACTTACCTGTATAATGATGTATTTTTTGCCAAGTAAAAAATGAAAAAAAAAAGTCTAGGTACCAACCTGTTTATCTCTTGCTCAGCCTGTTTAATCTCGGCTTCAAGTTTTAGATTAGCGCTGCTAATGAATCCACAGGTTTCTTTGTGCCGTTCAGCCTGCTTCTTCAGCTTATCAAGCAAAAATGCTTGGGCTAAAACCAATATCATATTTATTTTGCATTGTACAGAATGACCCTCTTTGTGATACACTGGCTTCGTAAAAGATTACCAAGAAACCTTGGTATATATATATTATATTTACTTTTTATTACTTGCTTTTTACTACTATTTATTACTTGGTATATATGTATACCTTGGTAATCTTTAGCTGATGGATGCATCCATCAGCTTATCTTGGAGGAATTTACCTAGTGCAGTCTTCAGATTACAAAACATTCATAAAATTAAACGCTATTTTTTGTCTTACCTTTTATGCATTGACTTGAAAGAATAACCTTTATTTGGGATTCATCAACTTCACTAGAGATTTTCTCTAGCGCTTGGACGTCATTTATTTCCTCCATGTTTCAGAAAATTTAGTGAAAATAAACTTGTAAAAAATGAAAATAGTGTCGAATGCACTCACAGAAGTTAGGGAATTAAAAAAATGGCGGGAAATTATGATTCGCAATTTTTTTTTTTTTGGTAGTATTTTTTTAAATATTAGGTATTTGTTATCAGGGCATCTCTCTGTATTGCAATAATTTATGCTACCTTATCAGCCATAATAAGGAAAATTAGTTTTTTATGTGGTTTTTCCCTATCGTATTGTTTCCATGACATTAGCAGTGAGAATAACGAAGTAAAAATTCGAATAAAACATTAGTTTTTAATAGCGTAATTTTATTAATGATCACAGTATTCAATAGATTATTAGGCTAGCAACACATTTCATTATAAACTAGTGTATACTGCGCATGTTTCACAATTCACAAAAATATCTTCTCTTGCAATCACCATGGCCGGAAAAAAATTATAATCGGACTCGCACAATCGATATGGAATCCTATAATTCGGTATCAACAAAGGCCACATAACTACTTTCACTTCATTATTTTTATTTTTATTAATAATAATCTATTTTTAACCTTTGGGTATAGAACCATAACGGAAGAATGCAACATAGGTTTTAGCTCGTGCTGTAAACTGTACCAGCCTTGTAAATAGGTTAAAGGCACTCATAACTTTTTATTTAAATATTATGGTTTATGGTAATCTTACTGTCGCTAATAAGTTCGTGATCGAATAGGATCCACTTTCAAAATATCTTCAACAGAGTTAAAAGTTTCAAACCTGAAGAATTGATGGTACCTACTGCTGCCAAACAACTAATCATCAATGAGTTGTTGCATTATAATATTATGCAGTGCAATTTATTATTAATTTATTTATTAAGCAATGTATGTCATTACTAGGAAAATGTAGGCAAACAGACATGATGTATATTTATGATATCATTATAAATAAAACAAACAAGTAATACCTAAAATTTATTTAACAAAATAGTGTCATACAGTTATTTAAAATAACAGACATAAATGATAATTTGCAATACAACCTAGCATCCTAATTAAACCAGGTACTTTTCAAAAATTTATCCCACTAATAAAAAAATAATAAAAGGACAAACAGTGACGAATGCAGCACGAAGGAATGTTGGCTAACGCTGGTGTGGCTAGCGCACACACGCATCGCCCGTGCGCGAAACTAGCCGATTACACTGACCCACTTTAAATACCCATCGCAACATTACACATGGAGACTAATTTTCTAGATTCATTTACAACCTCCGGCATCGTAATTACGGACTGGCACCATATTTAATAAACATTTCCACATGCAGGACTCATCCACAATCAAACGTCGCCTCTTACACCGCAACCGATCGATGGTCGTGCTCTACTAACTGGCAGCTACTACTTTATAATACTGTTAGGCTAAATATCATTGCTTTTGTCCAGAGAAGTTCGCCACATGTGCGTGACGTGCAATGGACACACGTTACAGATGTTACATTTCAACTAAGCATATCTAGGATATAAAAACACAAGTCACACATCCAATTAATTTTAAATGATTTTGGGCTGAAATTTCAATAGTCAGCTAACTTATCTAAAGAATAAATATTTTAGGTGGACATATTTGGTATGCAAATGCTGTAAATCCGCCATAATTTTTCTTTTATCAACAGTTAAATGATGATTGAAAAATGGGCCCTTTAATAACTCAATGTTAACTTTGAATTGACACTTAATGGACTATTTAAATTCTAAACACCAATTTTAATAAATTTTTATTTCTACTATGGAAACCATTTTCTGGTCTAGGTATAAGTATTATTATTATACTACTTTGGCTTCACTGACTGGGCTGAATAAGTCAAACCTGCACCTGAACCAGTACGGAATATATCGTTACATGTAAATATCAAGTCTAATGTGAGCTTCAAATGGAAAATACAAAGTATACAGAGTAGAGACAGACACGCACTTTCATGTAACATCACTGTTACGACATGGAAACACGCTAATCAGCAGTGGCAGGGAATGTCTAATGTCAATTTGAAGGTACATCGATTAAGCACTCGCACAAATCAATCATTAAGCTAGGAGAACAACTCAAAGCACGTCAATCTGGAATAACTTAACAGTAATACTTATAAATACATGTTTTAAGAATACCTACTGGGTCCCACATCAAATTATAATAGTTTTAAACATTAAATTAACATAGTTTGTACCGCCAACATTCACTAAGTGCGATATCACTATGCAATTACATAAAAAGAAATCGTTACTTAAATTCGGGCTTCGGCAGCCACGAAACGTACAAATGGAAAATACCCTGCGTACCAACCTATCCTTTTTATGTAAATACACAGCGACCTGTTAGTAATTTGTCTACTTTTAAAGTTACATCAGTCGAACGGTAAATTTTTGAGGAAAATAGTTTTTACATTCAAATATAATATACATTTCAACAACATCGAAACTCACCATCGGCGAACTAAAACGTACTTCCGAAAGATTTCCACTGCGGAGCGGGCGCGAGGGCGCCGCTCCGACGTCACAGCGTCCGACGCGATCACAGCTCTCTCAGAATTTCGTCCGAAAGGAGGGTTATTTTTAACGTTTTTTTCTAGGGAGAGGCCCCGCGGCCGGGCCGGCGCCTCATTAACTGTAGGGCTGCGGCGGCAGGATCTCCGTCAGCAGCCGCTTGAGGCTGTCCACGCCGGTGAGGAAGCCGCAGTCGGGCCCGTGGTGCGGCGTGTTGGTGGCCAGCGGGGACTCGGCGTCGGCGCCCGCGTACGCCGTGTGCGCGAAGTCGATCATGCGGATGTCCACGCGCTCGCTGGGCGGCGCGCGCTCGGGCGCCCACGTGCGCGCGCGCTTGCCGCGCGCCTCCGCCGCCAGCGCCTCCGCCTCGCCGCGCCACGACTCGCTGCTGGTGGACGAGTACGCCATCCAGCTGTCGGCCGAGTCGGGGCTGGGCGGGTGGCGGCGCGGCGAGTGGCCCGCCACCTCGCCGTCCTCGTAGCCGCCCATGGTCTCCTCGGAGTGCGGGCGGAAGGGCTCGCGCCCGCCCCGCTCGCCCTCGGTGGAGATCTCGTCGTGCAAGGTGGACATGTCGAAGTGGCCGGGCGCCGGTGTCAGTTCGGCGGAGCTGCTGGACGCGTCGGCGTCGTACTCGCTGGTGACACCGCTCGCCTCCTCGGCTAGCGCAGCAGCCACGTCTCCCTCGTACACGATTAGTAGAGAGCTGCGATCACAAACAAATTACATATTAGTTTTAAAAGGAACAAACTTAGCAAGATAAACGCATAGGTAATTTCAGTTACACATTAATAATTATACACCTCTGCGATCACCATCGAGGCGCATAACTTAAATCGTAGTATGGTACATTGTAATGACTACTTACCAAGAGTAGAACCTATAGCTGGTCTGCTTGGCGATGGCGCGGCGCAGCGCGTCCAGGTCGCGCAGCACCTGGCGCACGACGCGCGCGCGCAGGCCGCCGCCGGCCGCGAAGAAGTCGCGCAGCGCATCGCGCAGCCCGCTCTCCGATAGTGCGCGGCCCCAGTACTTGTCGCGCTTCACGCACGCGCCCGTCTCGGGGACGTACACCTGGACACCGAAATCAAACTTATTAGTACCTACTAAATATTTATACACAAAGTATACAGGGTATAAAGAAACGACAAAAAAGCCATAATAAACATATTCTTCCTGTCCTTGATTTTCTTTTTTAAACCGACCGACTCATATTATGGTTTCTAAAATTTTTGATAACAAATGCAATATAACTAAACTATTATTTATAAAGATGTTCAGAATACGTCATTTTTGGCTTAATTATGTCTTTTTACACCCGATTGAATAAATGAGTGAAAATGAGTGTCAGTCGTGGGGTGCATGTTGCTCCTTCCAGCTGACAGATGATGATGATGATGGTGGTGATGATGATGACGACTGCGTCTGCCATCGGTGTCGCACCTGCATGCCGCACAGTCGCACGCCGAGCGTGGCCGAGGTGGAGGCGGCGCACTTGGCGATCTGCTTGCTGCGCTTCTCGGCGGACGCGTCGTCTCCGTGCTGTCGCGTGCCCATTTTCAGGTCCAACACGCAAGGCCGCCGGTACGAAGATGTGATGTTCTCCATCATCAGGAAATCTGCATCATCAATAACTGTTGTAAATATTTCATAGAATTCTGTTTGGATTTTCAATTAGGTATTCTTGCATATATGGAAAGGTACGGTGGAACTTACACTGCTTATTTGAGTTGTCCATATGCGCAATGCTTTTAAGCACCTCGCCTGCATTGCCATTACGATGAACCTTGAATCTGCAATTAGAAAAGTGAAGTTGTATTAATCCGTCACGGGCACACAAGCTACGATCCACATAGTATAGGAGCTAATGAAACACAGATTTAGTGTTATCTGTTATATTGTTACATTTCAATCAAATTATAGATATCATTACCACGACTCCACGACGCAAGTCATCAGAGGCTCGCAGAGTGAATGGTCGTGCATCGCTCACGCGTTAGTGGGATAGTCATGTAAGTATTGCGAACGAATGAATTAATGGCGACGTCGGCGGCGGGCCGGCGTACGTCAAAGCTTCTGAAATATGATAAAGGACACATGACAAGTGTCGAGGATGTCGGTCGCCCGCGTGTTGCGCGGATACGCACTTGAACACGTCGTCGCGCTTGCGCTTGCCGCCCAGCGACGACTTGCGCCCGTTCTCGTCGCGGAAACATGGAGAGTACCGCTTGTCCAATTTGGGCCCTCCAGAGTTAGATGCCTGCATCACGCCTGAAACAAACAGCCTCGCCATCAATACTAGTGTCCGCTAGCACACACGCACACACCACAACTATTACAAACATTGATCTGAAGAAATGCTTGCTTGTTTGCTTCCAATAGAATATTGAAAAACAAGGATCGTTAACGAACAAAATCAAAAAGATCTTAACTGTCACCGTAAATGGATGAAGTTTGTGCAACGATAGGAGATTTGAAAACTCAGAACATGCCCAGTCGGGTCCCGACCCGGAGCTGGCCAGTGTGCCACTGGTTCGTCATTGGGACATTGAATGAGTTACTTTATCTACTATCTACGTTCGTAAATTCAATATTAACTTACTATAGTGCAAGTTGGCAGCGTTATTTGATGAGGAAGTGATATTAAAGTTACTTGTTTTTAAACAGGGTTTGTATATCTTTTGTATCGAGTCTCGTGTAACGTGTAACTGAATAGGTAAACGTGTATGTGATCAAACAATTTATATTGTTGTAAGTGACAATGCATGTAGGTGTGTATGCGTGTATGTATAAGTATGATGTGGGTGTAGTTTTTAAGTAAAGGTTTACAAACCCAAAATGTAAAATTACCGCTAGGGCGCTATTAGGGGCGGTTGTGTGGTGCGCCGCCGGCGTCGCTCCGCCCGCCGCAGCGCCGCAGCCCTTGCGACAACAAGGAAACTAATATTGTGTTCCTGACCCCAGGCCCGCTCCCGCTCCCGCTCGCGCGCTCCCACTCAAACCCGCCGCCGCGCCCGCCACTCTATGCCACGCACGCCATCGACCTCGGGCTACCGAGCCTAACCTAATGGCGGTCGCTGGCATACATTGAACTTTTACTTGCTGTTACCGAGCTAAGTATCCTCTTGTCAATGTATATAAGTGCAACAAATACAACACTGAATAATGCTCAATTTTTCGTATTGCGTAGATACTCTAAGGTCAATTGCGAAGGTTATAACCAAAAAAAACTATTCAAATAACAGAACTAAACTAAGTAAAATTTAATTCGCAAACAAATATTACGGTTTCACATCGTCTCATTATATTTTACTATAGGTACAGGTCAGATTCTTTTAGAATAGAAAAAGCAATAATTTAGCAACATAAGTAAAAGTTCTAATGTATTGGATGCACAATGTGAGCAATATTTTTGTATAAAACGAGCTAAGGTTACTTAGTAACGTTTCAACAATGTTGGCCAAATATAACACAATGATATTGCCATATCGTGCACCGACAGTAAACTTTATAGTAAGTCAGGTAACACCAGTGTTATATAGTTGTTATTATTATCATTCTTGGCGAGTCTTAGTTTAACTACCAGGTACTTTGTTGTATTTTTTGTACACTTATCTACGGTACCAGTAATCCACAGTATCGCAAAAAAATAAGCACAATGACAAAAAGGTACACAGTAAATTAATTTTCGAAGTCACTTATAAAATCATCACTCCATCGTTCATTTAAAACTAATAGTATTAAGTATTGTAATACTTACCTAAGAGCCTGCTTTATAGTTTGCAATAAGTATAGTTAAATTAGACACATTAGCAATTAAAGTAAACATCAATAATAGCTATATGCCATAAATAATTGTTATAAAGGTAAGGATACTGTGGATATTAAAATTGTATAATTTTGCGGTCGGCGGGTTTGCATTGATCAACATACATGCATCTCTCTCATACACATAACTCACTTTGAAATGATGGTTACGATCATCAAGCAAAAAGGAAAGTCAATATCTGTTGTCTAATCTCTGTTACTAATATTTCACAGCTTTATGAATCGAATTACGATTACATTAGATTATCTTAAGTACCGAATGACGCAAGAGATAAAAAAATATTGTTATTATACAAAGAAATCGATCAAAAACAACGACAAACACGTAGTATTACGTTTAGAAAGAATTTATTCGATACCAACCCATGTTTCGTAAACACGATTGTCACAAGGCTGTGGAAAACAGATAACAGTTTTATTAAATTATTTTATTGTATCAATAAAATCAATAACTTCCTTGGTGCTTTAAATGCAAACACATTAAACAACACAATTTGATATGTAAACAAAAACGGATAATATCATTATAATTAAAGAAAATAATGTAAGATGCAATGAATGAACATGATGCATTCAGCGAATCGTAAAAGCGTACTGGCCGGCCATATTGAATCGTGTTCAAGGCGGCAAAGGAGTTTGATGCTCACCTTTGTATCTGGGTACGAAATTCTGTATGTCTTCAGGAATGTTCTGGTAGAAATGCAACTCGCGAATATTGAGCGGCTTGATGACTGTACTGTCGTTTAGCACCAGTAGTCTGGTGTGGCCTCCCACCTGCACGAAAACAATTACAATTAATTATACAATTAGTGAAAACTGCATAGAGTTCCTACTGAGAGCATATAGCGTTTTCCATACAAAATGTATGCTGCCTTCATTGTCGTGAGTCGTGACCATGGTAAATGCTAAAAATTGTTCATGCCTAAGTCTAATACACTTGAAGACCGTTTACTGTGTCTCTAACATGAATCATCAATAGGAATTTACAATGTTTACTTATTTGATATTTTCAATTGACTACCGGTAGATACTTCAAAGCCTTACAAAGTATTTAACTGTTTAATTTATCATAATTTTAACTACGCTGTCCTGTCACCTAAACACGGACAACCTTGTTAAGTACATTGTCCGAGTCATTTGATCGATGTATTTACGTACATATGTCACCGTCGCTAGAGTTGAATGTTTCTTTATCTGATAACAATTTAATTTTGGGTATTGTTTTTGTTCAATTAAATACTTTTATTCATACATTCACAATACTGCGTATAAAAACTTGAGCGCGAAATGGTATCGCGTTGTTCACACGTAGGTAGTCAGTTGAGCGCACGCGAGGCATGTTACAGTCTGTGCAGTATGCATTCGATCGAATTACTTGAGTGAGAAATAGTGTAAAAAGTATGGCGGGCCGTGGGTAATGCCATTGACCCGTCGGGGCGCACGCAGCACCTGGGCGCGGTGCGCCGACCCACCCGCCCGAGCCGCCCCGGCCCGCACCGTAACACACATGCAAACATTTACATTATAATTCTTGTGCATTATTGTGATACCTGTCTAGACAATTACAAGGAGACCACAGATCAATTAGCGGTTAGCAGGTCGTTGCATTATGCATTTCTGATCGACATGAGCAATAAAAGTAAAAAAAAAAGATTAAAACCGCCTGACCAGTCGCCTATTAAGAACGCAGATACATTGCATGGCAACATGAACAAATTTTATAGGTATACGAAACTAATATAGGCAGACCATAAATTCAAAAGACAATGGTAGAGCAGTGCTCGGCAGGCAGCCTGTCGCCATAGACACGTGAGTAATAAATACTCCTTGCTAATACCGTTCCGCCACGTTCCGGACAGTGCACACTGCACTTCACACCACAGTATTCTGATCACTAATAATGATATATCACCTTATTATTCTAGGTGCTATTACAGCTTGTACTATAAATACATCCGTTCTCTACAAGATTTTAGACAAATACCCTTATTCCCAAAGCTCTGAGAGTTATTACTGTTATCTTTGACGTGTTAAAGTAAATACCCTTTTAGGGATTAAGGACTTGGGACACGACGAAAGTCCTTGGGGGCTACAATTTAATTATTGGTATTACTCTACCACTAAAGTTAAATTAACCTTACGGAATGGACCTCAAAGTTCAGTTTGCTGTTCCCGAACATTAAGTACTTCATAATTGTTAATAAATCCCCTTCACATCTCTCATACACACAATTACTTGAAAGTTTTAAAGCTTCTATTTATAAGCTTAAAGGCTAAATATTTTAACCGCACTTGAACTGTGCTTGCGAGCAAAAGTTAAATATAAATGATCATAAATGGATTTTGTGTGGTTCAGACTTAGTGACTTAGCCCAAGTTAAACAAAGTTCGTCAATAATGAATTATTCAGATAACTCTGTTTAATGAATATTTTAGGCTAGTGGTCTCGTCTATTTGTAGCTTTATCGTAAAAAACGATTATCATAGATCAGTGTAAACAAAGAGATAAAGTAGAATAGATAATACCATAACTTTTGGCTCCCTGTATAAAAAAGTTCGTACAACGAAATATTGTTCTTAAAGACCTCAGCTTTCATCAATCATAAACCCGTTGACAGTAAATTCAGCAATTTATCATTATTATTATTAATATACTTATCACCTCACAGTTCCTGAGATGACGGATGTACTGACACCCTAAGTTCGACAAATGGATTCCTATGATAGAATATTTTGCTAAGGAACAATCATATTTCTTTTCCCTTTTAATGCTGCAATTAACGCCAAATTAAAAAAGGGACACAGGTGCATTCACGAATAACTTCTTCGTAGCCTGATCGTAGTGCCGTTTAACAAATGAATATAGCCATGAAAATAAATGGACAACAAATCGTGCAAAAGACAATGTTTTCTATTTCAATGTTTTCTTTTCAGCATCTCATTCCTAATGCTACGAGAGTGCTACGCGGCTACGGACCGTAGCCGTACTGAGATTCTTTTTTGCGCAGTGTCGCATATCTTAATATAACTAATATTTTATCTTTATCTGGATTTTATATCAGGAAAGTATATAATATATTTATCTTAAAAGCTTCTTCATTCGTACACATAAAATACTGCCCGACAGTGCTCGCGACTCTTATCTTATTTACATCTGCTGCATGAGTACAACAACATAACTTTCAACAACAGTACCTGATTGTGTAGGGGCAACACGTCCACCTCATGTCCTTCGTCAGGAGAGAGCGGCGAATGTACCACGGTGACCGGCGCTGGCTGGCCGCGCTTGCGGTCCGCGCTGCGCCGCTCCGGCTCCCCCATGCCCCAGCCGAGAGAGTACACCATCACTTCGGCCGAGCCACCGCCGCCGCTGTCCACCTGAACAACAAACACCGCTTATGAATAAAAAAACAAGCAAGGCAGCTGATATTCGAGAAGAGCGAAATGCAGGGACAAAAGCAACAAGCTTCTAGCTCTGCCCATGCTAGGTAATACTGGTAAAAATAAGGTGAGAATAGACCAACTACTACGTATGCTAGTAATGGCTGATGGTATATTTCAGAATTGCGTACTTTCCAAAGAGACTACGTGACCAACTGCGTTAACTGACGGAAATAAAACGGGAAATGACCGTCGTATGTGGATATTGTTTGGTATAATCTAGTGCGGTAAAACATACAGCTAAAGCGCACTTATCATTGATAAATAAAGTGGATTCAAATATGAAGTGATGTGGGTATTCCCCTCTATATGGAAAATCCTGACCACAAATTTACAAAAAAAATATCTACCTAAATGCCACGAGTATGCTGAAGACTGACCTTGCGGCTTGTCTTACGCAATTATTAATAAAAAAGAATCGAATTTAAACAAAAAAAAAACTAATTATGATATCTAGCTGAGAACCCCTCGTTTGAAGCACTCTTAGATGATTCAGATATATCATTCATGTGTCGCTATCACTCAATGTTTTCTACGCCGATATCTTGCAAGTTACGATGTGTAATGATCATCATATATATATTGCACACATTTATTACATACATGGGGAAATACCGAACAAAAGACTTGCTCTGTAACATGATTGTCTTATAAATATTGCGACACTATTATATAACCTTACATTCAAATAAAACATGTTTCCTTTCATGGTTAATAAACCTAGAGATAGAAGTTAAATCTAGTTCGATACAGTCAACCTCGGAGTGTTGATACAACTGTAAATGATTTCCTAATGAATTACACAACATGAAACATTTCCATAAAATTAAACGAAAAATTACGACATGTTGTGCTTGTACATTCAGCCCAATATGATAATCTAATAATATTTCTGTGCCTTTTGTGTGCTAATTAAACTAAAACTACACTTTTTAAATAATATTAACATTATCTACACCTAACAATGCTGTTATTTATATATTCTTTAGTATCATCGTAATGCACATACATCTAATTAGATAGATAATCTTCAATACCTTCGTAGCATTTCAATCCTCCACATGCACAGTTCGTGACCACTGCGAACATCTTAATTTAACTGACCTCAATAATTATAGCTACGAAACCCTCGCCGAAGCTACGCTCAAATAGCGCTTACTTTGCAATAAGAGCGGTGGATAAAATTTTAACACCAATAAGACCTCCAAGTTATTTATAAAACCAAGTTGATAGACGAGAGTTCATGTCGAGTTCAAAACTATTGTTTCATTCATTGACAGTGAACAAGGAGCAATTTGTAGCAATACAGATGCAAGTGGCCACGACTAGTTTTAATCAGTAAATATTAGATTGGTAGAAGAGGACCTTCGGATGTTTTTAATAACGACTAGTAACTAAACTAGTCCGCAGGCGCCCGGGCCGCCTGGCCCATTACTCTTATTTTGTCCTCACACTCATGGCTCGCACATTTTGTGTGTAAAAGGTACGACAAAGCAATCCAGACATTTCTACAATGTGCGGATAGACGCTTGACCTCCAGATGCCTCAGTTATAAATGTATTTGTTACGTCTGTGCCTCTTTAATTTTGTAAAACATAAATACCAGCTACATAACATCTGCTGCTTTTGAGCACGCGTGTTCTTTCTGGTCCATGCTCAAAGTAAACATTGACGTACATATTTACCATATTCATTGTTTATTTTAACGACAGTGGTTATTATGATGCTCGTGTAGCGTGACTTCTTTCGATACCTAGTCGATGTCACGTCGTCGAGATTGCGTAGCGCGACAGAAGCTTGCCAGCGCGGCCGCCCGCGGCGTCACCAAATTAGAAGCGAAACCGCGGCGCATCTGTTCTCGGGTATATTTGTATGACGCACAAGCCCCGCCTCTCCGATAGTCCGAGATTCGTCAACGAACCACCTACCACTACGACAACAACACGTCACATCTTCGGAAAATACTGAAATAGAGTACCCAAAAATTTCACGTCATAAAACCATATGGTTACAAACAACAGCGAAAGTTTGCCAGAACTCTGAACCAAAATTATCTAACATGAAGACTTTACGTAATAATAGGTAGTTGTTGCTGCTACAGTTAAAAATAGGACAGATTTAGGTACAAGACTTGAATTATTTGTCCACGCTTGTACATATTATTATCGACGAGACCTTCAAACTCATGATAAGAGGAATATTGTATGCGTATGTTGTACAGTATCGGATCCTCGATGCTACGCATGCTCGAAGCTCGAATTTTAAATATGACGAAAAGCGAATGTTTGTAAACGCAAGACAATAAGGTCATGTGTGCTGAGAACCGGACAGGACCGGTTTTGAGAAGAAGAGGAGCCGATGTCTCGACATAGATAGTTAATTTTACACGAGCAGCAGTAGACCACAGCCAGCCGTAGCAACTGTTATTCTAACTATTACGGGTTATTAGTTACGTAACACTTATGGGAATAGAATGTTATGCGGAGGCGTCTGATGTCCGGTCGATCTAATCACACAGCCTGTTAACTCACAAGTAGGATAAATAATTCTATCAGTAACGGTTTACGAAAAAACTTACAATGCTTTAATGAAAAACGTAATTACATTTACCTAAGAAATTTAATTAAAGCACAAGGAAGAAGTCAACAATCAATTGACAAAGTTTTTTAAGTCCTCAAAAGCTAGATTATTCAGTAATTAAATCAAATGAAGCATAAAATGAAGTATTTTTTACGATTTAACAAATTCTGCCAGCGGAAGACGTTTAGAATATCAAAAGAAGCAAATATTCTTCTTAAAATCAGTTGACTAATTGAATGAAACCAGCAAACAGGCTAAAAACATATTTACCGAAACAGGTATTAATTAAAAGATGTTGTCGAACGATACAATCATCGTTGATAACAGAGACTCTTCAAGGTTGAGTGTTTTGTTAAATTTGCCTTTTGTTTATCAAAATGTAAAATATTTTGGGCACTCATACACAAGAATGTGATACAACGACCCTGAAGTGAACAAACGCTGCAAGAATTCAAGAATTCTGGGCATTCAGCCGTATATTTCTGTGTACATCATTGACATCTCCTTGCGGGTTGACAACATTATTTTCAGAGGCCCCAATTTATTCAACTTTAATTATTCCAACATTGTTTTCCTACCCAGTTAAAAGACTAAAATTTACTTTGACAGTGTTCATTGGATGTATTTGCTTCACTTACTCATTCACAACACTACAATGGCATGTTATGGCGAATTATGTAAATCTGTATAACGAACCTGAATTTGGCTCGATAATTTTGTGCACATATTCAATTTTACAGTACTAAATGACAGATAGTAGCCGGGATAACCTAGAAACAGGGGCCGCTATGTACTTGCACTGGCAAATTTAGGTCACTGGGTTGCGCCAGATTGCGACTACACCTGCCTTTTCCATATCACACAAAAACTCAATGAATTCCATAACTTCAAAACAATTTCCAAAATTCGGTATTTCAACACTGAAGTATTTTAATAGCGTTTTTATCTTGTAAATAAATAAAGAATTTGCAATGAAATCGTCACGAAGAAAGCTAATAATAAAAGAAAAGACATTGAACTTAACAAGTGGCTGAAAATTCATAAAATTTAAGATTAAATAAACGATGGCAATACATAATCCGATCACAAGATAATGGAATGCGACAAAGTGCTACAACACGGACATTTGCCAACAGTCATTTTAGATTGTTATGTACCTACCTGTTGCTATCCGAAGCAAATGATCATCAATAATGAGAACATTAAACTCACAACACGGCGCTCTAAATGAAGGCAAAGGAATTATTCATATCAATATGTAGGAAGGAAAACACACGGCTCGAATTCCCAGTATACGTTGATCAATGCGACCATCCGTGATCGTCGATACGCGACCGATATTTATATCCGTTGAATGATATAAATAGCATTACCGGAATGAAGCATTATTGATTCTGACAGAATGAGCAGCCTCAAGTACTCCCACAAGCAGTCTACATTTAGCATCATTGATTTTCTGCACATCGCAAATTGTTTTAAGTAAAACTGCCGCTTGGTTAAAAGACACCCAAATTATCTATTGCAATTCTGAAGTACTTAACTTATTTGTGTTAATTGAAAAGTTTGTAAGCATTGTTTTTCTTTCAGCAAATCGTACACAAACTTGTCTGAAATGTCTACGGTATCGTTAAAAAGACAAGCTTAGCTTTTACATCTTTCTATTGCAATATAGTTCTTGTTTATAAAATAGAGCCGTAAAACGACGATAAAGAAGGCTCGTCCATCATCGTCATACTTGGCGAGGATCGGGACGATGTCGGTTTGAATGAAAACACGCCAATCGAGCCAAACGACTGACTCATCATTTTCATTCACAGGTTTTTAATTTGTCGCAAATAGTCGCAATAGTACGTACTTACGTAGTGAGTAGCAACTAGTTTCATGTGAACTACGGACTTGACCTCGACACATATCGATAATTTCGCTCATTTGCGCGATAAATTAGCGTGTTACATAAGTACAAAAGAAACAAACGTTTCTCTCTCTTGGCCACCAAAAAAAACCATTTCACGTGTGCGCCTACGCGACTACAATCTGTTTCATGTGCCTTGAGCTTGACCCGACTACTGCGACAAAAAAACTGTATGTACCACTAACAAACAAACGATTACATAATGATCTGCTGGTGGTTTATATCTGTAATACGCAATATCTATGTACTTGATCTTGATCGTTAACGTCAAATGGTTTTAAACTCCCACACACAATGAACTGTCACAATTAATACAATAAGTAAGAAGTAGAGCTGATTGTGAGTATATTAGTGGACGTAAGTGGTTCAGTGCGATTACATCGAGTGGTCACGTGGATCACCACGCGCCTGGTGCAGTGTGGCACGCCAACTGCACCCAGCGTGCCAGCTTTACCTAATTACTTCAACGATATGCATAAGCTTCTACACCGTGATTGACTGATGCTCCGTATATTCTAAGATAGTACTATCTCCTACATAACAACACTATGCATGAAAGCGGGACGGGTTGATAATGTTTGTTATTCTAAACATGACACAGTTTCATTGAACACCGCTTGTTTATAAACTTAATGATCAAATTGCACTAAGTGCAATAAAAATTATCATACTGAATACAAGCAGGAAACGATAACGCAGTATTCAGTGTCAGTGCAGTAGACTTGGTTACGAAATTGAAACGGAACAAAGCAGCAGGCTCCGTTGTTTCGACGGAAAATTCCACACAGAGCTTTCTAGAGCCCCTCGGAGCACGCAGCCTTACGACACACAACGGAGCCGAGTTCTGCGCTCGCGCAGGTCGAGCTCGTATAGACACTTTCACTGTATGCGATCAATGTAAACCTAGCACTACATACAACAGCACACAACACCTTACACTCTTGAAGAGTATTGCTCTATCCTATAGCGTAACATTAGGAAAGGCGGTTTAGCACAATCACCACAGTCAAAAAGATTTACTAAACCACTCATCAATCCATTGACAAGAGGCGGGGTTGTTCTATGCAATCGGCCTGACATTATCGATACGATGACAAACTGAGAAATTTTTAAATATTTTTGCGGTGTTCCTGGTCCTACAAGTCTGATAGGTTTATTTCTAACTGACAAATTAACCTTGCGCGAAAATTCAAGACAGTTATAAAAAATTTGACTAATGAGTCTTCAACACTAACACAGCAGAGGTACCTACTCCTCTCATTTTACATGTATATTTAGATACATTATAATAGATAACGAAAATTTAAATAAACGAATGAAACATTGTAGGTAACTGACAATGTATAAATAACATAACAGAAACTCATAACAATGGTTCATAATAAACGTTAATACCTACAGCGACAGGTCATACGGAGATGAGCAAACGATTTTTACATAAACGTCGGCCTTGAGCAACTTCTATGGCAATATATTTGAAATTATTTTATAATGTTGATTACCTACATGCTTATGTAATTTTCCTTTTTTTTTTCTCACAGAATTCTGGCTCATTACTAGGATTCATGGTCAGTTTTATACATTAGTGTATGTAAGGGGCGTAAATCACCTCATTATCATTTTGACAAATGAATGATAGAGTCCCACCCAAGATATGGTAATGCAGATAGAAATAATGCTAAGGCATTATTATAAATGACACGGGGAAAAATTGCTTCTGCTAATGCATTATTTCAAACCAAATGGGTAAATGAGGACTATTAGAAATAAAACAGATGATATTGGTTTCGATTGTGATGATGTTGTTAATGTTTACGACAGAAGACACCACTTCAAATCACAGGGGACAGAATTGGGACTATTTAAAACCTAACGGATTATAAAGTTTGCCTAATATGTGCAAATGCAATCAATGCAAAGGTTAAGACTACAGACCACATGAAATAAGTAAATGGGATTAGTCAAGACTTAACAGATGCCAGAGTAGAAATAAGATATGTAATGGCGCTGCTAGTGTAAAAGACCAATTTTAAATCAAAGGTAGCACAAATGAGGTTAGAAAAGTTCCTAAATAATGAAATAGTTATATGTAGAGAAGCAGCATATATTTATGTAAAGGCTATAAGTACTCCAAATGAAAGGGAGTAGGTATTATACCTACTCCCTTTCAGAATGAGCCTCAATATGTAGTGATGTGTTTTATGCCATAGCATCGGCAAACAAACCACAAAGGACAAATCTAAATGTAAATACTATGGTTAACATGGCCAAAACTTAAGATGATACAGTGTCATTAAATAGGCACAATTTGGCAACCCCTCACCTAGCAGATGCTAGTACAATAACAACACACTTCTCAATCGAGTCTTCCGACTTGCACGTCATCATTAATATAAGGTTCAACATTCTGTTTATGTTTCTTTCCAGAAGTTGCCTAACCTACAACTGTTCTTCACAGGTGATTGTTTATTTTTCATAGTTTTGAAAACATCCAACAAGAATTTAAAGGTTTTATTTACTTTCCTTATTTGTCCAGTAAAAATGTATGTTTAAACGAACACGACTCTTTATTTTAAAACAATATTTGCATCTGATAAGAAACTACAAACTACATAAATGTGAAATTTCTTAAATAACATGATCAGAAAGCGTTATTCTAATACGAACCAAAATAGCAAATATTTGTTGAAATAAAGTTGAATAAATACATTATGGACATTATGGATTAGCTCGATTTTAGACATAAGTAGTAGTTTACATGGCAACCAAATGCAAAATAGCTTGTCTATAGAACAGCGGAAACGTATAAATCAAGAGCAGATTAAAATCAATACACACGTCCGGTTCCTATACTATCCTGTTATTTAACGTCTGTTTACCCATTAAAACGTTCATTGATTGCTGTAGTTACATTACAACAGACGTTTGGTTCGTAACCAATCGACATTGTATTACTGCAAGTAGATTTATCGACAATCGTATTGAAATTTAAAAGTCAAATTTTAACCATGAAACAAATGGATTCGTTCACTAGCACACCGTCACCATCCGAGATAAGTGGCGCTCTAGAGCGTGTAGTGGGACAGTGACGTTGATCGTGGTGGTGGCGCGACTCCGTACGACGTCGTCACGCGATACTACGGTGCATCTACTCGTTCTTCTGCTTGTACAACTAATAAAACGAAACGTGGGTCGCCCAGCGATGATATTTGGATCATACTCAGATATATCTAAAAGCCTAAACTCGTTTCAATCCTTACTTCTAAATTCAGCATATACAATCAGGCGGATCGAAACACAACAAGAAAAAGAAAGTCAAAACAAAATCGACAAATTAAATGACAGTTTAAGTCGCGTGTATTTCGTCATTAACTCACTTGACTATAAACTTCCTTGAGCCCGCTCGTGGTGAAATCCCAATTTGGAACACGTTCGCGATGAAATTGTCCGACTCTATCACAAGCACAACCACTACAACTGACACAGAATATTACTCAACACACAGGAACCGAACTGGGTAGAGAGCCAAGCGATGTAACACAGTTTAGAAATGATTCTCTACACTATCGTGTTCACCAAAGAATACATGGGCAATTTAAAACAGGTTTTCTTTGTTGAAGCGTAGACTTGCACAAAAAAAATTAACGCAAAAATAAAAGTAGCGCTGCAAAACGCGAACACTTGTTTCTCTTGGCGTTGCGCACTAGTGACTGAGAGACGATAGCGGGCGAAGCGCGAACCACGAATCAATGTTGCGCAGCAAGCCGCTGTGTGCCGTATCTGTAAACAGAGGTCGCACACATCGACGCGAGGGATACCCGACCTAGCCGGAACAGCAGGGGACGGCATTGTCTCGCCACGGGAGCCCGTCTGGAGGTACCTGTTCGACCACTACGGGGCCGTGTAAACGAACCCCATTTGACCCCTGTAACATTACAATATAGTGATTAGGACGGAAAAGCTACTGTTTGTTCCGGTGATCGATGTAACGCAATAACAAACGCATAGTGTGTTTAAGTTCACTGCAGTCACTTGGGTGTTCATTATTCATTAAACTACGCATAATGATCTACAATAAGCTATTGTTATTTATGTACTACCTATTTCTAGTTCGTCAAATGAAACAATAGTAATTTCCCATGCACTACTCTCCTACAAAATTAAGAGTATCTCGAATAAAGTATTAGGCATCTTTAGAACCAGAACCAGAAAAATCAACAATTCGGCAGATATTTTAACTGCAAAACGAAGCTGACAAAATGATTACAAACATTCGAGAGCTACCACAATGTACATAATATAGAAATGAACCCGTGAGAACTAAACAACGCAGCGTGTGAGTTGAAATAGTTCACAAACCATAAAAAGATTTCTAAGAAAATAAAATCATCCTATCGTATGACAGCTGTATGCTACAGCCGCCACAACAACTGTTATCTGTACGTTCATAACATCGGTTACATTTACAACTACTTACAACATAATAAAAATATACAAACGAAATTATGCTAATCAGATCATAATAAATTCCCATGAAGAACAAAATCGAAGGGAAATAATAGTTTTCTAACATAATGCAATAGTTGAAACTAGTCTACCTACTCGATCATTGCAATTTGTGTCATCCTGGTGATGAAAGAACACGCGTTTCGTCATGAGTTTTAATACACCAACATCTAATGATGCTAAGGAAGCTAATTCGCAGAATATTAACGCAAATTAAGATACAAAACCTGCCATTGAGCACCTACATGAAACTGCCAAAATCTCCAAGAGTTTACATTCTGGCGCCGGTTACTGACGCAATAAAATAATAATAACCACGTCTCGGGGGATAGCATGTGTAAAAGCGCAATAAAGTAAAAATAAATCAGATTTTTGTGGATATTTTAAGCCAGGAAATATCATGTCAATTCTGTTGTGTTTTTGCACCTGATCTCGTGGCGATTCTCGGTTTAGATCCGGTACATTCATATCATATAAATACCAGATGTTTGATCTTAACGCAACTACGCATTAGAACTCGCATACGCATCGAGTCTAAAACTACTTTTAACAAGATATTTTTATCCACTCACAAACGCAAATCCACAGGAAGCTTTCATTCGCAAAGTCGTAGATTACATTAAAGACATACGAAAAATCAATACCGTGCCCCAGCGATAGGAAGAAAGATTAACTCTTATTTAGGTAACTGAACAATAATGGAGCATTGACGTTGTCTTATATCAGACGCTCATTCAGACGCATTTCGAAGCGCACAAGGACCACTTAGTGTATCAGTCAATGAAAGATCTTGAAACGAAACGAATTTATAGTCTCCTTCAATTATTGTGGTGCCCGGAAAAATATAAATTGTGATTATTTACAGTTTCTAACGTCATCATTAAACATGTTCTACTTGATCAAAACATTATGCTTTGCTTTAAATTAAGTTTTTTTTATGTCCTCTTTATGTTATGACAGCCATATTTCTCATATAATCTGGGCTGGTCAAAACAGCTCATCTGTGAATTACTTATGTTTACAGAAATTTAAAGTATAAACAAAATTTTGCCATCCTTTTTCATACAACAACACACCTTTAATCTGATTGCCCCAGTAAGATTAGATGGGTAAAATTAAGATCCTGTTGTCTCAACCAACTAACAAAGCCAAAGATTATAATAGTAATCAAATCTATACGTGTTTCAATTCACATAATTATTATCTTTTATACAAGGTATGATAAGCTTCCCTTACAACGACAAAGCGCTTGATTTTTTCCCCTGCAATTTACACAATGGCACATTGAATAGGCAGTTTTAATGATAAAACGCTTTCTCTAAAGATAAAGGTCAGTCATAATAAATTAGCCTGGCACTAGCTGTCACTGCGCCAGCCCCTGGCTTTATGATATGCCTTTGTGTAAGCCCGCTCTAAAATGTCACTCCACCCGGCTTCAAAACAATAAGATTGTAATAATGAATCTAAAACTGCGAGAAACTAATGAATACCATGAAAGAGGTAATTTTAATTATAATTGCTTTAATAATCAGCATTTTCTGGGTTAATCCACTCTACTCCTAATTTTAATAATTTCATAAATCCGATTAATTCATAAAATTTAGACTTTAAAAAATATTAAATAATATAAACCTAAAAATAATAGACCAGGTTAATTCTATAAAAATAATAAAACATCAAACAACATTTCAGTCTGTATAATTTCCAGTTTCAGCTTAGCTTCTCCAATTCCGACGAAACATTCATCCAAAACTCACACAAAACTTTAATTGCATCAGCCGAGATTTAACCATCCATATAAAATTCCAAATCCAATATTGATTAGAGAACTTTGTTTTTAATGCCAATACAATCGGTCCCGAAAGTTTGGAAATGTTGGTCTTACCTCGTCAAACCGTGCAGAGTTTGTAGTCGCAAAGCTTAGGTCGGAGCTGTGAGCTCCCGCGCCCGGGTAGGACGTCCGCCGCGCACCTGACACCAACATCGTATGGTTCACAAGTGCTTCACGGTACCTCTCTAGAGCACAGATTACCGTGGGCACATTACTTAACAGATAAGATAAGCTGTGTGTACTCTTTTGTGACATATTGCAAATGTAACTTGTGAAACTTGGTCCGATCGTCTTATTGTATCCATTGATTGATGATTTAGGATATTTTAGGCTAAATAAAGTTAGAATGTTTTTAGCTATTACAAAGACTAGCTATAAGACACACCAACGGAGCGCATAGACGCCATTTGTAGACAAAGCAAACAAAGATCCAGGGAACATAGAAAATGGTGTAATGAACTAAAGTGACCATTTTCAGAGACGTATTATTATTTTGAATAGTAAACTTATTCAAATTCTGCCATACGTTGTATGCAAATATTATGTACTTACCTATAACATTATGCAATTTCAAATCAGATTAATCCTTGGTTTACCAACAACAAATGTTTGTCTTACTAACACGATACGTAGGTAAAATTTTATGTGCAACTAAGCCAATATTGGAGAAACAGTAAATCCTTCACCTGGTATTACGCATAGTATAGAGCTTATATTTCACAATACAACCTCTTAGCCAAGCTAAGATTATAAGTATTATCTTTACCATAATAACAATGATAACGACCAGTTCAACTCGGATTAAGTGGTTAAAATTTCCACTACAAATCATGGACTCAGATAACAAATCCAATAATGTGGCAGAATTTTTTTGTCGTCGGATTTCAGCCAAGTGTTATTAAAATTAGCATATTTTGTATTAATCCTAAAACAATAATTTAATTAATCAAATACATATACACCAAAAGTCTTATTAACCTTCGCCTTATCGAAATTCCAAATTTAGATCGCGTGTAAACTATACCAAGCGGCACCCTTATCAACGTGACATCATGAATGACCAACCGGCGAATAACTAAATTGTACCTAAATCCTATAAACTAAACACAATAAACATTTCGTTTATCGACTGTTTTGGCGACACACTGAGGTACATCAAAAATCAGAAGAATGTACGATAATACGTTATAATGTTCATGGTCAAATAGGTCACATAATCCACATTTCGAAATTATTTCACGTTAAGTATTGTATTATTGCATTTTGTTAATGCTTTGCTGTAATCGTCCAATATTTTGTGATAAATGGGCAATTTCAATGTTTGAACGTTGATTATTTTGATATAATACTGCATCTGGTGAACAAAGCGCGCTTCAGAGGTCGCTTGCACTCTCGTTTCTCAAGACTGCTAACAAAAATCATACAACGGGTGAATTCCCCCAAACATTTTGGCAATATTCCAAAGCACACCCCGCAGTGCTAATTAAAGTATGTCCACACGCTACACACGATTCATTCTTAGCTCAAACAGTGGTTAGATAAAATTAAACTTTCCCAGAAATGTACGCTTAAATTCGCATAAGAAAGACAAAATGACCGTTTGCAGCTACACGAAAGAATTAATAACTATCGTAAAAGCAGGTCTTTATTGTTGCGACTTTATTGTATTCGTTGTGAAAATTTCTGATTCATTCGGCCAAGAGTTTCCAAGAAAAGTACTTATGCGTCACAGTCCTCAAGTGTATTTTCACTAGCCTGAAGAGAACAGACGGTTATCAAGAAAATAATGGTCCCTTTTCAATATGGCAATAGTGCCCCAGTACACTTTCGTGTTCAAAAACATGCCCAACCTCTTAATTGCTTATTCCAAATGAAAAAGGCGCAACTGTACATACATTTTTACCTAATCAAACGATGGACTATCAGGATAGAAATAAGAATTTATATACACAATTACTTCAAACGTATCGTTACAGTTTTTATAATTTCTGATATCATCGTCTGGAAGTCAAACGCAAACCAAGCGTAGGTACATACATTGAATTTAAAAGCAGTTCGTTTGCATAGCAACACGGCTTCCAACGACAATTCACAAATATACACTTCATCAGAAATCCTATTTTCAATTTTCCGTTTATTACCTGTTTGTTCTATGCTTTTGCTTTCAACAGTCTTCAAATAGAACTGGTTATATCGATCAAAGCAGGATTTTATGAAAATAGCTGAAGGTTTTGTTGATGCAGCGATGTACCAAATAAACTGATAGACGATTGAAATAATAATTGGTATTTTAAACTAAACAGACTGATCAGGAAGCATCGCAAGTTACGATGAAGGTTCAGCTGTCGATTATTTTACGAAAATAATTTGTCAATCAGTTTAGATAGAAAAACAAACAGTCGAATGTAAAAATAAATCTGAAATTCCCGGAGATATGGTGAGATATTTATTCTTGCGACAGATTTGTGAATGACCGATTGATTGTCGGTACAATCTGCCATGTTGTGATATTGGGTAACACTATAGCTTTTCGCTGTTATTTTCAGTCCTATCTTTGAGCAAATTAATATGAAGGAACTATGTGTGTTATTGAATAGCAGACAAGACAGAGCCTATTTCGCATGATCTTGTACCTATTAAGTGTCGTCTTTATGATACAATGTTTATTGGTAGAGGCGGTACCGGGCACCTCACTACACACCTGTATTGCTACGAATTGAAATCACGAATAGCAACAGCATTTGACTTTAAAATATCATGTAAAAGCATGTCTTAAACAGTTTAGCAACCGTGGTCCTTATTTGGTCCTTAATAAAAGACAAAATTTAATAAATAGCTTCCATTTATTCGATTGCCTACACTATCAATGTGTCATTCGAATATTTATTTATAGATCAGATACTAAAAACAGTACGTGTCTTACGTTATCAAAGATAGTTAAATAAATAATATTTATTTCTTCAAACTTGATTTGGCATGTCATAGAATAACAAATTCAATTTTGCTGCTGTCTTATCAAATTATTATCCGTTTATGCTTCGGATTCCGTCAAAAATCCCAACAATTGCGTGTTGTTCGGGTGCCTACCTACTATTAAATATTTAAACTATACTATACGGACGTAACACGTCAATCTGAAGGTCAAATAACTAAGGTCAAGTGTTAAGCATTGTACAAGGTCATTTGAAATGTGATAGTATACGTAGGGCGGTTCTTCCTTAATCCTATTTAACGGTACTACATAGAAGTCACTGCTAGTTATGTAAACATTGCCTCTTGATAGTAACGGGGGGGGAGTAAGGGGGCTCAAACCAACAGCAATCCTGGATCCGCCACTGCCTCTTGATCAATACTCTTCATTTGTCCCTATTTTGTAGGTTATCCTATAACAATTTTGGCGTACCAATACATACTGTACACATTCAATATTTAATATTTTGGCTACCCAAAAAGAGTCCCTACACCAATAAACTGCCAGATTTAATAATTCTGTATTCCTTAATTTTATTCGGAGACTTCAACACTGACACATGAGGTCACAATCTAAGGTTAAGGCTAAAGCAAACATAATTTATCCTCAAGTTTACCGACTTCCGCAACAATGAGGAATTTGGGGTTATTGTAATATAGGTTAGACATGTGCACATCCGCAGTTCCGTACATTGCTCGACCATCGGTCGCTTTACCTGAGACCTGAGAGTATTGATAGACCTGAAACTAGCGACATGATGATGAAGTGAATATGTTAAATATGTAAATGGTTAAGTCCCGCTATAGCAGGCTAAGTTTAGACGGACATCGCGTGTAGAAGGCAGGGCAAGCGAAGGCGAGCCGTCGAATAAAGTCTGAATATTTTATAAGAGACAATGACGCAGGTGCATGTGGACTAGAGTAACTTTCGAGTAGAGACAGAAACGGTTCTGGGAAGTGCTTAAAAATTTAAAAGCAAGCGCTGTTGTAGCGCAAGAGACATAATATATTGAAGAGTTATAGACCCGGCGATTTGAGGTTGTAAATGTGTTAAAATAATTTAGATTTCACTATACGTCTATAATACGATATCTAGCTTGTATTTTGTTATTCAATAAAGTAAATTTTACGGTATGGTCAAAACAATATTAAGCTCGAATGGATGTTTCAAATCGTGATTAGATATAATTTGCTTAGAGTCCAGATGCATTCGTATATCAAGATACAAAAACGATTACGTAACGGAGGCACAGAGACAATTTATAAGGGATTTAAAGCGGAGCAGGCAAACGCCCACCTAACGCCTACGTTTTAACCGTGATACCCACGCAATATACACCCCTTAGTATGCCTCCCACACTGCTCGCTTTCCCGTTTTAAAGGGCAGAGGATAAATGCATGTTTTCATTTGTCGCTAATTAATAAGACGATAGAAGCTCTTAGCATAATATTTAAGTAAGGGATAAGGAAGATCTACAAAAGTACTGTCTCAAGGTTGCTCCGGGATTGCCGCAGTGCGATTCCCGTCTCCCGATAAATCAACTTCTCTTCAAGGTCAGACTGCCGAGACATTCCGAGGACGCCTCACTCACTCCCTTATGAGAAGGAAGGAATTTCGGGAATAAGGTTACCTACTTTATTATGTAAGAGACTTCTGTTCAACTTGGCGGTTCATACAACGCCACCATTGTAATCGAATTCTGTGTAATATGAAGTTATGTGTTTGAGTGATGCCAAAATCTACTGTTCGGATGAATGCTTTTATGTATGACTGTTTATTCTTTATAAAAAAATGAGCTTGAGGCCATAAAAAAAGACAATGATATGTACATTATTTTAAAATTATGGTCTCGTTTGGTCACCTATTAAATTCTCTCCTAAAGGGAAACCACAACAGATACGTCATAATGAGTATTAGTTTTCAATAAAAGACAGTTATCAATTGACTACAAATAAAGTAAACACCTACAGGGCCAATTATTGCGTAAGCAATTTAACAACCTGAACATTTTATTGCTATTGTACCAAGTGGGTTATTAAATAACGTAACACACAAGCAACGTAATAGTTTTATTCAATAGTTCAGTCATATTTATTTTGTCGATCTGGTAAAAACTCAATTTGATCTGCAATCAATATTTAGTGCTTTCCAAATTGAAGATCAACCAATTTGGGTACAAGTAGATAACGTTATCGATGGCTAGGTACACGTGGAGTTATCACTTGCCAGTAACATTATTTAGGAAAATATTTCGTAGTAAATTCAAACGTTAGGTTCACATTTTGCGCATACCTAACAGCCGCGTTATTTTTACTTATAAAATATATTAACCACTTTAAATTATCTCTATCGCTACTTATAAAATCTTTTCTCAATGATATCACGGTGATTCATTGGCGAAAAATAATTATAGAAATGTACCCAGTATGTATTATCTAATGAGTCATTGCCTTACCGGAACTACAGCTGTTCCTATAAGCATTTCAATACAAATTCATCGGTTTACTAAGTATCTATATTTTTAATAAACTTTATGCATTATGATCACCTATCTCTATTAGTCACATAAGTACCTAGTATTTGTCCCTTTAATAATGATTTATTTATTTCTGGGCACTGGGCTGAAGACAATGACATGGCACAAAGTTTAATAGATGCAATTTTTCACGATTTTCAAATGAGGGCAATCAATCACTATCGTACTTTTTGTGATGTTACTGCCAACTTATCATCCATTTACATAGTAACATTGACGACTTAATTTGTAATGGTGGGTTCTCTTACAACAATGGTTGTATTTTTAAACATTAGATAATCTTTAGATAAAGATAAGATTATAGTAAGATAAATAAAGCTTTATCTTTTATAAATTTCAAGAGTTATTGTGTCTACATGGTGCTTTATGCATAACAATATACGTAGCAGTAGGAAATTGTCTGAGCCAAACAAAACAATGTTGTTTATTTTTACGCACAACACTTTGCTACGGTATTACACCTACATATTATTGTCATCTCTTGTTCCAAAACTCTTTATATCAACGCTAGCATTTCTGGCTGAAACGAAAAAATCCTACATTCTTACCCAATCCCAACATTTTACCTAGACTTTCATCCAAATTGATACATATTACGGTGAGATTTACTAACAAACATTAAACTTTGGCATTTACATTAATTAGTGAGAGCCGGTATTTATTCAGGAGAGAGAAACGCAGAAAACATTTTAGCCATAATTAAGCTGCTAGCAAAAGTATAAAATATACGTTAGCGTTAATATTACTGGGAAAAATGTTCAGAATTACTGCGGTATGTATGGAGCAGAATTTTTTACGAAACGTTCAGCGATTCATAGAAGTAATTTAAGTAATAGGTGTCGGATTTCGGGTTAATTTGTACCTACATAAATAAAATCCTTAGGTTAGTTTTTCCAATCCACCTTAACCTTAGACGTGATTGGAATGGCTTGTCCACCCAATGTCAAGTGTATTAGAGGGTCGAAGTACTGTTAGGCCTTGGCCTCGGGGTGCGTAGGGGGTTGGCGTCACGCAGTCGATGACGTCACCACACCACTCGGAGCTCCCCTAGCACCGTCATGCCCCCTCACCCCACAGACAATGCGTCGCCTAACAAACACAAAGCCCCCCTTACGTTCACTGTTACATCTCTTTCATTCTGACCGATTCACAGTTGCCGCCAAACAACAATTATGCGTAACTAGTGTTACATCTCTGCAATATTAATTAAATTCATATAACAGAAGATCGTAATGTTTGTATAGCAAATGATGACGCTTTCTAGAAGGTGCGAACATAAACATAAAGATAAGAAGAGCTCTTTTGTTAACTATCAAAACATTGCAATCCATTTGATAAAAATATTACTTAGCTAATCCTTAGCATATTGACATTTATTAGGGGGCCTGAAATCGCGGAAATCTTTTTGTTTTTGTTAATAGAATTGCTTGTTATCGAACTTCTGCGTTTATAATTGGGAAATACTGGGAATATTCAGCTATTTCAGTATATCTGAAGACTGGCGTATTGCGATAATTTGTGTATCTTCATTTACGCCCGCCGCTACGCATTTGAACGTAAATATTTGGTTTGTATAGATCTCGACCGTATTTTGCATGCCCCTATTTTCGTAATAACAATAAATCGCTGGTGTTTGGCTGGATAAATTTATAAAAGTGCCTGCCTCTAAACACCACCTACATTTTTTCTGACATAAAGTACCTAATAGCGCAGTGGAAAAATTTACCTGAGAACTTTACCAATATAGGTATACAAGTAGGTACAACGTATGATTTTATTAATATCGATAACATTTATTTATCACCTTATCGTTATTTATCGTAATCATAATATGAATCAGAACTTCCAAGTCTGCTAGTACATAATATTGGCATTTTTCAAATTTATTTTTCGATTCTATTAATTATGATTTAATTATGATGGATAACATTCATCACTGCTAACATTTTTTGTAATTATGTGGTGTCGACAAAAAATATGCATAATAATGGGAGTTCTTTAAATAAACAGGTTCATTTTATCATTTGCTTCTGTCACAGCATGACACGAAAACATTTTTAATTTCATATATCATGTTCAGTTTATTAAATATTTTTGAAACATTTCTTTGTTGCTCTTGTGAATTCTTGTTACGCAATGAAAATCCATAACAATATCCGATTTCGTATTATCATATCTGATTATCAGTGGGATACTTATAACGCACTAACGCCATAATATTATGAGATTTGTATTAAATAATTATTATAAAACTCCTTGCGGCAATCGAATGCTAGTGGATTCTGTACGATGCCCTGAAGGTGCCAGAAATGTATGTCTAGAAGTTGATCGTACGCGTCATGATTTAGGTGTGTGTCGATCAGTCTTACATGATTAAAGTGCTTGTACTATATTCTGCACGCATGCCGTCGAACTTTGACTTTCTTTTGGCATGTGTCGATAGCTTGCTGATGCCGGCCGACACTTGGCTTATTTCCAAAGAAAAGTAATAAATAGCGATCGTTGGCCGGCGCCAGGTCGCTATTATAATAGTAATGTATAAAGATGAATATAGTGCAATATAACGTAAAATAAGCCTGTCATCGTAAACAAAAATATTGGAGATTATAATTTGATGACCGGAATTCCTAAGATATGACGCAGCGACTGGTAGACGACAAAATAGCTCACCTTGAACGCTGAACGTCAATAGACATATTTGAGGGTGTATCCTAGCCTTAGTCTTTGAACGAAAATAGTTTTTAGAGCTCGTAGTTTTGTTGGTATTAATGAATGATGCACGTGGTGTAGGGTGCACAACAGACACATGGAATACAGCTAGGATAAGTGGATAACGAGGACGATGGCAATATTTATGTGGCTATTACCAACACGTTACTGCTGTAAGTACAACGAGATGCCAACACTTTAAACTCTACACCCATTTACCCGTACCATAACATGAAAGTTTTAAAAACGTATCAGGCAAAGCATGAGGCTATGCCCATAAGACCGTTCTGTCACCGACCAACACCGTCGCGTGCCATACATGGAACGTAAATTGTCTTGAAACGCTGATACTTTTTAGTGGGCATAATAGTCCCTGTCATAATAATCATACCTGACTGATATCGGTGCCACTACATAAATTAAGCCCAGGAGAACTGTAGCAACAAAAATTAAACTGCTGTCAAAATATGAGCTAATTTGGCTTACAAAAAACAGATTACTTGATAATGAAATCGTGAACACATGAATCTTCATAAATGTGGAAGTCACGGTTTACAAATAAGAGAGTTGAAATCACAACAACATATTGAAAAGCGGAAATATATGTAAAAAGTAATTTTATATAATTTAATTATTATGTGGTAATTCACAATACTGTCAAATCAGGATGACAAGTCAGAATTTGTGTCATTTAAAGTATTGTGCTAATGACCCTATCAACAATACTAATATTGAATGAATATAGGCTAAGTAAGTTAGAATCAATTTGGATTGGAGCCTTGACGTCAGGGCAGGACTTTAGCACCAAAATCAACACAATATTGTCAATAAGCTGAACTCTATTTCATGTCAACAATAGTAAAAGTAGGATGCTACAGTTCAGACTCATTAGTGTAGAATATTTATGTCCAGAAAGCTCAAGCATATCATTTAAAGCGTTTTGATGGCGTCTTAACACAGGCATCTGCATTTACCAATAAAATGTTAACAAGTATTGTTATGAAATAATGTTTTTGTTATCATTTTTATTTTATGATTTGATGTTTATCGTTTGGAAATAACATGAAATATTTACTCAGTAAAAATAGGTGTTAAATATAAAAAATATGCAACACAGGATTTAATAAACCTTACGAGTTTAATAGCAAATTAAATCGCAACCCTCCTTTTACCTTTGCTGTAGTCGGCTAAATAAAGAAATCCTTGTCCTAATCTTGGCGACACGAGTAAACAGTAAGTAATAATCATTAAAGTCACCATACTTGTCACAATTAGACTAATCATCATTAGAACAATAGGTACAAGGCAAGCACATGCAACATTAATCATGCAGTCGTTAAGTTTACATTGCACTTCGTATCAGCAGTGTAGGTGCGAATTTGATGTACTGCTTTTAATTGGAATGATTACTAAGTACAGTACTTAGCGTTCTTAGAATTATATACAGGGTGGATCAATATCCTTTTTAACGATTTACCTATTACTTGAGCTTACTTGTCATAAATTCGACCTACACTTTGGTTCGAAAGCTGCTGTTTTGGAGTGTGTTGAAACTCCAAAACAGCAACTTATGACCTCGTGGAGAATCTGAAAATTTTGACAAGACTGCAAATTTGTCACTAATAAGTGAATCCACCGATGTTCGTTTATTAAATAACAAGGCAATAAAAAACTACAACCAGACAACCTTGGCAACATTATAAGCAAAACATTTTAGTAAGTAGTCATTAGTCATTATTAACAATTTTAAATGCCTGAAAGACTCATTTTTATCTACCCTAAAACTATTTTGATGCTAAAATCGATAAAGCTAATTAAAACAGAGACGACTACGCTCCAGGAGTGTATTATTAAAGTTATAAGACACGATGGAGTCTAGCCAACTGGGGCGAGTCTCAAAGGCATCACCGTCACATCTACCTATATCGATACTATCTACAAAAAGCCAGACAGATACTAAGCTCCGACGAAGCGATCGATGTTACACGATAACTTTGAAGGGAAGCTGCCGCGCAGACAGATTTTTAATGTCACGATTTTAAAATAATATAGACATCAAGCCTAGTTCTACATGCGATTGTGCAATCAAAAACATATTTAGTATATGTATTGCTTACATAATGTATTATGCAAAGAATAGACTAAAAAAGTTCTGATGATCTGCTGCATAGGCGATTAGTGTGCGCTTAGCAACAGCGGTCGCAAGGGAGAACGGATAACGGATAGTAATGTGATTCGCCTTCGCATACCTACCACTAGTAAATCGCACTAGCACTACGTAACAAATTACCCAGACAGCGTGCGTGTAATTATGGAAAATTACTTAGAGACGGTGCAAACTGGCTAAGAATAAAACACGTGTCTTGTAACGCAGGTATTGACTATAATCGAATATTAAATTATCAAGGATATCAACCACTTCAAATTACCAACTATGTTCGATACTTTGGAGAGCATTAAACATTACAGAAATCTTTATTTTTAGGGAACACATTAATAAAGAAACATGTTTTTGTAATTGAATAGGTAACCAGGAAAGCTAATTTTACTTTTCTGATTATAATTTTATGATTAATGAAGTGTATTTGTTTATTACTCAGCTAGCAGTAAAATCTTACAACACTCGTACAAATTGCTACCACAAATTATTGCTAGTTCCACTTTATGGAAGTCAGGCGGTCAGGCATGCAAATCACGTCATGATGTCACACGAGGCACAGTCATATTATTATGAGAAAATTAGGGAGCTGATGTGACCGACGAGTGATTTAGCGGACAAAAATACTCTAATGACAATGGCCTGGAAAGGGGATACAGAAGTATACAAATCATTCATCTTGATTATGACAGCAGACTGTAAGCATCGTATATGTTTTCCCCTTACAGGACCAGTGAATAGCTCTGGTTGTTACGTAATACGAACTCTAAACACCTGACCGTTTCTAGTTTAGACGACAAATTCAATAAACGAAGAGTTCTCTCTGTTCAACGGTTGGATAGTTCCGACAAGGTTCAAACAATGGAACAGCTCGTCACGGCATTGACTACAGCAAAGTACTAGCGCCGGCCAGTCTGGTGACAACGTGAATAAACTATGAAGGGGGAAAAGTTATTTACTCCAATAACTGAGACTCAAAACAGCTGTTACTGCATTATGGTAACGCAGTAACGGCACGCCTGTGGGAAATGGAGCAGAACTTGGACACGCAAAAGATACGTTTTAAACGGTGTGTTTTACAACCGATATCGCTAAGACGATTAAGATTTCAAAACATTCACTTAGAAGTTGTGCATGTTGCCTGCACCTAGATTATGAAATCCGTCGTGTCTGTAGAGTACCTAAACTTATGACATAGTTAACCTATACTAGATGATCGAATACGGCTAGATCACACCACTTGCGCGTTGGCAGGATGACACTTTAAAAGCAAAGAAGTACGTAGATATTATTTGTGGTTAAATACTGGGACCTAACTAACAGTCATAAAAGTTCCCGACCACGAAGAGAACTAGAAGAAATAGAACAAGATATGAACTCATCACTATGAAGAACTTTGACTAAGTGACCAACCCTGAAATCGCGAAAGCAGGCCCATATATTTTGGCCATGTGAACATAAATGTATCTATAAATCGTTTCTTTTGAATTATTTTAGGGTTGGTCTCATAGTAAAAGTTGTTCATAATGACGAGTACAATGACCTATTTTCGGGTTTACTGTTACTATTTCAATACACCTTGTATACAGGATTACAGGGTAATTGAAAATATACTCGAAACCTGAAAAGTGGTCATTGTACTCATCATTATTAACAATTTTTCTATGGGACCAAACCTGAAATTATGAAAAAGAAAGTCAGCTTTAATGACCCTGTATAATAGTCTACTATGTGAAATGAAGTTTCCATCAGTTTCACTATAGTAGATATCACAAGGACAATCAATCAGCCAATGGCCGAAAAAGTTCAATGAAGTTTAGTAAAAATTCAGTGAAAGTTCAGTGAATTTTAACAACAAAACTGAACGCGATCAGCACTGTTCTAAATCCGGTTCAAGAGTTGCCAGTGTCAACATTGTAGGTACTAAAATATTGACACAGATTAATGGTAAAATTTGCCCTAACAAGTTCAAGTTCAAACCGACCTTGTTTTGAATCAATGTGATAGATACAGGAAAATGCTGTGGTTTATTTAATGTATTCATATGTAATTTATTACCGAAAATAAATAAACTATCGACGAATTCAAAGAACATCAACAGATTTGTATTTATTTCTATTAAAAATTTTCCACTAATGATTACATTGAATAAATATACTATTCAATAGCGGTTTCGTATGACAAGACCCTTTCAAATTCAGAGCCTTGGACAGCTTGCCACGTAATGAATGCTGCGGTAGTTTGACAGGGGCCTTGAGGCTAAACCTCATCAACTTAAACACTCCCTATTTATTTTACGGTCGTAGTTTATGTGGAAAACATTTCGCCATTATAATGACGCATCATCCCCTAAGGATATTATTATGATACCTATATTATCCTGTAGGTACCTATAATCAGGTTATCAAGGAAAATATTACGTGAAGGTGAACAGGTATATTAAAATTTGTATTCATTCTGTGTGCATATGGAATTAATAACTTTTTTGATAAAAACTTATTAGGTAGACTTTTTTCCACGACCTTGCCCCATTAACCCACCCAGTAGCCTACCTATGTATTTTCTTGGAGTTTATACTTACTCCATACGAAATTTCATCACAATCGGTTTAGATGAGGTTTAGTCGTGAAAGCGAAACAGACAGCCAAGCGTTTACTACTATTACTACGTACTACTACGCTTACTATTGAATTTTAATAAGATTTATTATTATAATCGAAACGGATCCTGTACTGACTAAATGATCCCCCCCCCCGTCTTGAAAGCTGGATCCGCCCTTGAGAGTGACTCTTGCATTTATAATATTAGTCAGGATTTGTAGGTAAAAAAACTTCAGCACCTTGTAATTAATTCTTATTAAAAAAAACTACAAAGAACAAAGCTAATAATTTCCTAATTCTAGCAAGAGTGTGCTTAACAAAGTAGAAACAATAAGTGCGCAGTGTTTGTTTACATAGGAACACAAACGCGATAAATAATGAATCATTGCCCACTGGGCATTATTACCACACAATACCACTCTACTGTGGCACGAGTAAATAATGCGCAAACCAGGTGAAAACATGCGTAGCAGTCCATTTGTGTACATAACCTGCTTTTAAAGGTAAAAACTAGAAAATATTTGTTCATTCTTTACCATAATTGAATTGTATCTGATGACGCTTATAAAAATACATACCTAAATGGTCTGTTAGGTAATAAATATGTAATAGGTCATTATCATATTCTAACAAAAGCAGTACATGTTATTTACAAGACTTGTGAAAATACGTACCTTTTGTAGATTAATGACTCTTTGTTTGGACCACATAAGATAATAATAACTAGTTGTATGAACATGCGTTTTGCGTCATCTAAATGCGTCAAATAACTTTTTTTTTTGTTTTATTTTATCTTCATTATTTACGTTTTAAGTTTTAATAAATAGGTATTTCGTTTTTTTGAACTGAATGATCTTACAAAGGCCATCTATTATCATAAACACAGACGTAGCTATAAATGGTCACCTGACCCGGATAAGCATATTTTTCTACAATACCTATTTGAAAATTGACGTAAGTACCTACCTACCTAGTTTCCCTAAAGGTTGCTGATGTCAGCATTTGATCGGCAAACCCTTGTTCAATTTTAGGGTACGTACGCTGTGGCCTGTGTCATCGTTATAATATTACTAACAAAAAATACAAATATGAAAATGGGGCCAAGTTCGGTAGAAACGACCTTCGAGGTTGTCGGTCTCACCGATAAAAGAGTTGAGATCTAACAAGTTCCATAGCAGTTCCTTTAAATAGTGTGTGTAGAAATGTTCAAAAATTTCTTGAATTAATTAAAAACTATTTTTACTTTCGTTCATTTCATTATAACCATTGATTGACTCCTTAATTAGAAAAAAACTATCCTATCTTGTCACATGGTTTTATAACTAATAAAAAGGCAAAAATAGTTCGTATACGTACACATAATTATTTCGTACACTTCAGTGTTCACTTTAATCTATCAAACTTGGTAAATGAGCTCCTGAAAATTAGTTATAAACGAAGAACACTTGTTTTTCTGGCCTGTCTGATAATGAAACTCAAACGTGCAGAACTTTATAATTACAATGCACATGACTTCGATTCATAAATTAATCAGAGGTAGTACATGTTCCAATTAATAAACATGCACTACAAGAATAACAGAAGGTATTAAGTTATGGTAAAATGCCGATAAAAGATATTGCGTATTTCCCGGCGATTAGTATTTATGTCATGTCTTTATTTTCACATACCTAATAGCCACAAAGGCATCAAACATCCAGCATTAAAATGATTAAAGTCAAAAGAACATAAGTACAGTGTACAGGTACAGTGAACATGTACAGTATACACGTGCCTGTTCTTTCGACTTCTTTTTTGTTTCTGTCGTGAGTAGGTACTTACCACTGTATACTCACGACTGAAACAAAAAAAAACGTGGCTAACACACAAATAAAGGGCAAATCTTTGTTTGTTTTTTGTTTTTCCTTGTTTAATTAATTAGGGCAGCTCAACAAACAGATGTCGAAGCATTCAAAGGACAGGAGCTGTTACATTGCTGTTGAAATTGCTCTTACAACACGTGGGACCTAGGGTTGCCATCGTTAAAAAAGAGTACCCATTGTACTCTATTCCATGTAGGTGTACTTTATAATCTGTAATACTAATGTCTAATAGAGTAACTACGTTAAAAATGTTAAAATACTCTTTTTTACACAATATTTATTACACTAATACCAGTCATCGACACCCATTGTCATAACTCCAAAAAATATGGCTTACTGTTAATATGTTGGTAACCTCAAAAAGCGAAAAAATTACCCTTTAAAAATATACTCTTTTTATAAGTTGGTACTCTTTATTTACCCTCTCTAAAATCAGATTATACTCTTTAACTTTAAAAAAAGTTACCAGCCCTAAGGGGGCCCATTGTAATAGTCAAGAAAGGCTTTTCAACCCAACAGGTAACTTAACAAAAGTAAAGATTTATTTTAAATTGAGGGCATTTTCACGTGTTTTTCATAAAGATAAGAGGAAAATCTTTAATAAAGTGTGTTAACTAATATTTATCGCACACTTTAACAGCTTACACCAAGACTTTTATTAAAATTAATGTGACAGTGAAATGCATATATTTCTGTTTTGGCCCGAAAACACATGGAATTAGAGTAAATTCACCCATATAGGCTGTCACATAAGAACGAGTTGCAAAAAAACTCGGTCAAGAATGTTACAAGAATGAAAACAACGAAACGTATCTAAAATAACATAAAACCAATAATAGAAAAGTCATTGACCGAATCACCTAAACATCTCTAAATACTGTTGCTGTTATCTTGAGTCAACATATTCGATAAGTTTAGCTAACAATCATTAAAGTGGAACAGAAACACAGACTTATTTGTACTGATGTTATGTTTTTTATGACGTCTTTTATTGATTTCAATTTTATTATACTCGTTCTTTTATATATTAAAAGAAGAAACAAACTAAATAACGAACTAGAAGGCATCGTGTTTCCAAATATGAACAGTTACAAGTACAATGTAAACTACTGTGAAGATTACGTAACCGATGGAGTTATCTGTCGGTATACAAGTAAAGATTGAATTAATCTGTTTAATTACTGCGATAAACATGGGATGAACCATGTAGTAGGTATCACTAGGTATCATTTTCCGTGCCGCAAGGAAAATGTAGAAGTTTTCCTTGCTTGTCGTACGTAAATCAGGTGGATTATTCTATAAAAATTGTCCTCGGTGCATTGAGATGACTTGTTAATCCCTAACATCAAGGTAACAATTCTTCACATAAATTCACCGAGAGATTTACTACAGAATGGCACTGCACCTATTAAAAATTCGATATATTTTCATATTGTCATAGGACATGAGAATTCAATTACAATGCGCATGACCATTACAGCGCCATTAAGTCAGACGGGTCGAACACAGGGTGAATAACCTTCAAACTAATTGTACACATCTAATTTCGCCTCATGTAAGATGCTTTATTTCTCGCTATTGTCATGTTGCAATTAAACAGTAATATTACTTTGTTAATTCCAAGAAAATTGTCGGTACCTACTAAAGTCAGGTCCAATGAAGATAAACGAACGACGATTTGTATCAGGATGATGCAAGAGTCATCTGTGCAATAGTGTGCAAACATATTTTTCGTCTTAGTTATCGCTCAATGTCAGATAAATTGTTATGATATTTTTCTAAAAATCTGTGAGTTGAGTAGTTGTATGGACTCTTTGGGTGCGTCAGCCACCGCTCTTTCTCCATTGTTCGAGTGAGGATACCGCTTAGACGAGTCTTGCTTTGAGGCACATTTTAACGGCTTTTGTTCGTTCTCAAGGGCTGACATAAAAGGCATATTGAAGCCTCAAAACATATAGGCACGGTATAGGTATCTAACTATCTACTTATAGATCAACCAAAAAGTAATTTATTAATTACTAAGATAAAATAAGCCGTGTATCATTTCAATTTATCTCCTATCTATAAAATCTGTTTGCACTAATTATTTATCAATTTGGCAGATTACAATATCTTTCTGGAGCATAATCACTGTTGATTGTGGACAACAGAACGGTCGAAATCTACATGTTTAATGACTTAGTTTGAGCTTTGAAAACAAAAACGTTGTAAGGTCAGTAACCAAGTCTATTAACACTGTCACCTGTCACTTTTAATTAAGTATTACAGAACCTTAATCGACTTTCTAGGCTGACCGTAGGAAGATACCATGCGTAGATAGAAGATATGAGTACGATTTATAAATTCAGATATAATATCGCCAGAGACGATCACTTAGATTAAAAAATATGCCTAAAAAGCGATAATTCAAGAGTCATTATTTTATTAATATGTTCAATGTAAAACGCAAGTGGTACCTAGTAGCACCTACCTACGCAGTTTTAAAAATATACATATATCTCAATGCTTGACAGAGGAAAATTCAGCAGAAATTACAACAGTTAAATCACGACTTCCAAAGAGTTGACAAGACCTATAAATTCATTGTTCCCAGTAAATGAATCATCATAATTATCTGACCCGGCCATAAAGAGTAAACTGTCCCAAGAATGCAGCAACTTTGGCTTCGTGCCACGAGTGTGGACCGCGGGAAATATCACTCTGCTTGCACATTGTCTTTCAATAGGGGCTGGGCGGATATGATTAGTTGTTTACTTGTCAACTGACGAATAAATCTATAAACACATTGCGATCAAATTAAAAAAATAACCACGTGACAATTGATAGAACAACACACAGGTACAGCTGACGACATTGTTGACGCCATCAAGATTGAAATTGGATGAGGCTAGCATAAGACCTTGGATATTGGACAAAAAAGGAGGGGCCTATACCCAGCCCAGTTGTGGCTGAGGTCGGGCTATGGATAATAAATACAAACAAAAATAGTTTATTCGTATTTACGAAGTTCAAAATACAGTTTTACAATAAAATAGGCTAAAAGTTACGGTTACAGTTGTAATTTTAAGAGTTGCAGCTGACACCTAGACCATATTACAAGATATCAAATTATCTTAGATTTAATATCTTGTAGTTTGGGTACCAACGCCCACCAGAATTGTCACTAGCACAGCTAGATGATGATGAGAATCTATCTCAATTGAAACTGTTTCAAATGACCAAATTGCAACAAATTAAAAAGCATTGACCTTTTAATTGACAATAACTAGTGGTGTGCACTTGACCCGTGCAAAAAATGCTGTCTTGGCCCAAATGATACTTGTATGACCTCTCAAACAATTTGAACTCACACAACTTCAACAAATCATCCACTTTACTGAACCAATAATAGTTAAGAAACTACTAATAAACCAGAATACACGATTGAGATAAGACACAAAACACTGACATGAACACATGACCCATTGACCGTCATGCGCCTGAGTGGTTTGCAATTACATGTTACATACTGTATGGACCTTTGACAACCTCATTAGGTACTACGAGAGAAAGTTCCATCATGCGATAACATGATGATACATAAAACAACTAGTTATGATAGTAGTTCTCTTATGTGCTATTACGTCAGATTTTATCAAGACGCAATATTGACCATAGCCGCACAAAATGATAAATTAATTTAACTGGAAGCCTTGCAGACTTTATATGTGTCCCGCCCATCAGAGATAAGAGATAACTGCTTCCCACGCATTATCATTAGAACTCTAATTATCTATGTGTAATTTATACGTTTACTTAATTTTATTCGCAGAAATATATAATCATCATAAGGGCTTACGCAGCTGACAGGCCAGCGTTTACCGTTCTGTGTCCTGAGTTCATGACAGACATTTCGCGACACACCTATTTGATTGCCATAAATGACAAACAATCGTAAAAAGAATGCAGACTTCCCATGGAAAAAGAATCTTCACGGAATTCGTGCGTGGCGTAGGTACTCGATCGCACAAAAGTCCGTCATCTAACTTAGGCCCAAAGGGTTTTCAAAGTGGTTGCCTTACGACGAGGCGGCCCTACAATCTACTCTAATAACTAACTCATAGCTGCTTATTAATGTCCGACTAAAATTAAGGCCATTTGTAAGAGTGATAACTTCCTAGAGATAATGGACTATAATCACCATGCCATGCACGGAGAACAGTGATCATGATCACCGAGCGCAGCCCCAATTAAACAATCCGAGCACGTAGTTCGTCTCGAGTTGAGTCGACATCGTGTGCCGAAGTAAGTACTTATTCGACTTTTCATTTGGACATTTTTTAGATTGAATATCAATCGCGTACAAAAGTAAATAAACAAATGCTATTTACGTGCGAAATACGGAAGTGTTGCACTAATCATATCAGACATAAATACATGGGAAGTCATATGAGTGCGGTTATACCAGTGCCATGGCGCTCCTGACCTGACGACACGTTGTCATCGTGCGTGACGTCAGCGTCCGCACTTGAATGAAACGTATGACGGATGGGAGCTTGTTTATTTAAGAACTTGTTTATTATTTCACGATAATTGATGAACCGAAACGAACATATTGAGTAATGGTACAAAGTGTTAGAAATTAAAATAGACTACGGACGTAAATGAATGACAAAAATAGAAATTCAAAACAACCGTCTATTTATCACTGAATGAATCACTTACCCGAAATTTTTATTGGAAACTAGGGTAACTAATAAAATTTAAAAATATATATCTTTAACATACTTATATGAAATTTTTGTTAAAGAATGTTATACCCACCTAGAGAAATAAATATTATTAAAAATTGAAATGTAATTGGCACCAATGCCAAAACATTACATAAAAGTCAAGTTTATGAGCTGGAAAAATCTGGAAACAAGTGAAATGCTCTACCTACTAAAAATACAGAGTGGAACTAGGACTTTGGTAACAAAAAGAAGTTACAGTAACAAATTATTTAATATGAAAAGTATGTACCTACAGTGTTTAGTTTAATATCTCCTTGGCAAGGGGACAAACACATTTTTTTGAAGAAAATAAATTAAATCTCATAATTTCCGCCTGTCCGTTGGCAGTGCATATTATAATTAAATCTCAACCGTGACAGCTCAGTGACTAATTTTAGTTACGGGAATTTATTTTTGAAGGTACAAGTTTTATTGAAAAATGAGCATATTTTTATTTCACTGTTGTTTCAGAGATTCACTGAACATGCCAGCTGTCATGCCTTTGTTTGGCAATGAGTGGCAGGTTGAAAATGAAATTTAATAGCCATGATTCCTGTGAATTTTACAGGCCAGTAGTATCCTGTTACAAAACAAATATTTGCATTTAATTAAGGGATTTATTTTATAAAAGAAGCTTGATATTAAAACTTATGCTTCAATTTCAGAAAATTATCAAAAGGGAACCATGCTATGTAATGCATAATGTTTAGCAAATGCGACTTTAAATGCACCTACAATACAAGAGAAATTCCTAGTGTGCGCCAACATTTTCTTTTTCATAAAAAGAAAAAATATTGCCAGGTGTTATAATATCTTTTCAATCCACTTTCAACACACACATTAATCTTTTGCTTAATACCTTAAAAAACATGTGATTGTTATCTACTAACAATTCTACATAGACATGGTAACAACTATAATGGAAATTTACAAGTCAATAACATTCTCCAAGGACGAGAATACACATGATAAGTAATAACACTTATAAAATTGGCATGAATTTCAGATGTATTAACAGGAAGTATATTTGAGCAATGTGTTTTGTGTCTAGAGAAATGGAATGCTCGTTTTAACCGTCTAGACACGGACATTCAAAATAACTGTGTTATCTGTAAACAAATCAATCCCTGTACGAAGCATGCTACAAAGTGACATCTGTCACTTTTTGATTTTGACTGTTGTTCGAGGAATAAGTAAGGTCACTTTACTCTTTAATTATGATTCCTTTACTTCCTAATTAAAAGAGTTGTAAACAATAGCATGCTGCTTATCAAAATAACATTAAGCAACAAATTTTACATTTGTAGCTGAGTTTCTATTTAAGATGGCCCTCATTGAAAACACACAAACCATTGTGCTTACTGGTGCAAGCAACCAGCTGTATCATAGACAAGATCCGTCATTCAACCTTCATTCTATATCTTTTATCTTTTATTAATTATAAATGCCACTTCATAACTCAGGTTTAGCTAATTAAAAAAAAACAATACTGAGGACAAAATTGTATTATGTTTTTTCTGTATTTTTTATAGAAACAATAAATAGCAAGATAAGAATACAATAACACTTCATATCTTATTACCTGAATGTCAATAAAATAAAATTATAAATAAATTTTGACTTTCAAATCTTTAGTGAGAAGTAAGCTGTTTAGGGTTTACACAAGTTCAGTGATGATATCAGAAAGTATTATTGTTCTGTATTACAATATACAAAAGCATTAAATGTCTGAATATTTCTATAGTGTCATAACTGGCACTTAAACAGTTACATATGTTCCAATCAATCATAGAGATTGAGCACATCTAAATCTGTATAACAAACTCATGAAGTACCAACCAACCATATTTTATCTTTATGATAAATCACAATGTGTATTATAGAGCAGTGTCTTCAGTAGCGGTCAAAGTAATTTAGTGCAGATAGGGCAAATACTCAATCATTGCAATCAGTAACCTATCCATTTTATTGTTATCCTAAATGTCAAGGGTATCAATAAAATGTAATACAACAATGACCAGTCTAAATCCATGTTTAAGCTGATAAAGGAGGATTGAGATAGTTCAGTTTTAGTTTTTATTTTTGTTGTTTAACTCACGAAGGATCTAAAGTGAATTTCGAGTTAAGTCACTGTGAACATGATGACAGTACTGTAGAGACCCTGGCTGGTTGAGCCATATGCAAACTATTTATTATGAGATAAATATTACTTTGATTTTAGAATAGAAGCAGACCGCGTGTCAGCGGCTGTCAAGCCTAGAGAAATAACTAGTATTAACAAATATAATTTAATTTAAAGTGAATACACGAATGTTGAATGAACAATAAGAGTTTCAATCAATAATATAATAATACATATATCCCGGTACAAGTGACTACCCACGGCGGGGGGTCACAGTACCATATAACATACATTGCTTATCGCTGAAAAAATATCTTTACTTAAAATAGCACCTTCAACATAAACTCTTCATAAATGGCTTCTATAAAAGGACACCACAATATTGATAATATTGTGTTGGTACCTTAGTAGAGCTGGATATTATTCATACTCAGAGAATTTTCTCAAAATAGCATTTCATATTGAGAAATATGCATTCATAAGAAATATGCATGATATCACACCTCTTTCTTTAGTATTACCCATGACATATTCCATAAGTATGTACGAACATCTGACTCAGTTTTGTGTGACAGAAACTGAAGACATATAATATACAAATTTATATGAGGTACTTGCCAGGTGTTCATAGGTTACGGCATCTAAATGTATTTACTAACAAAATATTGTTTACAGAGTGACACATAGAAATATATTTGTAGAATAAAGAGAAAAATGTATCTATATTAGGGACTAACTACACAAAAATATAATTTTACAAAATCAAAATCAAAATTGTCCCCATTGTTTTATAGGAGTAGTAACTAGCTAATACATACCTTTGAAGCACGGTTTGAAGGAAACTCAACAGGACAAATGCAGACTTCTCCAATTTTGGCAGCACACTCACTGATTAACATAAATTATGAATTCTGCGTGTAAAATATAATGTAACCTAATAAGGAACAGCTGCTTTTTTTTTCAATTTAATTAATCTTTCAAATATAAAAATAACACAACTGAAGCATACCAGAAACCTAAAATCATAAATGGACGAAGCAATACTATCAAAAAAATTAAGTTATAATTTAATTGCACGAATTATGGCAGATTCCAGAAAAAAGACTGCTGTCAACTGTCATTTTAGGATCGAATCGCACAGATAACATGACATTTGACTAGTCACACCCATATAAATAGAGACTGTCAGTGATTATAAAAGCTTTCTGATTGTATGCTTTATTTTTTTAGGCGATTATAGCTAGTTCACTATTCTAAATGGTCTACATTTAGCCAGCACAGGAGCTAAACTACTGATCATTTTAAAATTTCGAACCTTGTTTTGAAGCAATGTCAGACGACGTATAAAGTTCCTTTCAAATGTCATATAGATAAAATGTAAATAAAATATCGACTTTTATCCATAGATCAACATTGATCGACGATTGAAATCCTTGCATAAATCTATAAATATTGTTTGTGTTAGAATTTTAACAGCAGATATCAAGAAATGCCCGCAGAACCACCTTGTGTATGCAGTAATCCAACTGATTGCGACGTAAATATTTAATTATTTGTCATTTTCTTTTACAATTTCCAGTCATGAAGGAGCTAAGACGGAGAGAAGATTTAGACGTGACGCTTAAAATGACGCAGAACTTATGCGTACTTAGGGAATAGCTCATAGTTAGCTTAATGCAGAGCGTATTCTCAAGTTGATAGTTAGCTGGCTACACAAACTGGGAAGTGATCAAGTGAGAAACGAAATATGAACTTTTGTCGATTTGTTTCGTTTGGCTTCGTTTCGTTAACAAGACAGCAGCTTAGCCCATCGCTGGTTAAATCTTAGATTATTACTCTTTGGTTTCTAGCTCGAAGCATAGTTTCGCCGCTAACATGTGGTTTTATGTAGACCGTACAACGCAACTTAAATGAATTCAAGTAGCTTCTCACTTTGAGGCAAAAATAAATTAACGTTACAAAATACAATTATATGAAAAACAATAAAAAAAATTGTATTGCAACTTAGACACACTTACCTACCTTATTTTCGAATTATTCGAATCCGTAAATAATAAGTTCAATTCAATTTTACAATTCAATAGCTGGCAACATTGATCACGTCTTTTGTGCAAGGCTAGTGCATGTTACGGATTTTTGGGGCTATCAAACCAAATTGGAACGAGAATTCCATTAGGAAAAAACTAGAAAGTGTTACTGAATTCGTAACGATTCTTCGAATCATAACATGCTTATGGAATTAACGGATGAACAGGAACTAAGTGATAGCGGAATGGAGTCTTTGAGTGCTAGCAAAGATGATACCCCAGAGCGGAGACCCGAAGATTTTTTCATAACCCCTTCAGTATGTACGAATAGCTGATAATGAAAATTAGAACAAGTGCTAGGTTATAATGATAATAATTTGATTACAGCTAGGATCATCGCCCAGCGCTGGGACACCTATTAGTGGGCCACCTATTGGAATTGGTGGGCCCTTTGCTGGCCCACTGAAAGAATATGATGATGTGAGTTTTATTATGATAAAGGCTTAAATAACTGTTTAATTATGAACATTCTAAGTATGTCTGAATAATAATCGTAATGATATTTTATTTTGTTCTAGGAACCTGATGAAACCTTATCAGAAAGGTTATGGGGACTGACTGAAATGTTCCCAGAGTGTGTTCGTACTTGCACTTACACTTTAACCACAAACACAGTGTAAGTTAACACAATCTGCCTTATTACAAAACAAGGTTTATTTTAGACAGAGTTTATTAGACCATCATGTTGATTTGTAAGAAGAACTTTTTGCTCATGTCAGAAAGAGGCTGGAAATATAAAAACTGGCACAATGTTACAAACTTGGTCTAAAGATAAACATTGTTTAGTCATCATCATATCAGCCTATAGCTGTCCACTACTGAACATAGGCTTCCCCTAAAGAGCGCCAACCATATTTTAGTAATATGATTGTGTTTATGACTTTAACCTGATTGGTAACAGCTATGGTGCTACATTCTAGTAAATACTTAATTGAACAATTGGATTAAATAACAATCCAGTTTGTTATTTCATTCTGGTTTGTAAATTACTAATTATGGCTATGTATGTTACAGTTGTTGCTATCTAGTTGATAAAGAAAGTAGACTATGGTTGCCCAGCCGAAAGATTCACCTTATTTAGTGATATTAATAAAATTTGTTGTTTTTTACAGGTCTGGAATGAAATCAATTTATGGACTGTCTCGCTCAGTGATGTGGGTGGTGGCCAGTTCATCCGTTATTCTCTTCGCTCCAGTCATATTTGAAGTAGAGAGAGCTCAAATGGCTGAAATGGAAAAGTCACAACAAAAACAGGTTAATATTTTTTACATAAGCCCTTAAAACAATTGTCGCCTTAATATTAAATGAGTCTTTGCTTAAACCAGGTTTTTAAATTCCAACTTTATTTCTATAATGATAAAAGTTTGTAATAAAAAAATTGGCTCAATGGTTTAAACCAGGTTGAAACAAGAACTTTGTTTAATATGAAGGCCTTTGGTGTAATTCTACTGTTCTAATTTATTGTTTTGTTTCAGGTCTTGCTAGGGACCAACACAGCCCTGTCAGGCCCAATGCCGAACATGCCACCCATACCCCGATAAATTGGTTATCAGACTTAAACAGCACATTAATTGTAACCTGTTTGACATCTACGTTATATAAAGGAAATATTCAAATATCACCCTGAATGCTTTAATGTTAGTGTATTAGTTAAAAATTAGTAGGTACCTACTTTAAACATGATTTGAAGTATTTTGTATTGGGGATAACAACATGCAATTAACTGAACTGTACATAAGTCCTTACATTTAAATACCCAATTGCATTTAAATCAGAATTATAATAAATGTTGACAAAATAATCAAATTACTGTTTAAATAAACTCTTAATTGTATTAAAATAAGTTGCATTTTCTCTTAATGTCTATTGTTTTTCTGTTCCTAAAGGTTGCAGTATGTTAGTCAATGGGTCTAATTTTGTAATTAATGATTGGTTAGTAAAATAGCCATTTGATTTGTGAAAAACATTTAATAGTTGATGCTTTGTTATTAGAATAAATGTACTGTTGAAGATGCATTTTTTAATCATCTGAATGTTAATAGTCAAAAATGTGGCAAAATTGAAAAAGTAATACATTGTAAAATTAATTAACCAAACACTGTTATCATTTTACTATGTAAGTACAAAGAAGATATATTTCAAGGCAATCATCATAGTTTTCAGCCGAAAGACATAGTAGGCCCCTTGCATCAACATAATAGAGCATAATTTGATTCAACATTCTTTGGCCATGACAATGAAAGAAAGCCTTTGTCTAGGTCTAAGGTCTAACATGTGATTGAAGTATTTAATTTGTAACATATGAAATAAAATAATATAGGGTAGAATAATGAAAGATGCACTGCTTTTGAACATTGAGTGTCAGAAAAAATCTGATTGAAATTCACTGTGATTACTGCATTTTTTTTTACCGCGGACTTTAACCAGTATGTAACCTCATACTAAGCAGTGTGTGGTTAAAGTTTTGTATGTTGCATAATACTTTCGTTAAACGACGGCTGTTTAATAATGTGCCCGATTAAAAAGATCACTGGACAAAGATCAACATAGCGACCCACGCTGATTCAGTGATCTTCATTTAATTCAGTTTTAAGCTTTTAGAAAATAATTGCCCTATCTTCAACATATCGTTCATCAAGCCACGCCTTCAACGAATTTAAAATGATAGCTTTAGTTTTCCTTTTTCCTATCCATGCTTGTCTTTTTCTTATCTACCCCTTTCGGTTCTCGTTTGGTGTTGTACTCCCAAGCGCGACTGCTGAACGCGGAGTTTAAGAATCGATTCCCAGATAGGGTAGGTAGGCAGGTGGGGTCAGGTCTATAATAAATTAATGTCTCAGAAAACACGCTATACACTACCATGAACCTGTGCCTGATCGGGAGATCGTATCGGATTGCCATTCCATCTGACTAATAAAGAAAGAGAGGACCCGAATCTGTGGAATCGATATATTCAAGTGCATAGCCAGGGTCATTTACCGCTTACTTTTTACCTACCTACTGAAAATGGCCCTATTATGAATAATAAGAATGTGGGACTGTGAAACTGCACCCACGATGCGATTGCATGACCCTTTTCCCTTAGTACCTATCCAGATTGTAGCACGATGGCACTGGACACCGGGGACACAGTATAATAATTTTAACGCAATCAATACTTATTTCGTTTATCGGTTGTACGCAGTGGATGGTGCCGATGGTGGTGTAGGATTTTTAGGAGTTGCGATGTAAACATTCACGTGGTGCTCTTTTTATTGAAACAAACCAATAATTTTCTTATTTAAGCTGTGGCTTAAAATTCGTCATACTCTAAAAATACCTTATCTGTGCAAAATAGTTTGGCTCAAATGTCATTTCACCTGACACCTTTTTTTATTGAGTACCAATGTATTTTCATAAATAAATCGTTGTAAACATGGCAAATACAGGCTTATTGCCGTTTGTTCGCGGTGTAGACTTTACTTGTAACGATTTCAGCGTAAGTGTTGTAAGAATTTGTCGATACGTAGTCCTATCTATTACGGATGATATCATATCCCTAACCTTTCCTAAATGGGTCTTAATATTTTTCTTACTTGTAGGATGAAAAATTCCCCGATGCTATTCGGTACATGACTGGTCTACAATGGCTACGACTCGACAAAACTAATCTGACTGATATTCCCGAGGAATTAGGCAAGTTAATGAAATTGGTAAGTAGGCCTTGTCACTACAAAAACTATTTGAAAACTTTTTATATTTCTGTTAATAATTAAATGTGCAAAGCAACAATGACCTAACAGTCTTAAGTCTTACGAAATCTACAAACTTCACTTTTACTCAGCAATAACCCAATTCTTTTATTGAATTATCATCATCATAGAATTAGCTAAGAATTGGGAGGTTGCTTTGCTCGTTCAAACTTTTCTTGTAATTTTACCATACAAACTTTTCCTAAGAATAAAGTATACAAAAGAGTTCAACACAAACCTATCTTATGACAATATAATACAACTTTATCGTATAACAAAACTAGCTGAATGAATAAATGTTTAAACATGCCTTTTTTAAATCACAGGAGAATCTATCATTGAAGAAGAATGGTCTAGAAAAGTTGTTTGGTGAGTTAACGGAACTAAAATGTTTACGATCCCTGAATGTAAGGCACAACAAAGTGAAGAGCTCTGGGATCCCGGCTGAGCTCTTCAGGTTAGAGGAACTGACCACCCTTGACCTGTCACATAACAGACTGAAAGATGTTCCTGAAGGACTGGAGAAAGCAAAGTCTTTGCTAGTCTTAAATCTCAGTCATAATAAGTAAGTTCTACCAAAGTTGTACTTCTTTACAAGCCTTGTTATCTCTACTTATTATAAATCAAAGTTGCTTCCCACTGTCTGTACGCCTAAATCTTTTACACTACACAATAGATTTTAATGCAGTTTTCATCTATAGATAGAGTGATTCAAGAGGAAATTTTATATATAGAGTTAGTATCTACATGGCACCTGTGTGAAGCTGGGGCGGGTCCCTAGTTATTAATAACCAAAACTAGAAAAAACAATTAACAAATTAAAACATAACAACTATCAGTTAAGCAATCATTCTATAGTATTAGACCTAATTTAATTATACCTGCTGCTAAAACAAATATGACCCAATGAAAAGTCAGCCAAATAGACAAGGATAATGATTTACATATTTCTGCAAACGCACAGCCAATGAAGTGATAAAGAATTTGTGTCATTCAAGCCTGTTTTTTATGTTAATTTAATTGATATTGTCAAACCTGTACATTTTAACTGTTATTTCAGAATTGAGAGCATACCACCGACTTTATTTGTGCAACTGACAGATCTATTGTTTCTGGACCTGTCTCATAATCTACTGGAGACTTTGCCCCCTCAGACGAGGAGGCTGGCGAACCTGCAGACTCTTATACTTAATGATAACCCACTTGGAGTTTTTCAATTGAGGTGAGATAATTTTAATATGATTCAGATGAGTTCTAAAACTGAGATTCTTTTAATAAAATATTTCTTTAAATAGCCTTCTCTAAATACTTTAAACTAATGTTATATTGATTTCTTGTTGTGGTAATTAACCAACCAAAAAATAATAAAATGGGAAAAGGAAGGAAATAAATATGGGATCATTTTTACATGATGTAAAATGTTTTGTCTCTTATCTTTTGTTAGTGATAATAATTATCATAGTAGTAGTTCAAAACAGTTATTGGAAAACAATTATCGTATTAATTCAAAAAACCCTAAAGTTTTAATATAATCCCTCATTTTCAGACAACTTCCCTCCCTTCAGAGTTTGGAAGTGCTTCACATGCGCAACACACAAAGAACTCTAGCCAATCTACCTGCATCTTTAGATACCCTGTCAAACCTGTCTGACGTAGACTTATCCAAGAATGCCCTGACCAAAGTACCTGATGCCCTGTATTCACTGCTCAGCCTCAAGAGACTAAATCTCAGTGATAATGAGATCACTGAGGTGTCTTCAGGTAAGATGCTACTTGATATACTGATACAACATATAAAGAACTTGATTTAAATTTTTAAGTTTACTGGCCATTCCTATACTGCACTGAAAGGTAGACCTACAGTTACCAGTCTGCTATACAAAACATATTAAATAGGTATAAATTAATTGTTATTGTTCAAAGGTTTATTATTCTTATTACAACTTTTGTAAAGGCTTAAGTTCGAAACATACTGTCTTAAAAAAGCAGGCACAGAAAAAGTCGTAAACAAATAAAGTAGCTCATGTTTTTGTTCAGATCGTAAGCTACCTCTTTGTCCAAATGTTGTTACAATTGGTGTAGTTAAGGGGTTCCCAAACTTAATTTGTCTACTGCCCACTTTGAGAATGAATCATTTTCTAGAGTCCCCATTTATTCACCTACTTAAAAACCACCTAGTAGATGAAATTACAAATCGCTCCCCAAGACTCTACGTAACGCACTGATTTTTTTCTGGGTCTCTTACTGCCCCCTTTGGGCCTGCAGCACCCACGAGGGGTTGTTATCGCCCACTTAGGAAAAGACTGGTGTAGTGGCTTTGCCTTGATGGGGTAACTAACCGGAAGATGGAGTTTCTCTCGCACTTATTATATTAGTGTGTATTGAATTAGGTTCATTTAATATTAAATGTAAAGTAACCATGTAACTTCAAACGCTTATGCTATAAAAATGCCCAGTACAGTTACGATTTTATCTTTAAATATTGGTAAACAAGTAGTGTAACATCTTTTATGTACACTATCTACAAGAATGTCATTGTTTGTTGCTGTCTTTGTGATAAGAATCTCCTGCTTAGATAAAGCAGATAACTAAATCTTTTGCTGGACTACAATTATGTAACTTAAAATAACTTGAGAATGTGCCTTTATAACTGAGTTTTTTTTTTAACTAAGAGGGTAGATGTGCTTCTTTTTTTTGTTGTATCATTCTTCACTCATACATCTGACTATATTCACTCTAGTTATTACACTATTAAATGCGAAAGTTTGAACGGATGATCAATGTTTGTTACTTAATCACGCCAGAACGATTGAACAGATCTGGATGAAATATGGCGCAGTGGTAGATTATATTGTGGAATAAAGATATAGAAACACATATTCTTTTACCACAAAAAGTTAACGGTTCCCGTGGGATAACATATCAACATTGACGTGCACAAAGTCGCGGGTAGAAGCTAGTATATTTATTTAAATATTTTAGCAGAACACATTATTTTTAAAGCTTCTTTTGCTTGAATATACGTTATACGTTAAATGAAATAAATGAAATACGTTACGAATTTAGACGTTTTATACCCACTGGAAAGTATATTTTATAATACCTAATGAGTAGTAGCATAAACCATCTCTATGAATAAAGATTGATCAAATAAGAATTTTCATCGGTATTCATAATTGTATGATGCAGATTGAAATCATGCACATATATAGTCATCATGTTTTCACTTGTGCGTTTGCATGTCCATTAGCAATTACTTCCAAGTTATGCTTTCTATTTTACTATGCGTTTGCTTAATTATACATGAAAGACATGGCGAAGCAAAACAAAAATATTACTTAATTAGGTCTGTTACATTTTTAAGGGAATTTGTTGACAGTGCGCTATATACAAAAGAGTCATCTTTTAACCCCTTTATTTAACCACTCTGCTCGACAAGATTTTGACATTTGACACATCCCTTGACTCGGCAGGGTGTTGTGGATCACGTCCTAAAATTCTGGAATTTACATCAACTTACAGGATTCCATTTTTTAAGAAAAATTAACGTTTGCAGCTATTTTATAGAATAAGTTTGTGGCAAATATCTTTAATTATAACTCCAGGTCGGTAAAACCACTTCAGATCACTGCAAAATTGGTACAATATAAGTTTTTCTGCACCCTATCCAAAGGCAGACCACTCAGATTAGCTAAAATTAAGTACATAAAGAACCTTCTCGCTTGCTGAAAAGATGCATTCAGACGAAATAAAGACATTATCATTCCATCTCCATTGTTATTTTTGGCATTATCCATACATAAGTACTTTAAAAATACAATCAAATTTTGTCACAATTACACAAAATCGTGGCACTTCTTAGTGCTGACCGTTTACCCAAGTTTCATAATTCGATTCAAAAGTCGCGTTCAGCCTAATCGATACTTAAAATAAAATCGAGTTTGGCCAAAGGAGTCCGAATGAAAAAAAAAACCTTTTGATAATATTCCTCAGGATTTATATTTTATATTAAATGGATAAATAAACGCAAAGCTTAATCAGGAGCGTAAGTTATTTTTAATAAGGTATAAGATTTACTTAAGTAGATATTTTAACCGACTTCAAAAAGGAGGATGTTCATAATTCATTAAATACATAATTATGCATAAATCTGCTAAAATATTAACTGAATTATTTTGTTATTTGACTTAAAATAATGAGGTCTAAGTGAAAATCCAAGATGGCGGTCGTGAAATTTTACAAAATATGCGTCATGGGTGTTGGTTCCTTGGTTTTGGGTTTATTTCGTGGTCACGAACCCATGACGCATCTTTTGTAAAATTTCACGACCGCCCTCTTGGATTTTCACTTAGACCTCATTTTCGGTATTAGCACCCCCGAAAACCATGGACATGACACCCATGACGCATATATGTCGTTAAATTTAGCGGCCGCCATCTTGGATTTTCACTTCGACCTCAATTTCGGCATCACCACCCCCGAAAATCATGGATGCGATACCCATAATGCATATGTTGTAAAATTTTGCAGCCGCCATCTTGGATTTTGATTGTGACAAACGGACGGACCGACGAACACGCGTGATCCTATAAGGTTTCCGTTTTCATTTGGACGTACGCAACCCTAATCCAATGTTACAGCCCCAGTCAAACTAATTAGATAAGTTAATTATTAATATTGATGCACATAATTAGACGTTCTATTAAATGTGTGAAAAACGCGATATACACCAATCTGAGATAAATGTTTACTGTGCACGCTGCATCAAATTTAAAAAAAGTAGGTAATGTACCAAAATTAAAATTCTTAATTAAATTTAATATAAAATTTCAAAAAAAAATATAGGTAGGTACCATAGGTATAGTTCATTGGTAAGGACCAATGAGCTATACCTATCGTAGATACATATTTTTTCTGTTGAGTCTTGAACTAGAAAACTATAAATAACAATTATTAACTGAGCTGAATAGCATAAATAATTAATGTTTATTGTAATTTAAACTTAAATTCCATTTATATTAATTTTTACGAGTCGATATCTGATATGAGTAATTTTAATTACTCGAATCGATTGAAATAAAAAAAATAATCGATTGACATAATCACAATCGCACATCAATGCATTAAAAAAAAAAATGGTTGACTATTTCTAAGAACACAAAATGAGTAGTGGTAATGAATATTCCGTGTTTTTAGACCCGTGTTTGTAATTTACACTAAGAATTGGGCATTTTCTTGTTGTTTATTATATTTTGAATGACATTTGTCATGTTTTTAATAATATCTAAATGTATTATAGTGATATTTGTGGCAAACAAAAATGTAAACACGCACGGATTGGCGCGAAGTTTCGACTTTGGATATCAAAAACTTTATTACCACTACTAGTTTATGTTAAACTATGGATGAAATCGACAAATAAATCAATTATGAGCTATTTACTGCTCCTGTAGTGGAGCTTGGATGTCTAAAATCCACAATTTTTATGTTTTTTAGCCTCGACTACTATGGTCTTCAAAATGGCGATGATTGCATTTTCACACTTGGATTTTAAAACAGTAATTTTATATACTCGCGTGCTAAATCTAAAAGAGTGGATGGCGCTAACATTTAATCATTTTATCAAACTCTGTTACTTAATGCTCACACATGAGATTAGATGGCTACCATAATCAGTATTTACACTTATTGGTCAGGATGACGCATGCGCGAACTCCGGGGTCCAATTGGACCCACTACCGAGCCGGCGGAGGTTTCTGTGTTCGGGTCCAATTGGGGGCGCTTCCGAACTATACGGTTAATGTGATCTGTAAATCTATCTCTGTAACGTAACTTACTAACGTTGACTAACGTCCCTTCCAGTAGATTAAATAAGTTTAGTTTCATGGTAAGATTAAGTTATCTAACGGAAAACTGACTAACTTCGATTTATTCCTGTCGCCCAAAAACCATTTCTGTGCTCCAGTATTCCTAAGATCAACAATAACAACAAATAGAAATAATAGATGGTTCTAGTTTAACTTTAATATGTAGTTAGCTTATATGTACATAATTAGGTAGGAACATTTTGATCAGTAGGTATCGGTTCAATGAGTCGACACCGCACTTAATGCACATCCTACTGTAGATTGTACCATTCATAATAATTGATAATTTTAACACCGCTAGAACTAAATTGCACATTGATACCGCGTAGATTTCATTTTTTTTTACTTACAAATATTAGCTGACAGAAATTCTTCCTTGGTGAATTAAGATAAAGAGAGTCTGTGGTTAGCTGCTATTACACCGATGATAGAGATTAACTTATTTCGCCTAAATTCACTGGGGAAGATCTTTTCAGAATAAACCAGCTTCTGTATAATAAAGCATCTCCTTATTTGCTAATATTTGGATAAGGCATACAAGCCCAGCTTTCCTCGCGATGTTTTTCTTTACCGTTTGATGCTCTGATGTTGAGGGTCTGTTTCACCACCTTCAAATAAGTTCCAATTAAATTATCAGGTAGATTATAATAAATTGTGTTCCAATTTTGAACAAATTTGGTGAGTAGTGTCTATACAGAGGTCACAACAGGTCGTAAACTATCAAATGAGAGCAAGGTTTACAAAAAAACAATCCACCTTCTGTTTTAAAACTCTCCATATAAAAGCTTTACCAAACAAAGAATAAAACACGTGTTCAGACACTTGATACAGTGTAAATGTGGCCATTGATGTTCCGGTCGTGACCACGGCCACCCATCCGTGGCCTAGGCCAACCTTACAAGTACCCACACCACATGTAAGTAATCCCTGTGAGTCAACTAGTGACCTGCAACGCCTTTGCGTCTGGCAGTGGTGATTTTTGAAAAAGGAATTTCTATAGAGATAGAATAAAATTTGTGAGTTTCTGAAATGTGATTAAAAATAAATCCTTCCATGCTAAAGGTGGTTACACAGGCGAGGTCCGGAGCAGATTGGATGTGTAAGAATTGGAGTCATGCTGACCCTTTTACACCGAAGGATGTACCGCGCCGACATGCGCGGCACGCGCCGGCTCTCGCATTATTTGTGTATCCATTTTGCAAAGTAATAAACACTCTTCGTTTTTAGAGGAAGCGGCAGTAGATAAACCTTCATGAATACCTTTCCGTATATGTTTTGCCCTTTTCATGACGTCATTGAAATTCCATTGACTTTAGAATTATAAAGTTACAAAAGTTATGATTAAAGATAAAAATATTTCAGCTATGGAAAACTGGCAGAAACTCGAGAGTTTGAACCTGTCCCGCAACAACCTGACTGTGTTACCGGCGTGTCTGTGCAAGCTTCAGAACCTAAGGAGACTGCATGTCGACGACAATAAGCTGGACTTCGAAGGGATACCATCGGGCATCGGGAAACTGGGCAGTCTCGAGGTGTTCTCAGCTGCTAACAATGTGTTGGAGATGATTCCTGAAGGACTGTGCAGGTAGGCACATTTTAACTTGTGATTAGTTTCCGTCTACCCTCATGGGCTCAAGATGTGAGTTTACAGTCAACAAAAGATAAAGGTTTGTCAGATGTAGATAAACTTTTCTAAGGAACCGATGGATGTTTTCAAATGTAATTTAATAAATAAGTTTTAATCAAAGTTAACAATCGATTTCTAAAAAAACTTCAGCAATATCTGACGACCCCGCATGCCTATTTTTTTTTATTACTGTACGTAAGTCCTACTTCTGCCCGCCGCTTCGTTTGCGTCGATGTTAAGAACTAAAATATAGTCTAGCAATCAGGCCAGACGTCCAGAGAGAACTTTACCACTTTTCATTATTTGTATAAGTTAAGATAAAGTACAAGTGACAGAGACAGACGACAACATAGAATTTACGGAGCGGATTCTTAAAACATCGTTACATTTGAAAATTCGGCCGTATACAGAGAAAAGCAAAAAAAAATTTACTCAAATCAATCATGTCATTAAAATAATGATCGCATGAATTAAAAATAATGTTTCAATGACAAAATGTAGGTTAACTTCAACAATAATTTGGGGCATTTCCAAAAATAATGAGGTAACCATGCCTCGTTATTCACTGTCTTTCACCACATTTGTTAGGCCACAGAAAAATGGGCGACATTGAAAAATAGCGTTTATGTATTTACATCGTTATGTTAGCATAAATATAGTACTCGTATGTTTCACATTAATCACCTGTCCGTTAGCCGAATGTAGTCTTTCTACGTTAAACGGCTGCTTAGGCATAATTATTATAAGTTGTTTAAAAAAAAAAAACAAAAAAGAAGTATACAATATACATATATGTACACTCGGAAACATTACAATTCGCTTCACTTCCTACATTTTGAGCAAATAAATGAATATTCTATTCTTCTTCTGGCGCAATCGGGTAAAAAGACAACTGTCTTCCAAATCTACAAAATGAAAAATAACCTTACGTTCGAAACAACAATTATAGGAGCTTGAACTTTAAAGTCCGTCCACAAAAATCGATCATATTAAGTACAGCCCTGTACTGCAAATATGTTACCACATGATCTATTAACATGGAAAAACACACTAATTCTTCAACAGCCGTGTTTAAATAATAAATCGTCTAGTTTTACACGCATCGTTTCTAGTGTGTAAGATCATTCATGAAAATTTTTCTTTCACTCGATGGCTGTCATGCTACATAAAAAAATTAAGATGTTTTTCGCTCTTGAATAGATTATTGCGTGTTGTTTGTGACAAAAGTCATGTGATTCATAGAAAATAAAGAATTTCTGGCAGCTAGGATGGTTAATAAATTATTTTTGTACACACATTGCTGATACCTACTTCATTTTAAAAGAAAATATTTTGATACATTTTTCAATTGCTAAACGGATAATGTAATGTAATGAGTAGTTAAATAAGATTGATGTTAATTGAAGGGTACGATTGAAAAGGTCTACAATCAAGAAAAACAACAGCTGTTTGCATTTTGATTGTGTTGTAGTACATTTACCTGTGCTGTGATTGGCTTACGATGACGCGACCTAATTCTATTCGGATCTTCGTCCTAAACAGTAACATCATTTATTTGTACACAGATGTGGCTCCCTTAAGAAGTTAAACCTAAGCTGTAACAAGCTCATCACATTACCCGACGCCATTCATCTGCTGAGTGACCTGGAAAGTCTTCAGCTGCACGGTAATCCTGACCTGGTGATGCCTCCGAAGCCGGTGGAGCGGGCCAGGGGCGCTGGCCTGCAGTATTATAATATTGACTTTTCGCTGCAAGCTCAGCTGCAATTGGCTGGCGCTGCAACCAATGAACCGACTACTCCTAGCAGTAAGTATTAATTAGCTTCACAAAATCTGTGACCAGCCTATACTAGAACTTTTAAAGTACAAAAAGGCAAGAAAAAAAAACAGACAGACCTTGGTCTTGAACCTTTCTGTTTGAATTAAGTTTTTCCTTTGTCACTGGATACACTGAACGCCAGTTTCATGAAGTTCAGATTGGGACAATCTATCAGATATAGGTATTAATAATATATATATTTTTAACTTTACTGAGAAATCATTTGCCAGATATTTGATTCCGGAGTAGGTGATAGGCCTTTGATGAAGTACATTTTGTCCGCTGATGAAAGAAATTTTCAGGATTAGGTAATTATAACAAGTTAAACAATGACACAATCTATACAGGTGTAAAATCGGACCCTATCGCGCGTAAAATGCGCTTGCGTCGGGGCCGCGCTGAGCCTGAACAACGTGACTCTGCTGTAATCCTCCGCGGTATGCAAGAACAAGTTAACACTCAGCACAACGACCAGAGACTTGAACAAAGAAACTCAGAGCTCAAGTAAGTAGAATATACTGATTTGAAATGAATATCATCATCGTTCGGTTCCCTTCAAAATGGTGACATTAAATAGTGCCGATCTGTACGTCATGTTGGTACAGGGCATCTCTTATTTATTTATTTATTTTATTGATTATTTTTAATATGTTTTGAATTGTTTTAATTATATTTTACTCTAGACTTCTTTAAACGTGCACGACTTGTACCATTATTCTATGAATAATATAATCTATATTTGTATTCTTCCTGGATGTTAAGCCAACATCCATAATATTTTAACTCGATATAAATATCAGTCATGGCCATGATGGACCGTTTCGTTTTTTGAATAAACAGATTTTTATAAGTTTGATATGACCAACCAATTATAAATAAAAACGCCCATTTGAAACGGCCTCAAATAAAAGTGTAGTAAACAAATTTGACAAAAAAAACGAAACCTCGTTCCCGTCTGGTTCGTGAAATCAATTAAATGCTGGGGGAGTAAAATGAAATCGATTTTGACGATTTTTGTTGGCAAAAATCGGCTTGATCTCGGTTGTCCCTTTGTGCAACAGTAATACATGATGCCCAATACCTATTTTATCAAATCACTCTCGCGTGGCAATCCCTCTTAATATTGAAACAGAAACATGACGATGCATTCATTTGTTTGTTAATGAAGTTTAGTGAAGTGTAGTTAGTGTTTACTTGAACGAAGTAGATACGGTCGTGGGGAATGTGGAAAAGGGCTAGAAAAGACGATAGAAATTACCATTACTATTATTTATTGTCCCTTACGTTATGAGATTGAATTGACTCATTGTTCTAATGGTGAATTACAACAGTAAACAGAGTGTATTATACTATATTATAGGCCGAAGCGTTGGGACGAGAGTCTAGAGAAGCCCCCACTAGACTATTCAGAGTTCTTCGACGAGGACACTGGACAGACGCCCGGCCTTACAGTGTGGGAGATCGAGAACTTTATACCCGCACCGGTTGACGAGGTAATGTGTGATTTTTTTGTATCTATCTATCTTATATCTATACAGAGTGTTAGTGTAAACAGCGTTATCCTTGAAACCAGTGGTTTGGTTTCACTAATAGAACGTAAATTCAATGAAAAAATATATCTTTTTTTCTTTAACGTAAAATCTCCATTTTTTCTCAAAATTATTTCACCCTATATTACAATGATGTAATTAGTTAAAACTTATGTAGGTAGTTATAACGGACGACCAGTGCAGCAGGTCAACGCCCTTTGCGGTGATTACGTAACTCGGGCGCATAGTATCTATGAATTTAAGGACGGTGTCGGACAGTTCTTTTTTTAATTTTTGAAAAAAACCTTTGTTTATTTATTTTTAAATTCAGATAAACATTTTTTATAATAAATCAAGTACCTTTGGTTTTAGTGACAACGGTGTTTACACTAACAGTCTGTATACAAATTAATCTCTATTTTCCTTGATCACGCGTGTGTTTGTAAGGAGAAGGTTCTTATGGAATATAATAAAATTATAAAATGGCGGTTTGAAGTTCGCTGGGTAAGCTAATAGTCATAAATTTTGTTAAACTGATTGCAAAAATAAAATGTTTACACCGCACCACATCATAAAGATAAATATGATGTGCAATTTTTAAATTGAAAATAATTTACTTGTTTGTTTTTCACATGAATCATTACATAGTATAAAACAAAGTCGCTTCCCGTCGTCTGTACGCTTAAATCTTTTCAACTTTACAACGGATTTTAATGCGGCTTTCATCAATAGATAGAGTAATTCAAGAGGAAGATTTGTATCTACATTGCACCCGTGCGAATCCTGGGCGTGTAATTTGATTTGTGGAAGAAAGATCGAATTTTGTGCTTTTCTTGTGTCTGTTTATTAAAAAACAGTTATTATTTGTATTTTTTTTTTCTTGTAGGTAGCGCACGGCAAGTTTTTCGAAGGTGATTGCTACATAGTGTTGAAGACGGCCATCGAAGAGCAAGGCCAGCTGTCCTGGGATATTCACTTCTGGATCGGGTCGAAGGCCACTGTAAGTAGACATGATCATAACAATGTGACTAGTGCTATAAATTGTAATAGTTTTGTTTAACTAAAACAGATTTTATAAATTATATGATAGACTGCCTTGTTGTTCTAGTAGTCGCTAAGCGTGACGCCTGAGCATGAGGTTTTCGGTTTGATTCCCAGGTCGGTCAAAGTGTTATTGGGTTTTTCCATCAGGAATTTTTCAGTAGTAGCCTCGGAGTCTGAATTAGTGGCAATAGGCTCGCCCCCTATTATATGGGATTTAAACATAATTGGCGAAATGTGGGTGCACCTTTACCTAACCCTTTGGGGATTAGGGGCATTATGTTATGTTATGTTATACCCTTTAACATTTGGACACATTGTGTGTGCAGTTGGACAAAGCGGCGTGCGCAGCCATGCACGCAGTCAACCTGCGCAACCTGCTCGGCGCCAAGCGCACGCAGCGTCACGAGCAAGCGGACGAGACGCCCGACTTCCTGGCCCTGTTCCCGATACCGCCAGTGTACATCCAGGGCAGCCACACGCCTTCAGGATTCTTCACTGTCGATGACCCGGTGAGTGTAAATACATCGTCTATTGTAGCCATTGTTATGGTTTTCCTGACCCCACCTAGAAAGAAGAAGGTATTAGGTGTCAAGTAACGCAGGTCTAGTGGTCGCATAGCGCGACTGCTGAGCATGAGGTCTTATGGGTTCGATTCCCAGGTCAGGCAAAGTATTATTGGGTCTTTCCATCAGGAATGTCTTGGTCTTGCCTGGATGATGATAAACCATAACTGGCGAAATGTGGGTGAAGGGACGAATGGGTACACCTCTGCCTAACCCTTCGGGGATTACAGGCGTGATGTTATCTAATGCACGACTCTGATTATAGCTCTGTAATGTGTGTTTACTTCATTTTAGTTATGTAAATTTTAAGTAGTTTTTATATTTAAATCTATAATTTTGTGTTCTACGCTCGTACAATAACTTTCACCTACAAAGATATCTCTTCACCACCTTTGATTGAATGTTAGAGAATGCTTTTGGCATCAATTCCGCCTTTGTATTGTTCCATAAAGTTTGAATAAATAAATAAGTCGAGTAGTTCTCGAGATTTTGTGTTTAATCAACATAACATAACATAACATCACGCCTGTAATCCCCGAAGGGTTAGGCAGAGGTATACCCATTAGTACACCCACATTTCGCCAGTTATGTTTAATCAAGTACTGAACCTTTCGCTTTTATATTATAAGATGTTGAACATTGTGTTATGTTTGTTGCAGCACTATGTGACTCGTCTGTACCGCGTGCACGGCGTCGGTAACAGCATCCACCTGGAGCCGGTCGCAGTGGCTGCGGAGTCGCTCGACCCTCGCTACGTGTTCGTGTTGGATACGGGCCTGATTATCTATTTATGGTAAGTACTACCATACCATGATTATGTAACTGGATGGATGGATGGTAATAGCGGCCTGTAGTATGAGATTGTATGTTCTTTCTATACTAGGCAAGTACTAATGTGCCTTTTCAATTCAATGTACTTTTTTTACTAGGTAAGGAAAAACATCGTGACGTAACCTGGATTTAAAATTCAATAGCATCCAGCGGTTTCCCACGACCATCACTAGATTGTCGGTCCAACTCGTAGTGGGCCTTCTAACACTGCGCCTTCCAGTACGAGGTCGCTGCTTGAGAGCCTTACGACCCCAATGGCCGTCTGCTCTAAGAGCTACAAGCCCTGCCCAGTTGAATTTTGGAATTTTGAGACCTACCGTAAAAAGGGGTGAATAGAAAGGCAGGGGTGAATCGGAACGAAACTTTAAAAGAGATTTTAATGTTATTATAATATAGTTTGTTGGCAAAAAAGACTCTACTGTTCTTGCTGAATTATAATTAACAAATTGGTCTCCTTGTTGGCGACAAACTTTACTAGTTTAACGTTATAATTCCTTTTAAAGTTTCGTCTCGATTCACCCCTGCCTCTCTATTCACCCCGTTTTACCGTTATGTCATAGTACTTCTGTGGATCCCTTCATTCGATCTCGCAGAGAGAAACTAAAACTCTCCTACTTACTCTTAATTTTTTTTTTTATACAGGTATGGCAAAAAAGCGAAGAACACACTCAAGTCTAAAGCCCGTTTGTTCGCCGAGAAGATAAACAAAGAAGAGAGGAAGAATAAGGCAGAGTTGATTGCTGAGCCGCCCGGCAAAGAGCCGCACAGCTTCTGGGAGACCCTCGGGTATGAGGGAGATGCGTATGTGCCGCAAGTAAGTAGTTTTTTTTTTTTAATTTTGCTGTAAATAGTCTGTGTTTTGTCAAATTAGTAATGGTAATAACTTACCTGGCTACAGAAAATGTATGCAAATATAACCCTATTTTTATAAACATTCGTATATTAAATAAGGAAATTTTGTTGTTAGCCTAAAATCTAAAGTAATTTGATAGACATGGATGATTTGTATTTTCGTTTCTAACGGGTAAACTCAAAAACAACATAACCAATGAAATTGTTACTTTGTCTAAGCCCCCAGAAACTATAATTCAACTATTCATTGTTTATTCATTTATTTACAACAACCATCATCTACCATTCGTTTTCCAATGCGGTAGTACAGTTATTAGTGACAATTACATACAACTTATTTATATAACTACTTAAATTTTTTGATCTGCCTACCCATTCGAACCTTTCATTTCATTTTCCCAGGAACACGTGGCAGATGAGTTCTCATGGGCGGGCGCACGTCTGTACCGCGTGGAGCTCGGCATGGGCTACCTGGAGCTGCCGCAGCCCGAGGCCACGCCCCTCGCGCGCGGCGTGCTCGCCACGCGCAACGTGTACATACTAGACGCGCACGTCGATGTGTTTGTGTGGTATGTACAGTAAACATGAAGCTTTCACATCACCGTTGTAGGATTTTTATCGGGAAAATTTTGAAATCCTTCAAAAAAATTGGATTTTATGTAGCGGGACATAATAAAAGCCCTAAACTAAAAAAAAAATGTGGTAATTAAAATATGATGGCAATAAGTTCGCCTACTATTACATGGGACATTAACATAACTGGTGAAATGTGGGTGTATTAATGAGTTCACCTCTGCCTAACCTTTCGGGGATTACAGGCCTGATGTTATGATGTAAAAGATAGATTTTCGTTTCTTTAATAACCACCAATCCCGTGCGGGAAGCACTCCCAGCATTCTCTGAACCTTAAGGACCCCGGTACTACTTGTGTTGGTCTATTTACACTGCTCTAGTAAATAATAGCTCATTCAGAACCCATATTATCACAATGCAGTGTCACAAGAGAATGATTTCTTGGTTGAGCATATTTTTATTATTTTTCTATTATCGTTGAGTTTATAACTACACTATTGTATGAGGTAATACATGTGATGTTAGTTGTATGTGGAAATAAATATCACCTCAACAATCCCTATCTTTGAAATCCATTGGATCTTTGACAGTTGTTACAGTCCGAAGCCCGAAAGTCTTTAACAACCAGTCAAGGGGTATCGCATTACACAGTTACTGGGTTAGGGAGGTCAGGTAAGCAGTACAGCAGGCTGTATCTGGTTAGTCTGGAAGCCGACCCCCCCTACATAGTCGGGTAAAGGCTAGGCAGGTTGATTGGTGTTTGGAATACATCGAACTTACTTATATGACAATATTGTCCCATTAGGTTCGGCAAGAAGTCATCTCGCCTCGTCCGCGCCGCCGCAGTGAAGTTAGCACAGGAACTGTTCAACATGGTGACCAGGCCATCACATGCTCTGGTCACTAGGCTGCAGGAGGGCACTGAGACACAGGTACGAATCATGGAGAAGATATAACAGAAAATATTACCAAGTTAACGTTCTGGAGTTTAAAAATGTACTGATTATTTTAGCTTGGCTCTGCATCAGGCGTTTGTCAAAAGAATATTTATTTATGGTTTACGTACAATTTTTAAATAGATACATTTAAAAAAAGTTAAAAAAATGAAGACTAAGTGTACAATATTATGCAGTAAGACACAGAAAGCAAATATAAAATTAAACTAGAAGAAACATAAAACCACGTTTCCGATAGATATACGCTTGCAATACTATACTATAATACGCACTAATTACTGCGCGGCAGACGGCGCATAAATGTTAGTCTGCGCGGTTCGACATATGAAAGACTGATTGTGTGTTATTACGTCGTGGTATAGCTAATTATAATAGATATTTATTTATACAGCGTCTACAGTTACGTTGGACATTCTAATAACAATATTCCAGAACAAAAAAAAATATAGAAAATGTCTACGAAATTTATCTTTATTAATTGTCATATCGCTAGGTGTTCAAGACGTACTTCCTGGGCTGGGAAGAAGTGATAGCGGTGGACTTCACGCGCACAGCCGAGTCTGTTGCGAGGACCGGCGCCGACCTCGCCAGCTGGGCCAAACAACAGGAGACCAAGTAAGTAATCTTTTTTTTTTATAGGTTTCCAAAATTCAACCAGAAATTTATATTCTAGCTTCCGCCCACACGTGGATGTCAAGTATAGGTACAGTAAAACAGCCAACCTATGACACTTGGCAATAGTGTAGTTTAGCAATAGTAGTAGTAGAGAGGATTCTACAAAATTCACCCTTAACGGGATGAAACAACGGTCCAAAATTTGTAAAGGGAAACAAGATTAGATCGCCAATAACCGACATTTACGCGGATAAAATCGCTAGCAGAAGTTAGTATTAGTATAAATGATTTCTAAAACAGAGGTGTTTTAGCCTTTGTCACACATACTGCGAAAACCTGGAATCTAAACCTTTCTTGTCTCCAGGGCGGACCTCTCAGCCCTCTTCACACCGCGTCAGCCAGCAATGGGTGCAGCCGAAGCCAAGACCTTAGCAGACGAGTGGAACGAAGACCTGGAGGCGATGGAGGCCTTCGTGCTGGAGGGCAGGCACTTTGTGCGTCTGCCTGACAACGAGCTGGGAGTGTTCCACAGCTGTGACTGTTATGTGTTCCTGTGCAGATACGTGCTGCCGGCTGAGGTAAGGCTCTTTTTTTTAGATGGGTTTGCTCGTGTCTCTAGTCTAGGTCAGAGATGACAGTCACAAAGTCAACGATGGAGTTAGCTTACCCAGAAGAAGCTTGTTCTAACTTATATATTATCACTCACACACACTAACACGCTGCGCGACGCTCAAAGGATGTCGCGCACGTAGTTTTGTAAATATTTTTATTGCAATTAATTACTATTACACCTATTACTAATTTTTATCAAATACCAACCCACTTCGCCAATCGGCTAAATGTTTTCTTACCTAGATCTATTTTATTTTCTCAAAAGATTAACAAAATGTAAATCTATATAAAGAAAATACAGATAAAATAATAAATGTCTAAAACCGTAACTTTAACTAAAAAGGAGTTTAGGTTTGAATACGTTCGGACTCACAGACGCAGTTAAAGAGTTTCACTTCTTTATTTATTTATTTTACTTCCTTTGCTCTTTCATATCGGTATTATGAACTACCGCGCGGTTTCACGCGCGTTATGTTACGCCTTGGATTACTGATGCGAAGCGTGATGTTACATCCCATTTGAAAACTATCTATGTTATGATCACAACTATCTCATACTGTTATTCTATAATACATATTTATTATTATATCTCCTCAATAGCCCGAAGACGAGACCGACGCTACAAACCCATGCGAACCCGAAGACACAGATTCTGAAGCTGCAACCTGGGTGGTATATTTCTGGCAAGGCCGCCGCGCCCCCAACATGGGCTGGTTGACCTTTACCTTCGGCCTCGAGCGCAAGTTCAAGCAGCTGTGCAAGAGGCTAGACGTGGTCAGGACACACCAGCAGCAAGAGAGCCTCAAGTTCATGGCGCACTTCCATAGGAGGTTCATCATCAGAGACGGAAAGCGGAACCAAAAGCCGGTAAGTTGTTTTTGGACTATTTATCAGATCATTTGTTGAAGGTCCAAACTGACTTTTTGTAGCTGTAAAAATAAATACCAGCCTATTTGTTCTACTGCAAGATAAAGGCCTCGTCTCAAGCAGAGATGGTACCAGCATCGATCACCACGCATCCTGTAAGCGGATTGGCCATTTCAGACTTATATTAATTATAAGTCCAGCTTTCCTCACGATATTTTCCTTCACCAATGTCAGTGATGTCCAAGATAAGCTTAGAATGTGCATATGTGCTTTGTGCAAATTTTATTATATAAAGACTGACTATTAAAACAGCGAAAGACACTTGAAGTCCACCAACCCACACTAGGCCAGTGTGGTGGAACACTTCCTCTCAGAGAGAGGTTCGAGTCCGAGCAATAGGAACATTTTGCCCTGATAATTTTATGTGTAATTTCTTTTTGTCAGGAGAGCGGACGGCAGCCGGTGGAGTTGTTCGAGCTGCGCAGCAACGGCTCAGCGCTGTGCACGCGACTTGTGCAGGTGAAGGCCGACGCCACGCAGCTCAACAGTGCCTTCTGGTGAGTGAGCTGCTAAACAGTGGATTCTAAACATAAATTCAAGCCTTATTCCCATGGAGACCAAAGCTACGATCCTTGGTACCTTTTCAGAGCTTAAGGATGCATGCTCCGTGCATGGCATGCGACAGCTAGTGTTGGTTGATGACGGAACAGCCTAGTGGGCATAGCCTCATAATTTCTTAATATAAAGTATATATTTTGTCTGAGGCTTTCCTAGCACGGTCATGGAACGATGACTCCTTTGAGGCCGTAGCTCATTTGGCCAGGCCATGTTTGATTGTTTGATGTAGTAAACATTTAATTCGATTCTCTTCAAGAAACAATGACGAGAAACGGTAATTCAACTGCGCTAGTTAACCTTCGTGATTTATCGTCACAGGGCCACGATATCTAAACATCTTTCATTGTTACAGTTACATCCTAAACGTGCCACTTGAAGGCGCTAACGACACGTCATCAGCCATAGTGTACGCGTGGATCGGTAACAAGAGCGACGCCGACTCCGCTAGACTCATTGAGCAAATCGCAGAAGAAAAGTTCAATAACCCCTGGGTTAGCCTACAGGTAAATAAAAAGAGAAGACAGTATAAAATAAACTCTGAAAAATAATACACAAAATAAGGAACAAGGTCTTAATAAATGGTACTAGGGTTGTATATTCGCGATATATTCCCGATAACACTATCTGTTCTAACAGTCGCCAAATGTGCGGGTGATATAGTCAAATATAGGTAAATATAAAATGAAATTAAATCCGACTTTATATATAAATTAAATAATAGATAAAAGAGAAAAGAATAGTATTAGTAAGTACATTTTTCTATGACGCATCTTATTCTGTCAAAAACACAAAAAATAAAAACAAATGAAAACTTCTTTCTTCTTTTTTACTTCCAAGAAGTATGCATGTTGGCTTGAACACTATTTCTTTTTAGAAATGGAATTATAATAGCATTAACACCAATTACGTTCAACATTCATGCAGTCATTACTACATCTATCTCTACAATGCGTAACAATGTTTATTTAGAAAACATTATGTTATTTAAACACAGGTTCTGACCGAAGGCAGCGAGCCAGATAACTTCTTCTGGGTAGGTATCGGCGGCCGCAAGCCCTACGACACGGACGCAGACTACCTGAACTACACCAGGCTGTTCCGCTGCTCCAACGAGAAGGGATACTTCACCGTCTCCGAGAAATGCACTGATTTTTGTCAGGTATAGTTATATTCGCTGTGATATTATAAGTTTTATTTCAATTTTGATCTCTTCCCGGTTCTGTCGGATTGCCGTCCCAACGGACTATGAAAGTGAGGGTATAGGGAGTGCACCTGTGTTTGCACGCACACTTGTGCACTAATATCCTGTACATAGCTAATCGCCATTGAGATTGGCCGTTGTGACCAAAATTCGTTCGAATGGGATTATAAGCTTCATTTCATAATCAATTAAAGAAAAGCGTTACTTTTACGGCACTGCTGCATATGGGTAAAAAAATATTAATCGCGTGAGGGTTGATATTAATAACGAGGAAGTCAATGATGACGCTAACAAGAATAAGGATCAATCAGAGAAACAATGGCGCTCTGCATAAGTAAGCAGGGAAAAAAAAATACTATAGTAATTTTACTTGATGGTTATCTTTACATGTGAATATCTTGACGGCATAGTTGTCGCAGTGACTAAGCAATTGGCTGCTACGTTGCGTGACTTGGGTTCGATTCCCACATGGAACATAATAATTATATCTGTGTGGCCTACAGGTACTGGGGTTAGTTATTGGAGTATGTGAGTTTATATGTTTGTAAATGCACCTATGTTGCAGAAGAAATCTTGGGAATGTGCAAAAAAATAATTTGTTTGTCCAGGATGATCTTGCTGATGACGACATCATGATCTTGGATAATGGCGACCAAGTGTTCTTATGGCTCGGTGCCAAGTGCTCCGAAGTGGAGATAAAACTGGCTTACAAGTCTGCACAGGTAACAAAAGCTTTAAATTATAATTTTCTATAACTTTCGCAATTCCATTATCAACCTCTTGTTAGTAGTCCCGTTGACTGCGGAAAAACACTCCCGTTGTGTTTTTACTAAAAACTCTAGTGCGGCGCACACACAACTATGTTTTTCTATGGTAAACACAAACTGTGTAGCCAGCCGCACTTCGGGCTTGGCGTAGCGAATATTCGCCCGCACTAAACGTGACAATACCCCTTTCTATAGATGCGCGAAAGGGTAACTATAATAAAAATTTACCTTTATTTCACTCTAACCTAGGTATACATCCAACACATGAAGTCAATGCAGCCTGAAAAGCCGCGCAAACTCTTCCTTACGCTGAAGAACAAAGAGTCGCGACGGTTCACCAAATGCTTCCATGGCTGGGGAGAGCATAAGAGGCCTCCTGAATAAACGCACGACAGATCTGCATTTGCCAACGACTAGTAGACCAGAGGCCTATAGGTACCTAGTTTTCTATGAGTGATTTTTATTTACTAAGTGAAATTGAGGCACAGTACTAGAGATAATTATGTTCCTTTATTCATTATCACAAGGAACTGCCAATGGTCCCTGCAGAATTTAGATATATTCATAAATCATCATTTATCAGTTTATTTTAACATCGAAACAGTATTGAATAGTTTGTAAGTCTGTGTAATGTGTTGTTGAAAATTCTGAACCTATATTGATGAGTTTTTAATACACATTTACAGACATTGTATTAGAAAAAAGCTTTTAAAAATAATTGTCGATTTATTTATAATTATGTGCAATACTGAGTATTACTTGTTCAATACTATTAATGAATTAGTATCATACTACATTGTGCTTCCAGATAAAGACATTATAGGAAGTATAATTTTGATTTTTCTCCTAGGTTAAAGTATCTTTATCATTTCTTTCAATTTAGTAGTGTAGCAATTAATACTGTCGTCTCTCTCACCCTTCCCAACTATCTCCTATACTTGTCTCTCTTTTCATTAGCACATTGTTGAAGTATTAGATTATGTCACGGTTTATCAAAAATGAAAGACTGAATCATGCCATTATTTAATTTATTTGACCTTTCATCTATAAAATAATAAGCACAAGTGTGATGAGATTACACAAAATGATTATTACAACATTTGTGAGTAACTTTTGACTAGATTAGCAGAGATTGCCTTGTGTTACTCCTGAGACAAATTAAACATGCATTTTATTCACAATGCATTTATTATGACATGATTTATTTTGATGTATCTTGATTCGAGTTAGCTGTATATAGTATGCTGTTTTATAAATTACAATTATATTATAATAAAAAGTGTATTTATGTAAATCATGTAAATAAGAGATTTATATAATATAATAAAATCTATAAATTAAAACAAAATTTGTAAGTATTGTGTACAATATTATGCTATTTTGATGTTGAGCACAAAATTTTAATGTTTTTGTAACAATCCTTCTAATAAAATATAACAACAAACATGAGTCCTTATTGTACTAAACCCGCACGAAGTTTACATTACCTGAAACAGAAAATATGATAGTTCTTAAGAGGGAGAATTTAATTAATAAAACAGCTAATTAAATAATCAGGTTGGAACTACAACAATAGGTTTCCCGCCTGGAGGCGACCGTCTAGCAAAACTGAAGCGATAGTAATATTACAATTTAAGGGAATATTATTATTTGAAACTCGTTCAATGATGTTCAAAAAGGGTGGGAGTACCTGTAAATAATGTCTTTTTAGTCATCATCGTCGTCGTCATCAGAAGGAACAAACAGTTCATTCTCTTCCAGGAAATTAGCTATGTTTTTACTAATAGCTGCTCCTATGAGCAGGCCTGGCACTACGGCCATCACTATACCAAAAAGACCACCCGGAGTCTTCTCTGGCTCGGGGAGTATTGCACCAGACGGTGTAGTAGTAGCAGTCCTCCTTTGTATGGGGTTTTCATATCTCGTCAGGTTTTTAGACTGCGCCACAAATCGGGATAACCGAAAAATAGCCATTTTTTTCCACAATTAAATGCGTTGGTTGAGTATTTTCTTACTCGATTATTTTTAGCCAGCTTCCACAGACAGCTATTTACTAGTCTGACGTTGACAGTTTGACAATTGATTTAGTTAGACAATTGATTACCACAATTTTTTTTTAATTTTTGATTTGGGATATTGTAATTTTGCCTCGACCTCGACCCATTTTTATTAAATTCTTGATTGTGATGTGGTGAATTCTTTTTGATGTAAAGGCGCATAAAGAGCAACCGCATAAGATGCCGCAGTGTTTACCTAAGCGCTGCCATCCACACTAGGTACTTTACGAAGCATAAATGTCTTGGTGTACTAATATGTCGTGTATTTGCTGTTTGATTCGATTGTTTTGATTTGTCTGCGTGGCTTTATTAGAATTCTCCTATGTCGACAACGAACTATTTTGATAAGCAAAGAAGCTAATGATCTAATAATCTACGATACATTTATTTTCCATTAATCTATTGATGAGGTTGTCGCTGTGATTGTGTTGACTATTTGAACGTAAATGGAACGCGTTTTACTTTAGCTTCTAATATGTTACTGGAGTAATAAAATAAAATTTGCGTCAAGTTTAAAATATAATTTCTTTTTCAGTTTTATTCAAATTATAGGTAACAACATAAATATTTTTAAATTAATTCACATTTCTCTAAACATAAAATAATTCGTGATTTTGTGTATCATTTATTTAATTTATTGCTAATATAGTCTAGCAACACAGTAAAGTGCAAAATGTCAACTTGAGCTGAAACGAAATGAACAAAAATTTTAACATATTTTATTTAAATTTTACGAAAACTGATTTTCCCTAGATACAATGAACGTGACTTTAATCAGTTTAGAAGCTTTAATTCGTAAGTATTTTTTTTATTATATTTCCCGTGTTTAACAAAGTTTCTAGTAAAAAGTGTGAATGTATTTGTTGTTCGTTTGCTTAGTAAAAGCTACACATGAATCTCTGCCATGTCCCGATGCTGCTGCGTTGGAAGCGTTTTGCGCAGTGATGCGGGACGCTGCGGAGGGCCCGCAGCTGGCGGCGCAGGCTCTGGCGGCACGCATACACACTCCGAACGCCCGCGAAGCTCTCCTCGCTCTCTCCATGCTAGATCGTTGCATGCGACGTTGTGATGCCGGTTTCCACGCAGAAGTCGGCAAATTTCGCTTCCTCAATGAAATGATTAAGTTAGTTTCACCTAAGTATTTTGCTGATCGAACTTCACCTGAAGTAAGGACTAGGGTAAGAACATTTATTAACAAACTTAATTTCTAGTTTACTTTCTCAAGAATATGTTTACTTACAACGTCACGTTGTTCTAGAGATACACGAGCTGTTCATGAGCAGAAGTTGATTAGTACATTTATAATAAATACTTAACGAAATGAATATACCTTCATAATATTTCCATTTTAAATAAACAATTGAATATTATAGTTATAAAAATAATAAAAACTTGTATTAAATATCTTTGTCCAGGAGTGGGAAAGAGTAGGATAGTAAAAAAAAAAATTCAATTAAAAAAAATACACATTTAACCGTTGACTGCGGAAAAACACACACATTGTGTTTCAACTAAAAATGCAAGTGCGGCACCCACACAAACGTATGTGTTTTTCTACAATGAACACGTGAACAGTGGTAGCTAGCCGCACTTGCGTTTGGCAGTCAAAGGGTTAAATATAATTTGTCCTCATTCACATGTTCTATGATTAGTCAGTTAAATAATGTGTTCTTTTCCTCTTATACACTTTTTATTTTAGGTTCTACAACTACTCCATGCTTGGTCAATTGAATATCCAAAGGAAACCAAATTCAAGGTAGCATATGACATGCTGAAGAATCAGGGTGTAGTGAAAGAGACTCCTCCTCCTTTACCTCCTGAAGATGCAGTTCCTCCTCGGAATAGGGCCAAAAACGCAATTTATGAAGATGAGGAAAAATCCAAGTTGTTACAAAAGTTACTACAGAGCAAAAAGCCTGAAGATCTGCAGCATGCTAACAGGCTTATCAAAACTATGGTTAGAGAAGTAAGTATTGGAATGTAATAAAATAAGCTTTTCCTAAACACAGCAGGTTTTATTTTTATGTTCCAGAAATTGTCTTCAACGTCAAAGTCAAATTATTTATTTCTATTAGGCCATTATAGGGCACTTTTAAACATCATATGTCTATACATAAAACAGGGGTTTTTCAAAGGGGGGTTACGGGTAACGAGCGTTAACACCCTACCTACAGTATTTCATACACCACAGTTGGGTTTCAAAGTTCATTATAAAATTGCATTAACTCATTGACTGCGGGAAAACACATACGTTGTGTTTGGACTAAAAAACGCGAGTGCGGCGCACACACACCGCATGTGTTTTTCTATGGCGAACACACGAACATTGGTAGCTAGCCGCACTGGCGTTTGGCTTAGCGAATGTTCGCCCGCAGTCATCGGGTTAAAAAACTTTTTGCGTTGTTGTATGTGTTTTTTTCTGTATAATCTGCAATAGTTACATACACGCTGATATTTTTTCTGTGTAGAAAGGGGGCGAGTTAAAAATAAGATCTTGGGTATTCACCCAGGCATTGAATATTAGATATCAGTATTGTAAGTATTTTTACTAGGACATATCCTTACTCACCTTCAGGAAGAACGTCGTAATGAAGAAAATAGTCGTCGCGCCCAAGAAGTTGGCAATGCGTTAGACAGCGCAGAGCTCCTGCGAGAACTGCTCGCCAATGCTGAAGACGCGTCTCCAGAGGAAGAACAGCTGATTCACGAGCTGCACGTGTCGTGCGGAGCCCTACGCCAGGCGCTCCAGCGACTCGCCATCTCAGAGACGCATCCTGAAAGTCTCAGTGAGTGGACCGGTTTGTTACATCCAATCATTATCGTTGTAATGTTTGTAGTGATTGTTTGTTTGCCATTCCTTTAATATGTTGTTATTTTATTTGTTTCATTATTGTTAGCTTCTTTTGTAGATGTTTATTAGTATTTTGTTTGTAACTGTACACTAAGTGTAGAAATTAGGTGGCATTCTGTGGTTTCTGCCTACCCCCATGGGAAAAAGGCGTGAGTTAGTGAGTTAGTGCGTAGAAATTAGGGCGAAACTGACTTAATTTGGAATTACTCGTCAAGTATTTCGGTTAGTGAGATAATTATATTAACAAGTTAGTAGGAGTACTGAGGAAAAAACTAAGAAACAGTGGCGGATCTAGGGGGGCGGGCTCAAAGCTCCCCCCAGGCATCTGAATAATTCCGTGACGAATATTAAAGTTTAGCATATCTAAATTATAATCATCAATTTAGGTACTTTGAGTCATGTGTCTCTATTCACCTGGCCCCATTATTCAACATCTAAACTCATTTATCGCATTAGAAATAACGGCACTTATTGCGTGTGTTTATGTAAATGGGTAGAAGTCTATATTCCAAAATAACGGCGCTTATTAAAACGCTAACATTGAAATAACGATAGAGATTGAACATTATTTTTCTAATGTTATATTGAACTTGCAAAAGCAAGTTAAAGCAAGTTAGTTGTTAATGTTGTTAAAGTCGCGCGTAAAAACGCGCGACTTTTTCCGTGTAAATGACGGACGCAGGCGAAGTCGCGGAACAAAAAGTAGCCTATGTTCTTTCTTGGGGTACAAACTAACCCCGTACCAAATTTCATCAAAATTTGTTTAGTGGTTTAGTCTTGAAAACGTAACAGATAGACACACAGACTTGCTTTCGCCTTTATAATATGTGTATGTATGGAGTATAGTTTCTTCCGAAAATTTATTGCCCGAGCGCTGAAAACAAATCCAGATGAACACTGATAGTGCATGTCATTGCTGATAAGCCTAATGCCTTAGTAGTGAATTAGTTATTGTTATCTAAAAGCTCTGTTAAATAAGTGATTATCTGTACGTTGATACATGTGCTGACTACCGATTGCGCCAGCCTTTATATTATATAGTTCTACCACAGAGACTGCCTACAACAAAAGCAAGTTTCATCTTTACAATCCTCTTTAATTTGGTCATTTTAGACGATATTCTGCACGCCAGCGAAGTTTTAGACGAAGTCTTCGAAAATTACGACGCATATTGTAAGTTTACAAAAGAGAAGAAAAAGAAAAGTAATGCCAATGTAACAAGCACTGAACGAGGGCAAGCATCAAATAGTGAAAGTTTACTTGACTTCGCTGGAAACGTGGGCAGACCTCCCACTGTTAAGCGAGGCGATAGTGAAAATACAGCTATCGATGAACTTGGTGATATATTCGCGACAGGAAGCGAAACAAGTATTGTGGAGCCTTTAAAACCTGTTAATTTGATGCCTAATGGTAAGAAAATCTTATTATTTTAATCCGTAGAGTGCCATATGCATAGGTACCGTCAACATAAGAGATAGGTATCCAGGGTTGTCTGATACAGTTGAAGTTTTCTTAGAAACTGATGGATGTCTTCGATTGATACTGACTGTTTGTTGAACTGTTTATTGTCTACTTTTTAAATTAATTCATACATTTGAAAACATCCATCGATTTTTAAGAAAACTTCAGCTATTGTTGACGACTCAGCATACCTGTCTCTTTTGTTGACTGTATGTATAGATAAAAACACGAGCACAACAAATGAAATAATTTTATGTAAAATATTTAAATAATATTTATTATTCTTTGCAGAAGATGTGGATCTTTTAGGAGATAAACCAAATAAAGCGGAAGGTTGGAATGAACTGGACTCACTCGGAGAACAACTTATAAAACAATCGCTGCCTGATCACATAAAACGACTCGAAAGTTTTAATGGGTAAGTAAATACTTAACTTGGCTAATGAGCATATTCAGTTGTAATTAAATAAGAACAAAAAATAACACCTTAATTTTTGTTTCAGTAAAACAACAAAGAAAATACCAATGAATGCATTAGCATCACCTAAACATGAGCCTCCTCCATCAACTAACGGCGCCCTATTCGACCTAGACTTCTTTACCAAAAAGCCAGAAGAACAACACAAACTGACAGAGGCATCCAAACTAGCGAACAAACCATCCCCGGATGACCTTATTGTGGACATTACAGACGGCCCCAGCACATCAACCGTAAACTATACGGATAACTATGACCCTCTAGCCGACATAATGGACTTAAGTATATCATTAGACGATGCCAAATGTAAGAGCACATCTCCCACAGAAAGCGTTGAATCTAATGCTACCGAAGAAAAGAGAGAGAAGACTAAAATTGAAGTGAAACCATTGACAGATATAGATGTGTCCTTGTCTAACGTGACGCCGGGCAATGTGCCTCCCATGACAATATTTGAAGAGGAGAATGGACTTACAGTAGTGTTACACTTCTGTAAAGACAAACCGAGACCTGACGTCAACGTCATCGTGATATCGACGACGAACAAAAATAAGAAACCTATTCTAGATTTTAGGTTTCAGGGTGTGGTTCCTAAGGTGAGTATCATTTACATTATATGTTAATTTTTACAAGAGCATTATTCTTCAAAATCTTACAATGTATTCGCTTCTTCTCGCGACTTCATATGCATTGAAGTCAATTCAATCGCAATCGGTAATAGCATTCTATCAATGAAAACAGATCTGTAATCAGATCAGTATTTTCGGAAATATCTCCTTATAAACCCAAAAACAAAATACCTTTACTTCTTTATAATATTAATATGAAGTATTCAGGCATGCCAACTGAAAGGTCAGACATAGATGTTCTGTCAAAAACTTAGTACCTAGATTGGCAATAAAACAGTTAATTCTAAAAGTAATAGTTACATAATTTTCTTTATATTTTCAGTGTTGCAAAGTACGTCTCCTAACGCCATCGGGTACAACCTTACCGCAGTACAACCCATTCCTTCCACCGCCCGCCATCACGCAGGTCATGTTGATCGGCCGGCCTGCGCCCGCGCCGCCCGTCGACCTGCGCTTCGTCATCTCGTACACCTGTGACGACGACACATGCTCCGAGATCGGTGACGTCAAAGAACTGCCACTAGACCATGTATAGTGTTCTTAAGAACTCAATAATTAAAATCATACGATATCTGGCCGCCAATGTGGTACAAAGGGTTTAGGCTTCATGCGGTGTACTGTACTCAATTATTCGCTCGCTGAATGCTTAACAATTATTTACAGTATCGTATACGCTTTAGTGACGGTGAAATGTATTAAAAATCGATTCTCAAGCATACGAGCGGAAGAAAATACTTTATTTTAGTGGCTGAGTGAGAAATATTTTATTATTATCGTGTAATTGAATATATTTTTATTATTGTTTCTAGTCGAGATTTTTAAAGAATTATAATTATCGGGAAATAAAAGCATTTATTTAACATTCCAATTACTTTTGTATGTACTTATTAGGTCTTATGTATTTTTTAAAGTTGTAATTTGATTATAATTATAAAAAAGATGTAATCGTACGAAATTTCATAACAAGTGTTTACATACTTGGTAAGATGTGTAATTAGCACAGTATTATATTAGTATATTTATGAAAATGAAAGGTTGAAGACGTACTTACAGTGTATTTACGTTGCGATGTATGTACAATTATTAGGATAAGATTTTTGTTTGTGCACCCCCATATACCGTGCAATAAACATGATTTATTATTATTTTCAAAACAATAAATATATAATGTTATTGACCTTTCCGTTAGCTTAGTAATAAGTTAACTAAGCTTCAATGTGACTTGTTATTTTTCGTGATCGGCACTAATATCGTAAATTATAAAAAAAAATACTGCATTTATAAATTGTATTTTATTTTCTTTCTTTATATAAAATAATTAATTACAAGTTTATAACAATTCATTTACATAGTAAATGCATGGAACACATATACGATACGAGGCATGTATATAACGTAATGCCCGGAGTACATGAAGCTAGATTAACGAAGTCAGGAGAGTAAACTACTAGCAGTACCTACTATCTTATCTTAGCACAAGTTTACTGCTTTAAAAACGAAGCTATAGATAAAACGCTTTTGAGTCTTCCCTGCGGGGTATAGGAGCGGGGGTTGGAAGAAAACGGAGACCGGGTAAAGTGCGGGCAGCGGGCGCTCCTGGTGTGATACACAAGATGCAAAATGTACACTGGACAGTTCTTAAGACATGTGATGTCACAGTGGTTAACTTTGAACGGACTCAATTAAGCGGTGTTTATCTATAATTGTGTACCAGTAAGTACTAAGCTTCGTAAAGCTAGCATCTTGTATACCGGACATAAGACCCGACTCATACGATTATTATTACCAATTTTTACATACTTCACCTCGCTAAGTGTGTTGGCTTCCAGTCTACTAAATGCACATGTTGGTATTTTACAAACAATGTCTTCTGCAAACCAACTTAATAAAAACAACCTTTCTATATGGCAGATCTGTATAAAACTATGATACCTACAAAATAATGATGTAATTTTATCTTAAAAACAATAATTCAACTCTACTAGCAACAAGCATACCGGAGTGTCGAGTGCGTACAAAATGGCCTAACTTATGCTAATATTTACAAATGTACAAAAGCTTTACCGTAAAACCTGATTTAGACGATGCGAGAAATATCGTGCGATTTGTGGTACATTGCGGGACCGCGCGGCTGTCCGTGTCATAATGAATGATATTTCTTGCAGCGTCAAAATCAGCATATACTCTCAAGTTATCACCAAACTAACTTCAAGGTGACTGAAACCTTAGCTAAATATAAAGTCAGTAGGTACAAAAGGAACAGTTGTAAGTTTTAATGAACACTGGAAAATATTTTTGTCATGAAGATTTCAATGACACTAAATTATGCACTTTCAAAGGGACACAATATAAAAAATCATACCTAATGGGTAAAATAAGACTAGTGAAACTTTACAGAGTTTGCGCCCATTAAGGTAAAAAATCAGTGATAACATATTAAGAAGAATGTACAGCTTACATATTACTATTCATTGTTTGTCTAAACGGCTTGATCTCTGAAGGCAAGCGCTGTAATCGCCTTTTGATGTCCACAATATTCTCTTTCTAGCGTGCCCTTCTCGACGTCCCAGAGACGTGCGTAACTGTCTGAAGAACCTTAAGACAAAAAAAAAAACACTTAATGTTATTTGTATTGCATGAAGCCCTCGCACTTGAGGCGTATTCTAGCAGATCTTTTTTGAGTCGGTAGACTAGTAACAAGTTGAGTTGGTATTGGAACTTACACACACTTACATAGGTACATACATTTTTTTCTCATCTGAAAAACAGCACATGGAGTAGAATCCTAATTTTACTTTCTGGACACTTTATAATAGGCAAACCAACATTATAGTAAAAGTTCGATTTACCAGTAAAGAGGTATCGCGAGTCGATGCTAAAGGCTGCGTCCCACACCCAGCGTTGCGTGTCATTGCGCAGCTCACGTAACAGCGACCAGTCACTAGTGCGCCACACCTTTGCAGAACAGTCGCCAGATGTCGTCACCAACATGCTGAGGAACAACAATGGCTTTTTCATCAATCCCTTCCAAAATAACGTAAAATCGTTTTAACATCAAGCCCATTTAAGTAGCCAGCGGTTGAACAGCAATACAAAAACTAATAAAAAAATATTTTTTAAAACAAGCTTTAATTTAAAATTATCATAATATTGAGTACCGGACATTGTATTGTCATCAGAACTAAAGGTGTGCAAAATTTCAGCTCACAATGGTGCTCACAAATGGTGACAAATGCTCACAAATGGTCGAAAAATGGTTTACAAATTTCGAAATTTGTAACGTGTGAAACGTTTTTATGTATGAAAGGACAACTTGCATACATAAAAACTGTGCAAGCTTAATAAAAGCTTGTAAAAATGTACTTACGTGGAATCAAGGCTGAACTTGCACCTAAGCGCATACTTCGTATGTGCAACAATGTGTTTGACCGGCACCGGGTGCGGGGCGGCGCCTCCCAGCGACCACACGTAGCAGTTGCCTTTGTTGTTTACTGCCGCCATCATCTTGCCTTCTGGATCGATTGCTATGTCCTGGATGGACGCTTCGGCTTCTGGTATCTATTAAAATATCAGACGATTTAGTATTATTGGATTTTTCCATCAAGAATTTCTCAGGAGCAGCCTCGGAGTCTGAATTTATGTGCCCGGTTGATGGAAATAGGCTTGCCCTCTATTTCATGGGACTTAAACATTACCTCCAAAATGTGGGTATACTAATGGTTACACCTCTGCCTAACCCTTCGAGGATTACAGGCGTGACGTAATGTGTGTGTGAATCATACAAGCCTTTAAGCTTTCTCAGTAAGACTATTCTTAGTTTCATACTTACCAACTGTTCATTTTGATCGGTCCTGAGGTCCCACATGTGTATGCTACCACTCTGATCCCCAACCATGATCTGTGTCTGGTCCGGATGAAGCATCACAGCATTGACTGGCGCCTGCACTTGGAATATCTTCGTGCAACGGAACTGTGGTGCAGCTCTACACAACAGATTTTCATATCATTTCATATTTTATGAAACGGTCACATTATTTCAACAGTTTGGGAAATTATCTATGTATTGGGATAGGGAATTTTAAATGGATATGTGAAATATGTTTTATGTTTAGCTTGTTCAGTACACTCTCTGAACCCATATTTTATGTTCAGGTGTTTGGGAATAGTGAGACATAATATTTGCCAAAAACATTGTGATCATATAGTATAAAGTACCTTTTTACCTTGGATCCCATATTCTTGCTGTACAATCCTCACCACCAGTGTACATCCAAAGGTCATTTTTCTGAAATCATATTAACTATTCAGTATTTCTGTATGCAGAAAACTAGATTTTGCCCGCGACTCCGCGTAAATATCGGTTATCGCATTGCGGATTGTCAAGTCGCGGCATAAAAAAAGTCTTTGTCCTTTCTTGGGGTTCAAACTCATTCCGTACCAAATTTCATCAAAATCAGGTCAGTGTTAGTCATGAAAGTGTAACAGACAGACAAACTAGCATAATACTTTCAGATTTATTATGAAAGCTAAAACTTTGACACAGTTCAAAGACAGAGATTCATGTCAACTGTTATTTAAACACTCACTTGAAATCCAACTCTAGAAACATTCTTGGTGATGCCCTCAAAATTGACAACTGGGTCAGGGTTGGCACTGGCGAGGTCATACATGCGGATGTGTTGGTACCCACATGCCGCAACCATCTCTCCCGTTGGAGATATTTCTAGCCCATTCAGTTGCTGGAAAGATAATTATGTCATTTTAGAAATAAGTGATTGAGTGAACATTTGTTTTTAAAATTGTACTCTTTTGAGATAATTGTCGCACCGACCCCAAGTAACATGGGATAAGGGCAGGAAGATGATGATGATGATTATGACTCTTTCAAGATAACTCCTTAACTGTTAATTTATCGAACAAATTCATTGTGTTTGTTAAAATACTATTTTAGAGTGGAAAATTTGTTTATTGTTTAACTTTCTGTGTAGTAAGAAGTTAATTTGTTTTATTTAAAATGTGAATTTAAATCAAGCTATACAAGATCTAGTATAGCAAATAAATGGATAAGTAATAACTTGACTTAATTTGACTATTTTAAATGAAATGGTCAAGGGATATTTTTCCCACTAACTTATAGAAAAGTGGTATCCTAGCTCTTGGTAGTTAAAAGGACGTAGTAACTAAGTACATAGCTTGGAGATCATACAGAATCAGGGTGTTGCATAGTTCGCAGACAGACGCCGCTGTGTGCCTGCCACAACTTGATTGTGTGGTCGTAGCCACCTGTCACCAGCGCCACCGCCGACCCGCCGCCGCCGCTGCCATCCCCCGACATCCCTGCACTTGCCACACACTCCATATTACAAAACAAAACTTTATAAATGTGCAGATTAGTATCGTAACCTCAAATACCTTTTCAGTCAATTTACAGTGGAGATAGAGATACGATTCCTTAATTCGATAATAAAATATGATTACTTGCTACCGATATTAAAAGTGATAATTAAGATTTTGCTAGTATCTATTGTTTATTTGCTGGAGAATAAAATGCATGCTACACAATCAGCCCACAACAACAACTTTGATTGACATTGACATTTTGAGTTTGACAAAATGAAAATGACATCCATGACGATGACATAAGACATTAGACTGACAGAGACACTTGGTATTTGTTCTATGAGCTAGCAAAACTGGGTTATTTAATATCGTGATTTTAAAAAATTACTTACGTTTTACGCACAGACCAAAATCGCAAATCTTTTTAAAAATTATAAAAAATACTTAAGTTGTTTGGGTTAAAATGAACCTTCAATTTTAGTTAAAAAAAAAAGTATAAAACCAACAAGCTTTGCATCGTGCGTGGCATGTGGTATCGACTGACGCTATGAAATTATGACGTCAAACGTAGATACCTACCTAGTTTGACATCAATTAACTAGAGCATGGCTATGATTGGCTCGCTTGGATATAATACTTTTATTTTCGCATCAACTTGTAATCACTAATCAGCTATTTATTGATCGGTGGGTACCTACCTAAAGTCCTCAGATAGGTAATAGATTTTAACGTAGGTACCTACCTATTATGCAATCTCGTTTTTAACCTGCAATTTTTAGAAACAAGCATTTCTGAAGGTATTGATTAAATTTTTTTATAAAATGGTCGCGCGTGACTATGGTATGAGCGATGACGATAGATGGAAACGCCTTTTGTAGGTACACATTTGAATAAACTATATTTGCTGACGTTGGGCGTTGTTTTGCAAACAAAACAATAATTAATTGGATGGATATAAGGTGCTAACAATATTTAACACGCCAACATGGCACACCCGATCAACCATCCGGGGATCCTTTGCTGCGAGCCATCACGTGTATCAGTTTCCTTGACATTTTCAGAAGGGCATCTAACCTATTGACATTGTCTAATAAGGCTATCGATTTTTGTAAAGAAATAATAGGATTGGGTCTAAAAAAAAATAAGATTGGATAGGTATAAAGAAGAAACAACCTAGAAGAGGAAAGAATGAAAAGACAAATTGAAAAATAGAATATTTTATATGAAATTACTTTATTGAACATGTAAAATCCGTATTGACATGAGGAATGCTAATTCTCATTTACAAAATAACACAAATGTAAAATTTGAGAGACAAATCACATCGAAAACCTACCTATTAACTAACTAAAAATACAACATACACATCAATTTCCTAAGTGGGATCTTAGCTTAGAGTTTGGTACCATTTCTATCAGCATTGAAATTTACAATGAGAAGAGGTAGGTTTAATTAACAATAAGCCGCCACAAACGTTGATGAAATAGTCTCTAATTTTACATGTTGGTAGTTTGACCAAAACTTCTATGTCCAAAATTAATGCACACAACTTATCAATACACAGTAAATTAAAAATATGGTATATTTAAATCAAAGCACAGCTTCAACATAAATATGTTATGTTATACAGCAAATCAGGTAATATTGCAGACATACTAGTTTTGATGAAACCAGATGAGGTACACATCTTAAAAGTGAGCATCCAGTAGTCACAGCGAACTTAACGAGGGAGGGCTAACTGTACAATTCCCTGGTGTATACATGCTAACACTTAAACATTATTTTTTTTTTGAGGCTTAGAAACCTAGACCCTAGCCAGCGGCAGAACTTTCCAAACTCTGCAATGCTCTTACATACATCTATCATTACTATTAATACTACAAAACATAAGTAGTAGAAAAACAACACATTGAAACATTAACAAATTTCATGTGCAGACCGAAATAATTGTTATAATGCATCAGAAACATGAGCTTAAATGAATTAATTCAATTCTGTAAAATATGAATTAAAATAATTGAGAAATGTCATACAGACTTTGGAAAGTCAGTCCCATTTTACTTTGTAATAAATTAAGTCCAAGTAAATTATTCAATATGAACAGTATGTCGTATGTTTTGGGAGATCATTCGCTTTCCTCCTCCTCCTCCTCTCCGTCCTCATCTTCGGACTCTTCCTTCTTTTTCTTGGACTTCTACAATGAAATGAAATAGTCAGTACATTCTCTAAAGAAAACACAAACAAACAGATTGTGTAGTTTTACTGAGACAGTATACTTACAGCTGGCGCCGCTTTCTTGCCCTTCTTCCCTCGCTTCTGTGCTTTCTTGCCGCCGCCGCCACCCTCGCCGCCACCTCCGTTTGCGTTGTATGACTCCAGGTCTTTAGCATACTGCTCCTTGGCTTTGGCAGCTTTTTCCTCCCACTCCTGGACAGACAAAAAAAAAACTATTAGCTCTAGTAAATGGCGGACAAAGACAATGAGTTGGATGTCGATTTACAACGTACAGTCTTGTCCTTCATGGACTTCCAAAGCTCGCCTCCCTTTTTAGCTATGTCGGTGACTTTCATCCCGGGATTTTCAGACTTGATCTGTTCTCTCGCGCTGTTCAGCCACAGCATATAAGCTGACATAGGACGCTTAGGTTTGTCCGTCATTTTAACTTTTTTCCTGCAACCAAACAAAGAAAATTATAGTTAATTATTGAGAAAATTCATGTCAACAGGTTATGCGGACCATGCTTTGAAGAATCCGCTAGGTATCTTGCCTTCACACTGCTTAGATGGCACAGTAGGGCGGCGTTTTGGCGGGAAACACGCTTACGCGTCTTTTAGATAAAATATTATATATCCCGGTATTGATTAATCAAAAATCCAGCTTATTACGATCGAAATCACCATAAAAAGTAATAAAACTATGCAGTTATTAACAAAAATAGTTATCTCCCCTTACAACGAGTTCACTGTCCTAGGCTTGGGTCGAAAGAGCCATTTTGTTTTCACGGATTGTGTTGAAAATACGCAATAACTAAAGATGACCTAATTACCAAATAATCCGATGACTATTTAACTAAAACTTATGGAAGAACTGTTCCAGTCCCGTAATAGGAAAGATCCGAGAAATTAATTATTGAAATAAGGCGTCCTTCCCATACCCACGCGTACTAAGGAAAGTACGGCGATGCCATAGCCATGTTTGAATGCGAATTCCAACGTGGAATGAAAATTATTTCAATGAATCCGCCCGTAAGAAACACTAATAGACATATTAAAACACTTTACTTTGATTGGAAAAATAATTGTACTCACCTGATGGCAAAAATTTTGAAATTATTTTTGAACTGGTGCACAACCAAACTATAGACGTAGAGAACCAGAAGAAAATGTATGGAGCTCGAAGCAAATGTTCCCAGAGCAAGCTAGCTTGGGGTCGACTCGCGTCGGTACAAAAGCGCCATCTACGTCGAACGTGATTGGCCGATAGATACGATTCTGCCAACAGCACGGCGGTTACAATACATCGTGTACTACGTATATCCGTGACGTATCGATTGCTTTGTTCATATGAATTTAAACCTTATTACAGAGTAATAAGCTTGCTTTTCTATTTAGCCTATTGGTCTAGAACATTTGCTTCAGAAATTTATTTCATCGTTTTTCGATGAAAAAACGCATATAAATGGGTAGATTTTTGCATTTCCAGATCAGAAAACTTACATTAAATATTTCTCACAACTACTTTACATACACTTACATAATAAGTATATCAAAAAATTACCCAGTCCACTCAACACAAGACTCCTATCGAAATGAACTCGCGCCCTATTTTAAATGCCGCCAACGTTAAATTCGAAAACGTAAAAAGCGCGGTAAACGTTAGCGGGAAAGGGACGCCAATAAAACAGCGCTTGAATGGCAGAAAACGTTTGTTTACGATTTGATATTTCGTGGGAACTTGAGAAATAGTTTTTATTTTCAAAGAAATAAGGGTGTGGTATCCTTAGTTCTTAAGGTCATATACCTAAAATACATTCTTGAACAAATAGTATTGAACTTTGAATGATGCATTATTGGTACCATTGGATGTTAGATAAACTGTCACACACAGACACAATAGACGCCTGTTATTTCCGAAGGGTTAGGCAGAGATGTACCTTTTTAGTACACCCATATTCCGCCAGTAACATCATTCCCACGTAATAACTCTAGGGTGTAAACCAGGCTCAAACAAATCCAGACTCCAAACCACCCATGATAGATGGTTTGGTCTAGCTAGTAGGTAGGTACCTAACTTTGTCGTTTATTTAGGTAGGTAGGTATCTTAATAACTGAATCAACACAACATATGCGGCAAAGGTAGACTATCCTAATAGACTATCCTAATAGTATTACCTAGTTAGGATACCGGCTAAACATTTACACCAATGCCTAGCCTAGATATTTATTATACCTAGGTAGGTAAATTATAAGCGTAATTAGTTAGGAGGAAGGAAGTCACCTACTAAGTACTTAGATACCTAAATACAATTATAAAGTAGGCACCCACCTACCAGCAGGTTACCTGCTTACTGTTCTGTAAACACAAAGTACAAAATTTGTATACTCAGGCATATTAACTTTAATCTTTTATGCTTAAGTACCTACTTCGATCGACTTGATTTGATCGAAGGCTACCTAGGTATTAGATAGGTGTTACCTACCCCGCCAAGTATATTACTGAAATAACAGAGTACTTAGGTACCTATTTTTGTAAGTTTTTAGATCCATTGCAATGCTTACACTAAACTTGATGGTCACCTCCTCCAGTTTCATTGATGATCGAAGACGTCTCTCACCGAACAAGCAGCTAATGACCTAACGAATAGGCTTACTTACTGGTTAATCTCTTTGGGCCTATCGGTACTCAGCACTCGTAAGATTATCTGTCTTGACTACAGTCTCTAAATTTCGAGCTTGGCAAGTAGAACGGTAACCTATTAATTTTCTTTCGTCGCTTCTTACGAGGTAAGTGAGAACAGCATGCGTTGTGGCATAGCCACTTGAACCAGCCTAGGAAAAATAAATTAACCAGACCAGCCACCTAGGTCGCCAGTGGGGTTGTCTACCGCAGCGCAGCTTTGGCATTTATTAGAGTAGGCTGAAGTAATGACCTTCCCAACTAGCAAAATAAATCATAAATATAACTACTTAATGGGTCGAATTGAACACTACTATAACACTGTTAACTGCTACAAAACTATTATAACACCTTTATATGTCTGTTGGTTATATAATTCAAGTACCTACTATACAACTTTTTGCTAGTTGGGTTTCTAATCCTACCTCATTTTTTAGGGTCAGTTTTAACAGAATTTTATTCAAAACGGGTGTTAAAAGACTTAAGTATACCTAAAGAAGTCAAAAGTCACATTAAAATATTCATTTTTTATCATTGCGACATTTTTTTTTAATCTGTCCTTTACCTGAGAACCTTCTGGTTACGGAGATAGTTTCTCACAAAAACCAGTTTTAAATGTTAAAACTAAACTTTAAATATCCCCACGACCCCTTAACTGGTACATGCATCCAGAAATGCAATGTTAAATGTGTGTTAAATTGCACATTTGCCGCGACACGCTCGGCTCGTACGTAGGTTACGGTGATTTTTTACACCAAAAATAAACGCCGTTTCCTAGCAATAATTTTTGCTCTAAGCTACCTACTTAGTTTGATGGTTAGTATGCGACAGTTATCGGCTGTGTAATGTATGTTTTGACATCCCGTAGAATAAAAAACAACTATAGCCCCTTTTTGATATGAATTCGACGTCACGCTTGTAATCCCCGAAGGATTAGGCAGAGGTGTAAGCATTAGTACATCCACATTTCGCCTGTTATGATCAAGTCCCACGTAATAGGGGGCGAGCCTATTGCCATCAACCGGTCACAAATCCAGACTTCGAGGCTGCTACTGAGGAACTCCTGATGAAAAAACTCAATAACACTTTGCATGACCTGGGAATCGAACCCAAGACCCCATGCTCAGCCGTTGCGCTTTGCGACTACTAGACCAACGAGGCAGTCCCAGGAATTACCATATTCTAGAAGAAATTATGCTAGAATTACCCGATAGTTCGGTTCACGTTGCTATCGATGAATTATCAGCTATCTGCTATCCATGAGGTGCAAATTAGGGGCTAGCTAGGGTTTCAAGTTACTCAATATTTGTTTTCTTGTCTAGCCTGCCGCATCGAGCTTTATTATTGGATGTATATTTAGTACATTGACAAAGGTAAAAGAAAAAAAAACTAATAAATAGTAGTAGTGGTGTAAATTGCAATGGTACTCGTATGTTCTACGAATGTGAGATGAGTTTTTTAGTTTAGCCTTTGCTAATTATATCATATGCTCGGTGGACCGGGACCCCCGACATTATATTTTAACATATTTAATAGGTATTTGAGTTCCATTCAGTAAGTAAGATCCACAGAATAACTTAGTTCTAAAAAAAAAATCAGTTTTTTTTATTTCGCTTCTCGGTGTTAATTAAGACCACAGGACGTAGGTCTCTCCCAAAAAGGGTTATTATAGTCACCGTTCACCACCTTGGGCATACCGGGTTGATTGACCGCAGAGTTGCCGCTGTTCGAGCCAGTCCTTGCGCACCGGGTGACGCTTTCTGACACCGGCTTACGGCGTGCTTAGGGTATTTGCTTAGTAATTTACCTACTTATTTCAAACGCCACATGGCTTGGTATACAGATGGTGCTGTGGATTGTACTACCAACCCATGTGGCATTTAATTTCGTTGGCAAAATGCTTGCCTAATTACCCAAATTCGTACATAATTAAGTTCTTTGCCATAGAATTTTACTCCTATTACTCCTATCCCCAAAAGAAATAAGGAAAGGATGGTCGCCTGTACGGATATGAGGTTTGGTAGGAAATTAGAAATAGCCTAAATTCATACGTATGTGTACTTATTTATACCTATTACCTATACTATGTAAGTACTCTAATCAAATAACAAGACAATAATTCCGAAAATAGGTTAATTATTATAAAAACTTAAGGGTACCCTACTTAGTTTTAAATAACAGACATTGCGCCTTTCGAAACCGTATTGAATCAGCTAAATAATAATGGAGGAGCGGAAATAAAGTGTGGCCTCTCTGTTGCTCGAGGTTTAATATTCGATACGGATCAGGTTTTACTGGTTTTTGTGACGACACGCGACGCGACGCTTCGTGTTGTTTACGCGCTCTGCCGACTGCCATGCGCTGTCCATTATAATATCAATGCATTTTTTCCCTTTAGCAGCTATATAGTTTACTTGTCAGTTGTTATAAATCCCCCATGTTCGATACCATTTAGATAGGGGATCGGGCTTATAAAATGCGACGAAGAATTCAATAAGTAACCAACCCTATTAATAGACTCATGACATGAGAATTTTTTTTTAGGTCCTTACCAAGCGACGTTCTCACGTAAGACGACCGGTACAAGGTCCTTTCTTAATGCCAACGTATTCTTTATTTGTTTAAGCTTCATTCCTAATAGGTAGAATACGGAGTCATTATACAAGTCCCAGTTATCATTACTACGAACTAAATTGATAATACACATTGCTATCACTTATCAGATTCATAACAAATAAAAATATCGTCAAGTTTTCGATTGATCTTTTCAACGATTGACAGAGAGTACCTAAATTCTATTTTTGATTACAAAGATTGTTCATCATGAGCATTAGAAACGGCGTTGGTTTGAGAATACACAATGGTTGTCATGGCCTCATTTTTAACCTATTGATTTTCGTTTTACTGTTACAACCAATGATATTGGTTACAACTTCCAACCAAGTAGCTGTACATTTACTTGAATAGGTACAATTACACTTTTCTGATCTGGTCTAAAAGCCATAAGTACCTAAATAATTTTAATATTATACGCTGTAAGTAATGCAAGAATGCATTATAAAGGTGGCGACACGTGTTGATATCAAGTTATCATTGTGCTGACCGATAAACGAGCGACAACTTAAAGTATAGTTGACCTGTTACACGACGTGATAAGTTTCTTATTTCAACGTGATAAGCACTTTTGAATGTAGTCAATGCAATTTAGCGTAGTTTAAATAAATAGTGTTCTAAAGGTTGTTTTAGTGTTACACAAAAACAATGATCCTGTAATCGTTGTTTTACTTTGTTTGTTCTTATTGCAAATTAGTTTTAGCATTTTCCTCATAATTTGCTTATGTAATTTTAAGAGAACCGTAACTAAAATTAAAATAGATTTATTATGTACCTACTGTATGACGTAATGATACATGGCAGATATTACGTCGCTTTTATATTTTTATCTATTTAATTTTGAAGGGAATGCAGATGAGAATTAAAATGATTTGCCTAGCTAGCAGACTCATTATTATTTTATTGCTTTTTTTTACAATAACCTAGCGCAAAGCTCGCATTATTTTCTCTTCTTGGGAACCACGCGGGTAACACAATAGATCCCTTATAAAAAAAAGGGCGGCGACTATCGAGACGGTTCCCCGTTTCGTCGCATACCCCATAGTTTGGTGGCTGTGTATAGAAAGGCGCATTTTTGTTACTTTTTATATGGCGTCGCTTAGGGGAACGCTGATGTAACCGATGATCCTTTCTTGTTAAAAGTAACGGTTGCATTCTTGTTAAGAATATAACTAGGTACTGAGAATTTGGGTATTGTTTTTATTACCTTTACCTAAAGCTTTTTCAAGTATTTTGAAAAATAAAATACTTGAGCATAATTAGTAAGAACCTACACAAAAAAAAAGAGTGTAGAGTGAAATAATAGAATTCAAGTGTTAGCTTTGCTATGACGACGCGCATAGATTCATACAAAAAGGCCACCTCATTCTCCATTTCAAATATGAAAAAAAAGAAACTCCAAAATAAAATATAGTCTTATAATAACTAACGATACACTAATATTACAACTAAACTGGGGCTTCCAACGTTCACATAGGTAATACAAACTATAAGACAATTACAACTGATCCTTATTAATATTATTTACATTAAGTTATCCATCAAGGATTTATAACACATTGACATAATAACACACCAATATTTAGCATCACATTTGTAACCGAACGACAATATAATACAAATATCACAAACATGATTCCTATGGCTTGAGGGAAGTTGGAAAACAAGGGCGCAAAATACATGCAGTATGCGCAAACGCAACAAACTGTTTGCATTTCATTCAACACAAATAACTAAAAATAATGATTGAAAAAGAAAAAATGATGATCAGTTCTTGGGTAAACTATAACCTGCGTTTTCTGAAAACCTTATTAGTTGTAAAATTTCATTTTGAGCGATTTGATTGGCTGTTGCTGTATTTTAATCAACCAATCACCAGCTCACATGAGATTTACTGTTAAGGCTTTTAGAAACAGATTGTTACAGCAATGAGACAAAGGCTTATCGTATAGTAGTTTGTGACTTCAGTCACTTCCACTGTCGTCGCCCGATCCACCTGAAGACGCGTCTGCTTCCGATGACGAACTCTTCGCTTTCTCCTTCTTTACCTCCTTGGTCTAAAAAAAAAGGGATATGTTACTGACTACTTTGTATAACTTCAGTATGTTTTGGCGAAGTACTGGGAGCAGGTGACGTCATTCGACAGCAAGTAATGGCTTTTGTCAGTTATCCCACGGGAATATACTAACGCGATAAAAAACCTATGGCTTAAACACATCACCGTCCACCATTCTGCTGATTTTCATTCAAATTCATTGTATTTGTTACCAAAAACGATTCTCAATGTTTTTGCTGAATTATAATTGGACCTATTTACGCAAAACGGAATTAACCAAAACAATGAAAATTGTGATAAAAAGCCATTTTTCTTTAAAGTTGTAAAATATAAAGTTATGTTAGTTATGTGTTGTTCAGTTGCAGTTATGTTATGTTGTGTGGGTTGATTCAGTATTGTGTAAGTAGGTCCTATTTACGATTTAGTGTCATTGTTGGCAACAAACTATACTGTTTCAACATAAAATCCCTTTTAAAGTTTTGTGCCGTTTCGCTCCTGCATCCCTATTAACTGTTATTTTATGTATATACATAAAACAAGGCAGATATTACGTCTTTTTCTCTGCATAGCTTTGAACTTGTCGTGTTTTTAATTTATACGTTTCGCGAGAAAAGAAAACCATTTATTCAAATGATGCATTTAGTGTATCTCTCGAACAATAAGTATTATAATATCAAGGCACAATGACGCGGTTACGTATGCGCCTGCGGTTGATAAAAATCAACACTTACTTTTAGGATCACTTGCGCGTGACCACTGCAACACGTGTGTAGTGTTGAATGAATAGTTAGTAGTGACCGTTTGTAAAAAGACAATTATAATTCTAATTCGGTTTTATTCAATTCGGTTCGGATTGGATTTGTGCCCGGTTGATGGCAATAGGCTCGCTTCCTATTACATGGGACTTAAAAATAACTGGCGAAATGTGGGTGATCTAATGGGTGCACCTCTGCCTAACTCTTCGGGAATTACAGGCGTGATGTTATGTAGTTCGGTTTATTCTGCCAAAAAAACGAACCGGGGTTAAAATATCTCCCATTTTTCGAATGATTTTAGATATTTATGGGGGATATAATTTTAAATCCATTGTACAGTATACATTTTGGATGTACATTGAACTGTCATAGCTGGATTGTAATGTATCAGATTTGGCATATCAAATTAGTTTGATGTCATTTATTTTATTGAGAGATTGTGGGTTGACTACTAACTAGTCTATTTCGCCATTTTGTGCCGTTCTTGCCGTCTAAATAACTTCAGTTGTATTGCGTTGTATAGAATGACTCAAGTGACTAGTAGAAGCGTTGAAATAACATTAGAATTATCATTGAGATTACATCATCCTATATAGCCCGGATTAAAGTCTTATTTAATGTTCACCAGCTCTCATATAACAGTTTATCTTTATGTACAAAGCAAACACACAGATTTCTACAGCTTTATGGCTTTACTAGCTTCTGACCGCGGTTTCGCCCGCAAAAATAAAAATAACTTTCCGTAAAGAAAGTTGCGCTGTTATCCCAAGGGAATACATTACCGAGATAAAAAGTAACCTCCGTGTTAATCTAGGAAATGGTGGTGGAATGGCCGGTTGATGGCAATAGGTTCACCCCCATTATATGGGACTAAAACATAACTGGCGAAATGTTGGTGCACTAATGGGTACACCTCTGCCTAACCCTTCAAGGATTACAGGCGTGTTATGTATGTGGTCTATTTAGGTGCCAATTTTATCTGTTCAACGGTTTACGCGTGATTGAGTTACAAACATCCAAATTGACTAGTTCATTATGGGAGAGACGGAATTAGTGCAACAACCTTATATTCCGGGCTCTAGACTGACGGCGAGAAGCCTCCGCGAGAGTTTTCGTAGTTGTCTCCGTTCAGTGGGAAATTATTCACATTCACGTTACTCGAGTGTTCTCAGGGCTTCTCAGTGGCAGTACAGAGGCCACATTATGATTCAGGCAAGAATATAAACCGATTACTATTCGTCTATAGATCTTTAAAAGTTGTCGACTAGACTAACTGATTTACGAAGAAAAACCTATGGAAAAAAATGATTTTAACAAACAAAACTTACATCCTTAGTATCCTTTTTCTTCTTATCCTTCTCCTTATCAGAATCAGAAGAGCTATCATCATCTTCAATATACTCCTTGCTGGTAAACTTGCCACCGGATCCGGCGCCAGCGTTACTTGCAGTCTTCGCCTTCTTGCTGGCAGGGGCCGCTTTACTCTTCTTCTCTACAGCCTTACGTTCCTTCTCTGCTTGCTTCTTCTTCTGTTTGAACTCGTCTTGCGCACCACTGTCCTTGTATTTCTTCATGGCTATGTTGTATTCTTCTTTAGATTTGTTTGCTTTCTCTTCCCATTCCTGTACAGAGAAAATGATTTAGGCTCATACATATGTGTGTGTGTGTGTATGTATGTATGTATGTATATACATACATAAACTCACGCCTTTTTATTTCGATTTAGGCTCAATTGCTCCATAAAAAATCTAATAAATTTAGCGCTAAACGTATTTAACATCATTCTGTCTCTGTCAAGTTCAGACAATTTGATGGGCATGCAGTGATGGTCTAAATATGGTTAGCGGTCAATGTATTTTATGATTAGTGGTGCAAGTAGGTCTAATTACCTGCATTTAATCAACATTACATCCACGGCCGCTGTATACACTGGTAAGCACAATGTTTTGAGTGTGTTACATTGCTTGTTACCTTAACCATTTATTTTTCATACTAAAAATAGAAGCTGTTTTAAGATTTTTTTTTCTTCTCATTACATATTACATTATGATGGGCAGTATGTGCCGTTGTTGTTTAAACACCCCATAATGTCTGAAAACTGAAGATTTTTCTCCAGGGTTTGCTTCCAAATTGCTCAAGTGTGATTCTCATTAGACCAAAATGTGAAGATATATATTAAGATAACTTACAGATTTATCCTTTAGATCTCTCCACAGCTCGCCTCCCTTCTTGGCGATCTCTGTGACCTTGATGCCAGGGTTCTCCTCCAGGATGCTCTTCCGGTTCTCGTTGAGCCACAACATGAAGGCGGTCGCCGGTCGCTTGGGCGCGTTCACGTCCTTCTCACGTTTCTTGGACTTCTCCTTACGCTTACGTGGAGCCTCCGACTGTAATGTTTGAGATAAACGTAATGTATTATACTGTATAGTAAGACGTTTTTAATTTTGTGTGAGTTTTAGTCGGGCCGTTTAAAGGTCGGTCATTTTATGTTCATAGTAAAGTTATGTGTCTATGACAGCGCAGATGAAAAAACCCCTCTTCTACTGCAAAGAGTCTGTATTGTTCCTTTTACTACTACTACTACAAAAAGTCTGTACTGTTTAAAGATAGAACAACTCCTATGATACTAATTAAAAACGTTCAAAATCTAGTTACAATCTGATCTCAGCAACAAGCAATGACAAAATATATGTAGGCAAATTAGAGAGTTTTGTGATAGATGAGACTAAAATTAGACTGCGATTATACTACTACAATATTTTACTACAGACAACGGTCGTTCGACATCGACTGTCGACTTAAAATGTGACACTTCATACATCATACGTCTCGAAATAATGTCACAAGCTCGTTGATTTTACCGTGTTCTGGTTACACCCTTAGGAAAGATATAATCACAATGTAGAGTAACTTAAAGTACTTACAATAGTAATAGCCTTCTTAGGTTTCTTTTCTTTCTTCTTCTCCTTCTTGCCTTCGTCATCCGACGCAGCTTCATCATCGGAGCCTTCGGACGACGATGGGTTGGTGTCGTACCTAAATTAGAATATAAAGTGATTACGTATTACAGAGAATTTGACATTTATTTGGCGGTTTTGTGATGTGTCTTTTTACATCCTGCACACCAGTGGAGTGGACTACATACAACTCGATTCTTACCGACTTTCCTTCGAATTTATAAACAATAATTACTCTATTAAAGAATTGCCATTAAAAATGGCACAGTCAGTAGTATGGACAGCGTCATCCCCCTTGTTATAAAATTCGTTAGAAAAGGGGGTAACCAATTGATGACGCTGTCCGTACCTACTTGTCTACTAATGGCTATTTTTATAAATGAGTATGTATGGAGTTTCTTGCTCACTCTTCTCCATACGAAACTTTCTTCTGGAATGAGCAACTTGTTTTTTTTTTCTTGTAAACGACGTTCTTAGTGCCTTGTAATGGTCTAATTGAAATAAATGATTTAACTGTGATTTTGGCAAAGAATATAACCACACTACAAGTGTACGGTATTGAGTAGTACTAACTCTTCAGCGACGTCGCTCTCCTTGGCCTTGTCCGGGTTGAAGTCCTCGTCGGTACTCTCGTCGCTGTCAGAGTCGCCAGAGTCCCGTTCCTTCGCCTCGGCCTTCACGCGCTCGAGGTACGCGTCCGGTTCCTTCTCTGTGTCCGAATCACCAAAGTCGTCGTCGTATAGAGCCTTATCCTGTTGGAGATAAAGAAATGTTGGTCAAAATTATGCTTGAAGTTTTTTTTTTTAATTTTTACTAACTGCGCAGTATTAAATAACGAATTAAGTAACGCATTATGTTTGCAATTTACAGTTTAGTAATTTGGTGGTATATTGATCAAAATACGGTTCGCGACAGTAATGAATATGTATTTTAATCATAAAATACATAAATTATCGACATTTAGGCACAAGTGTGGGAAAACTTTTAAATTATAATTTGAAAAGAGTGACCAAGGAGTTTCTTGCTTTTCTCTTCTTAAGAATCTACTTTTAGGAACAAGCAATTTCCAGCTTCAACAATTAATCTGATTGACCGACACCCTGACCATTTAGAAGTGCCTAAAAATGGTTGTTTTTAATGAGTGATTTGAATTTCTGCACAAAACTTACATTCTTGCCAGTGTTCTTGACATGTAGTTTCTTGGAAGTGATGTAATCAAAGAGCTTGTCGTATTCACCCTTCTCGATACTGCTAAACGTGTGTACACTGCCTTGCTTCAACTCTATCTCGAAATCGAACGACCTGAAGACAGTAATGATAATAAATATAAAGATAATCGTCGGTTGGTGTCTCATTTCATCTAAAGTTATTTAGGAGGCCTCTGTGTGTTGGCTTCGGCCTGTATGCCTTACATAAGCCTGGGACCTCAGGGTCCTGAGAAATAATTATGAACTCAAAGATATAATAATTAAAATAAAATTTATTTAAAAAGCATAACATAACATCACGCCCGCAATCCCCGATGGGTTAGGCAGAGGTGTACCCATTAGTACACCCACATTTCGCCAGTTATGTTTACGTCCCATGTAATAGGGGGCGAGCCTATTGCCATCAACCGGGCACAAATCCAGACTCCGAGCTGCTACTGAGAAATTCCTGATGGAAAAACCCAATAACACTTTGCCCGACCTGGGAATCGAACTCAAGACCTCATGCTCAGCAGTCGCGCTTGCGACCACTAGACCAACGAGGCAGGATTTAAAAAGCAATGCAAGCATAATCAGCCTAAATGTTCCCAGTTGTTGGGTTGCAAAATTCTATCTAGTCTATCTGGTAAAAGAAGTAGCGTAATCCTCCACCACGCGTTCCCAAACCGTATTTTTGTACATACTCGGTCCATTTAGCATACAGCACTAGAAAAATAATGGCCAAATAACGGCAGTTACTATATTGTTGTTGAAATGACTGCTGTTACTGACATTATTTTTGTAATTGGCTAGATAAATATAAGCCAAGTAGACTACACTTTGGCTTTATATTTATCGTGAAATAACAGAGCTTATTATTAGCTCACATTGAAATAACGGTAAAGTTGTAACCGTGATAATGTTGTGGTTTTTCTTATGTTATATTGAATGGAATATAGTAATAATAAATAAGTTGTACCGGGTAAATGCGGGTTACTTTAAACCTGTATGGATACTTTAGCTCAATACTGAAAAAAACATTTGACTAGAACTTCCCGCATGTGTTTGTATGACGATATTTTTTTTTAATTCGAGATTCATTTTCAATCCAATTATATTACTTTTTCTGTTATTTTTTAGGAGATCAGAAGGTTAAAACGTTTTTCGTTTCGAGACAAAATTTCCTTACAGGGTTAAAGTAACCCACATTTACGGTAAGTATTTTTTCCTAAGTTTTCTTTTTGGATGAATATTCTTATTAGATATATAGGGGGGCAAGGCAGTGCTCCCGCCATTAGAATACACATTGAACTATTATACTTACCAGAATAAAACTAATCAAAGAAGAATTACCTTCCTTTCTCATTAAGAATCTGGTTAGAAATTAATACGAACTAACGTAGTATTAAAATTCAGAGAAAAGAAAAGGATGTTCTCAATATTTTAATTTACTTTACTGTCTTATAGAAACACGTTGTCAAACGTCACAGTTTACTTACTTGGTAGACGAGGCGCCTCCTCTCGCGAAGTTCACAGAAGCGATCTCTTCGAAGCGTATGTGCACAGGCGGCTTGTGCACGTATATGAACCCTTTTTCTAGAGGATATAGGTAACCAGCGGCTGCCTTGTACGAACATGCAATTGCCGGCGTTTTATGATGACTGCAATGAAATATAGAAATACATACATAATTATTGTTTAATCTATAAAATTATTCTTAAATTATCTATAGTTCTATACTAATATAGAGGTAATCATCATCTGCCTAGCCTTTTCCCAACTATATTGGGGTCGGCTCCCAGTCTAACCGGATGCAGCTGAGTACCAGCATTTTACATGGAACGAATCCCCTAGGTAAGACTGGTTGTCAGACTTTTTTTTAGCTTCTGAAGACTCGTAACGACTGTCAAAGACCTACGTATGACAGCCGGGACCAACAGCTTAACGTGCTTTCCGAGGCACGGAATGATGTCAGTAATGTATAAGATAAACAATAATATTATAAAGATAATAATATTATGAAAATTAATATTATAATATTTTAAAGAGGTAAAGTTGTTTAATTTTTTATTATTTAGGTAATCTCTGGTCCAGTGTAGCCCCACTATTTGCCAAAGAATGTCATAGGCTATGTTTTAAAGTGCTTATACTTGACTTCCTTGCGGACGAAGCCAGAAGTAGCAGAAGTGAAAGAGTCTTTTATAGTCTTCAGTCTTTTATATACTTAGAACTAGATTTTTGTAAAAGTGTCAAATGTGTTACCCTAAGAAATCTCCGGGGCCAGTCACTCTTCTGTTAATGATGACCTTCATAATTTTTGCGAGGACTTCGTAAGTCGGGCCCGACAATTCTTTGTTTATCTTGCCTTCATATTTCTCCTTTAGTTCTTCCCTGAAACATAAAAGTAATAATAAATAAGTAAGTAGTAATAAATAAAAGTAATAGGTTTATATTGCGTTCCAAATTTAAAAAAGGTCATAACAAAAGTGTATATTTTATTAAATACAGATACAAAAAAAAATCAATAAAATGATTTTTACTTACTCTGTAAACGGTAACTCCAAGCTAGTTTCCTCTTCGATACCAAAGAGCAGTACCAAGTAATGGTACCTCGTCTGACCTTGCTTGATAGGCGGGTCGAGGGAAACTACGAAGAACATCTGCCTGGTGTCCTTATGAGGCAGGAGGAAAAGACGCAGGACTGTAGACATGGGGATCTTGTAGTCGAAGGTCTTACCGTGGAGCTGGAAGAATGTCTGGAACACTTTGATGTCGTAGCGACCACTGTGGACAAATAGATAGCGTGAATATTATGTAACGTATTATAGTCGTTTCACAAGTTTTTACTGGATAGCGCAAGACCGTATAAAGGTCGTAGCCCATTTGTACAGATTGCGCCCAAACAGTATTAGAATGAGCATTCAAATATAAGCTTAAGCTTGTACTCTGTAGACAGTTGCGATTAACGAGCTTGCTGCAATCTAGTTACTGTAAATTGTATCTAGAGAGTACAAGTTTAAGGGTGCGCTTAGAATTACTCTGACCACAAGAACCGCAATAAGTAAAAATTGGGCAACTATTCTGATAAGTTTAGTTACACAGGGCTGGTCGGAATTCTGCTACTCAGCGGCGTATAATGATTCTTGCGGCGGGACAAGTTGCTGCTGTGTGTAAGATCACGCGATATTGTAAAACGCGTCACGCCTATTCTATGGAGGCTTTATAGCAATATCAAATTTATTGTGATAGAAATAGGGTGCATTGTAGCAGCCTCCAGAACTGGCAAAACTTTATTGTGCAGTTGTGGTATCATAATGGCAATAACCAGTTTGGGGACTATCCAATATTTTCATTACAGCATACAATGTGTGGGTAAATACAAAATATCCAACATACCGAGGTGTAAGACACTGTAGCTCCCTAAATATGGCGATGGCGTCACCAGATACAGATATGACGCTGGCTTTGGTCATGACTTGCTGGTGGAATGCCTCCACCGCATCCATATCTCCTCCCACCTCACTTGTCGGTATGTGGAAGCGCATCTCCATTAGAGATACAGGTGTGTCGTCATTCTGTTCACAATAAAAGAACAATATAACATTAGGAAAAATAATTCAATAAAATTGTTATTTCAATGTAAGCTCTATTATTCGATAATAAAACAATTTTTAAGGTATGTTCTAAAGTGCAGTCGATTCTACAATATAACACAATAACTGCAGTTATTTTTCTACAAGTTAGTAGATTTGCCCCCAGATAACACACAAACAGACACAGACAGATATATTTTTTTTCAAATATGTTATTTGGCATATGTACTATGAAAATATCTAAAATAAATGTATTTGGTAAAAACCTGTTATTTTAATATTACAAACAGATACCTTAATTTTAAGTATTTTATGGATACATAACCTCAATGAAGTAGCAATTAGCATTGCACAACATTATGTAAATTATATTTCTACTATTATATTTCTTTAGGCATCAGAACAAAAGTAGGTACAAAATATTTAAAAAAAAAGAAAGTTGAATCTGTCCTATAGTTCTGAATATAAAATGTAACAAAACCATATGAGGAGAAAAAAAAAATGAATTTAAAAATAGAACATTTTTCATCAGAAATCACTTTTTTCTAATAATTTAATTACCTGATGGAACTCAAGTGTGACTTCATTCTTGCCAGTATTGCACTGAGATACATAGTGCAATGGGATTTCAAATGCTGTGTTAGTCCCAACATTGAAGCTTAGAACTGCTCCATTGAACTTAGCCGTGCCCCAGTTCCAGCCTTTCAGAGAGAGCTCCTTCTCTAGCATGTCCTTGTGGTAGTTAGTCTTGAAGAACTTTGCAACTTTTTCTTGTTCCTGGAAACAAAAGTTTATGGAACTATTTAGTACTTTGTGTAGGTTGTATGAAGAGTAATAAAACCTAAAACAGGTTATGGAAATGTTAGCATTTGCCAGAACATTGAATTTGATGGCAAATTAATTTGCTTGTAATCTGGTCCATTCCAGTCCAGTCCATCAAAACATTTTTGCTAAAATGATGGTTTTTTTATTGACAATTCATTGACATTACACAATGTTATTTTTAAAATCTGTGCATAGGACATAAAAGACAACTTTACATAAGCATTTCTTATGGAACTTACTCCATCCTTGAAGCCGCCATATCTGTGTAGGGTACCGTTCTTCAGAAACACTCTCAGGCCCCATGATCCTATGAACTTCTGGAAGTTAACCAGTTCTATCTCATTAGCTGGGATCTGTTCTACTTTACCGGTCTTGCTGTTCTTGAAAACTATGTTTTGGTCCGTCATTTTTAGCCTCCCAGGAACCTGGAATTTAAACATAATATCTTCAGTGATATAACAAAGAAAACAAGAAACCAGAAGTTTAAAAAACTCGTACCATTGCGCCTTTTATTTCGGCCTGCACATCGTTGTATTCGAGAAATTCCATTTTCAAGTTTTAATTGCACTACAAAATAGTAAAGTTTTATTAACTGCTTCAAAATGTGGTCAGTATTATCATCCACGCGTTAATAATTGTTGTATGAAAAAACTAGCGGCATGAATGCATGAACGATCAACGAAATAACAAAATCGACATTCGTTATTTCGATAGGATGATGATGACAGAAGACATTGGCAGAATCTGTCAGGCAGGGTGACCTAACCTAGGGTCACGAAAACAGACTCGATTATTTGTGTTATCGAGTACTTTTCCTTTGAATTCTTAATTATTATTTTATTTAGAAACTTTTTATTCTGTATTATTGCTTATTTAAGTACTTTTTGGCAGGTATCGATTCGAATAAATCTCAGAAAACCAAATCAATCTGAAGTAAAATAACTTGCAGTCGAAGATGTTTTTTCGATAGGTACTTTTGCGTTTAGAACAAATACTTGGCTAGGGGGTCAACTATCTGAGGCGATTGACTGTACACCCTGCACGATTATTGACCAAACCGTTTCAAGCAATCGTGTATTAATCTTTTTGATTTTTTTAAGTTTCAATTGTTTTTTATTATTATTATTATATTATATTTATCTAAGCACCATTTGTTTTCTCATTTGTTGGTTCTACTAAAACTGAACGGCGTCATGTCATACGATAATTATGTTTTATCGTGTATTGTGAACTCAATCCCTGATTTATCGATACTTTTTCTTTCAATTATTCTTTGTGATTGTACTCAGCACGAATATGGTCTAGATATTTTCTATTCGATACCGCCCTAGGGTGACCAGATTACGGAAGGACTAGCATGTTGTAGATTAATGCACTGAGGTTTGTGGTTTGCTTTCACTCACATCAATAGAATTTTAGATAATATAATAAGCGCCTAAGATCTCAATATAATCTAATTTCTACCGTTTGTACCTTAGGTATTAAAATGAAAATATTTTATACCTTACACAGAAAAACAGAAAATTCAACTGTAACTTGGTAGAATGCTTTGTAAACTTAGCTCTAATGTCAACTAGACATCACTTGTGTTCATTTCATTGTCAGTCATTCAATTCAATCACTCATTTTTTGTGGGCGAACGGCGGACGTGCATTGTGTTGTAACTTTCGGAACTATATACGTTAAAAATATTTTTTATTCGATAATAAGCTGTGTTTGGAATTAATTTACTCAAAATATTGAAATTACAGTGGAGAATTGTGTAAATGCTGTGACTGATAGTAGCTAGTCCGCCATCATTTATAAATTGTGTCGTGTTTGGTCTAAGTACCTCCGCTAGTTGCTATTTTTCGTAGGTGTGTTTCGCATGTGTGTACTCTATGGCGTCATTATCCTTGCCGCGAGTCCTCCAGCTGAAGAAGAACAGCTTGGATGCTGAACGCGAGCAGTTTGAGAAGTTTCAGGTATGTTTATTAAACCTTCTCAAACTTGCAATTTTGACCTTGCCATAATTTCTGTTTTGTACGATAAACTCACAGTTGTGTGGAAAATGTTAAATATTTTACTTCTCAGTTAAGTCCGGTATCATATAGGAATAGTTGAAGCCTTTCCTTAGTTATCTAGAGCTATACCACAGTGGCTACACTATTAAAAAAAAAAAAAAATGTAGAAAAAAATACTACAATGATTTATACTACACCCTAACATCTAAAGTGGAGGGTCACTAGGGTCATGCTTATTATGAAAGCTTAATAAATGACTGGTCTCTGAAATGCATTAAACATGTACAAGGACTTACAAAAAAAAGGCTGACTTAAGCAGCTGTGTCCACATACACTGGTGCACTATAATAATATCCTGCATCAAAGGCTAGTCTCCACTGAGAATGGCCATCATCAAATTAAATATAGTCAGGAAGACTGGTTGCTTCATGTGACTTAGGACAATTCAATTCGTTTTTACACCATCATTTAGGTATTGTGTCAAAAATTCTGCTATAAAAAGAAATAAAAACATTAATATAAGTATATTTTAAATTAACAAACAAACTCAACCTTTAAATATAGTTTTTTGTAACCTTATTAAAATTAAACTGGTCAAGTATTTTTTACACTTTTGGGGAAACAGCGGAGATTCAACAACTGTTAATTAAGTAAGAGCATGCAGCTACAATTTCCAATATATGTAATTAACAAAATTACAATTTGGCTGAAACTACATGATTTATTTCCGAATGTAAAACCAACAATCTTGGGGAAACAGACAGGATTTGAAAACTTTAAACAAAAGCATATTGCTTCCAATTCTGATCTGATTATCAAAATAAAATTCCAAATATAAAAAGAAACAATTATACGCACATGTATGCTAATATTATAATGTCGAAAAACTCTGTTGTGTTTGTTTAAGTGCACTAATTTCAGAAAATACAGGTCCGATTCTGGAAATTCTTTCACTAATAGGAAGATACATTATCCTTGAGGAAATGAGGCTACATTTAATTCCTAAAAAAATAGGGATTTCTAAGAAAATTCACATGTACGAGGTGACAGGCAAATCCTCATTAATTACTCATAGGTGATATTAAAACTATTGTTTTTAAAAGCTACTTTTTAACAGGACAAGACAATTTATTTTATTAACAAGACAATTTTTTTAACCAAGACTTCAAGTCTTGGTTAAAAAAATTGTCTTGTTTTTGCATGCTTATTTTGCCACTCAATTAAACTTGGGCCAGTTTAATAAATTCTTATATTACTTACAACAAAGACCGCGGACATACCAATTTGGAGGGAAATTGTCAGTTGCGCCACTGTTGCGGATACCGGCTTGTCACAAACCGTGTCGGTTACGTCATCTCCGCCACGCCACCTGTGTATACAAACACTGACATAACTTAGAACAGGGTTTCCCAACATTTTTTATATTATGACTCTTTTTACGTGTTATCATGTGTGTTTACACTCTCCCCGCGACTTCCTTCGAGAATTCTTTCGGATTTCTAACTTTTTATAATAAAATATAGCCTATAGCGTTCAGTGATAACGTAGCTTCCAATAAGCGAAAGAATTTTTAAAATCGGTTTAGTCGATCTAGAGATTTCCCCCTAAAACCTCACAAACTTACAAAATCTCTTTATAATAATTATTAGTATAGATTTATATCGTAATTATTACTATTTATTAGAAAATGTAACAGTATAATGATTGTGCAACAATCAACGCGACTTGTGCCTCTATAGTCACGCGACGCCCTCAGGATAACTCCACGACGCTCCAGGGCGTCGCGACGCACAGTTTGGGAACACCTGACTTAGCATATGAATAAAAACAGCAAACAAATCTCACTAATCGCACCATCTATCTCTTTGTCTATGCCACACATAGTTACCGTGTCTAATCGCGGCATTCTTTATGTTACATCTATGTTTCCGGCGGTACGTAACTTTGCCTTCTGTCCTGAAAATCCTATCATTCCTATCAAATGATTGTTACACAGTTACACTAGATAACCACCATACAATTCGACTCAGCGTCGCTAAAAAAAAGAGTAGAGCTTTAACATTCGTAAAAGGTACATAATAGTCCAAACTCAAACACAGTAGCTTGCCCTAGACGGGCCGATCAATCCGCCTAGCCTTTTCCCAATTATGTTGGGGTCGGCTTCCAGTCTTACCGGAAGCAGCTGATTACCAGTATTTACCATGGATAATACGATACCCCTTGGTAAGACTGGTTGTCAGACCTTCGAGCTTCTGACGACCCATAACTTGCCCTAGACAGGCTCTGTATCAAAATTTGTTTGGGAGCCACCCTACCTAACTGCAGCGAAGCCCAAATGGTTGGTAAAGATTTTTAAGTAACAAAACGTACAATATGTGTATTTTTTCCCGGAAAGTTAGCTTACGATCTAAGAGGTTGAGTGAGATAGTGGATAATATTTAAAAAAAAATTGCTTACAAGGGTTCGGAGCCTTGTATCTTTGATATGGATTATACGGCGGAAGGTACGCCTCTCGTCAAAAGGCCTAGCCTTAATCAGTCCACAGCTAGACATAGGTCACCCGAGGTGGTGCTATAACACCCGTATCTTTGTCTCCCGCAATTATTTCAGCCAGCACGATCGCAGGTCTCAGTCCAAGATTTCGGTCCATCTGGCTGGGGGGCATCGCACGCTACCATGATTTACGACCAAGCATATTCTGAACTAAAATCCGAGCATTGTTATCTATTCAAAATAAATATCGTTAGACATAATAATCACGAATATTCAACAGACAACTTTTTTTTTTCACTCATGCGTACAGTTTTTGATACTAAGCACCACATGTGGCATCTTGAAACATGCCTCGCTATTATTAACTGGTTTTTAATAGACTATCTTAATATTTTTTTATAGATTACGAATGCGTTATTAATTAATTACAACCGATTTTAATACACAACAATCAAATACTAGCAATTTTATTAATCTAATAAGCTTTATTCATTCTTGCTATCTGTTCCAATGATGTTTTTGTAAACTGGTTAATCCCGCTTGAGAAAACTTTTCCTAACTCGTCTACAAACAATATTAATGACTAGCTGTTTTATTCGATACCTAGCCAATAGGTTGCGGTAGTGATAAGCGAGTAGCCGATAGTTCGCTATTGCAGAGTTTTTTTGTTATCAAACAGATAAAGAACGTTGTGAGGACTCACGCTCGATAACTTATCAAGTGCGATACTTTGTTCGCTAACAACACTCAATTTAGTTACAAATAGATTCCGAGGATAATACTCGTGGTATCAGAAGTTTCTAGCTAAAATTGTTCTGTGGAAATCAGTGTTTTTCATCATTGCTTTACGTCTGCAGTTATTTTGGTAAGAGTTTTGCGCAGCATGCACTTCAATAATGTATCCAAGATCTAATCCCGGCACAAATGTCGGGTGAACGAACTCTATTTGGAGATAAATATAGTTCTTTGTTTCGTTGCGAGCTCTGGTGAAGGAGAACAGAATACAGTTTTGTAACAAATATCTTTACCGCAGTAGCACCTACCGTTTCTCCAGTGAAAATTATATCAGCACTTACTTATTTACCACAAAATGCGGTTTCAAGGTAACGTTGCTTGTAATTTTCGTTGTACTCATCATAATACACGCAAGTTAACTGAGTAAATATGATGGTATGTAGGTGTCAAGGACGCATCACGCACACGTATTTTTTTAGTCCCAGTTACATGTTACTGTTTTCCTGCATCATTCATCTGCTAAGCAAAGACCTCCTCCAAGACTTCCATCTTTTCCGATCCTGGGTTAAAATTCACCATTGATCATTTGTTTTATCTAGCCAGCTTAGGTCTACCACGTCGCTTTTTGGCTTTTGACTGTGTTAGGGCTCCACATAGTGCCTATTTTCCCTCATAGCCTATTGATCATTAGCCACAAAGCAGAAGTGGCCAGTCCAGTCCCCACTTCAACTTTGCGGCTTTTGCGCTCAGTGATTTGTGCCTTGGAATAATCAATATTTCTTTCTTTATTCAAGTAGGCAGCAAGTCCTTAAACGAGTTAAGTGGATGCCACTCAACTACGATCCTAAGCTTCAGATTTATTACTGTCGAAGCAGCAAAATTCCCCGTGATCTTCACACTGAAAGTTTTCTTATTTCTTAATAAAATAATGGCTGGCGAGTTATTCAGTGCCAGCTATATTATTGGTTGCCTGTTCGGAGTCGTCAGTAGTCCAGTAAAACGATCATGATTGTTCGTTTCCGCCCGTAGTATGCTCCACAATTTTATTCTGCATAGGAAATGAATATGTGTCACTTGATCGTGTATTCGAACTTCGAAATCTACGTTGAGAAAATATTTGTCTTGGTTACCAACTAACACACGCATTTTGTTCGTCCATGGTGCAGAGAAATTCGTTGAATGAATAACCATGCCGGAACTCGTATAGCCTGACCTCTGGCTAAATAAGTACTTCTCCCAAGCACTCAGTACGGTCTACTGCGATTACTATCTACATTTGCGAGTAACGCAACAATTTCTATTTCGTTTGAAAGTAGTAAGTAAAACATTCGTGACTATATTGCTCGTAAAAGCTTGACACCGGTTCACTACCTACCTTTATAAATTGTCTGCAAAATAATTTCACACGTCTACGTAACAGGGCAATAGAACAAAAATATTCTAGTCTATGAAGCAGTTCTGCTTACTTACGTCATAATTACATTACCAGGAATCCAATAGAACATGGGAACTCTGAGATCGTTGTTTTTACACCATCATTGTAGTTGTTTTCGTGTCGCACTTTGTTCTAAACGTGACGTAAATATAGCACGTTTATACCTACCCTTTACTAAGATTATAGAATCTTAGGTGAGTCATGCAAAGGTTCGTAGATCAACAGACGAAACGGGACGAACGATTCCGAACTACAGCCATATGAAAAATAAATACGGTCTGTACAAAAGAGAGCTAAAACAAGTAATTAAGATAGCTATTTATCATGTGGCCAGGTTAATGACTACAAATCTTATCAAAAAGAGCAAAGAATCTTGAATCTCTGTTGACGTTTGGATATAATTTAAAGTAATTTAGGTAGATCGAGTATCAACGCAGACAAGTCATAAAAACGTTCATAACTACCTCAACTTAACAGAACAAAGATGTATCTTAATATAAAACTTAAAACTGAATCAAGAAAAACATCTGCATCTGCAAGCCTTGTAGGCGTTAAACAGATAGAGGTCAAGATTTCGATACAGTGAGGTCAGCCTTACAGCTTGCCTTATAAGAAACGTGAGCTATTATTCCTGTGGCTGCGATATCACCAATAAATGCCACGTACATGTCGCAAGCCAGACCTTATTTGATATATTGGCATTTGTCGAGTAATTGAACACTACAAATCTAGTAGATTCGGCTACACGATTCCCAAACGGATTAGGGCTAGGTGCTTGATGGTAGTGGCCGTAATGGGTTTTTCAAGTAGGTCTGCAGTTCTGCACAATACAAAGTACCCATAAATGGTTAAAACACCATCTTCCGGCCAATAATATTGCTATTTTCCTCATAAACATTAGAAAAAGTCACTAACATGATCTAATTTCGTTATCTTTAGCCGTTGCCCTTCCTTGAACTACATGACTATTCTAAATAATATTATCAGCAGTTTGTTTTTTAAATGACTAATTTGACTAAGGGGTTTTCCAGTTCCTCCATATAGTTAGTACTTGCAAGGTGTGACTAAGCTTGTATGAATGTGCAGCGCAGGACCAATGCCGCGAGCTCTCAAACCGGTTCTGTGACGGAAGAAATATTACCACACTGACCTAGTGTTGCTAAGTTTAATATTTTGCAAACAGATACAACATTTTCTGTAGTATTATGACTAATTTGTGTTTTATTAATTATTTTTAGCTAAAGATGAATGAACGAATGTTTTTGCTGACGTTATCGCACTCTTTCCATGAATATCTTGTTTTGTGATTGAGTCTTTATCTTTGCTGAAGTATAAATAAAATGTACTTATTTAATTCATACGGGTAATTTTTTCTGAAGGTCATGGCCACGGCTAGATATAAAACTGTAATTAGTAGAGTTAAGAGATTGATGAAATAAAGAGCATTCGATCATTTAATCACAGAATACACACCTTTGCAGCAACTGTTTGGCTAGATCGTTACTTCCCAAGCAAGTCACAGTAAGGCTCGACAGTTGCTTGAAGACTTAAATAAGTTGTTCTAACATTTTCTATTCCGTCATTAAACGCGTTTGCAGCTTTCTTTCAATGCATGTCTCGATGCGTTTAGCCATTTCTAGTAATGCACCTGACTACATTTAGCTTTCTATAACATTTTCTACTGTTTCCTGAGCTAGTTTCTCATATTTCTCTATTGCACGTTTATCTTATGTTTTGTGGAGCATGGTGTTTATTAAGATCGTTATCGCGTGGCCAGTAATGTTGTAGAATCGTATAAAAATGAGAATTGACGGTCGAGGGCATATGAGCTTTGAAATTAATTGCAACTGTGTTTGTTTTGTACGCTTGTTAGCATCACATGTGTGGTTCTTCTATAAGAGTTACTATTTCTTATTCCGCAATTTGTTTCGGTGCATTTCGCAATTTATTAGTATTTTCTAAGATAAGATTCATTCAAAAAAAAGAAGATTCATTTAAATATATTTTCCAAAAAAATAAATAATAAAAAATATATTTTTCAACCTAGATCAGACCGTACGTTGGCTTCCAATTATGTACTAGATTTTTCTGAATCCAAAGCGCTTTACAAATCCAATAATTTCAAGGATAGTAAATTATATTTTCCTTATCAAAATAAATCACCATAAACAATTTGAATACGAAACTCTCATCCTTTCTCAATTCCCCTTGAACGTTTCAAAGCGGGGTCCAATTAGCATAGTTCAATATTGGCTTGGGCATCATAAATGTTTGCTGCAAACTAGCACGTTAGATGGGAAGTGGCTCGGTCCGTAGCTCCATAGGTACTTTGGGGGCAATCACCGCAGCATTCTCTTCCGCTCTGCCTTTACACATGTTTGATATCATTATGACACTCGTAATGCTCTTAACTGCGGTAATGATAATGTGTTGTTATCATTAGATGTGGTTTTGCGCCTGCAAAGTTCTGCTATTAAACACATGTGGATAATAATATGGTTTGAAGTAATTGAAGTTGTAATTGCTTTATATGTATAGTCGTGCATGGTGCTTAGTCTGTTATCGTGGCAGAAGACAAAATATTTGGCAAGTCACATTTGCAGATAACCGAATTCTATTTTCTGCATTACCTGCTTCGTATTATTAGTTTCATAGAAGAATGTGTATTTATCATAGGGAAATGGGCACGTTATCTTTAACTAATCAGTTTTTCTACAATTTAAGTTGGATAACATCATTTTGTTGGTCACTATAGTTGACACATTTACTGCAAGCTCTGTTCGGTCGTGCCGTGGGTGGCAATCAGACCATTTCAAATGAGTCTTCCAACATATGTGCATAAGTAACGGTTTCCCACAGTTTTCGTTTATGGTTTTTCTACCGTCAAGACAATGATTTCGGTATACCTTTGATACTGCGATACTTTCCTGTTGTAATTATTTAGAAATGGAATTGGTTTTCGGCTTTTGGTATGGGAATTTTGGATATGATGCCGGTAGAGTAGGAAGACCAAACAAACCATGGATGAATTAATTACCTGAAAGATATGCATATTACATCCAAATTCCTGTTTAGCATTGAAATAACGGCACGTGAAGCTATGCGCAAAATGAGAACTGACCAAATTGAGTAAGGTTTCGTTGCAAAATCGATACCACTGATTGTTCCAAGAGTTTTGTAACCAATATTTCCTAAGTTACTTTTAGTTTTTGTAATAAAGATTAGTTTTAAATAGTTATATGACAAATTCGCTTCGTCTGTCGATTCGCTACGCATTGCGTGCGACTGTTATCGCTACGGCGACCGACTCTGGCGCATATTCGATGCTTTCCTCGCGTCGGTAACGGATCAGTGATAGTTCGATGTTCGATGTAACTGGTTACGTGTTGTTAGCTGTAATAGTGGAGCTGCGACAATCGGGGCGTAACACTGATGTATGTGGTGCAGGCCTGGAACTGATTGTTACTTTCCTGTCGACTGACTGTGTCGTGTTTCCTAATGTGCAATTGGTGGTTTCTCAACTAGCTACACAAATATCAGGGTTCCAGATGTCATACTGATTTGCGAAAGACAGGATAATTTCAGTATTCAAATTATCCTCATGTCAGAAATATCGGATCGCATATAAGAAATGTTGCCGATTAATGGAAATTCATTTCTGCATATACGTTCTTTCATGTATATGCTTTGGCATTGTTCAAAATCCCGTTCATATTTCGGTTGCGTGTCTTTTTGACATTTAAAGAAAATTAGCGATGGCAAAAGAAATGATTTTTTTTCATGGTTCATAAAACGTTTTAAACGAACTTTCTCATCGGATTAGCGGAGAAAGTAAATTAATTTATAATTATTTGAGTCTATCAATTTATCGCACATCACGGAAGAAACTGCGAAGTTAATATTCCCACGAACGTTCAGTAGACTTTAGTTATGGGTTATGGTAGCATATAGCCGCGGCTAGTTTAATAAAAATCTCAAACTAGATTAGTAACAGTCCGTCAGTCGCTAATTCTTTCTATAATACCACGTAGATGTGAATGACACTAATTGTATTTGTGGTTGACGCTAATGTTAATGAAATGTGTTAATTCATTAAATTAGATTAGTCGTGCGCACTTTTTGACGATGATGCTTCATGTGTCCTTAGGACTTCTTATCGAATAAATTTTACGGATACCGAAATCAATATTAGTCTAGCTTGTCTAGGAGTTGGCTTAAATAGTAAGACTATCCTATTATTATCTCACTGTAGGGCAAAAGCCACTTCCCATATAAAGAAGGCACGAGCATTGATCACCACGTTTATTCAAGGCGGATTGGCGATTTCAGACGTATCAATTTTATTATAAGTCGAGGTTTCCTCACGATGATTTTCTTTACAGATGTCAGTGATGTCCAAGATAGACTTAAAAAAAAAACCCACAGACTCGTTTATGAGAGGCTGGGCGCCTTAACCACTGGGCTATCATGACACCACGAGTAGCCACAAGCCACAAGCCCCACAATTGCATTGTTAATTACATCTTTAACTGTGTATTGTGTTTAAACGATGGGAATTTCAATTCATCTGCGTCTAGTATCTTTCTGTTGTTCGTATAATGCCTCCCTCGGTTGTGAAATCGTCACTATTGTGAATGTACGATTGTCTTGGCAACTGCGTGGGTGATGCCGGGTTCTATATCATATATTATAGAGCCATGATAGCTGGTTTACGTGGGCTAAAAGTGTTTTAAGAGCTTTTAAGATATTGATAGACTTAGTTCCAATTTTTAGTTACCTTTTTTACGAAAACAGTTTTTGAGTGGTCAAACTAAACTTTAAATACCTCCACGACCATTACTGTTGTATGCTAAAGTTATTTCCCAGGTATAACTTTTGTCCACTGTTGCTAAGTTTCATGGGCAGTGTGCGTTGATAAGATATACAGCTCATTTTATAATGAACCTACAAGTAAGAACTACAATGCAACAAATAGTTTCTGAAATGGCGAAAAGCTACATTATTATGTAGCTTTTCGCCATTTCATTGCCCTTGTATTATTTAATTTCCGTGACTCTTGCAGTGGGTAAGATGGTTGAGCATATTTGAGAATCCATACGTAGTAAGTACAGTAAGTCTTTAATAAACATAAATACTAATAGTATAAATAATTATAACAGGCCGATTTATGCCCTTTACGGAAAGGAAATCAATTGATTAATTTATGACGAATATATGGTTTCCCAGCGGGTGAAATAACTAAAGTTTTAATGTTTGCCCTTTAATGATGTCATGTTTTTTTCCAATCCGATTGGTGGTAGTTCTAGAGATATGCGCGTTTAAAAAACAAAAAAACAACTTTATTAGGTATATTAGTATAGATGAGTTATTGAGTTAGCTGTACTTAGAATAGCTACTTGTCCGCTTAAATAAAAACAGATGGTGTGAACTGTGAACACCAGTGATTCGGGACACGACTGCATCCGTCAAACGGATCAGTGTGTTCGAACGGAGATTGTATCTCGTAAAGTGCAGTTTCCTGATTTAGATGCGCCGACGCATGCCCGGCGTTCGCAGCGTGGGATACGCCGAGTTATTATTGTACCTAACTGTTCGTATTTTGTTTATGTGCATTTTGTTATTCTATGGTTGGGGGAAATGGGTGGTAGCAATGGCGAAAGGTCAATTTTTGTAAAAGGGAAGCTGAAGCATAAATTGTTGATTTTATTAAGTCTTGTACAATTAGATATACAACTATTTATCGTCAAACCAGAAAACGACACAGGTTTTTTATGTTTTTATTGGATGGTGTTATACTTAGGTTCACTTTCCTTGCAATATTGAAATTTTACAAAAAATAACATTCTTATTATGCACAATGATAATTTTTTGACCTATTTTTCATCTTACTGTTTGCATTGGACATATAAACAGATAGTGTATTAGTGTGTGTGTCATTTTGAATGACGATAGTGTAGGTAGCTGTTATTCCGAGGGAAAGCCAGAAAGTTAATGGAGTTTCGCAACGGGTGGAATTATTGCCAGTCAGTTACGTGGTACATAATTTTAAAAACTTGGTTTAGATTTTGCATACGGTTAGATTGGGTTATGGAAGTAGGATACTAGGAAATACTTGTTAGTGACTCAGGTAGTTAGGTAAATACTTAACGGGTACCCAGTACCTAACTTAATTACTATAATTGGACTGTATGCTTAGTGAGCGATGTATTTAGTTGAAGACTTGCAGCATATTACTGAAAAATATGGGTGAGGCGACATCTAAAATATGTAATTCCTAACTTATAATTATTACAAATTATAAGTAATCCATACTGTCCCACGGCTGGGCTAAAGCCTCCCTCCATTCCTTCCATCGGCCGCGCTTTACGCTGAAGATTATTTTTATGTTTAATAAAAACATTAATGTTGATATAATCTGGTGAAAAGCTGAGAGTTTGTTATTTGTCCGAATTCGCTAATCTCCGGAACTCTCGCTTTCATAAGAAGATACGTTTTCTGTAGGCTATATTTTACTATCAAAAGAAATAGGTAAGTGATCCGTTAGTTAATTGGCGCGGATGAAGTCGCGGGAATAAACGAGTACCTAATTTTATAATGTTTTGGCAAATATTTTTATGACCTAATTGACTTTTATTTATATAATTTTGTCTTAACATTTTAAACACGCGATCTAGTTACTTAACGTAACTTATTTAATTGCGTTATGCAAGAAGGAATGTGCGAGGTCACTCACTCGCATGGAAATATGAACCTATACCACGGTATGTTACGTAAAGTCATAATTTTCTTTTTAATTGAAACGCGACGTGTGTTTACGGAACCTTTAGTTATGAATAAATAATAATAATAAAGCTTATTAACCATTGTTACAGTAGTTATGTTTTAATTTAGCCTCTGCCCGCGACCGACGTCGTTGTCCGCATGGATTTTTTCAACCGCGTAGTACTCCGCAATTTCTATAACAGCCCGTATAGATGCAGTGATTTCAAAATTCAAGACTGATAAAGTTAAATTGCGCATCAAAATAAGAGCTCATACCATATGAGCGGGATTATTGGGGCTAATCTTTTTAGCCTCTTAGGGCCGTCTCTATGATGTCTACATTCAAATTTAGTCTCCAGTGAGCCCCCAATTAGTTAATAATTCAACTCAATTTGACAGCAAACGGCGTCTGATCTCCCAAAACAGAATTATGAAAGTATGCCAACAGAAGCCTTACCTGGCTTATCTCACTTACTGACGCCCACTTATTGATTTTGTACCGCTATTTTGGTATAAATATAGGTACGGAGGTACATGAATGTGTACGTAGCATCCACTTAATACCTTACGCTGGCCGCATACGTGCCACATGCGAAAGCTACAAACGTCGCCATCTAAACCTAAAAGCCGTGGTGTGGCGACCACAGACGCCAACCGTGTGTGGCGAGTCCATATAGGTAAAATGTATGAAAATTACAGGAATTACGGTGGCGGCGTTTTCTGGTTGTGCTCGGTGGCCCGTGTGCGACCAGCGTTATGCTAACAATAAAGCTATGACTAAAATTATGCGAGGTACCTCATCTTCTTTGACGATCTATTCAATATGGAAGATAATGTTCTATGAATGGTGTTTTTACAAGATAGGCAAGAGATTATTTTGGCTTCGCTGACGAAAATTAAAACATGAGTCTTTGTAACGACTTCCTTAACAGACTTCCGTCTATTGAAAACTGAGTAATGCTAAAAACTCATGCTATACATATTTACCGACTTCAAAAAAAGTAGGTGGACCTCAATTCGATATTCTATTTTTTTATTTTTGTTATCCCAGAAAGTCAAAACTAACCTAAATAATTGGAAAAATCTTTTTTATTTTTATTTGATATACCTACGTACTGTACTAATTTTAGAAAGGGACCAATATGGAGGAGATTGGTCCCATATTTAAGTTTTAGATACATGCATACTTTCGTCATTTTAATATATTCCTACCATACCATGCTACCTAGACCTACCATGTTATCTCTTCACCACCTTTGGTTGACTGTTAGAGAATGCCTAAGGCATTAATTCCGCCTTTGTACTTTTGTTGCATAAAGTTTAAATAAATAAATAATAAACAGGGCAGACGTGGCAGTTGCATCAATTAGAGCAGCTCAATCTGCAAATCGCCATAATAATGCCGTCAACCTGTAAAGGAACTTTGTTATCAGCGCACAAGTTGTAACAGGTGCACCTCAAATATATACTAAAAGCTCAACACACTGCAAACCACTTAACAGAACACCTGATTTATGAGCCTATTTGTGTTTAACACCTGTCTAAAACCGAGCTCTCAGTGAGCAAGCCAGTCTATTTGATGTAAAATTTTTGGCAAATTATTTAACTTTGGAGCCGTCTTACCGGTTTTCTTACATTAATTATGTTCTCGCAACGCTCCAATTCTTATATATTTTTTGTTTGTTGCAGGTAAGGTGTTCCGTTTCATTGGACTGGTGATTTTTTTGCTTTAGACTCTCAGTTCATATTTGCATGCTTGGTGCAAGAAGTTCAGTTGAGTGAGTACCAGAAGGCCAATTCTAATTAAAAATCTAGTATCAATCTCATCTCAATCAAAGTAAAAGAAAAATGGTAAATTAGAGGTGTGCTTGATAGATTAAGACTGAGTTCCTAGAAGTTAGAAGAAATCGTTTAAAATCTAGTCTTAATTTCATCTTAGCGTCAAATGTCAAAAACACGTAAATAATACAGATAAATTAGTAATCTTTTTGACAGATGACGACTCGAGATTAGAATTCGAACGTTCCTAAACTACGGGAATTGGCTCTCTTTACGTCAGTAACTCCCATTTTGTAAATACCCATGATCCATTTTCTTGTATCTTAAATGTTTAAATGGGCATGTAAATATTCTCAAGACAATAATAACTGTTCATTTCACTTGTACATACTCTAAAAGCGTAGTACATCTTATCTGATGATTATAATGTAACTTGAGAATTTCAAATTGGTTATTAGTTTTACGTCTAGGAATGTCAAATGAACACTGTGACGTCATACCGCAAAGATAATTAGTGTGTACCCATTTTTTGCATGATTGAGAGTTGACTACGTTTGATGTTTGTTGTCATACCAATGCAGCGTTTGTAAACACAACGTACAAACATGGATGTTGCCTAAAATTTTAATTCATGCTGTGCTACGACATCTGCACGTACACGCACTGCAGTCGATATGGACTACTATCCGACCATTATTAATAAGAATGTCACCTTCACTAACAGTACTAACCGAGCGTGGCGCATCTTCATTTCAGCGCCACAGCTTGGCACTTTACTAATGCATGCAGCTGATTCAGCCACCGCCGAACACTAACCACTCGCTATGGCCAACCCCAACGACAAGCGCTACTATCATCTGGTAAGTGTACATTTACGTTACTTTTCAAAAGTTACTAGAAATACTGAAAATCCTATAGGTTTGGGAGAAATCTAAATGCTTTCATGTACTTATTGACATTTACTTTTTGCGACTATCTTCTATGAGGGGTGTAATAAGACACATCACATAGCCATTAACTAACGCAAACCCATCAAACTAAATAAATTGCTGGGAACCGACTTTTATTTTTATTAAAAATTACTGTATAGTAACGAGATGTATGAGCTTGAGCGTGGATGAGGCGAAAGGAGTTTGTAAAGATCGTAGCAAGTGGCTTTTTGTGGTTTCTGCCTATCCCCATGAGAAAAAGGCGTGAGTTTACATATGTCTACTGTACGGTGCAATAAATGCATCCAAAAGTACAGTGGTCGAGAGGGTATTTAAAGTTTAGTTATAACAATTAAAACAACTTTTCGTAAAAAAATTTGGAATTTTGACCTTAAATATCTCTGTAACCAGAAAGTTTCCAGGTATGGTCCAGGACAAAGAAATGGGAAAAAGTAGGAGTAGTGTAACTTTCTTTTTCGTTAGGTGTCATTTTACACCCGTCATATCTTGTCATTGATTCTGATTGGTTTGAAAGCCTCTATCAATGAAATATGAATACAATACAGATAGTTATGAATACTTCACGCACGCCTAACTACTTACTAACTTTTCTGAGTTAACACAACGTATAGTCTCACGTTTCTGTATCGTTACCAATTAACAATGCACCTGTTATCACGCATCAACGATTATTTCTATCATTGTTCCGTTTCGTTCCACAAAAATGGAACGTGCTATTAAAACTCTAAGGGGGAGAATTCTCGATGTTCTTACAGAAGCGACTGTCGAGTCACGACTTGGGTTTGCAAAACGACAAAAACGTCGCTCTCATGCCTCGGAGCGCTACTAAATCTAAAGCTATCTTCTCGCTTCGTGCTTCTCGATTCAGCTGAAAAACGTTTGCTTTAATGTGGATAAAAAGCTTCATCGACCTATGCTATGTTGGATTGTACATTTGTTAGGAAATTATCTGCTGCTGTTGATCGTCTTGTTGCTTTAATTGACACCAACGGAAACATTTTAATCACCATAATTATCTCTGTATAAATGTATATCACTCATGAATTTGTACATTCAAATATTTTTTATAGCCGATTGTCAATCAAGCCAATCGTTTTATCAATTCGACTAGTATTCAGTTGATATCTATTCCATTGAATCAAAAAGTTATCTCGTCGTAAAAAACACGTTTTCCTTATTTTTCTGAAGCAAACAAGACGTTACTATATTCGAAAGATTTTTATGTTATTTTTTCCGACTGCGGTTTGCGTACGCCCCATGATATTTATTTATTGCACTGTTGTTTTTAAAGGATGTTACATAATTATGTGGTATAAATTTTAATCATGCACCCCTGGGTTGCGGCGGACTATCCAGACGGTGTCCGGATAAAGCCGGACATCGTCAGGCTTTTGAGATACGTGTCCGGATTTTCTTAGGCTTTTTACATTTAATTTATTAAAAGTTAGGTTAAATGTCGAGTTTATGAAAAATTAAATACAATAACGTTGTCATTTTAAAATTCAGTTTTACCCAAAAGTCCGTCTTAGCAGGTTGGTGGTTCTGGCTTTCCGAATTTAGGATCTGGCAAACCTACGTATATTGCGATGCAATAATTCCTTGTACAAATTCAAAATTGCATTTGTACGGGAATAACAAGCGTATGACGTGAAGCTTAGGGGAAAACCAGTATTTTATAGTTTCAACGAAAATACATAGGTAGGGGAATTCTAAAGTTGTTTTGGCAGAAGACATTGGGTTTTCATAAGAATGTCCTATATTATGTTATTTTTTCCGACTGCGATTTGCGTACGCCCCATGATATTTATTTATTGCACTGAATGTTGTTAAAGGATGTTACATAATTATGTGGTATAAGTTTTAATCATGCACCCCTAGGTTGCGGCGGATTATCCGGACGGTGTCCGGATAAAGCCGGACATCGTCAGGCTTTTGAGATACGTGTCCGGATTTTCTTAGGCTTTTTACATTTAATTTATTAGAAGTTAGGTTAAATAAGTTTATGGTAAAAAATCGAAGAAATTAAATACAATAAAGTTGTCATTTTAAAATTCAGTTTTACCCAAAAGTCCGGCTTAGAAGGTTTTAGGTTCCGGCTTTCCGGATTTAGGATCTGGCAAACCTACGTATATTGCGCTGCAATAATTTCTTGTACAAATTCAATATTGCATTTGTACGGGAATAACAAGCGTATATGACGTGAAGCTTAGGGGAATACCAGTATTTTATAGTTTCAACGAAAACACATAGGTAGTGGAATTCTAAAGTTGTTTTGGCAAAAGACATTGGGTTTTCATAAGAATGTCCTATAGTTTGTAACATATATATGTCACCGGAAAATAACAAGATCCGTAAGTTTATCAATTTACTAGGAAGTTTATAAACTTTCGTAAGATTCTAAACGGGAGATAAATTGTAATATTTTACGTCCACATTTTCGTAAATTTATCAATTTACGACGTCATACGGTAAATTTATAAACTAACGAATATCTATTCGTAAGATTTTATATGGTTCGACCAATCACAGAAACTCTTTTAAATATACGATCTTTGAAATACGTAAAATAACACACTGCTCTCTGATTGGTCAATGTTCATAGTGGCAATGCTTGTGTCCATAGACTTTAGAATAATCAGACTTGACAAACTATAAATTGGAAGCAACAATGCCTGGTTCCTCTCTGGCACGGATGTAGTGAGTTGAGTTTTATATTATCAGTTTCAAAGAGCTATTTAACAGTTACTTGCTAAAATACAGGAATACTCTTATAAAGCACACTAATGAACACTACTTTGCTCTATTTAAATAAAACGACAGCCAACCAATCAGATCGCGCGTAGCGTTTGGTTACTGCTTACTTATTATTTTACGAGTGAGTTCAGTAAGTTTATCAATTTACGAAAATGTGGACGTAAAATATTACAATTTATCTCCCGTTTAGAATCTTACGAAAGTTTATAAACTTCCTAGTAAATTGATAAACTTACGGATCTTGTTATTTTCCGGTGACATATACATATAGGTATATATGTATAGGTAGTTTTAATTCATCTAACACGTGATGTGATGATTTCATGCATTATGACCGAATCCTTCTATTAGTCTGGTTTCTTGTGTATGTTCTTAGTTTCATAAAATAATATAGTTCTATATTTTTAATTGATCAAGATTGAATGATCAGGATGGCAATTCTGCTAACTTTTAAGCTCAATTGCAATTTAATAAGTATTAATCTGTCAAAAATGCCTCTAATTTAACTACTTACATTTTTAACATTGATTGTTGCTGAAATGAGATTGTGACAAGATTTTTGGAGTTTTAGTAGAATTGGCGTTTAGTTGTGTCTTAAGTATGTCAACAATACATTATTAAGAATCTTTTTATGTCACTGTTTATCTGCCATATGATTAATATTCAGTTTGACCGGTCAGTGTATCCCAAGTCCGGTGTTTGGTGCTCGCTAAGAACAAGGCACCAGCCCACATTTCACTTTAGCCATTTAATTTAGATAGGAATTTAAGTCTTTCATTTTCGGAAGTTGTATCTAGGTCGAAATCCTTTTGTTGTATGTTTCTTTCATCTGTTTTGAGCATAGAAGCTGTGACGATCTCCAGTCGCTCAGTATCTTTATACATATTAATGATGTTCTTCAGAAAATCTACTTCAAATTTTTGGTAGTCGCCGCACACTCTAAGTAAGGCTTCGCTATGTCCGTCCGTCTGTCACAGGGCCAACAAATACCAGAAAACGATTCGCACTTGGCCTGTTTTTGTATAGATTATAAGCTAAGCAGGTGGCATTTTATAAATAATTCTTGTATGCTCAATGTAACTTTACCTAACTATGTAAACTTATTTCTGAGTTCTTTTAGTTTCCCCAACGTATTTACTATCTAAAAATATCGAGCAGCAAAGGCAAGGGAACATGTGTTCAGTAGCACTCATCCCCCACTTCTTGTTTACACACAAACATCGGAATCGCTATCAACTTGTGAGTGTTTGTTTGTGTTGCTTTCTATAAATAACAAAATGACGATCGTATTTGGAAATAGTGAAGATTGCAGAACTTTAGTTTGTGAAGCAAATCTTTTGAGATTTGTTTAGAAAACAGATGAACATCGTTATGATTGTTCAATGAATGGAGTTAATCTGGTTAAATGCATAAACTCGGCAGTTCTGTATTGGTCTGTAAAAATCTTCCTAGTTCAGTATACGTGAAGTGAGTTTGAGATGAGGTGCCATTGCACCAATCCTAGTGAAAAATAGTCTCCTCTGGATGTGGGCAGCGCCGGGCCGGTCGTTGTGGCGAACTAAAGGGGAGTCCTATATCCAGCAGTAGACGTCGTTCGGCTGAAATGGTGATGATGCTGAGCTTAAGATAAGCTGTCAACCCAAGTTATCCTAGGGATTAAACGCTCACTTCACGTAAATTAACTAAGGGAGATTTTTACAGAATAAACTAGTTGAACGAAGTAGATGTACCTACTTTGGATAGTTTGTAACCGTCACCTGGTTGCACTATAGTCTAAAGACAAACGAGAACATAACGAGACTGACGTTTGTGGAGTTTTGACTTCACTCTGAGTGGTCGTCTCCTCAGGGCCAGAATTAGCCTGCCGTGGTTGCGGGGCGTCTTAACAGGATACCGTGGCTCCGGAACGTAAAGGGCAACCGAAGGAACAGGGTGGTTTTTTAGTCAGTAAATGTCTGACAGTCCCTTCCGCTCCACCCAGGGCGGAAGGAGTCATTTGATGATTTTTACAACCTAAAAAAAAAGGGCCAGAATTAGATTCACTGATTTATAGTATAGGAGGGAAGAGTAAGTAACACCACTAGGTAGGTACACCAGATTCCCATAAAAAGACAAACTTAAAATTAATGCAAAATATTACAAGTCACAACCCTTTATGAATTAACAATTGAGGAATGATCATTAACATTCTTTGTCCTTGATTTATGTCCTTTGAGAACATAGCAATCATTACTATGCAAAGCTGAACGCAAACCAGCTATAAATAAATATAAGGATATGTCATACATGAGTACTATCCATGTATGTAGTAAATAAGGAAACCAGCATTTATGATACTATCGAATGTGGTGGCAAAGGCTCATTGACATAAGTAGGTACAGTCAGCGACAAAAGTCAAATAACACGATTACTGTTAAATATCATTAAAATAGACAAGAAAAGCAAAATGCACTGCTTCTCAGAATTTAAGGCAATTAGTTAAGTCGTTATTTTTTCTTAATTCTTCATGCATTTCGTATTTCTTTAAACATTGTGTGCAATAAGTAAAGTCTGAAAAATTTAAAATGTTTATAAACTTTTGTTGCTGACCGTACCTCAATGTAATCGTTATTTATATTATATTGTTATAGTGTTCACACGACGCCTTATCTAAATATCGATTATTTGGTGATAAGAACGTTTATAGTATGATTCATAAAAGATTAGGATGTCGAAAAAGGATATTCGTTTTGACATGCATGACTCAATTTTGTTAGCACCTAGATAAACAGTTTAAATAAAGTTCTAATTATATAAAAAAAACTAGGGTTTGCGTGCGAGTTCGTCTGCGTAAATGTCGGTTACTAAGGACGCAAGTGACTCTATCGCGGGATAAAATGTCGCCTATATCCTTCTTTGGAGTTCAAACATACCCCGTGCCAAATATCATTAAAATCGGTTCAGTGGTTAAGAAGTGTAAGCATTACAGACAGACAGAGTTACTTTCGCATTTATAATATTAGTATGAATGTAAAACGAGACTTAATTTTCTTAAAAAGCTGAACTGCAGTTCCTTATATTAAAATGATTTTGTAAAGAGCTTTTGGGGTCAATATCAAAAGAGCAAAACTTCTCAATTAAAGATTATTAAAAATTTGGTTCTTTCATCGAACAGTCGAGCTTTTTACAAAACGAACTTTATTGACATTTTAAAATGAATAGTAAAAGAAAGAAGTCTATTCAGAGCTTCAACTTAAATGAGTTGGTTGAATGATACGATTTCGAAAAGTTTTCAGATGGAAGCACAACTTAGACCAGACCGAGAAATCTCATTTCCTTGCTCCTAGTAGATAGCTATAACTTTGCTTTGGTAGTTTCCATTACGAAACTAACTGGCTGACTAAAACTTTGAACAGTATACTCTGTTCTAAAACAATTTGATCAAAATGTAATCCAGGGTTTCCCAAACTTATGGTGTCTACTGCCCACTTTGATAAAAAAAATATTTTTTTTTCGCTCCCATTTTTTTACCTACCTAAAAACCACTAAGTAGATGAAATTGAAACTCGCCCCCCAAGCCTCTACACAACGCCCCGATTTTTATTCTGGGTCTCTTATCCCCCCCCCCCCTTTAGGCCTGCAGCGCCTACAAGGGGGCGTTATCGCCCACTTGAAAGGCTGATGTAGGTAAGCAAATAGTTCAGAAAATGTACCTACAGATGCCAATTTCTTTGTTTCAACAATGAAACCCTAATTGAAAATTGAACTTATTTTTATAACCTTAATTTTCGTCGACAATTTTAATTTAATAATGTTTAATTCAAGCAATAAAAAAAAATACAAGCAATAAAATAGTCATTAAATCGTCCTAAACGATTAATTCAACATTCAGACACTCTAAATGATTTGGAACGTAAAGTCAAAGTAATTGAAACTATTTTTGTTTGAGCTTTACAAAGTCATTAATTAGTTTACTATTATTGGAACATTCATTGAGTGTTGTGATTCTGCTAAACGCAATATTCTTAGAAGTCACGGTTGACGTTAGAATAGTATGCAGAGCGACATTAGCGATGCCATGACGTAAGCAATTAAGCACTAATCGTCATTGCATACGAATTCCCTTGTAGGTACCGAACATTTTGTGAACTCAATTTCCAGTCATAAAGTGATGACGTCGTGATGACGACATTCGTCAGTACTAAAACAACCAAAATTCCCTTTGACGTGTAAAGGGAAGAATACTTTCAATTATGATTGCTTTTAGCTGTTGCTTTGCGCTGTAAATAGCTATTTAATTTTTTTTACTCCTTCTTACTGAAAATACTTTTATTCCTATACAAATCTAGGGCACATTTTATCCATCTCCTTTAAACTAACTTTTTTTCTCTTTTGTCTTTTTAGTACGAAATTGGCGGTCCCTGCATTATTGATTAGCTCATTAGGTATTCAAACTCAACGGCCAGCTCTTTTGTTTTTTTTTCTTTATTGTATTTACTTGTACTTTCAACTGTAAGTAGGCATCGTGTTCAAAAGGCCGTAAGACCATTTAGGTTAACTCTAAACACGTAATAAAACCAGGTCAGTGTACCTGTGGAACAATACAGTGCATTTTCTCCATTTGCTTTTTAAATGCATTGCATGTTAGGATTTTTATTGTTTACTGCATAACGGTTGACATTACGATTCTAGAGCAAAACTGTTTGACCCCTTTTACATTACCTGGCCGACTACTATGATAAAATGGTGTTATCACATCATAAGCATGTACATATCAACAGTTTAGGTTTAGAGTTTATATCCTTGTTGATTTATGGAAGACAGACCTATGACATTGCAACAAAACGATCTCTTACCTATAAACTTGGCCATGGATTGCAGTAGACCGCCAAAAAACTGGCAAGACCTTGTTCTTGAATTCAAAAACCTTGTTTGTCCTGCAGTATTGTCCGAAGTAAATTTTTTGGCTCTTATCGTAAAGTGAATCGCGGCTTAGTAACAAACTCACGTGTTAGGGGGCGTGTAGGCGGAGGGGAGGGGTGTGCAGCACAGTAACAACAATTTTATAGTGGTTTCTGGCTGCCTAACCACTATAAAGTTTGACGCTTACTGTACTGCACAAATACAACATAATTCATAAATAATTGCTTTGCTATAACAGCTTATTTTTTTCCAGACTCTAGCTATCCAGAAAGCGATCAACGCCATCGAGACGCCTGTAAAAGAGAAACATGTCCGCAGCACTCTCATCGGCACCTTCAAGGAACAGAGCGCCATCACATATTGGGTAAGTAACTTGAAATTTTCAATTGGAGTAGAGCGTTATCAACGAAATGCAGCCAAACTTGCTATGTTAAGGTTTAAAAAGTTTGGGTGCCTTTATAATTAAAGGGACATAGGAAATAGCTGTATCTCTTCCGTCTCTGGTAATAAAGATGTAATGGACGTTTACTTATATCAGGGGTAAGTATTCGATTCGCCTATGGAGGCGTCAGTAAATGCTTACCATCAATTGCAACATAATCCACCAATTAACATAGAGAAAAAAAAATCAAAATGTTAACAATACTGTTTGTGAAAAGTTATTGCCAAAGTAGGAGGGGCAATCAACTACGCGCGGGACCAAACAGATTAGTAGCTAACACAGAGTAACGATTATTATTAGTCGAAATTATCTTTCAAGGGTGTAATTACGAAAGATTAATGACCAAGACTCCCCTTGGTTTACAATGACTTAACGGTACGCAAATGCTTGTCATCTTTGAATAATCTTTCTTAATACTATACAGTCACGTCTCAGAACCCTAAAACATGTTCGGGGGATTCGATGTCTTTCCTTATAAAGTATTACTAGCTATATCTGACTTTTTCATCCACGTTTAATTACTTCTTTTGTTATTGTTCTCCTCCCGTAGATCACACCGTAATGTTATTAGCTTATAAATTTCTTCGATAAACCAGTTATAGAACGGAAAAAGATTTTTTCAAATTGGGCCACTAGTTCCTGTGTTTAGCGTGTTCAAACAAACAAACTCTTCAGCTTATAATATTAGTTTAAATTTCGAGTTGTTGACGAAGAAACCTCGACGTGCATTCTCCAATAAATCACTGCTAATGCGACGGGTCGTCTTGACATAATCTCATGACATTAACAGCTTCCTGACTGTTTGATCGCCATGCTCCCCTTTAGTGATAGGTACACGAGTCGAATTAAACTCGTAATGTCGTGACCCGGTGTCGTGTGATGTCCAATGTGTTGCTACCAGATGGTTTTATTGAGCCAACCAGATGACAGACAAACATTTTCTTAGTAGTAATTTACCTTTACAATTTTGATTGTAGTAGCGTACTTTGATTGATTATATTGTGTCGGCTTTTGTTGATCTGCCCGGAAGATTTTTAATACGGATTTGAAGACAGTGCGAAGTAACGGGAACGTTTCAGGAGTACAAATATATAGGATTAACCGTCAGATAGTGTCTAAATGGCATTGGATTAAGATCGATATTGCGTTAGTATCGGATGTCGGTGACTTTTGGGGAGAGAGTTTGGTGTATCCTGGACAATCAACTGTCAGCCTATCACCATGATTCCAATTATCAGTCCTAAACAGCGCTTACAGGGTTCAAGAGTCCATTGACAAGACCAACCTTATGTGTAACATACGTATAGATCGTATTCTTCATCAATAAAAAGTATCTAAACAAAATTTTGTATCCAATTCCAGATGGTGGCCATACGTCTTCCACTTCAAGAGAACCGCATCGTGGCATGGAAGTTTTGCCACGTGACACACAAACTACTGCGAGAGGGACACCCCGCCTGCCTCGATGACTCGCAGCGTCATATAGGCATGATCGAGAACTTGGGCAAGCTATGGGTAAGTTTCAGTGTATGATAATTATTATGATGTGATGTGTGTGTATGTGATGTTCATTTTCTGTTCTATTGTGAGGTAGGGTATTATGCCACCAGCTATGAATGAATGTTGTAGGAAATCATAAAATAATGCATCATAGCATATTTAGATGATACTTCGATTAGTTTATAGTCCTATCTTGTATATTAAGATTGTACTATAGTATCCATGGTTTAAAGGCAGCGGTATTCGTATAGACCTAAGATAAAAGAAACATGATGTCAATCCCACAAAATAAAATGAATATAGGACCCTTTTACTAAGACTAGTAAATATTATTCAGTCTTTATAAATAACACCGGCTTCGCCCTGTTACAAATTTCCGACGTTTTCGGTGGTTAAAAAAAAAACTTAATATAAACCTTGTCCGGGAAATTATGACCACAACAAATAAAAAATTAGCCAACTCGGTCTAGCCGTTTTCGAGTTTTGCTTTTGATATTTCTTTGGGATTATTTAATTATTTTTAAATTAAAATTCTTCGTTGTGATCAACGTTTTGAAATCTCGACAACTAATCACTTGTCGTAACAGTTTCTTGGAAAGCTAAAAAAATGCACAATTCAAACTTTGTCAATTGATAAGTGTTTGGTAATCCATTGTGTTATTGTACACGGACAAGTATTTCTAGTAAATGTTAAGTAGCCGTGTAATGTAACCTTGATGTTTACATTAAAGTTAGAATAATGTTTCAATTAATGTGTAATTTTTGACTGCCCTGTTGGTTACGCGGTGGTCAAGCGGCTGCTAAGCGTGAGGTCTGGGTTTGCTTCCCAAAAAAATTTGCCAAAAAAAAAAAACCAAAAAACTAAAACAAAAAAAAAAGAAAACAAAAATCTGCTGTTGCATAAAAAAATGCAACACCTATATGGTCAAAATATATGGAACAGCTGAATCTCGATGTACCTACCCGTATTTGACGGGGGCCGGCTCTATGTTCCTAAAACACATTTTGACAATCTAGGACTACGGAATCTACTTATGTATATTTTTTTTGTTTATCACGTTTTTTTTCTAACCTCTGCTCTTTATAACCTTCCCAGGTACACCTACGCGAAGGCTACGGCAAGCTAGTCCACTTGTACTGCAACCTATTAGTATGCAAGCTAAAGTTCCACGCCCGGAACCCTCGCTTCCCTGGCAATATGCAGTTGACTGCTGAGGAGCTGGACGCCATTGCTGAAAACGATGTCAATAATTAGTGAGTTTCATTTAAAGTTTAAACAATACTTGGTCCTTTTGGTTGTGAAGGGACTAAAAGGACCAAGTAACAAAGAACTCGTTATGATTTTCACATTTCTTTTAGGGCTTGTTCGCATTTATACACGGAAGTTTCAATTACCGCGCACTTGATTTTCAAGTGCATCCGTAACTCAACACTTAGAACGACTACTGTTTTAGGGTTTTAGTGGTCGCCTACGATTTTTACATCATTGGTCTTTTTATACTGATGACGATCGAGACTTTGGGGTCTAGATCAATTCATTTTGAAATTTCAGCCAGAAAAAGGGCAAAATTACTTTTAGAAAGAGTTCTTCATCCAGCCATCCAGGTTCTTTGTTAGAGCAATTTAAGAGATGACATTTTTATTACAGTTTCCAGCTATGTGTGGAATTGTTCGACTATATGGAAGAAATCCTGAACTTGCAAGCAGCAGGTTGGTATTATATATTTTACTACCTTTTGTCTTGTAGAATTTTCTGACGGATCCCAATTTTTTTATAATTCATTATAGCACAGTAGCACTCAAGGATAATGTAGCTTCCTATTAGCGAAACAATTTTTAGAATCGGGGCAGTAGTTCTACATACTAACAAAAAAGAATCAAACAAAGTTTTTCATTATAATATTTTTTATTTAATTCAATCTTATTTATTAGAATACGCCATAATCGAAACTTCTTCTTCTTACCAGCCTATTTCTCGAATATATTAAAATTATATTTTCGTCGATTGCAGTGTTCGACAGTCTAGGCAACGCGCGCGCCAATTCAATGACGGCAAGCGGTCAGTGCCGGCTGGCCGCACTCATCCCGTGCGCGCAGGACGCGTCGCAGATATACGACTGTAACGTGCGCCTGCTGTTCCGGCTGCACGCCTCGCTGCCTGCTGACACCCTCGCCGGACATCGCGAGAGGTACCTCATAGCAAAAAATCTATTCATATATTAAAGTCCAACTCAAAACATTTATTTCAATTAGACCATCTACAGGCACTTTTGAATTGTCAAGAAATTGGTGTAAAAAGACACTTAACGAAGCTAAAACTTACGTGTTATTTCAAACATTGTGTTAATTTCCTTGTCCTGGACCAGGATTTCTAGAAGCGTAAGGAACGCTCAATGTCACCCTTAATACCTACAGTACAAGTACTAGTAGTAGTAGTACAATACAGAAGTAGTAGTAGTAGTACTGCATGTAAAAATCTAGAAATATAACAGTACAGGGGGTCGTTGGCTGGGGGTGAGTATTTGGAGTTAATTCTTAACATTAAAAATAAATATTTTTGTTAAAAATCGTAAAAACAATGTCGAAGTTTAACCTTCAATATCTCCGAAACAAAAAGGATCTTAGTAATAGTTCAGAACAAAACAATGATCGCAATGATGAGAAGAACAACTTTCGGCTTCGTTAGGTTTCTTGGCTTTGACTTTGACTTTAACTTTTACACCTGTTACAAGATTTATTTACACTATTTATTAATTTCAGATTCCGGCAACAGTTCAAAAAGTTAAGCTCGTTCTACAAGCACGCCAGCAGTCTACAATACTACAGGAACCTCCTCTCGCTGCCAGTTCTACCTTCTAATCCACCAAACTTCTTGCAACAGGTACAAACATATATCAATTTTATGGCTATTATGGAAAAATTATCATTGCACCTTTCGGATGTTAAATGTTAAGAACCAAAACAGTTATTTATTCTTTTTCTTTATAAAGCGTTGCGGTAACGTAGACACTGCAGTGTCTACGTTAAGCAACCACGCGGTGTCCCGTGTCGGTCACAGAAAGTGTCTGTCTACGTTTGCACAGCGTCTAACTATGCTTTAATTGAATCATGATTTAACTAAAGCATAGTTAAGCACTGAGACATGTCACACCGTAAATATTATTTATATTTGTTTGCAGTCTGACTTCGGTACATACGTGACTCCGGTGGTGTCTATACCAGAGCCTCCACCGGATGAGGTAGACTCCGTGGCCTCTCTCATCGACACTTCCGATACAATGAGCCAGGTAACAACTTGATTTCTTATTAGTAAGTGTTCGGTATTAATAACTGTGTTATGTGCCAGTCTTATAAATCTTAAATAATATAAACTGAACAGATGTCAGTGCAAGATAACTTAGAAGACTACGAGGCTCGCCCCAGTCAGTCGCCGCAGCCCGACCCCATCGTGGAGCGAGACCGACTCATCGACCACCTGCAGAACGAACTACAGAGAATGAGGTAATAAAACGTAGATGTTTGACTTTATAATACTTATTTAAGACAGATTTTTCATTTCTTAGTGAAAATCCTTAGAATCTTGTCAAAGTCTAAGCATTTATATTAATTAGACTATTTAGGCACCTCGCGCACTAGACAGCCGCGACCACGACCAGTGGCAGCAACGACCAGATTAACTACGTTGGTTGTGGTCCCGTGGTCTAGTGCGCGAGGTGCCTTACAGGCACTTTTGAATAGTAAAGGAGTCGGTCAGTTAGGCAGAAAGTTTAAGTTAGTTGTTTAAGTCGATAGGCCTATATGGAGAAGAACGAGCAAGAAACTCCCTGGACACTCTTTTCAAAAAATCTTGATAAAAACTTCCCATTTTTCTGATAACAGGTCCGAAGTATCACAGCTTGTTCAAGAGAGAAACACAATGATAGGATCAATGAGGGAACACTGTACTCGTATTGAAACACAACTACATAATGCCAAGGTAATACAAAAGTCCTATTAAAGTCCTATCCTTATATCTATAACTGTACAGTACCCATAGTCACACAGGTTTATTGGGTGGTAGACATCTTGGAAAATTATAGAGCCGACTGCGCAGGCCCACTTTCTTGGTTACTGTTCACCGCGCCCCATGCTTTTTTTAATGACAACGTATTTTCACGCATTTTCAAGTTATTTGCCAAGTGTTAGTTCAGTAACTGAGACAATATACAATAAAGTCATTTTTTTTACAAAACTTGATGTTCTGTTTTATGGTGAGGTAAAAGAAAGAAAGACATAACTAGCAAAATGTGGCTGTACTAATGAGTGCACCTCTGCCTAACTCTTCAGGGACTACAGGCGTGATGTTATGTTATGGTAAAAGAAAGAAAGATCATACTGTTATACCTATATGTAGATGAAAATGTTTGTCACGAAATGTTTCTTCATCTGTTTTTTCTTCCATTTACAGGTAGAATTAGAAGAAGAGAAACATAAAGCTGATATATTAATGGTACAGGCACCAGAAATTAAACGTAAGTGTTTTTTTGTTACTACATTAATTTGTGTATGAATGTGTATGGATATGAGAGCGGCGGAAATCCATAGAAACAATAAGTAAATAAAAAGTGTGTAGTGACAACGGTAAACAAAAAATTATTATAATTATGTTTATTTTTTTTTATAGAAAAACTCAACGAAACCGAAGAGAGAGCCAAAGTGACAGATGAGAAGTTCCAAAAATTAAAAGGAGCGTATACGCAGCTGAGAGAGGAACACATAACGTTGATTAGACAGGTTAGTAGCTGTTAAACCGAACACCTATCCTAATATACGAGGCCATTTTTTTTATTTGGTTTATTTTAAAAGCAGCCTATTTTTGTATTATTTGTAGGAATATAATTCAGTAAAAATCATTAGAGTACTCTTCTGTATTCCCCAGTATTTGGAAGTTGATACAAACAAATCTGCCCAGTTTCATCATCAGTTATCCATCAAACTAGGGCAATGTAAAAGAAAAGATGTGCTTTAAGACGTTGTTTTTGTTGTTATAGAAAGCCGAAGTAGACAAGTTGTCGGCTAGCTTGAGAGCGGCCGCAGCACAGCACGAGAGCGCAAAAGTTGCCTTACAACAACAGCTGAACGACAGGATCAAGTAAGTACCGCTGTGCTACCCGGCTTGTGTAGGAAGATAATTTTATGCGTAGTTAGCAGGCTGAATACTATTTTTATCATAGTAGAAAAAAGAAACATTGATTTTTCGTATCTTGTTTAAAAATACTCTCTACACATAAGTATATTATGTTCATTTTAAAACAACACTATTTTGCACAACATACATTGGCTGTCACACTCATTATTTACATTTCACTCCTTATAGAGATGTCGAATTGCTACAGCAAAGTGCTTCGTCGAGCGAAGAAATTGAAGCATACAAATCCGAGATATTGAGCCTTCGATCAGACCTCGAGCAGTCCAGACAAAAAGAACTCGAATTAGAAACTGTAAAAGCTTCCATGGAAGCGTTAGAAATAGAACACAAGACAGCAACGAAAGAACAAGAAGAGAAACTAACAACTGTAACCAACGAATTGAAAGAAACCACAGAAAACTTAGAAAAGATTAAACAAGAGAAGGAAGAGAGAGAATTAGAGTTGAGTAAAGTGAAAGAAGAGTTAGTAGGACTTCGGGAAAGCAGCGGAGAAGAGTATAAAAAGGTAGTAGAAGAAAAAGAAGCCGCGTTGAAACAGGTAGAAGAGTTGCGACAACAACATTTACAGGAAAAAGAGGTCAGTATTGTATATTTTGTAAAGTGTCATTTATTTCTTATAGAGGTGTAGATCTGTAGATGCTTGCTAGTGAGGTTTCTGCATGATCGAGCCGTGTTTAAACAGAAAATGTAGACCTGCTTATTAACAAAATTGCCGTTAGTAGTGCTAGACCGCAGACTCTAATGCTTCGCTATATATTATCCCCGTGTCTCAGTAACAATACATAATGTTCGCTATATTATTAATCAACTAATTTAATAAGCCAATGAATTCATGTAAGTTTGATTTTATTAGGAAGTAACACAACTAAATAACTGCATTAATGATTTACGATCAGAGGTAGATAGTTTACAAGAAAAGCTTTCTACTACCGAAACCAAGTATAGTGCTGAATGCGAAAAATTGAATCAAGAACTATCAGCTAAAACCCAAGAGTTTGATGCTAACCTAAGCGAAAAAGAAACGAAAATAAAAGAAGGTTTAGATAAGCTCGAAGAAATTCGTCTTGAGTTGGAAAATACTAAAACTAACTACGAAGGTAAAATCACTGAAAATGTTACTGAGATTTCAACTCTTCAAAAAAGAATCCAGGAATTAGTTCAATACCAAATCACAGCAGAATCTTTAAAAACTGAACTAACGGAAGGTGGAAACGAACTAAGTAAACAACTAAAGGAAGTATTAAACGAGAAAGAACAGTTACAGAGTACTGTTCAGGAAAAGATGACGGAAATATCGGAACTGGAGAATAAGTTAAAAGAATTGGCAGATACTAAGGATCAAGAAGTAATGGAATTAAAAGAGGAGATAATGAAGACGACTGAGGAAAAGAATATCGAAATTGATAACTTAAAGTCTATGCTTGATGATAAAGCTGAATTTGGCAAGAGGCAGCAATCAGAAACCGAACATTTATCTAAAAATATCCTTGCGCTTGAGACTACTTTAAACGATACAAATATTCAATTACAGGAACAAAAAGCGTCGTACGAAGAACAGCTTAAAGAATGTAATAATGAAATTACGAATCTAAAAGAAACATTACAAAGTGTAACGGAAAGTAAGGACGAAATCATTGAAAATTTGAATAGTATTGTAGATGAGAAAGATGGACAAGTTATAAGTCTTGATATAGAAGTGACTCAACTAGCTGACGCTAACGCCAGACTACAAGACGAGTTAAAAGAAACACAGGCAGAACTGGAGATAGGCAAGAATGAACTATATTCAATGAAAGAAGAACATGAAAAAATCGTAGAAAGAAATGAAACCAATTTAGTTTTGAAAAATAGAGAACTGAGAGAACTACACGATAAGATTAATGAACTTAGTGAACAGAAAACAGAATTGGAGCAAGAAAAAGAAAAAATATCAAGTGAACTGAATTCAGAAAAAGAGGTTTGTGTTATGCGTGATATATTTGTTGTTTTATGTGACGTCCTAGAGATAAAAATGTTTGTTTTAATAATTATATCTTTAAATAGGTATTAGAAAGTAGGATTTTGGAACTCACAGTAGCCCACGACAGTTTAATAAAGGACCATGATGATGTAAAATCGGAAAAAGAAGCTTTAGCTGTTGAACTAAACAATGAAATAAGCAACCTGAAATCAGAATTTGAACAATTGAAAAACGAAAAAGATACCGAGATTCAATCGTTGTGTGAAAAGCTCCAAAACCAAGAAACTGCTTTTAATGAACAAGTTGCGCAGAAAGACGCAACTATCACAGAAGCCGAGGCGAATATACAAAAACTGAAAGATGACTTGGAAGAATTACAAAAAGAAAAACAGAAAGAGAAGGAAGATATGGATATCTTAGTATCTGAGAGAGAACGCGAGAGACAGGTTAGGAAATCAGTGACGTTGAGTGAAATGTGTGTTCATACACTGCGTTGTTTCACTTACACCCTTAGTTAAATGGTGGTGGATCATTGTTTTGTGTCAGTTGTCATTTTCACCAACTAGGATAATCAACACTATGTGTCAAGTCAAACTGGTTACGGTATCATCTTGTGGTTGCGGATAATATCTTTTTTAGTTGTTTTTTTTTTAATAAAAGAAATTTTAAAAGTGTTTTACGTACCCAGTTAAGTTAGAAACACGTCATGTAAATTGCTAGTACACTGTTGTTTTTTTTGCTTTTTCCTTGCCTGTACTGTAAGCATGTAACGATATCTAAACTGCATGTTTTATTTCTTTCCTCTACATCTACGCAACCTGCCGCGCTGTGCATGGAATCTTTCGGACTGCGCTCTTGGACTTGCTTGGAACCTTCGGACTTGCGTATCTACGTATCTACTTCTTCTATGGTGGTATAGTTGTTGGAGACTAGGCTAGGCCACACGGAGAGTAAGAGATTGAATGCCGAGTGTGAATTACAGGACTTGTTGCAACACAATACTGTGCTTGAAGCCGACTTAACGGCTGTGAAGCGACAGCTGGAGGAGGCGCAGAAGGCGTTGCAGATGCGTTAGTATTACCTTTATTTACTTTTATTTTGTATATAACTTCTATGCTTGTAAATGTGTAAATATTGAGATGCACTTTTAGGTACATCTTGTATTTACGCTCCGTTTTATCAAACATTCATTCACTGAGATAGTGTAAAATTGACTAATTGAGATATTATATTCTCTTACCCTATATTTATCTTAATAACTAAGTTTTGCTTGCGACTTCGTCCGCGTAAATGTCGATTAACACGGACGCAGACGAAGTCGCGGAATAAAAGGTATTAGCCCATATCCTTTTCTGGGGTTTAAACTTAACCCGTAACAAATTTCATCAAAATCAGTTCAGTGGTTTAGTCGTGACTGCGAAAGAGACTGACAGAGTTACTTTCGCATTTATAATATTTGTATGGTTTAAATTTATTTTTTAATTAAGACGTCTAACACATAATTATGTACTTAAGTCATGTAACGATTTCAACAACAATGTGTCGGTTATACAGAAACAGCACGGCTAGTGACATGCGCGGGGGAGGCAGCAGTCGAGGTCGCCAGCGGAGCCCTCACCTCCTTCGAGAATGGCCAGGCGCGCGACACCGTGGGCGCGGCCGCTGAGCTTGCTGCGAAGGCGTTAGACGAACTGGCGCGGCATACCGAAGTGTCAGGGAATGAGGAGTCGGTAGCAAGGTCGGCCATCGTCGCGGCTCACAACACTGCGCAGCTGTCCGCGTACGTCGCTGATGTGTCCAACGTATCTACAGACTTGGCGCTAGCTGAAAGTATGTATTAGTATATTCGCTTAAATACTCCTGTTTTACTAAAGACAGCTTTTATGTATATCCGTCTCATTCTTGTTCTAAGAGTGTGAAGTTATAGCAATAGTGTAAACCCTTTATTTATTCAGAGACTTTGGTTATCGCCCCATTAAAACTCATAACAAACATATTTTTATTAACTAAGAGACAAAGAGACAATCTTTTATAAAATAGTAGCAAGCAAAATTAAAAAAAAACTTGCTTCCGCACTACAAGGTTTAGACAAAAACATTTTACAGCACCTAAATCTAACTTAGAAATTTTTAACTCTTGCGAATAAGGTTTCTTTTTCTCTGCTATTACGGACGCATAATCGAAATCATTTTATTTAGAACAGTCAGCCGTACGTCCTTGATATTAATTTGATATTAACAGTCCAGTGCTTTAATAACCATATCCGTGCGCGAATACTTGTATTATTCCATAAATAATCTCTTCTCCTTTCAGAACTGAACAGCGAATGTCGTTCAATGTTGACGGCAACAAAGGAATGCCTCGAGTCCATCAAGACTGGTTCCGTAGTGAGCTCGCATTGCTCCGACGCGAGGAGTCGAGTGCGAAGCTTGATGACTGCGGCCGTGGCGGCTGATAGACAGAACAGTGGAGCCAGGAGTGTTGATGACGAGCTGGCTGACATGGACAGGGCTATTGAGGAGGCTGCGTCGCAGATTGAGGTCAGTGTTGGATTACCTCAGTCTACGGTCCAAGAGTCAAGAGGCAGTCCAGGCAGGAGTCTCTGTTAAAACAAAAACTGAATCTGTTATGCCCACATGGCGTTCTAGCTTTTGCCCGCGACTTCGTCCTCATGAATGTCGGTTGTCGCGGACGAAGTCTAGGCTAAAAAAATAGCCCATGTCCTAATTCAGATCCCAAGCTACCACATAGTTAAATATCATTTAGATTGGTGAAGTGGTTTTGCCATAACGAAGTATCAAACAGACGAAAGAGTTGCTTTAAAGCATTGGCAATATTTGTGTGGATTCAATTATTGTTTTTCTAGCATAACAGGGGCGTGGCCTAAATATTTAACTAAACAAAAACCCAGTTACAACCAATCATGTATTTTTTATTAATGATGATGAAAATGTTTTTGTCAATCAACTTTTATCCTTACATTCATAGCAACATCGACTATTTTGCCTTTAGACTTTCAATCACTATTCCCACCAAGATAAAGAACAGTTATTCACCATAGCTACAGAAAAAATCCTTTCAATATCACTAAAAAAATCCACAGAACATGCTAGCAGCGACACGCGCCGGCGACTCGGGGGTCAAACTCGAAGTGAACGGCAAGATCCTCGACGCCTGCACCACCCTCATGGGCGCCGTCAAGATACTGGTACAGGACGCACGAAAGCTGCAGAACGATCTGGGCGACCCCAAGACTCGACAAAAAATGTACAGGAAGAACCCGCAGTGGTCCGAGGGACTTATTTCAGCGGCTAAAGCTGTTGTTTTTGCTGCTAAATTGCTAGTGTATGTATTCAGCTTGATTTTAATCCACGACGCAAAAACGACGTGGTTGTATAAGTTTGACGTGTCAGGGTGTGTCTGTCTGTGACATCGTAGCTCCCGAACGGATGAACCGATTTAGATTTTGTTATTTTTGTTTGAAAGGTCAATTAGGTAGGTAGTGTTTTTAGCTATGTTGATGATATCAATCCAAGATGACTGCCGTCGAGGGATTTTTTTTATTTTTTTTAGATATTTTAAATTTATGATTGCATTTACGAGTACCTACACGTATTTTTAACTTTATCATGAGCTATTTATAGTTTTTCTTTAGTTAGTGGGAGTTCATAATTTAGTTTTTACTCACGTCTACATTTCGAAATTTTACCTCTTTTATTGCTCGACTATTTCCAGATTTCTTTTCCAACCTGCTCACAAGGCTAAGTTACAAACAATTCTGAATCATATACCTAAAGTAAAAAAAAAACTGTTAATGATAAAAAATAAGATGTCATCACTGCCGCCATTAAGAACCACTTAAATCCATGATACAGGACATCAGCAGACGAGGCGGTAGGTGCATCAGGTCAAGTGGAAGGTGTATCGGCCGCAGCGCACGAGGTGGCCGGCAGCACGGCGCAGCTGGTGGCCGCGTCGCGTGCGCGCGCGCCGCCCGAGTCCCCCGCGCTGGCGCGCCTGACGCAAGCCAGCCGCTCCGTCGCCGCGGCCACTGGCGCTCTGGTTGCTGCTGTAAAGGCGGGATCTTCGCTTGTGCTTGAACAAGGTATGATTAGTCTATTCTCAGAACTTTCAAAGTTAAAATTTATTTAAAAAACTGATCAAGCTTTAAGATATTGACTAGCTTCTGCCCTTGTGGAAGTTAAGTGAACCTTAGAACATAGTTCATAAAACTTGGTTACAGTGTAGCTTTCTATCAATGAAATAATATTTGTAATTGAATCGAACAAAAATAAACATACAAACTTTACGTATTAGTACTATAGCGTCTCCCCGCGACTTGGTCCGCCGCGTGATTTTTTTCACCTGTGTTTTAGTTACGCCTTTGGTTACTGCTCCGCCCCCTTGAGCGTGATGAATTAGCCTATACGTACTATTCTTTATTAATCTGTCTATCACATACAAACATTTTTTCTAATACAACTGGTAGATAGTTCCAGAGATTTGCGCGTTTATAAACAAATAAAAAATCTCTTCAGCTTTATTATATTTATATAGATAAAGTAATTGACTTTAACACGTTGATACACTACAATAAACCTATTTCTAACCAACAGAGGCGCTGGACACTTCCTCACTGTCGCTGACGGCCACACGGCGTCTGGAGATGGAGAGCAAAGTGCGCTCGCTCAAGTTGGAGACAGCACTCGACGCAGAGCGCGCTCGCCTCGCCGCGCTGCGCAAGAGACATTACCAGCTGGCGCAGTTAGAAGAGGTCAGTATAGTTATTGCTAATATCCTCCCAACTGAATTGGGGTCACGGCGAATTAAAAGCTTATAGTCCTCGGGAACACTACTGAACACCGGTAGCTCGGACCCTGTTCCCGATGCCGGTGGGCTAGGTACCATATTTTTAAATGTTTTACTGCCTCGTTGGTCTAGTGGTCGCAAGAGCGACTGCTGTGTATGAGGTATTGGGTTCGATTCCCAGGCAAAGTGTTATTCTATCAGGAATTTCTCAGTAGCAGTCTCGGAGTCTGGATTTGTGCCCGGTTGATGGCAATGGGCTCGCCCCTTATTACATGGGACTAAAAACATAACTGGCGAAATGTGGGTGTGCTAATGGGAACACCTCTGCCTAACCCTTCGGGGATTACAGGCGTGATATTATGTATGTTAAATGTTTTATATTGATACCTATTTAACAATGTGTATAGAAAAGAAATAAATGCAATAATAAGAGTTCTGTAACTGTCATAATGAGATTAAGAATAATCTTTATGCAGGTTATAAGATAACTATATAATAAATATATAGGTAATAAGTATATAATATATAGGTTTGCAGAACAAAGCCAAAAAGGTAATTATTTTTTATGATTTTTAAGAAGAATGTTATCTAACATTTTCTTCGTTTGTTACAGAATGGAAACATGGAAAACGGCAAAGATTGTACGTCTATAACATTAAACAAGTGAAAATAACCATCAGCTGACACGATTGCTACACTTTTAGTAAGCTTCTGATCAGTTTGTCCGTACTATTTTCTTTTTGAAGACATTTTCTGCATTTTTATACTTTATTATTACTATACACAACGAATTTTTTACTGTCACGCTTGCCGATTGCTCAGTTTACTAAAGTGACGGACGAGAGAACACGTCTTCCTTCGGGATGACCTATAATAATTATACAGTGTATTGTATGAATATAATAGTAATGTTACACAAATAATAATACCTACAATAGGCGCTTATTAGCCAACGTAAAACTAATTGTTAGATATGAAAATGTATTCTAAATGTTATACTGTCCACGTAGAAATACCAATAAGAAAGCGTACTAGATTAAATTAATGTAATAAAAACGGTGTAGGAATCACTAAACAAAAGAGAATATAAGTAGCCCGTTTATCTTAAGTGTAACCAAGTCACAATGCCGATTAACCTTGGATTGTCCGCAACACAGTGTGACGAGCTAAGATTACAGTACGGTTTACACATTAGACTGATTTTAGTGATCCATTTCTCTACGATAATGATCAATCTGTCTGGCCGACGTTTGTAGAAATTGTATGTAGTAGGTGCATGTAACCCTTAGTGTCTTTTAGTAAACGACTGAGGCATGCGTCAGGCTCGACATGCCTTTAAACTGGTCCGATCCCCACGGAGTCCGCATGATCACGAGACTATAAGCTTTAAGCAGAGACTAAGGTAACAAATTGTGAATTGTCTATGTACCTTTATGTATAGAATATTTTTTAATTACTAATTGTGTTAGTTTATACACAATGTGTTATGACATGCGCATTGTTTGTACGAGTAGACGAGCGTGTCATGCACATTCCGATACAATTCTTGTGTAGTTTAGCTAAGTAAGCGTGTGATCACAATAATTATGAAGCCCCTAGGATATCACTAATGTTAGCCCTTAATTTGTAAGTGTACCTAATTGATTTATATAAATTTACTACCTATTGAACAGATTCAATATATAATTGCCTGCACGGCTCATTTGTATTATTTATTCATTATGATTTACACTAATAAAATATATACATGTGAAACAAACGGTTGAGTTTTATTTAAAACCAGTTTGAAGACTACGTTTGATTCTATAGGATTGAGGTCGCGCCCGAGACTTATTAGGTGAACGCAATGTCAAATGTAATTGACCCCCTGCCGAGTACAAATCACCTGACGCGACGACCAATAAGAGGAAAGTAAAACAAATTACAGTTTATCCAATATCAACGTTTATCTTAGATCCACTGCACCAGTGATAACTAACTAACGTGGAGGTTTCATTAACGAGAGTGATATGAAGTAGGTGTGGTGCCTCTGCGATAAAGAATTATTATTATTAGATATACAATACGTTATACGTTATATATACGTTATACGTACAAAAAATTTGGCTAACAATTTATATCAGATTAGGATGAGCTTAGCGTGGCGCGCTATCACAATTCACAGCCATCTGTCATGGTATCACTCAAAACCAGGTGCAAATTGAAATAATGACGCAATAATGAAACAAACACATAGCTTACACATATTCCATATATTCGCTGTATTACATAATACTAAACACAAAAAAGCATGGTGATTGCGTTGATTACATAGTTTAATAAAATACTTCCTGTGAACAGGCTTGGGACAATACAAAATAGAATATTAAATTTAAAAAAAAAAACAACTAACAGACAGAATTCAGCATAACTACAGTGAATACTTGAGTTGTGGAATGCTAGTTCATAACTTGCAATTGTTTTTACACTTAATTACAATAAAATAAAGAAAGGAATAATAAAAATGAGATTATTATGCATTTGCCAACAACATAATCTACATAACACTGTTTAAGAACAGATCGCACACATCACTAACCAGTGGCACTTCTTATTTGTGCATTATCATAATGATATCATTAATTATATCGTTGTTACATGATGCTTAAGTACTGAAAAATACATGTAACTTTAAAATTAGGCCAATAATGTCGATGATGACAATCAACATCACAATCATACAACTGTAAAGCTACTTTTGGTGCAAGAAGCCATTATCCATTCACCGTGTGAAATACATCTGTTATCAAAATCTTAAGACGATGGTAAAACCTTCGAAAATTTAGCACCACAAATTGGCTTCTCACTATATTTAAATCCTGAATTCATTTTGCAATCAATATACAAACGCGAATGTAACAACCATTGTCTTTTCTTTGTCTTGATTTAAAAATAAATGAGCAGTAGAATTTGTTCTTACCATTGAGTCCAATACATTGAGATAGACATGCACAATTGACAAAATTGCATTCGATTCTTTCCGACAGTTACTTAATACGGCACAATACCTATAAATATGTATAAGTAGTAATACAATCCTAGAAAGTAAATACAACTGGCATAATACACATTTAGATGATGAAAGATGAGTAAGATATGACACTAAAGAGAGATTTTGGGGAGCAAGTGGACCTTGCAAATGATATTCAAAAATAGAGGTAAGAGTGACCGTGGGATCAACACAGCGGAGGCTCGTCCCACTTGAGGTGCTTCTCAGGTGTCAGGTGGACAATGCGGACATGGACTGCTTGGTTCTTTTCAAACTTGGGAGGAATTGGACAGAGTCGGTATATTACTTCGTCGCCTGGTAGAGGTACGTACTCGCCTTCAATGCTGTGAAAGATAAAAGAAAATGTTTATGGCGGGGATGTTATCAATATGAAATTTTGGAGCTGAATATTGTTATGGATATTTGAATAATATTATACTGGTTACAGATATGGTTAGGGATATGAAATTATTTCAGATTATCTTATTTATGGTTTTGGATACTTAGTTAGAAAAATACAATAGGTAATGATTTTTTTCTCAGTTATAATTTAGTACTATTTTTACAGAATATAGTCTTAAGTGTTATGTACTAAAAAGCATAAACAAAAACAACAATATTTGTTTCTACTCCCTCTCATTTAAAAACCTCTATCTGAAATTATGTGAAACTTTTATCTTAAATTTGCTATTGGTTAGGCTTTTATTTTGTTTATCCAATAGTTACAGTTACAGAGCTCCATAACATCCCTGGTCTATAGTTATTTGTGGAAAATACCTAATTTTATGTACAAATAAAGATAATATCTTTTTGTTTCAAATAAAGTATAATTTGGCAAAAATACTGTTAGATATTGCTGTCAATAACAAAGGCCAAGTTCTTTATACCATGCTATTGTTTTAAAATGAATGCACCCTTTGTTCATTCTATTCCTTATGAAATAGTAATTCCTATGTAGATGTGGCAATTCAAACCACACAGCCTCGAAGGTAAATGTTATGTTTATCAAGACAAACTTGAAATTATTTTAAAACCAGTTATGGATATGTACAGTCAACAAAAGAGATACTTATGCAGAAGAGTCAGATTCAGTTGAAGTTTTCTTAGAAACAGATATTAACCCAATGACTGAGGGCGAACATTCGCTACGCTTCGCGTTTTTTAGTCGAAACACAATGTGTGTGTTTTCCCGCAGTCAATGAGTTAAACAGTTCATTAATTAAATTAGGTTTCAATCAAAGACATCACTTTCTCACCCTGGATACCTATCTGTTTTGTTGACTGTACAAAAGAGTTCCTAAAAACCATCAATTTCCAGAAACAATGTTTTAACGATGTGGTTTTGTCAAAGAACACCTTCTCGTCTTTTGTTGTGTAGTTGTACTTTAATTATTCACAGTCCTGAAACACATGTCAACAACAAAGGCAAACAAAGAACGCCCACATTTGACCTCCAAAATGTGCTAACACAAACAGTCTTTATATGTATAAATATATCTGTTATCAGCTTCAAATTGGAACGAAGCTTGTATAATAAGCACATAATAAATGGATGAGGTAATTTATTTATGTTCAAAGTGCTGTATTGAAGTTGTTTGTGTTTCATGAGCCAATTTTCTTGGTTTTATAAGTAGTACTTTTAATGTTCTTTCTACATTCCTCATGTCTGTAAACAGTCTTGAGAAATCTGCCAATTGTTTCTGGTGTCATGTATGTTAAAATATTAAAATTAACGATGTTTGCGTCGTGTGACTAGAATTTGCAAATACTTATGATGTTTTTTATTCATCAAGGTTAACAGCTACTCAAATTTATAAAAAAAAAAACAATTGTGCCATGTAATTCACACTGAACTAATTTGCATATGTCGGTATATATTTTATAGTACGTAAAATTATACTCACTCGGAGATGTGTACGAATATATCTTCGCCGCCTCTTTCTGGAGTAACAAAACCATGACCCTTTGCTCGGCAAAACGATTTAATTTTACCACTTTCTATCGGATTTCCTAGAGCCCTTTCTGACCTGAAATTAACAGAATTTAAATAAAATTTGCACAGTTTCTTTGTTAATCAACTTTTTAAAGTTAATTCATAATTTATAGAACAGTTAACGACACCAAAAACTTACGTCGATGCCGTTCGGTTCCGCCGCGTAATTATTGGGCTTGGCAACTGTAGATGGGAATTCGTTTTATTGGGAGAATCATCACTGTTGAATCCGTAATCATTGGACATGATTACAGTACACAAATTGTTTCCCCAAAATAAATTATAAACAAGAACTTCACAAGAAGGAAGAGAAACAAAATGTCAGTCAGACTCCGTCGCTTATGAGAAACGTCAACTTAAGACAAAACGTCAAAATGTTTATTTTTCGTTCGGAAACAGATGATGATTAACGTGTATAGTCTGTGCAAGCCTTTACTTTTCATTGTCAAAAGCCCTGCAAAAATTAATTCATGCTTTTTTTCTTTCGCACAGTGGTTAAATAAAATAATCCTTCTCCATTCACGGGCTTGTAAGGCTTCGATGGGTTATTGAATGAGCTTATTTGTAGTAAGTTGAATCGTCTTTATACTAAAAGTCTAGAGAAGCGATGCAATCACTTGAATTACATACAGTTGATTATACTTTGGGATCTCCTTTAGACCTGACACGGTACTTGAAGCGTCTACTGTCGTTGTAATTATCAGGTGTATAGAGCGAACATTGATTCAATCTTTGTCATCATTAATTTCGGAATTAAGACTAAAATAATACTTTATGGTCCAAGATCTGAGTGTCTCCAGGTCTACCTACGTCATTTTATCATTGCTGAAATTGAGAAAGGAGAAGAATACGTCGTTGAGAAGATATGCATACTTGCTATCTTCAGCGCTGGGCCCTTTTTTAGGAGGTATCATGTATAAAAGGTAACTTACTCGCTAACGCTCAACTGAGACGGCTATACGGTGTATAGCCTTACCTATAGCTATACCTTTTCCTTTTCAAAATGCAAAATGCCAAAAAACTAAGATCTGACCAGTTCATTACGATGTACCATTTTGTTATATTTGTATTAATAAAATAAAGCACATCAGACGAGTTATCAATATTTTATTCCAACATCTACTGTACATTTACATATTTATTATTGCGTAATGTCACTCGTTTAGTATACATTATAAATACATATCGATAGAGTACACATTCGTAGTCAACATTGTGGCTGACAAATTAACGTTAATTTTATACCATAGGTACTACAAATAAAATTAAAACTTTTTATCACAACAAGTATGTACCTACTTATACATCTAAAACTTTATTAATAAAAGTAATATCTATTGATAAATATCACGCTATAGGTATAACAGTATAGAACATACAGCAGTATAGCAATGCTTACGTGAGTCTATCTTATTTATGGTGGTCAATGTTGCACCTATTTTTCTATAATCGTATCGGGACAAACTCTTTGCTCTGCCGGCAGGGGTAACTTGATCTTCGGTATCGGTATTCCTTCCCAGTCTCCCTGAAAAAAGGGAAATATTTAAATTTAGAATACTACAAATAAACTTTAAATAGGGCCAACTAATAGGGACAATAGAAAGAAACAATTAAAGACATCTAGAGTAAATTTATTGTTTTAGGATTATTTATATCGATCCAATATACCTATATTAATCCAGGGATCCAGCAATCCACTGATACTGGATTGGCCATAATCAATGCTCATACATGTTGAAATCATGATGATATAAGAAAGTGACTAAGGCGTAATGTCGCTGTCTACCAGGTGAACCCACAATAGAGAAGAAGAGAGGATTCGCGAAAAGTGTTCGTTCAGAAACGAATGTTTTGGTGATGCTTTATTGAGACTTATATCCTGCCTTATTGTCTAGGTATAAGTTTTGGTATAAGTACTCAACTTTTGCAACATTCCATAAAATAAAATTAAAATTGAAAAAAGCACGATTTCGTAGATTATTATTAGGTTTTTTATATAGTTATACGTGAAGCTAATAAAAGCCTCTTAAAAACCACCTGGAATCGACTGCCATCGGACTTGTTGCACTGCATCGACATGGGAGACTCGGTGTAGAGAGCATGCAGCGAGTTGGCTCGCAGGTGCGTCCACGGGTTTATGGACAGGTAGTTCGCGCGAGGTGGCGCCTTGTATGAGATGGACATGTTGTCCCAACTGAAATAGAAGTGTAAATATTGAAACGTGACTTATTCCCGGTTACTGGAAAGAAAAATTAATGTGTCCAATTTAGAAGGGAACGTTAACATCTGTGATTAGTTCACTGAATTATCAGCAACCAATTGCAGCAGCTTACGCGCGCTTGACGATTTGACACATTCATTTTTCAAAAGTTATGCGTTAACCTTTTGACCGCCACAGTAATGTCATCATCATCATTATATCAGCCTATGGCCGTCCACTGCTGAACGTAGGCCTCCCCAAAGAGCGCCAACCATCCCGGTCTTGGGCAGATCGCATCCATCTGCTAAATAAAACTCATAGAACAACATTTTCTTTTCCCTTTGCTAGTTAGGTTCCTTGTTCCTTGACTCATCCTTATTTATATTAGTTGAATGTCATTCTTTAAATTTTATCTTGATGACAAAACTAATACCAATTATAAAGTTTCCAATTCGTAGCTTGGTACCGAGGGCACGATTTTGCTTTTTGAAACAGGAAATCGGTGAGATGTCCAATTTTCATGTCGAGGCTCATTCATTGCTGAAATTTCCACGAGGAGACAATTTTAGCTTACCGTTTCTCAAACTTGAAGTAACTTTCAAGCGCAGCATTGGACACTGCACTCTTACAGACTTCCAGTTCCGTGGCGGGATAGTAGTGCATGTAGTTGACGCACATCTCGTCTGTGATGGCGTGGCCGCCAATCGTAGCGTTGTCTTTCTCTTCCGTGTTGTAGATACAGGTCGTCTCCAAGTAGTCGCCCTGTAATAATAATCGTACCGTGACACTCCTTAAAAATCAATTTAATATTAGCAAAGGTCACATCATTCATGTTGAATCTCCGGGTATAATTAAAAGAAGTCTAGATCAAAATATAATGATTGTAAAAGGCAAAGTCAAAGTCAAATCATTTATTTCAATTAGGCCATTATAAGGCACTTGAACGTGCAAACTGAAACTACAAGTGTCTTGAAGTCACTTGAAATTACAAGAAAAACAAAATAGAATTGAATCTAGAAAAATTGAAAATAGCAAGGTAACTAAGAGATGAGCAGTCCCAACTGACGGTGCTCGTTCACGATATCACGAACATGCCGTGTAGATAGATCTGCACCATTTAGCTCAACTATTTGGAAGGGAATCGAATGGTTCAACACAATCAGCGACATATTTGAATTAGAAACAGTGTCCCTAAACCAATTCAAAATTTTAATCTGTTTTATAAACGCCCTACTACATCACTTTTTGCATTAAAAAGAGATGCCAGGCGAAAAGTACTTAGTTTTTACTTATCAAAAATACTATTCACTTACCGGCAGAACTTTCACAGGTTGATGCAAGATCCTGATCTCCTGGAAATGCGTGGAGTAGTGCAAGTCTTTGTTGAGGTACGGCAGCTCCACGCCTTGCCTCGCGTGCCTCGTCCAGACGGCCACTCCGGTCAAGTGGGTGTGGAGCTGACTACCGAAGACGATGATCCCGTCTGATGGTAGACCCTTGAAGTCAAAGTCAAATTATTTAATTCAATAAGACCATTAAAAGGCACTTTTAAATTCATTCAGAAGAAAAAAAAAATTGAATCAAGTTGATTTATCCCTTCCAAAAGTTTACTTCTTATGGAGAAGAACGGGAAAGAAACTCCAATTATTTATTTAATAGCAAGTTCTGTCCCACTCCTTAGCAATAGGCTCGCCCCCTATTACATAGGACTTAAAAATAACTGGCGAAATGTGGGTGTACTAATGTATACACCTCTGCCTAACCCTTCGGGGATTACATGCGTGATATTATGTACGTAATAAAAAAACGAACGCTTACGAATTTTAGGCATTTTTTTCAAATATTAATTGAAGTGGAGTGTCAACACTGCAGACTTTGTTTCCAGATAAAACTTTTTTGAAGATACCTACATCTAGCTTTTAATAACATGTATGTCCATACCACGCCTGTACACTGTGGGATACAGTATGCGGTCAGCGGGAAAGCCTTCTGCCTGCCAGGGATCGCCATTTTGTCCGTGTATTCAAGGCCGAGTTCCATGATGGCAGCATCGAACTTACGCCTTTGTCCCGTTACGTGGAGAATAATACCTGAGCTGTCTACCCAATCTGGAAATAAAATAAGTCGCGAATTATGTTAGACCAAATATTATAATGGGTGTAAAATACATCATATAGCTGTTAACTACGCATATTGTGCCTCAAAGTATGCAAGTTAAACTAAGTTTGAGTAAAAAATATTGTTAGGAAATGACCTTTTGTAACCTATACACCTGAACAAAATGGTAAAGCCGAAAGGGAAAATAGAACGCTGGTTGAAGCGGCAAGGACAATTCTACATTCTAAGAACCTAGGGTGAAAAATCACTGTTTCTGGTAACGCGCAAAACTTTTTGCTTATGGATACATGCGACAGTACAGAGGATATATAAATTACTAAACGTATATACCCCCTTTACTGTTTAACATACAATACATAGTTATAACATAAAAATTGTCTTCATTAAAAAAAAGAAAAATATTTGGGACTTTAACATTTAATATCTTCGTAACCAAAAAGTGACCAGATATGGCGTCAAACAAAAAACGATCGCAAAGATAGAAAGAACATTAAACTTTTAGCATCGCTAAGGTGCCTTCTTACATAAGTGACATAAATAGACGAATAGACCTACCTGTCTTCATTTCCGGATTATTGTAGTGTACTTCAAGCATGATGTATTTGTTTGCTTTTGGTCCGCCTAATGGTAATCCAGCTTCCTTTGGGTATATGAATGGAGGAGCGCCCATTGCCCATGCTGCTTTTACCTTAAAAATACCAACACATTATATTATATTATTAACTTCTGCACTAATCAATGTTGACGCCACGTGTACCTATAAAATGCCTATACCAGTTCCATTTATTAGAAGAAAAATAAGGGCGAATCAACGGCAGATATGTGTTATTTTGTTAAATATTGTAATATACACGTATATACTTAAATAATTGAATATTCACGTTGTATACCGAGCATTGAGAATAGTCTAATAGCCATTTTTATTTTATTTTACAAGCTTTTATGTATTTCACTTCAAAACCTCTTAGAGTGCAGTTATTGGAAAAATATACCTTATTTTAAAAACCTTAAGTGCTAAAATCTTACCTTTGAACATGTTTTAGTGATTTCAGGTCGGTTTGGAGCGAAACAGTTTCCTTCATACAACGGTATCTCCTTCTTGGGATCAGTATCGCAATGAAAGACTTCCATGTGGTGGACTAACCCTTCGTTGCCTTTTGAAATAGTGGATTCAAACTAGAATGTTTCAAAAAAGTTAGAACTTCTATCTTGATAATACCTTTTTCTGGCTGAGAAAATTATTTATAAACAGATCGGCTCAGGCTCAGCTTAATTGATGATGTTGCCTCTGATTTTGACTGTTTCTAGATAGTTACTTTCTTATTGGAAGAGTTAAACAGAAATATCTAAACTTAACCTAATAGACTTACAATACGAATAAAATAAAAACCGGCCAAGGATTCCGCATCATCAGACAATATTTGTCACTACGCGCAAAAAAAACATACGTTTCTAGTATATGCGGCCATAGTAAAATGATGAGTCGTGATGGCTTAGTGGTTAAGGCGCACGCAAATACCAATGTGAATTTTTCAATTCTAAAGTTTATCTTGGGCATCACTGGCATCAGTGAAGGAAAACATCTTGTGGAAACCTGGACTTACTGTTCCACTCAAAACCATGTCAGAGGCGGTTTAGAAACTCTGACATTAAGGTGTGTAGGGTCCTAAGACCTTACTGCCCGCACGACAAAGAAAGAAAGAATCACATGCAATCTTACCTCAACAACATGATGCACTTTCTTCGTAATAAAATCAGGAAGTTTGACAACTTGGCACCAATATGTTGTATCACCACCTGGTACTTTCAAGTTCTTATTCGTTACACGTAACTGGTAGGCATCGCCAACTCTCTGGTGTCCAATAGGAGTGAAGAGGCGAACTCTGATGAAGCCGTGGTCTTGGGACGGGGTGCAGGTTAAGCAGAGACCTTTTGACGAGAATAGCTTGTCGTTGCCGTGGGCCCATACTACGTGAACTGTGCCTTCCTGCAAAAGGTATCATGTTAGTGGTTCTACAACATCCTACAATGACATATAAAAAACAATACGGCATATGGAACTAGGTATTTTTAATTAGATCATCACTTATTTTTAAGAGGTAAAGTTACCTCTTAAAAATCAGTAAAAAAACAAATACAATATGTAATTTCTTTTACTTTTAGTTTGGCCATAACATCATAACATCACGCCTGTAATCCCCGAAGGGTTAGGCAGAGGTGTACCCATTAGTACACCCACATTTCGCCAGTTATGTTTTAAGTCCCATGTAATAGGGGGCGAGCCTATTGCCATCAACCGGGCACAAATCCAGACTCCGAGGCTGCTACTGAGAAATTCCTGATGGAAAAACCCAATATCACTTTGCCCGACCTGGGAATCGAACCCAAGACCTCATGCACAGCATTGAGCTTGCGACCACTAGACCAACGAGGCAGTCTGATTAAAAAAACAAGAAACAAATAAATGTTATCTCTTTTAAAAGGAATTAGTTTAGATTTATAAACAAAGTAAAAGAAAAAACGAAGCTCTTTTAAAAAACAATTTAAGAAACACATTTTTGTATAAAGAAGTTAAAAAATCGTACTAAAACCTACTCAGTGCGTAGCACTAACTGATAAACCCAGGTGCCACTAATTTAGATTAGTCGCGAACTTACCTCAATAATATAGTCGTCACCATCACAGGTGTCGAAGAAGCGCTCAAACACCAAGCTCTGCGTCTCTGTGTCTACGTAGAAAGAGTCGCAGTCCTGCTTTGCGTCCCGTAACAATTTTCCTTCACCATCCGCATACATATCCTACAAAAAATAATAAAAAATAATTAATTTTGAAAAGTTTCGTTTTTCCAAACGCTTAGGTGAATTCCAAAAGGAATTCAAATTATGTATAAATATAGGCGAATGTTTTTTTTTTGGGTGAACATGGGAGAAGTTTTTGCCTCTGGCTTGTGGAGTGAGCACGCTATTTTAAATACAAATTAGCAAAATGTGCCTTTCAACCAAGTATAAGTTGTAGCCCCGCACACACATACACATATGTAATTATAATACCAGCCTATTACTATCACACTGCAGGGTAAAGGCCTCTCTCGCACAGAGGAAGCACGAGCATTGATGACTAGATACTCTGCTCAAGGCGGATTGGCGATTTCAGACTTGTATTATTTAAGTATTCAGGTTTTCTCACAATATTTACTTTCATTGATGTCATGTAAAAGATAAACTTTAAAGTACATAATGAATTGAAAACATTGAAAAAGTTCACATTGGTACTTGCTCGGCATCGAACACGCAAACTCATGCATGAAAGGACCCATTAAACCGTGGGCCGTTACATTATATGAATTTAACTATAGGCACCTTGCTTGATCACGGTCTAGAGATCACAGTACTTACTTCAAAGTGATGTTTTCTTCTATAATCAGTCCAGAATAGGCAAACATCAGAATTATTCAAGTTTCCTCTATCAGAGAAGCCCAGAGCAAACCAGTAGAATGTTGGAGCTTTTTCTGATATCACTATTTGAAACTGAATTTTCCGGGAAGAGTAATCAATTCGCCATTTCAGTAAGAATGCGCCGTTTGGGTCCAGTACCGACTCAGATTCGGCTATCCGTTGGTCTGGTGGAAAAACATGATTAAATTATAATTTTATACATATATAGCTAAATTGTTTTTATTTTAATAAAAAATCTACGCCGCATTGTGGGTGCTGATAATAGGGTAGTTACACTTCTTATCCTGGTGTCTCTCTAATAATCAAGGTTCATGTCACTCATTCGTTGATGACCATATATTAATAAATTTAATTATACTTTTTTGATGTATAAAGTTTAAATAAATAAATAAATAAATGGTCATCAAATGAGCTACGTAGAAATAAAATGTAAAAACTCGTATTCATCTGGAATCGAACTCAGGACTTCAAGCTAGTTACCGGCGTTTGCCCCCAACAAAATTAAATACACACTACTTACCACCATTTTTATGAATAGTATAAGAAAAATGTGAACACACAAACAACGACAATATCGTAACTATACACTTTAGAGCCATTTTGTAGCACTAGTACAATTCTTAGTACATCATTCCTGGCCTGGTCTGCCTAGGACCGCAGCCAGAGAGACAATGAGCCGGCTCTAGAGATTCCCAGCTATGTCTGTGGGATATATAGCTATGCAGACTTATTTGAGGGAAGTGTCGGTATGTCGGCTGTGGTACAATCGAGTATAATAAGCGAAAGGCTTTGTACAGTCATGACGACAAGGTTTTTTAATTAAAAAATATTTTGATATGTAGGAGCGTTTATTTTGTAAAATATAGAGCTGTGATGGTGGAAACATCCTCGGTAGGTCCGTAATATAAGTTTCTTCAGCTCGCCGTCAAAGAAGTTCAACCACAGAATAGATAACAGCTTCTAAGTTCAAGTTAACAATGAGAGTTCTTTTGTTTTATCAGATTAAGATTAGGCTAAAGTTTGTAGCGAATTAGAAGTAAGCAACCATGGATGTCATTATCTTGTAGATAAGTACCTACTTATAAAAATAAAATGTAAAAAAAGTACTTAAGTACCTACCTACTTCTGTACCTACTTTTTATTAAACATTTTTTTTTACTAGTTTACCTACTCATATGATATTCTGGTAAAAAAAATCAGCTGTTCCATAAATTTTAACCGTGTAGGTGTTGAACTCTTATATAAAAACAACAACTCGTTAACGTTATTTGTGTATGCCGAAAAAAGAAAACAATATCGGGCGAATTCAGGTGTTTCTACTAGTCACTAGCCTAAAACCTACGTGACGATACTACCATATACTTATTTAATATACCTATACTTAACTTATTGAAATGTTCTCGACGCTTCAGCTGTGGAATGCGCCGAACGATGTCGGCACTATATTAAATTCCTGTAGGAACGGCGCGTCCTCGAGATGAGGTCGCTCAGATTAACATTTTATTTCATTACGGGTAGCTAGGCTGTGGTATAAACTACGTTTAGACATAAGTTTCTAAACGTACCTGGTTTAACGTTATACATATTACGTACAATTTTAATTGTCGTGTACAGGCAGATTTTTTTAATCTATTCTATTTATTTATTTAAGTATTTAAACTTTATGCCCATGTAAAAAATACACTGTACAAAGGCAGACTTAACGCCTTGGGCATTTTCTACCAGTCCACCTTAGGGTGATGCTGAGACAAAACATAGTACGTGCACAGGTACAGAAAATATTTGAGAATAAAATATAATAATAACATACATACATAACATCACGCCTGTAATTCCCGAAGGGTTAGGCAGAGGTGTACCCATTAGTACACCCACATTTCGCCAGTTATGTTTTAGTCCCGTCGCCAGTTATATGTAATAGGGTGCGAGCCTATTGCCATCAACCGGGCACAAATCCAGACTCCGAGGCTGCTACTGGGAAATTCCTGATGGAAAAACCCAATAACACTTTGCCCGACCTGGGAATCGAACCCAAGACCTCATGCACAGCAGTCGCGCTTGCGACCGCTAGACCAACAATAAATGCAAATAATAATAAATGACCTATAATAATAAATACATATATGTATATACATACAAACAAAATATATTATAAATAGGTTTTTTCTATTATAAAGAGGTAAACTTTGTGAGGTTGTAGGGGGTAATATCTGGATCTACTGAACCGATTTTGAGAATTCTTCCGCAAATTGGAAGCTACGTTATCACCGAGTGTTATAGGCTATATTTTATTATAAAAAAATTAGGGATCCGTAAAAATAATTACGCGAACGAAGTCGCGGGGACAGTGCTAGTTTACTATAGGTACACGTTTTAGAAATCAGATTAAAAATCAGCCTGAATTGGGTATTTGACGCCACGAATGGTGAGCATAAATGTCACCTGCGCATTTGTTAATATTCCGGTCTCTTTGGCGGAATGAAGAAGGCGGGGGGCGCCGATCTTGCAGTCGGCTGCATGCGATTGGTTCTTCAATTGATGCTCATCGTCTATTGGTCTATCGCCTGTCATTCCGCTACTGTACACTTTTGTGCAATATTAGTTAATAACGTTTTGAATTTTTAATAGTTTATTTTTGTTATTACGTATTAGATGTTTTTTTTTTTAAATATAGTTTAATTTCGTTATTTTGTATTTGTTGTGTTTTTGGTTTAATATAGTTCATTTTTATTACTTCGTTTTATAAAATTGCTGTTTTTTTTTATACATTTGAAACGAATATGTATTAGCCTTTATTACGCCAAAAGTGTACATGCACGAAATCCTACAATCTGTGCTCACGACTCGTGATGCCAATAATACTTTTCTTGATCTGTGAAAACGCGATTCTCCTATAGACACAATTACCTGACTATTTATTGATTTCTGTGTTGATTGAATCTAATTTTACAGTTTATTGAGAATTAATTGGGTTTTTAGGGCTTATAAAAAACTGTTTTTTTTTGTAGTTGTCTTGGAATTAATGGTTAGTCAATATACTCAATTGAGTACCCTACGTTTAATTATTAACTTGGTAAATAAGACAGGGTCAAAAAACACACTGAATTAATGAACAATTAACATTTAATTATAATACAAATGCTATGCTACATTAGTATCATTATTCTCTTTCATATCTACACTATCCACTTTGCTGATCTCTTCGGTTTGTACTTTCGTTGCGTTGACAGCGTCTTCGGATTTTGAAGAATTCTCTTCTACTGGATTCGCCAGACTCTGCGAAAAAAATAGCTTTTGGGTATTTGTGCATGTGATAAGGGGGTCAAGACAGATCTGCTATGTGCTGCCATTATTTAAAAAAAAAAGTGCGAGTCGTAGTCGCTCACGGAGGCGTCTGTGCCATCGTAAAATACAACATAACATAACATAACATCACGCCTGTAATCCCCGAAGGGTTAGGCAGAGGTGTACCCATTAGTACACCCACATTTCGCCAGTTATGTTTTTAGTCCCATGTAATAGGGGGCGAGCCTATTGCCATCAACCGGGCACAAATCCAGACTCCGAGGCTGCTACTGAGAAATTCCTGATGGAAAAACCCAATAACACTTGGCCCGACCTGGGAATCGAACCCAAGACCTCATGCACAGCAGTCGCGCTTGCAACCACTAGACCAACGAGGCAGTCCAATAAAAAAAAAACAGTTCGTAAAATACAAACAGTTCATAAAAAAAAAAAAAACTACTCTTCCTTGTATTGAGAAATCTTCGCTCACAAAGGGGTCTGTGCCATCGTACAATATTAACACTTCATACAAAAAAAAAACTCGTTTCTTGTATTGAGAAACCTTTTAATATTAACTTTATTTAATTTTTATTATTCGTTGTTTTAGCGGCAATAGAAACACAATATAAACTTTGTGAAAATTACAACTCTACATATTACGATTCATGAGATACAGGCCGTTGACAGACAGACGGACGGACAGAGGAGGCTTGGTAATAGGTACCTGTTGGTATCGTTTGATACAGAACCCTACAGAAACAATATATTATTGATGGGTACTGGAACCAATTTTCAAGCGCGGATTCATGGTTGTGGACACAGCTTGGTCATGCCCACAACCCAAATTAACGAAAAAAGTTGAGTTTGAATTTGTTATTTTAAGTAAGCACCTAAATAAAATTATTTAGTGTAAAATGTATACCACCTTTATTAAATCAAATATGTTTTTAAGCTGAAAAGTTTCATTAAAATCGGTTAAGTAATTTGGAGTCTAGATGCAAAAACGATCAAGTCGTGGCACGGCCACATCCTTTTTTGAGGGCTGTATCTACGTCTGCCTATTCCAGAGCAGTACATTCAAGCATATAATTGAAAAAAAGAAAAATATCATCTCACCTCTCTCTCAAACAATATAGCCAGCTCCACGTGTTTTGTCTGCGGGAACATATCCACGGGAACCGCTCGTACGGGCAAGAACGGTGCTCCTCTTAACGTCTTAGAAGATGGACGGGTTAGATCGACGAAGTTCTTCACAGCAGACGACGGACTGCACGATATGTAGACCAGACGCTTGACCTTCTGCGTGTTACGGAGCTGCGTTACTGCACGCATGTCTGGGTGGGCAGATAGACGAAGAATTACAGACATTAAATATAGCCTGTCATTAACAGCAGACTAACGTTATCTACAGCTTCCCATTCGATTTCCGAAAGTCTGTTCAATTGTCCTAGAATGCAATAAGTGCGTATACGCAAAAGTAAAATCCTTTCGCAACAGATGGTGACAGTTGAGAGTAATTTGGGCTCCAAACAAGCCAGCAAACGTTTGTTGCGTTTATGTGTTAGCCAGTGTCGCGCGATTGTATCTCTGTGTGTGTGCAGGTTCATCGGCCTACCTGCCTAAACCTAGCGGCAAAATGGCTAGTTAGAATTCGAAAAGCACCTACAAAAAATAATCCTATTTATTTTCATAAATGATTCGAGTTGAGGATTACTTATATATTTATTTAGGATACAAAACTCTACCTTTTTACATTGTTATTATAATATTATTAGTCTGTAAGCTAACCCAAAATAAATTAAATAAATAAATAATACCTACCTACTTGTGTATTTAAGAGAAATTGCTGATTTATTTGATTGATATTTTTAAGTCGGTAAAAGAAAAAAAATGTATTTTCATCTCCTAGAATCATATAAACAAGTCCAGAGTAATTTACGTAAATAACTTACGTAGTCCAGCTCTGGGCGGGTCCACGATGGCAATGACATCTTCTCCAGTAGCCCTCGCGAGGACTGAGGGCAGAATATCCTCCGCTTTGCCAGTGAAGAACTCGCAGTTTTCTATGTTGTTCAGCTCGGCATTCGATTTAGCATCCTTCACAGCTTCTGCTATCATTTCTAAGCCTAATACTTTGCCGCAATGCTAAAAAAGAATATATAAATATGGTGATTTTACATTACCTGATGTTTTTTATTTTGACCCTTATTATATGGTGGCAAAAGGTTCTTTGAACTATATCTTTTGCAAGAGTTACTAAACCTAATGTACGTAAGTAAATAAAAAAAACGTTTCATAATGTTTTTTCATAAATAAAATAAATACATAATGTGTTATGAAACACAATATAACACAATTCCTGTTGGTCATTCAACAAGAAAGAACAAGTTTTTATTATTCTAAAAGGTTTTATTTATGTTTTACATAGATACATACATAACATCACGCCTGTAATCCCTGAAGGGTTAGGCAGAGGTGTACCCATCAGTACACCCACATTTCGCCAGTTATGTTTTTAGTCCCATGTAATAGGGGGCGAGCCTATTGCCATTAACCGGGCACAAATCCAGACTCCGAGGCTGCTACTGAGAAATTCCTGATGGAAAAACCCAATAGCACTTTGCCTGACCTGGGAATCGAACCCAAGACCTCGTGCACAGCAGTCGCGCTTGCGACCACTAGACCAACGAGGCAGTCAGTAGTCAGTATTTATGTTTTATTGTCTAATATTATTTTAATTAGATCAGTAAAATAATTTCAGGAACGTTATTTACAAGAAAAAAAATATTATCTAGTCATAGTCATAAGATTGTTTCCCTATTAGATACCGACATATATTTAACATAACATCACGCCTGTAATCCCCGAAGGGTTAGGCAGAGGTGTACCCATTAGTACAACCACATTTCGCCAGTTATGTTTTTAGTCCCATGTAATAGGGGGCGAATCTATTGCCATCAGCCGGGCACAAATCCAGACTCCGAGGCTGCTACTGAGAAATTCCTGATGGAAAAACCCAGTAACACTTTGCCCGACCTGGGAATCGAACCCAAGACGCACAGCAGTCGCGCTTGCGACCACTAGACCAACGAGGCGTATCGCTTTCGTATGTAAAATTTTACCAGTTAATTGTTACCAAAAAAAGAATTAAGTAGAAGATTAAATCGTTTTTACGTCTCAAGCTAAGATGAGACTGAGATGTAACTAACTGTTCATTATACTAATTACCTGAGCAAAGCACAGTCCAATAGTGCCAGTCCCACAGCATATGTCGACCACAGTAGAGTCTTGTTGCACCTGACTCATCTCGATAGCGCTGCGGTACAACACGTCGGCGCCCGCCGTGTTCACCTACAATCAAACTTGAAACATAAGACGTACACTTGTTAGTTCTTGTGTCACCTTTTCTGGCTAATCTACAACAACAATAACAACTCATGGTTTCAATTGGTTTCTGTTGTTCATATAAGAAGCTTGACCGGTGAGCAAGATTAAAGTAACCTAAGTAGAAAGAAGAAAGGAACAAAAACTATTTATTCACTTGAAAATGAGACACAATGAGTTGGTTGAGTCATCAAATGAGTTCTTTCGCCCTGGGTGGGGCGGAAGGGACTGTCAGAATTTTACTGAATAAAAAACTACCCTGTTCCTTCTGTTGCCCTTTACGTTCCGGGGCCACGGTATCCTGTTAAGACGTCCCGCAACCACGGAAGTGAGACACATAATGTTTTTGTTGTAGCTAGTAAGTAAAGCTGTATGTCCATTGGCGCGGTGAGGAGCGAGATAGTGCAAAGTTAAGGTCGTTGCTAACTACAGCACCACCACATCGGCACTTTGCTGCCAGCGGACCGCCCGCGATTCGACTTTTTATCTTGTTATTATAAAATTTACCTTAATGAACACAACTTAAAGCTGTAACTTGAATGGCAAATTATTTCATGTGCCCAAACTGTGTTGTTATAGTCAGCGGTGACTTTTACAATATACTGAAGTCATGTTCGACCTTCCGTGCACACATGCATATCGGTTTGCTGAACGTTCTATAAAGATATCTAGTTCTAGTATTCAGAATAATTAAGTACAACTTACCTGAAAGAATGCCTCAGGCGATATCCTAAACTGCTTCCCGAGAATAGTGTCAATAATATGTGTGGAGCCTGACAGATGCATTGGTTTCGATGCGTCTTCGCCGACCCGTCTGAAAGGACACATTACAAAATTTAATTGTCAGACCTAACAACAAAATTGACTGTTATTCATACTAATATTATAAATAACAACGATTTTGTATCGCATGCGTTCAGCCGCGGAAAGCTAAACGGACGCGTACGCGCCTCTTACGAAATCGGCGTTTTCTATGGACAAAAGCTGAATGGAGCTGAATAAGTGTGCGTAGTCCCGAAACTCTGTTTGTCTATAACGCTTTCACGACCAAACCAGTAAACCGGTAGTGATGAGATTTAGTACGAGGTTAGTTTGAACCCTAAGAAAGAACGTAGGCTACTTTTTATTCTGCATCTGCGTCTGCGTCCGCGATAAACGACATTTACGCGGACAAAGTCGGGGGTAGATAATATTATAAAATTAAATGTTTATTGTGATAATATACCTTTTGACGATAAGTTCGAAGTACAAAGATTTGATTCCACACGCGACAGCTTCTTCTGAATTGAAATGGTCAATCAAATCCTTCTTGATTTCATCGAGTTCAGATTCTGACAGAGCCTTGAAATATAAAAAAATGTGATACGGTATTATGATCAAAATAAATTAAAATCAACAAATATTGATAAAAGCAATAACTGGCGTACTGTTTTTTTGGGCCCTGTGGCCATCATGACATTACTTATCATCTATCATCATCTATTTTTACACGACTGCCCCAAAAAAAGGAGTGTTATGTGTTCAGGGTATGTATGTATGTATGTGAGTTTCTTTATTCCACCATAACTTTTAAACGCCTGAACCGATTTAATGATGTAGATGTATGGGGTATCGTTACAATCCTTGCATCGTTCCGAGTAACAAAGGCTAGTACAAAATAAAAAAAACCGGTGTAGTCACTTTAAAACGTAAATTAATACCAGCCTAAATTTATATTTTTAATGATTTAGGTCGTGTCTATGTTTATCGTCGAGAATTTGACAAGTAGATTAAAAAAATATATGACACTGTGAATAAAAAACGTCATAAAAAAAAACTGACGAGTAAACAAAGTACAAATATGTGCAATTTTTGCAGTTGTTGCGTGTGCGTTTTTAAATTTTTTAATTATAGTAGCTTGTTATAAAAATGAATCCCTATTTCCCTTGGTCATGGCGTAGAGAGAGACGGCTTGATTAATTTCACAAAATAATTCTTATTTGGTGTATTTGATATTAATATTAAAAGAAGATTCTTATGAAAAACAAAAAATGGTATGAAATTCGCTGGGTCAGCTAGTCCATACTAATATTATAAATGCGAAAGTGTGTCTGTCTGTCTATTACCTCTTCACACTTAAACCGCTGAACCGATTTAGGTGAAATTTTGTATAGAGATAATTTAAGAACCGGGGAAGGACAGAATAGTTTTTATCCCGGAAATCACCCCCTAAGGCGGTGAAAAGGGGGGTGGAAGTTTGTATGCAAGTACGATATAAACAAGTTCCACGCGGACGTAGTCGCGGGCAAAAGCTAGTGCTAAATAAGAATAACCAACCTGAGGATGCATAACCACAATCAGCATGACTTCTCCAGTGGAAGTCGAGTCCCGCACAGTGAGATACCTCCAATGTCCAGAGTAGTCTGCTGGAGAGAACGGCGCCAGCTTTGACTTGCGCACAAACTCTTGGAATAGCTGAAATGCAGCTAAATTAATACAACATTATAATGTTGAAAATGTGTGACAGCTAAATGGCGAAGTCACGGGTGTGCAACGTACAGTCAACAAAACAGATAGGTATGCAGGGTCGTCAGATATAGTAGAAGTTTTCTTAGAAACCGATGATGGTTATCAAATGTAATTTAATTAAAAAAACAGTTCATTAATTAAGTTTCAATCGAAGTCATAATGGATGACACTTCTCAAAAAAAAAAACAACTATATCTGACGACTCTGCATACCTATTTGTTGACTTTACAAATACATCATGGATTGTGTGTTGGCTCGTATTGGAAAAACTAAGATGAATAGGGTAGACAATGCCACCAATTTTGTATGGCAATAAAAAACCATGACGTCACTTTTATGTCGACTCAATTGACTAACTCTTTATTAATTTGAAACAATAAAAAAAATCAAAACAGTTAATTGAAAATTAATCGAATTTTCAGGGCTGAAATAAAGTGTTTTTTAAAGAAGTTATGACTTGGTTATTGGTGTTATCTACCTAATTATTTTTAGAAAATATTGATAAATGAAAAAGAAAAGAACATGACAATTATTATCTACTCACCAAGACAGCCTTCTTGGTCTGCTCAGAGATGTGTATCATTCCTTGTATAGGACCAACACCAACAGTGCCCGTGACATAGCTGCCCAGCCTGAACCCTACAGTGGGCAACTTGGACTCCTCATCAATCCCAACAGTGAACTCACACTTATTCCTATAACCTTCAGTTACAGGGGACTTTTCAATGGGCCTCAGCTCAAAACTAAGGCCTGCATGCTGCTTTCTTTTTGTTTCAATCTCATGACGTCTACTTTTGTCTATTTTCCATATTTCATTGTCGAACTTCATTAGAATGTTTTTTATTTCTTTTTCTTTCTGTTTAAGCTGTAACAATGAAACAAAAATAGTTTGTTAGCAAAACATTTTTTTTGTTAGTTTTTATTTCAAAGATCAATTACAGTTCTACTGAAGTTTCAGTCGGCCTAGTATCAGCAAAAGAACAGGGTGATGCTTTGACCTCTTTGACCGAACCAAAGCTGTGCCTGAAATCCTTACTACCTAAATATGGATGATTTTGTCCTTCTCTGCTTCATTTGAAAATTCTCAGTAGCAGCCTCAGAGTCTGGATTTGTGCTTGGTTGATGACAATATGCTTGTCCCCTATTACATGGGCCTTAAACACATCTGGCGAATTGTGAGTGTACTAATGGGTACGCCTGTTTAATGGGTACGATGTTTATGTTATATGGGTACAACAGTTACACTGAATATACCTGATCTTCGTAATTCATAGTCCAGAAAGGAGTGGTAGCATCTTTTAACTTTTCCTCCTGGCTCCTATTAGGATCTTCTTTCTTCTTCTTAGAGTCCATTACATCCTCATCTTGTTTCCTCTTTCTTACTAGTGGATCGGGGGCTGGCTTTGCTTCTTCTGCTATTAAAGTTTTTCCTAAAAGAATAGTGCTTTAAGCTTTAGTATTTAACACATTGACTATGAGAAACATACCCATTGTGTGTACTTAAAAACACACACAACTGTATGTTTTTTTCTATAATGAACACACTGTGTAGCCAGCCGCACTTCAGGCTTATTGATATAAATCATTATTAATTAATGGGTTAATGTATATAATATGGAAATGAAAACAACATTTGTATGAAAATCAGTGAAAAGGACTCATGGCCATGTTTAAACTTGTTTGTCATACTTGGATATTGCATCTTAAAATAATGCTCTCAGTTGTGGAGTTGAATAATAGCGTGCTATACCAGAGTTTAAAGATATGTGTAGGTTAGTGAGAAAATACATTTTATTTGTAACATTATACCTTTCCATAAATAACCGTTGAGAGCCTCAATAGCTTTGCTGCGTTCCTCGTCATTTTGGAAGCATGCATACAACCAGTGGCTGCCATTCTTCGGTCTTTTTATCTTGCTTGTGTTCAGACCTAATTTCTGATTCATCAGTTTTTTCAATTCCTAAAAATATTAAATTTAAATGTTTATTATGTTGCCCGTAATTCAAAATTATAACCGGCGTTAATACCGGTACTATTGTCAATCAAATGAAAGTAAAAAAATATATAATTATTTACGTTTATACGCACACAATACAAATGTTACGATTGTTTTTTATGAATTGAGGATAACTTTTAGAATGGCAGTGTACGTTATTGACGTCTCAGTCATCAAAGTTTTTATTGGAATATTGACAAACAAAAAACTAGTAGTAAACATACAGCTATTCCATAAAACTTGGGTAATCCACGCAGTTCAATTTTAAACTTTTCTGAAGAGAACCCTCCTCGGTCTAAATAAGCATATTCTTCTTCAACTTTTACTCCTTCAGACGTTTCCTCAGCCACATCAATGGTTTCATGCTCCTCAGCCATTGATAAAACTTAAATAAAACAAAGTATAATTCGAAACTTTTACTTTTGTAAAGTTTTGAGGTTATGTTTTGAGTTTGAGTTCACGACAGACGTAATTTCAACCACAGAATATAAATAAATTTACTTTCAACACTGACATTGATTTGAGACTTATATCTATGGACGAGCCCTAACTACGAGAAAAGCTGCAAATAGCCGGCCCGCTGAAAGTAGAAAACGCTTCCACATGTGACGTGTTCCACTTGGGACCTTATTTCAATAATCGATTGATTCTCCAAATAAAAGATATTATTATGTCATGTTCCCGGCATTTTCTATAATGAAGTTAGGAGTATCTCCATGGCTACATCCCTAGATGCTTGAAACAGTTTACAGAGTTACAAGAATAAAAAATACCTTCCGAGGCCGATAAAATTGATTTAATCCTTTCTATCAATTAAAATTTTCTTTGGACCGATTTAGTTACACTGACCTTCGACTGGTCTAAGAGCCTGTCCAGAAAGCGCGATTTACGCGCGAGTCCACTCGCGCTTTCTGGACAGGCTCTAATCTTCTAAGTGAAATGTATTTATTGCTAGACCCGCTTTTTTAATCAGTGTGGATATGATGGCCCATTGCAGGCCCCGGTATCTAGTAGTTATTTCGCTCGTGGGGAAGATAAACGACCAAATAAATATTTAAAAATTAAACAAGTCATATATTTTTTAGATAAAACAATAAATAAAGTTAAAATAAATAAGTAATATCCACAATACATTTTGAAAATTCTTGGTACAAAAGGTTAATCTAGTTACATGGAAGTACGATAGACTAGTCACGACATTTGTATAGCACATATGAGGTATATAATTATAGACTATATTTATAACTAGGTAAACTTAAATAAATGTTCTTTGTAGTCAGAGAGTCCACAACGAAAATAAGAACTTATGAAACAGCTTCTGCAGTAGAATTGAGCGAAAAGAAAGAAAAATATTAAGTACATTTTCTGCTATCCCTGGAAAATTAACCTTTTCCATTTTATTGCTTTGAAGAGTCGTATCGCTTTGTTAGAAACTTCATACAGCCCTGCAAGAGTTCATTGATATGTCTTACTAGATTTTTGGATACAGGGACATTGGTCGATTACATTTATGGTTATATTAAGTATATTATGGTCGATATTGTATTAGAGATTTTATCATTGTGGGCTCTCTGTTTTTTCTCACTAGCTCTGACTAGTGATTTTCTTTTCTAAATAAAGTATTTAATAGCGTAGCATTAAATACATCTATATATTATTGCGCTCTGTGTTCAAGGCGCCATCGCCGATGGCAAGAGAACCGCGACAACAGTGTCCCCGCGCTTTTTACATTCTCGAGGCGATGATATCGCCATGTAGAGATAGATTCATAAAGTTTCTACTGTATGATCACAGCGTGATTATCGCCACGGTCCTCTCCCCTGTGGGGGGCGCCTTTATACCAACATGCAAGCAGACTTAGGAGCCTTAGCCCCAAAAATAAAACTGCTTGTCCATTGAAGCGGAACGAGGCGAAATGGAGAAGTATTAACCAAAATGGAGTGTCCATTTGAGCAGAGTGGAGATTTTATACAATCCTATCGGTTAATGGACTTCGTTCAATGGACAGGCAGTCTAAGATTAGTTCAGATATTGGCTAGTGGCATCGCGCGAATATTTGAACTTAGCCTAAAATTAAATTATGACTCTGGGACTTTGAATTCCTCATCATTTTATACAATTATTTTCAATTAGATAGATAAACCACTGCACAATTTATTACATGAATACTATTCATATTCATTGAATAGACAAATATCAAAAATAGTTATACATTGGACTGCCTCGATGTCGTTAAGGACTATTATCGACAAGGTTGAGACATCTGTATTTATTCTTTCAAGAAAATAAACAAAACCGAAACAAAAACTTCATCCTTCACTCGATTATTGATCTAACCTTTTTACAGGCTTTTTAGAAAGTTTTTAAATTACATTTTATTTAAACATATTATTAATCTCAAGGCTTTATTTATGGTATAGATCATTGGAAAAATGGGGAAACAAATTACGATATACATATAAGAAGATTTTAAGTTCTAACACACTAGAGCATAACTCATAGACCCAGTTGGGCTGCGCGAGGAATCACACAACGAGTCCTTTGATATATTTCATCACATGCTTGGAAAAAAAAATGGTATTTCGCATGAAAGCGATCCTGGGGCGTATCATATGCCCAAAGTTGATTTAGACCGTGCAGGTTGTGATACATTCCTTTCGATAATCGGTCACTTATGATACGACAGCCGCGCGGTCCCGCAATGTACGGCAAATCGCACAATAATTCCCGCATCGCATTAAATCAGCTTAAGAGCGCGAGTTTAAGACCCAGATTCGCTTTTATACTAACAAAGTATTATAACTAAACCACTTAATTGAGTCCCTGCATGCTGGCACTGCTACACAGTTAATCATTGTGACGTATCTTAAGAACTGTCGAGCGCAAATTTCGCCTCTTGTGTATCACGCTACGAGCGCCAGCCGTCCGCACTTCTCCCCGTCCCCGTTCTCGCCTACCTCCGCAGGCCAGGACTGAATGAAGCGGTTTAGCATAATTATAGTATTTTTTCCAGGCACAGTATAATGTACTGTGTAAAGCTTGATTCACACTTATCAGTGATGGCACAGTTCCATACCATATCAGTGATAAAATTATTCTTATTTAATAAATATTGCAGTCTGTGTTTCATACATTCTCTATGAAGGCGTCCACACATGTCAGTGTCAGTGACGACACAGTGCTCACAGTGTCAATTCTGATGTGTTCATAGAGAACATATCGACGGGTGGGAGGCAAAATGATTTAAGCGACAATTTGGTCGTGTTTTATTTTCAACTTTATTAGGTGTTCCTATACACACCTAATAAGGTTGAAAATGGAGCGCGACCGAGTTGTCGCTTGAATCATTTTGCCTTTCACCTGTCGATATGAAACAATAATATCACTGATACGGGACGGTGCCGGAACTGTGGCTTCACTTCCTGCCTTAAAGCATCGCACTGCCCAGGACTAAGCCTAGTCTAACTGCTATGTGGTCCCATTCTTCACGAACATGTTCTTCAGCGCATCTTTGTCCTGATATTCTTTTTCTTTACGTAATTTCTTTATATGTTCCAGTTCTTTATCGACTGTGGCAGCCATGGACGGATTGAGCGACTTCAATCTTTTGAAGTCGTCTTCAGCATCGTCAGGGTTCCATGCACCGACGTGCGCTTTACCTCTTCTGTATAGTGCTTTTTCATTATCTAGAATATAAAACAAAAAGATGTTAATGATGGTCATTTTTTTGGTGTGTTAGAGAATGTGTAAGGCATTAAGCCGCCTTTGTACTTTTGTTGCATAAAGTTTAAAAAAGTAAATAAATAAAACGATGTAAGGAAATCTGGACTTATAAAAATAATTATTAGTCAGAAATAGCCAATCTGCCTTGAGCAATCGTGGTGACCAATATCTGTGATTTTGTTGTATGAAATCAGGCCTTTGCTTTGAAGTGGGACATTAATAGACTGGTATTATTTTTATATTACTGACCTTTTCCTTGAAGTGCCTGTGGGCACTTCTGGGTAGTCAAGGAATAGGTCCGTTAGTCAGGAAGTTCAAACTAGTTGCCTATTCAAATACGTAGTGTAGTAGTAAATGTAGGGGAATGAGCAAAACTCAACGTTTGTTACTTATTACTAAAACTACAAAATAAAAAATAACTTTAGCTTGAAAGTCGGCGGCTTCGGTTTTGTTTCTTGTTATGTAGGTATTGCCACCGACTTCCAAGCTAAAGTTATTTTTTATTTTGTAGTTTTTGAAGGCGGTCATATTTTTTGTAAAAAAGCTTTCTATTTTTCACTTTTTAGTGCTTGTGTGTTAATGTTTAAAATCCTTACATAAAGCCCTTTCAAACAATACCTCACACGATATATTTCATTTGGAAAGTGGTAGGTTGACGTACCCCCTTCCCACTTCTTTCAGTCAGTCATCGACTACACGTATAAACAAAGCAATTTTTCTTAATCGGCGGTTCTGCTGTGATTTTATAAGGAGTTCCGTTCCATATCTCCAAAGTTAATCATCAGATCATGACAATATTCCTATGGGACCTATTCGGAACTATACTCTTTCAAACAAAAAAAGAATCATCCAAATCGATTCATAATTGACGGAGTAATCGTAGAACAAATATACAAAAAAAAAAACAAAAAAAAAAAAAAAAACATACGCGTCGAATTGAGAACCTCCTCCTTTTTGAAGTCGGTTGAAAATTGGTAATTAGTCTCGAATGTCGGATGTACCGCACAAGTACATAAGCGCGTATATGTATTACTCGACGAGCGATAAATTTTTCTTAAGTGGTAATAACCCCAATTAAATTTTACCTTTTTCAAATTCCAGAACAGTGCTACAATGTTCTATGACAGCATAATATTCTCCGTTCAACAGTTTGCACTGCGCATAGTTAAGTAGTATGGGTAATTTTATTTTATTCAAGTCCCCCCATTCATCGTCGCCTTTTCTTTCTCTGCAATGAATTGGATAGGTGCATTATTTTATAGCCTAGCAATTATTACTACAAAACCTAGCAATTATTTGGATTGATTAGGTACAGGTAACCAATTTTCACATATTTAACTGTTTTTGAAAGCATTGCTAGAATAATAGAAGAATCACAGAATTAAGCCTGCCTAAACATTTATTCAAGAATTACTGTCTAGAAATTACTGGTCTAAAAGTGTATACAGATAAAGAAATTATTACCCTAGTTAAAAAATGTACATTCCAGAAATTACCCATGTTCAGAAATGTATACTGGAGAAATTACCCATGTTCAGAAATGTATACTGGAGAAATTATTCATGTTCAGAAATGTATACTTCAGAAACCCTTGTCCTAAACATAAATTCCCTGAAATGCACTGGCCCTTCTTATTAGTCTACTATTAATAATATAGTAACTATAAGTAGCCGTAGTAACTGTACAAGTAATCAAAAGATATTTTATTAATAGCAGACATAAATATTTAAGTCTTACATGTAATTTACCTGATCATAAGCTGTTCACATATAGCCAAAGCTTCATTGTACGCCTCCTCAGCTTCTTTGTACTTCTTCTGCACATATAACTTGTTACCTTTCTCTCTCAGAGTGGGTATGAGGTCTATCCGTTGTTGAGCATTGAGCTGCCATAACTCTTTCTCATACTCATCTGATCTTTCTACTTTCAAGACTTCTGAAAAAAGTATTAAAAATACGTTTTAGCTTATTTCTGGGTTAAATGGTTGCAAGTTCAAGGAAGGTAAAATAAACTTAAAGGCCTTAATGATAAAAGCAATCATTCTTGCTCTAATTGACGTCATTTTATGAGCAGTATGCATTGTTAACGGCAAAAAAGTACAAAGGCGGACTTAATGCCTGTGATATGTCTTTTTACACCCCATAGAGTAAGGCTGGAAATTCGTGAAAGTACTAGTCGTCAGGATTAACTTTGAACTTCTCTTTTTGCAGTTGGTTATTAAATCTTTATCTAAGAAAGACCGAATGTAATCAACCGCCTCGAGGGAAGCTAGTATTCACCAAGCTGATCTAAATTGATGTTCATTCACATGTGCACAACCTGCAAGGGTGATGGCAACTTGGCAATTCAATGAGAGTATTAGGAAGGCACTGGGAACTTAATGAAACCATATAAAAATCAATAACAATACCAAGCTTGGTGCCTAAATTCTAATCAATATCAAACAATTTATGATTAGATATCAGTGGAGTGGGCCGTATAATATTGCATTATATTCCAATGTGTGCAAGCAACGGTAACTCATATTTATTTTCTTGCCTGGCTGGTTTAATGAACTGTATATGATTTACTATCACATTTAAAATAGATCACGTTTTTTAGCTTATTGTTCAAAATAAAAAGTTCTAACCAGAGTATTTTGCACAATCCAAACTAACTTTGAGATAAATTAGCATACCGGGTAAATGCGGGTTACTTTAAACCTGAATGGATACTTTAGCTCAATACTGAAAAAACAATTTGACCAGAACTTCCCGCATGTGTATGAATGACGATATTTTTTTTTAATTCGAGATTCATTTTCAATTCCAATTATATTACTTTTTCTGTTATTTTTTAAGAGATCAGAAGGTTAAAACGTTTTTCGTTTCGAGACAAAATTTCCCTACAGGGTTAAAGTTACCCACATTACGGTACTATTTAGAAAAACTTACCTATGATAAATTCCAGATCACATGGGTTCTTCATCAAATCATCTAAGTCTGGGTGACCCAGACCTTCAGTATGCAGAGTCATAGTACAAGAGTGCTTTATCCTTTTTGGGTCCTGTCCCAGCTCCCGCAAAGTTTTTGATATGAATGGGTAACTGAACACTAGCTGTGAATACAGACCAACATAAAAGTATGAAGTTAAAACAATGGGCCAAACCAGTAGTTTGCAAGTAAATGTTGGATGGGTCCTAAAACCAACAAGACTCGGACAAAAAATAGGAATCAAATACTCCTTGTCATTTAAATACCACACTTTATATTAACTGAATGTTTTTCTTCATGATGGCCAAGAGGTGAGTTCTGAATTTCTAAGTTTTTTTTACCTAGATTAGAGTCAAGAGCAAACCCATATTATTTAAAGAAAAAGTAAATGTGTGTTGCATTACATTCAACTACGGGAACTACTGCCCTAAGATTTTCTAAAAAGAAATTACAAAAAATTAAACCAAACTAAACATGAATGATATTTCAAGTTTTTCAGCATCTGTTCTTATGTTGTTTCAATTTGGGTCAATCTTATAGTTTGTGATTGTTGCTTCCTTGTACGTCCTCAAAATAAATGTGCCAAGTGTAACTGACATAATATTTATAGAATGCATAAGGTAACTAGTTCATGTATTATGATGTAGGTCTGCAATTTAATTCTTCCTCCCAGCTCATTCAACAGGCGAAAAGGTGTTTTTGGTTTTGAAGGTAAAGGAAAGTCTCGTAATCATAATACATGACCTTTTGCTGAGATAAGGACAATAATATATCTGTTTAGGTGTCCTTGTGTGTATGACTGAAACACGAAACATGGAGACATCCAAACAGTGCAAGCTCATCCTAGTAGCTAGTGAGCACACTTCACTGTGTTTTCCACAGTCAATGGTTTAAATATTTTGATGTTTAAGAGAGTGGTCAGTTATAGGACACACAATATGCATTTACAAGTTTAGCACAGTTTATTACCTCTTTCTGGACCTTAAAGCTGGACACTTCCCCAACGGCCATCATCTTGACTATAGTTTCCCAAACCTCCAGCTTGAATTTATGTCCCATCACAAGAACCATGGGCTCTTTCTTCCCTATCTTTCTGCTATCGTCCAGTAGGATTCTCTCCTTCCCAAGTTTCCATGTTTGGAAATGGAAATGTACCTGAAATAACGTTTATTAAATTTTTGTAATGTTTATTTAGTTTTGGTCTACAATGTAAATAATGATTTTACCTTACTACCATTTGCGATGGGGATATATTTTTGTCCAGCGTAGATTAAACTTTTGACTATAGGAGCGACTTGAGTCATTTTATTACATTAAGATGTCACAAATTATGTAGATATTGTTTTTATTGATATTCACAACCCAACGTTATTACGGGGAATTCATTGATAGTTGCTGAATGAATGTGATGTCAATGATGGTGGAATTGGTGGATAGACGGATGACAAGATGACATTGACAATAGATTGATTGTTGAGTTTGACAATGATTTGACAGTAAAAAACTCATTCAGTGTTGCTGTGCTTTATACTACAAAAAGGTACAAAAAATTGAAAATTATTTTGGTGCCTTAAGAGGTTTCTCCTTTCTGTCTTTTTTTATAAATTGTATGTATTTTACATTTACTCTAAGGTTTTATATTATGTTTAGGTTAATTATTGTATTTAGAAAGCCATTAATAATCATTATGCCAAAATTAATTAAATTTTGAAAATTATATTGTTATTGATGATGATTATTATTTTGTACAAGTAATTTTTGGTTCAATCACAAATGGTTTACAAAAAAATGATAATTTGGCTAAACGAGAAAAAAAAGTTTGTTACCGTAATCATGGTGGAGAAAAAAACCGTAAATCGGCGGTTGTAGTAGAATATCTATCCTTTGGTTTGAGTTGTTCCGGTTAATAAATAGTTCGTTCGTTCTGTCTCACTCTTTTCATTCGTGTCATATTTTCAAGCGAAAATTATAGTTTTAGTAAATTGTAAAATTTACAATTTTATTAGCATTTAATTAGTTAATCATTTATTTAAGTCTAAAGTATTATTGGTTGTAGTTAACTCTAAGTTATAATGGCTGATTTCCTGGATTCTGAGGCAGATGAAAGCGGGGTTAGTGAAAAACTTATCAGGCTTGTGTTCATGAAATGAGATGACGATTGCGTAGTTTCTTACTATGGTTGTTGGTTGATTGTAGGTTGATTCTGAAGACGAACAGCCAGCGGAGCGCAAGAAGCCAAAGCGCAAAGCTGCCGTGCAAAGCGACGATGAGGATGAGGACGAAGAAGGTATTGTTGACATGCGTTGACATCGTGCACTTTCTCCTGCATTACAAAGTCATTTTTATCATTTGGTAAACATAATTGCGTGATTCCGCACCGTTATGTGGATAGATGCCGTTTTATGACGTTCAGCTATTCTGTAGAATTCAATAAGACTTATTATGTATTGAATTGGCAGACACCCATTTGACACACTTTTCTATCCAAAATGAACAGTTATTTGAATGATTTAGACATTTTTTGATATTACTTAAAGAAAGAGTAGTATCCATCTCCATGAAGTGGTGATGATATTACTAGTTACATGGTTTATATTTTGACCCCAATCTAGTTAGCACATAAACTTTAAAGTCTTTATTTTTCCACAATTCTTCCAACTTATTATAACACTGTATTCCTTAATCTTTTAGATGATGAAGAGCGTCTCCGGGAAGAACTCAAAGATTTGATAGATGATGCTCCTATAGAGGAGTCAGGGAGTGATGGAGAGGATTCAGATGCTAGTGCAGGACCAAAAAAAAGAAAGAAAAGTGATGATGAACTGGATGACAGATTAGAAGATGAAGATTACGATCTTATTGAAGAAAATCTTGGAGTCAAAGTTGCAAGAGTAAGAATGGGTTATGATTTTATGACGCTTATGAATCAGGTTCTCCAGATTAGGGGTTTTCTTTCCCCATTTTCTCAGTTCTGAGGAAATTTCACATGCATGACCTGGAGACCCTGATAAGAATTTACCCTATGACTTCAATAATAAACAAATGTTTAAATATACTTTAATAACAATTTATCCGACACATGAGCACCGGCAGCAGGGTGCAAAGAGTGTAAAAAAAGGCAAAAGTGTTAGAAAAGAATATTTTAGAAAATATATAGAAAAGATTTAAATCTTCTTTATTAAGTTTCTAATTTAATTAAAGCTTAAGGTTGCTGTCCAATAAAATTTAACTGACATAATGAACATGTACATATATAATTTGTATTTAATTAGTTAATAGTAAATTGTTTGGATGAGGATCTATGCAGCTTCCAGAAAGCAATCCTGGCGGTGTCCATGATCCTACACTTTTGATATAATAATGTTCAAAATTAAGTTGCACTATAAAAAGAATATTTTAGTATTGTTTCAATCCTGTCTTCAGTCTTTCCATGTGATATTGCATGATTGCATAACTTGTACAATTTTCCTAAACAGAAAACAATGAGGTAATACAATGTATTGTTTTCTAACAGAACAAATTCAAGCGTCTGCGTAGATTAGAGGATGATGACAGTGACAATGATGGGAATGATGACCCAGAGCTTGAGAGAGAAGTCATCGCTGAGAAGTTGTTTGTTGGAGGATCAGATGAGGTAAGATGTAATTAGAAACAGGGATATTAATTTTTATTCCTCTGTGGTTTCCAAAGACTATGTATTTTATTTTGATTTAAATAGATAAAAGTAAAAATATTTTGTAAATTGCAACTTTCAATAGAGAAGTCACAAAATAAACTATTATTTGTAACCTTGGTTGATGAATTCTACTGTAAATTTGATGATTAGAAACATGATCAGACTGTGAAACAAATGAGTAGACTGAAGTCTTTTTGTTGAAGTCTTTCCAGTTCCTTGTTATCTTACTTACTCAGTATTTTACTTTAGGAGGATGAAAACCGTTCAGAATCAGCCGCGCCGCGTGGCGAAGCCGAATATGATGACGACAATGAGGACCTGGAGTCAGACGCGGATGACTTCATAGTGGATGATGATGGCAGACCTATAGCTGAGCGTAAGAAGAAGAGGAAACCTATATTTACAGATGCGTAAGTATGAATACGAGAACAGTGTATGAACACTGCATTAATTTAAAGTGCCAATATGCAGAGATCTGCGCCACCAATAAATAGATATACCTGTAGGCCAATTCTACTAATAATAAAATTTCAAAATGTAATTGTAATTTCATCTTAGTGACCATTTATCTCAAAAAATTTAAGTACTGACAGTAGATCAAGTTGTTCCTAAAAGTTTTTTTAAAGTTAGATTAGAAGGCTAAGGCGGGAGCGAAGCGGAGCGGAGCCTTAGATTTCGTGGTTATTTTTTTTAACTGCCCAGACGTCATTACATTGTATATGGTGACCTCTAGAGCCCGGGCATAAACTCATTAACTAAAGTATTTATTAAAAAAGCGCTTAGATGACTTATTGAACAAAATTGCTACACTCTCAAAGATTGGACATTTTGGGAGTTGGACATTTTGACTATTTTGCCCCTGAACGCTCCAGGGTTGTGGAATTTGCTTGAAAGAGTCACCGCGGCCCTGGAATGCAAAGGGCATTAGGAGGAACACGGATGAGTTTCAGTTAGCAAGAGAATGACACTTCTTTTCGGCTCTTCTCTATGCCCAGAGCAGAAGAACACATTTGACGATATCCCATCCTTACAATTTTTTCATTCTATTGTTTTCTTTCATAAAGCTCCCTACAAGAAGGTCAAGACATATTCGGCGTGGACTTTGACTACGACGAGTTTGAGAAGTACGGCGAGGAGGATTATGAGGACGAAGAGGAAGAGGACCTTGATGAGTACTTAGAAGATGAGGAGGAAGAGGGTAAATCTCTAGAAGTTATCTTATTTTTACAAAAAAAAAAAACTTTATTACATTTTGCTGTGATTTGTCTGTTTTGGAAAAGCCCTTCCAATGGCATTTGAACTATTCTACTGTGCTTATGCGGTACAACCAATCTTTCATCATAATTATTATATGATCTGCTGAACGACATCCACTGCTGGACATATGTCTGCGATTACCACAATGACGGGTCTTGCGTTGCCCACAACCAATCTTTGACTAAACTAAAATTAACTAAATCAATTGCCATAAGGGAAATATGAGTTTGGTTAGCGCTGTAATCTGATTTAATTTTAACATAGTACTTTGGGCTCACTGCCATGTTGTACAGCTATATATAATATTATACAAAATGTATCTTGAAAACTTGTTGTGGTTATTGAACTGTATTTATTTCCAAAGGTGAGAAGCGTAGAACCAAGAAAGGCAAAGCAAAACGGCCGAGCAAGAAGTCTATATTTGAGATTTACGAGCCCAGCGAGTTGAAGAGGAGCCACTTCACGGATTTGGATAATGAGGTTGGTTAATAAAATTATATATTATTAATTACTAACTTCTGCACGCGACTCTGTCTGCGTGGAAGTGAAATATACACTATTAATAATATTCACTTGGCTTGGTTAGTATAGCTTATATTTTTTGTAATCAGACTACTACTTCCCGAGATTACCTCTTACAACAAAACAATAAAAAAAACAATACCTCATTAAACTTAGCATAATCACCCTTCACTATAGTTTAAAAAAATAAAATACAAGTATAACATTGTGAAATAAAAAATATAAATTCGTTTTGATATAATATTGTTCATTAGTTCATTACAAGGCAAATCTTATTCACGTGTATAAAAAATTATAAAACTTTTTTTTTTAAACAGAGTAAGTATCGAGTTTTTTCCCCATTCTTCTCCATACGTAACTACCTTTTTGAAGAGCCAACAAGAATTCTTTTTTTATTGTATAACGTTCAAAAGAGACTTTTTATAGTGTAGTTGGGATAAATGATGTGATTTTGTCTATAGTATCTAAAACTATGACTGTTCAACAGATTCGTAAAACAGACGTGCCGGAGCGCATGCAAACTCGCGAGGTACCCATCACACCCGTGGAGGAAGGAAGCACAGAATTAGAAGACGAAGCTGAATGGATATACAAGCAAGCGTTCTTGAAGCCACCCGTGTCTAAACCAGACGCGCAGGAGGCTAGGGAGAGGACGCGCAGGTTTGTTTATGAAATAATAGCTATACCCCGCGACTTCGTTAATTTGGAAGTCGAAGACTTATATCGAGGCTTTCGCGAAATACGTTTTTAGCCGAACCTATCTATCCGCCAAATTAGGGCAATATTAGTAGGTGGTCTTCCGTTTTTATGTAGTGTTAATCGTAATTCCGATTACTAACGACTTGTAAGCTTGATACATATTTTTGTATAGATTTGTGCAACAGTTACCCTGGCTGTTTTGCAACTTGTCATAGTAACCAAATGGACATATGTATTGGACATGTCTGGATACTTTAGCAAACTTCGCCATATACTTTCAAAACAGGTGTCAAGATTCAGATCTTACCAGCCGATTTCCGTCGATTCCCTCCTCTACTTATAAAAAATCGTATTGATATTCCCAGGGGTAACAGCACAATAACAAAGATCCGCCAAGCGCTAGACTTCATGCGGAATCAGACACTGGAAGTGCCGTTCATAGCGTTCTACCGCAAGGAGTACGTGCAGCCGGAGCTCAGTATCAACGATCTGTGGAAGGTGTACAAGTATGATGCTAAGGTATGTCAACTAAAATCCAGTTTAATGTACACCTTTTTAGCTACATACAAGTTTCCAATAAGATGGTAACATCATGAAGTTTTTATTGATTACTTGATAGTGAACTTAATAACAACTCATATAGAGTTGAACACCCATATTTCGCCAGTTACGTATAAGTTACATGAGACTTAAACATAACTGGGCGAGCCTATTGCCATCAACTGGCCACAAATCCAGACTCCGAAGCTGCTACTGAGAAATTCGTCACGGAAAAAGCCAGTAACACTTTACCCAACCTGGGAAACTGATTGATGGATTGTGGGCATACTAATGGCTCTGCCTAACCCTTAGGGGATTACAGGCGTGGTGTTATGTATGATGGATTGATATGAAAATTCTGTGCAAGACTCAATTCCGCGAGACGTTTATCATCTTACTCGCATTTATGCAATTTTCAACTCTATTTTCTGTAGTAAAATCTTCTCAGCCCTTACCTTCACCTCTGCAGCAACAATCATGTTCTTAGCAATTTTGAAAAGCGAACGTTTTTCTTGCAGTGGTGCCAACTGAAGCAACGCAAGGAGAACCTCCTGAAGTTATTCGAGAACATGCGCGACTTCCAACTGGACAAGTTGATGGAGAATCCGGACGCGCCCATCCCGGACAATATGAGGCTCATCAGGGATGAGGATATTGAGAGGTATGTGAGAAGTTTTGTGAGAAAAATATACTACTCGACCAGCGTTTGTTTACACGTATTGTCTTATAACTCAAGTAAATAACATAACCACCCACTTAACATCTAAGCAATTCCCGTAAGCTTTAAAGTTCAAAGATCTCATTACAACGGCCAGTCTCAATTTGACAATTATACAACGTGGCGCTACCATGGTGACATTAATTTAACACACGAATAGGGCTAGTGTCCATAAATCATATTCATTAAGAAAGGTTATAGAAATACGTAAATTGAAAAAAATTTTTTTTCGAACAAACTAAATAATAAAAAAGTAACCAAAATTGGGATCACTCTGTACAAAAATTCATTCATGAAATTAGAATACTATCATCTGGTTGAATTACGTTTACTCGAAGCGGCAACGTGTCGCTTTGCGCGCTGGCAACCACGCTTGCGCCTGGTACCTACTTGAGATCGGTCCGATTGTAATTTGACGACATAATAATAACAAAGAGACCAAGCGTAGTTAATCACATATCACCTTCTCTTATTACTATTAGTTATTATCACCATCATCACTAATCTAATTCACTTTTATTTAATAGTCTTTAAGTGTTTTAAATTTTCAATGAGACCACCTTGTTGGCGGATACCTACAAAGGGCTGAAGGGCGCTTCATGTTCTCCCGTACTTTTGAAAATAAATTGTCCCTTACAGCCATTTCCCTCATTCTGACGAAGTCTAGTTTTGGGCTGATTTTGAAAATAATGTACCTAGCACATTTTCATTTTATTGGATTGGGTCTTAACGTGTAGGCGGTTGATATGGGCGTTGAGACCTAGGATCCACTGGCTGGTTTTCGCGGATGCGCTAAAGAGCTTCTACAGTGGACCTGCCGTGTAGTTAGGATGAGTATTTGCCATCACGATCACAGGTTTACACAAGCACTAATAACACAAATAAAAACGTCCTTATTGCCAAAGATGTAAGTACCTATCGTAATAAGAAAGAAAACTAACGAAAACAAAGCAAAGCGTCTTTATCGCAGTACCATGATCTAACAATTATCCTAATTACACAAAAATAAATAAATAAAATAAGCAAGCGTCTTTTTCGCGGAAACATTCACAAAAATAAAAACGACGTTATTATGCGCACGAGTATTCACATCAATAAGTGTGTCAAGGGCATGGGTCCGACGAGCACTAGAAAATAAAAAGGATCCGCGGGTTGCGGGGGGAAGGGACGACGACACCCGACGCCTGCGTCGCCTACGATACTCGCCGACAAAGGGATCTCTCTTTCCTTCAATTAGCCTACTCTTTGCATTTGTTTCATCTTTTTAGTATTGCTTATTCGTTTTAATTTCATTGATAGGATGCTAGTATCCGTGACCCCGGCAAATGACCGCTGGGCTAGAGTTCTTTAAATACAGGTTGCTCCAAGATGCTATTTTCTAAAATTTGAAATAACTCAATAATTAATAACGTTTTATGGTTTTTTCTTTTTTATATAAAACAAAAATGCGTAACCCTATACGTGTGTTAAATTAATGTCACCATGGTAGCGCCACGTTGTATGTGCAATTTTCAGACATTTTTATATTACAAGTTTTTAACGTTCATTATCACTGAGATGGATACATTTGAACGATTTTAGTTATGGGAATTGGCCTTCAGGTGGACGTGTTTAAAAACCTAAGTAACATGTTATGCCCAGGTTGAAGAACGTGCAGACTCCGGAAGAACTCCGTGATGTGCACACTCACTTCCTACTTTACTACTCCACGGACCTACCCGAGATGCAGAAGGTGCAGCGCTCTAAGGAGAAAAAGAAAAACTTAGAGGAGAAAAAGTGAGTCCATATTCTAACACTCCATTTTTGTATAAGTTGATGCATTTGATAAACGCGCAATTTAAACCTTATGACAATGCTATTAAAGTCACAAGCGCTTTCAACGATTATAGTAATATTCTTATTCCCCAGGCGACAAGCGCGTGAGGAAGCTGACAGAAACGGCGAGGACCCTGAAGAAGCAGCCGCAGCAGTGGAAGCCGCCGAGCCTGATGAGGAGGAGGTCTCGGAGGTCAAGTACGCCGTTCGCTCTGGACCTTACGAGCTATGTAGGAAGGCGGGCATTGGTGAGATTATCCGTCACTATACTAGCTTATGCACACTATTACGCCCGCGTGGAAGTCAAGCGTACCATAAAACAGCCTATAATATTGTAGCTAGGTAGTTGATACCGCCAATCAATTGACTTACTTTTTTTGGACTGTCAAAACGCGATTCCCCGTAGATTTCGTGTGGCAATATTGAACGCTGACGTCACGTAGTTGCTAACTTAATTGACTTACCATTCATTTATTTCAATGCTACAAAATCTAATATTACAGTAAATTAAAAAAGAAATCGGGTTTCTGCTGAAATAAAGTGTTTTTTTAGAAGTTGTGCCTTGAAATTGATGGGTAATGTTGTCACAGTGGACAGTGGTGTTGTAACAGTACCAGATATAACCTCTTTAGAACCAGAAGACAGTGGTCTAGTGGTAGCAAGCGCGACTGCTGTGCATGAGGTCTTGGGTTCGATTCCCAGGTCGGGCAAAGTGTTACTGGGTTTTTCAATCAGAATTTCTCAGTAGCAGCCTCGGAGTCTGGATTTGTGCCCGGTTGATGGCAATAGGCTCGCCCCCTATTACATGGGACTAAAAACATAACTGGCGAAATGTGGGTGTACTAATGGGTACACCTCTGCCTAACCCTTCTGGGATTATAGGCGTGATGTTATGTTATGTAGAACCAGAAGACAAAAAAAAAAACAACAAATTTACCTTTTTATAATATTAGTACAGATAATCATTGGCCTCATCCTGTTTGAAAAAGTACAATGTCAGCTCTATTATCACATCATTAATTTCTCTATTCACACAGAGCCTCTGGTAAAAAAGTTCGGTCTGACTCCGGAGCAGTTCGCGGAGAATGTCCGCGACAACTACCAGCGACATGAGGTGGAACAGCAGCCTGTGCCGCCATTAGAAGCTGCTGCCGAATATGTGAGTTACATATCCATCATCTGCCTAGCCTTATCCCATTCCCAACTATGTTGGGGTCGGTTTCCAGTCTAACGCAATGCAGCCAACCAGTGTTTTACATACACCAACTGCCTGTCTGATCTCCACAACCCAGTAACTGATGGTAAGATTGGTTGTCAGACTTTCGGGCTTCTGATTATGACTGTCAAAGAGTTATTTCAATGACTTTTATCGTCATTACGGTGGAGCAAAATTTAAAAAAATATATTTCTCCGAAAGTGCTGTGTTTCAAAGGGTGCTGTACTTCCAGAGATAACCTCTTACAAACAAATAAACAAACCCCCACCGTCGTTTCATGAACACAAAGACCGCGGCACCCGCTCAGGTTATCGTAACATACGATGAAAAGAAGCCGCGTAAGACGGTGTCTGTCGCCGTCGCATTGGTTTAGAGAAAATAATATTTCTTCCCATCTACAAAACAAACACATGAACAAAATGTTTTTCTCCTACCTAGACTGGTTCAATCGACTCGGCAGCGGAAGTTGTTCGTCGCGCTGTATACATGTGTGGCGTGCAACTAGCTCGCGAACCATTGTTACGAGCCACGTTGCGAGACGCGTTGCGTGATCGTGCTACACTCACCGTCAAGCCTACGCTCCGAGGACTGAAGGAGATCGACGAAAATCACGCGTGTTTCGGGTAAGTTGCTGTAACGTTGGTTGCAAGTTGTGTTTGTATAATGTTCATGAAACTACCATAATCGTAGTGACGAAATTAACTTTTAAACCTTCATAACTTTTGTTTACGACTGCCCTGTACTATTAAATGACACCCATTTTATAACTATACAATCTGGGGTATAGGCCCATGTAATTCTTAGCCATCTCTTTTGAACCAAAAAATCTAAGGACCCGATTTTACAAAGTCTTCATCCATGTTTTTAACATTTCTTTTTGTGTACAGTTTGAAATACCTGAAAAAGAAACCAGTACGCGACCTAACAGGCGACCAGTTCCTGAAGCTGTCCATGGCTTCGGAGGACAAACTGCTGGAACTCAACATCAGCGAGCAAATTGAAGGGAACACCACTATTAGCTATCTGGAGGAGCTCAAACAACTTTACCAAAAGGTATGTTCTCATAGATTAATTTATTTGTTATTACTAGCCTCTGCCCACGACTTCGTTCGCGTAAATGTCAGTTTTTGGTGATTTGTTCCTCTATATACTTTGGACGCTCTTTTTATCCCCTTAGAGGGTGCAAAATACTTTACGACCTATTCTCATACCTACCAAATATATATCAACAATTCCAACGGTTGTGCCGTTTCGGAGGAGTGAGTATTATAGATAGTTTTATTTAGGTATCATTTAATACTGTCATAAATTAATATATTTGGCTAATAGTGAAAACTATCGATGGTTGACAAGACATTAATTAAACAAAAAACCAGCATAAATAATCATCCGTTCTTTCAAATAGGACGAGTTCGCAGCCACAGTAGAGGCTTGGAACGAGTTGCGAGCCGAAGCGGTGACCATAGCTCTCACCAAGATCGTGATGCCAGAGCTGAGGAGGGAACTACAGGCCGTTTTGCTGCAGGAGTCCAAAGAATATGTGCTGAAGTGAGTATTGTATTTGACGAGGCAGGGTCCTCGCGGTTGTTTTTAAAAAACGTGACGTCAGCATTGCTGACGTCACTAATATCCTGGTCAGGGTTGCTGCTCATCTTGGATAATGAAAATAAACACAGTAAATGCTTTCTGTAATTTATTCTTCAACTTACCGACGAGGTCCGATCGCTACGACGGCTCGAGTAAGAATGCCCGAGTCCGGCGAGCGCTCGGCTTTTTATAGTAGAATTGAGTGTGTCATTCATTTGAACAAAACACCCACTTCCGCACAATAAAAATAGTTTTTACATTATAAAATGTTACTATTTTATAAACAAACGTTTTATAACATTTTTAAATCAATTAACATGCGTATATCTATTTTTAATGTTGACACGTGGTAAAATAATGACCACGTGTTTTTTTAAAGAAACCAGTAGGTTTCTTTAACTTTCTGTAGAGTCTTCTCCCAACCTGGGTGCTTGAGTGTAGTGTGGAAGGAATTAATTAAACTCCATTGGAACGACTTTGGTACTACTATTCGTAGTTGTTGGCCGGAAATCGGATCTAATACATACTTCTTCAGTACCCCGTCTTCCAAGGTAAAACCTTCTACCGGATTGTTGTCAATCAGGCTATTCAATATTGGCCGAAGTTCTTCATCTCGTCGCTGTTCGACCTTCAACCATTCCACATCTTTTGCAATGACATTTACTGTAAGTTCACTGTGATTTCTGCTAAAGAAATCAGCATGTTGGAGCCGGTTTCCTTTACGATATTCGAGCTCAAAATCATAGTTCTGCAAAAGTAACAAGTCTTTCTTGTGTTTGGATGCCTTTAGCGAATTGCAATCAGTTATTACTGTAAATTTTCGTCCGTACAGATACTGACGAAAGTGCTTTATTGCTCGGACTACTGCCAATGTTTCTAGTTCATAGGAATGATAGCGGCTTTCAGTATCAGTTGTTCTCATGCTCATGAAAGCCACCGCATGTTGTCGTCCGTCGATAATTTGAACGAGAACTGCCCCAAATCCGAGACTGCTCGCGTCTGTATACAACTGTATCGGTGCTCCTTCTTGAAAGAGAGTCAGCACTGGAGACGAGGTGAGGCATTGAATTATCATCGTCCTGGCTTTCTCGTGTCGGTCATCCTATTCCCATTTAGCTCCTTGTTTGGTCAACTCGTACAGCGGTACCATAATGCGTGAAAAGTCGGGGATGTACTTCCTGAAATAGCTCGCAAGCCCATTGAACTGCCTTACTTGCTCGACAGTTTTCGGCACTGGTGCTTTGACCAGAGCTTCCACTTTTCTTGGGCTGGGTCGTACTTGGCCGTCTGATACCACGTTGCCTAGATATTCGATGGTCCGTTTAAAAAAACTACATTTATCGGCATTAATGGAAAGGCCAGCTTCTTGTAAGGCTATTAAAATGCGTTCAATGTTAGATAGCCCTTCGCTGAAGTCTGTACTTTTGCTCAGTACGTCATCGACGTACACCTGTGCAACTGTTCCCAAGAGTGGGTACAATGCTCTGTTGATGCACCTCTGATAAACGGAACAGGCATTGCTCAATCCGAACGGCATGGTAATGTATTCATACAAGCCGTCTGGTGTTACAAACGCGGTCTACTCGATGGACGTTTCTGCGATGGGTATTTGATGGAACCCTGCCGCCATGTCAAAGCTGGTGTAATAATACCCATTGGCCAATTGATCAATTTGATCAGAGATTAGAGGTAGCGGGTAATGGTCGCGCAATGTGTTCGCGTTGAGCTCCCTGTAGTCCACACATAGCCGATCGTCTCCATTCTTCTTCTTTATTAAAATTATAGGACTTGAGTAGGGAGATTTGCTTTCGCGTATGATGTTGTGTTCCAACAAATCCTTGATGATGTCCCGAACCTTTTCTCGTTCCACCGGACTGAGTCGGTAAGGTCTCCGCTCGACATATTTGTCTGCATTCTTCAGTCTTATTTCGAGCTCTCCCGTATTAACGCGCGTTTTTGGATATCCTCGGATAAATAGGTGATCATATTTGCCTAGTAACGTGCGTAACTGGTTTAGTTTCAGGTTTCAGGATTCGTCAGGTCGCAGTCTAATTTGTCAAAGATGATGCTTTTTGTCGTTATATGATGAACCATTTGCTGGTGCATCAGTCTGGTTCCATCTGTCGTTATCACCATGCTTAAGTTGGTACCATGGATCAAATTCATACCAATTAATACATCAGTTGACATCTCATGATCAGGAATCACGAAATTTCTATCCTTATGGAGTCAATGGTGCAGACAGTCTTCATCTCGACTAATGAAATTACCGGGAATCTGCCAATCCCCTTGAGGTGGTTAACTGCAGAGCGTCGCTGGCCCGGTAATTTTGCAGCAATTGATTCACGAATCAATGAACACTCTGCTCCACTATCGAAGATGGCACGTATTGTTGTTGCACCAATTGTAACAGTAATGGGTGCTAGATTGGTTCCAGTTATGCAGTTTACGTTTGATGTCAATGCGTTTTGACGCTTGTAGCATGTTTCGAAAGTATGGCCCGTTTTCTTGCAGAATGAACAGGTAATCAGACCTTTAGATGTCTCCGCTGCTGTAGTATTTGTCTTCTGCGGATTTGAAGTAGATTCCGAAGGCTTGAACCTACACTCGTTAGTGCTATGATTCGTCCTTTTGCATATTTGACAACGTGTTGTAGTTTGAGCAGTATCTGAAAAACGTGCACGTTTTACTGTCATCGACGTATAGGATTTTGATGAGGGCGCTTCTTTCGTAATGAGGAAGCCACAGAGATGAGTTCTGGAACCGTATTTGCTTTTGCGTTCAACAGCTCAATGCGTAGGCGCTCATCATTTATACATCCTATCACTGCTTCCACTGAAAGTTCATCATCCAGTTTGTCTTTTGTAATCCTTTTCCAGAGAACCCAGGCGCGGGACAAAAATTCAGATATATCCTTGCTTGAGTCGTAGACATGCTCCCGGAACTGTAGTATATCACGAGAGTATCTATTCTCGGGCTCGAATGTGGTGATCAACTTTTCGCGAAACTCTTCCCATGAGGATGTAGTCACCAACCAATCATCAATCCACATCTTAGCACGTCCCTTCAGTAATCCACACACCTTAGTGCGTAGGTCCAGGTCGTTTAGTTTGTAGTTATCAGCTGCTTTATCAATATGCTGGCACCATTCCCTGATGCCAACATGACTGTCCGGATCGAACGATGGTAGATAGATGTCTTTGATCCTGATCCGCGGTTCTGGAGGAGAATACAATCGTTCGGACATTCTCTGCATCATCTCCATCATTTGCATCATAAACTGGGGCGGAAATCCAACTGTTGGAGTAGTTGGATGCACAGTCGTCGTGTCGGACGATCCAGCGGCGATGGGTACCCCTGGAGGATATAGGCTCCCTTGATTGTACGAGGTGGATGCCATTGACGTGAATGGCATCCCTGCGAAAGCTGGTATTTCCGGAGCAGTTGGCATTGCGGTTGATGTATACGTCATGCCTGCGGGTATTCCCGTCGCGGTGGACTGCATGGCATTGAAGTTGTTCGCACCAATTAGCGAGTGTGAAACGTTCAATGAGGCAGGGTTTATCAACCTGGTACTGCCCTGCACTGTTCCAGACGATAGGTTGAACCGAAGCTGCAGAGGAAGTGGTTGGAATCAGAGCTTGTTCTGATCCCACTTCTGATGACGAGGCAGGGTCCTCGCGGTTGTTTTTAAAAAACGTGACTAATATCCTGGTCAGGGTTGCTGCTCATCTTGGATAATGAAAATAAACACAGTAAATGCTTTCTGTAATTTATTCTTCAACTTACCGAGGAGGTCCGATCGCTACGACGGCTGGAGTAAGAATGCCCGAGTCCGGCGAGCGCTCGGCTTTTTATAGTAGAATTGAGTGTGTCATTCATTTGAACAAAACACCCACTTCCGCACAATAAAATTAGTTTTTACATTGTAAAATGTTACTATTTTATAAACAAACGTTTTATAACATTTTTAAATCAATTAACATGCGTAAATCTATTTTTAATGTTAACACGTGGTAAAATAATGACCACGTGTTTTTATTTTTGACATGTAGTTTCTCACCAACGTGACATACATTGAAAATAATCTGTATTCTTATAAGTATTACTAATTTGATAATTAAATGATTTGAAATACAATTTTTGACTTAGTTACAATCAACAAATCTGATTTGATTTTAAGGTTATTCCGGAAACGTGTTTTTATTTGTTATCGAATTGTGGCGACCCGCCGACATTATGTAATTATAATTGGGTTTTAGTTTTGCAAAAACGACTCAACCTATGTCAAACTCCTATTTTTTTATTTTGTTACGTAGATGTTGCCGGCGTCGGTTGTATGATTGGCTGAAGGTGGCGCCGTATGAGTCCAGGGTCTCCGACGACGACGACGAAGAGTGGTCGGATTCTAACGGTAAGTTCATATGCTGCAATGTTAAGCTTTCCGAGGCTGTTAATTACACTTTATATTTTTATTTTATTTTTTTGGCACACCCTACACACAAATGATGTCTGGTTCTCTGTACACTAACACCTGCGTTATAAAAAACCTATGAGGTCACTACTAATGCCGGACGTGGCTGAGTTCTGGTCGAAGTATATACAGCTTTTGTATTTCAAGCGTTAAAACTGGGCCCTTTTACTCTCGCTCTTACGTCTGTATCTTTTGAACCATAACATAGGTAGACCCTTGACATTATATGATCATAATAATAAACGAGCAGAATCTAAGTAAGCATACAAATAAGCAATATTAAATAAAAGATGATTAAATAAATTTTAAATAAATAAATAGCATTGTAATAAAATAATAATCTAAGTAAGCAAATAAGCAATATAAAATATAAAATAATTAAATAAATTTTAAATGAATAAATAGCATTGTTATATAATAAGTAAATGAATGGGAATATAAAATACAATATAAAATATATCAAGCCGATGACAATTTAATAAAGCGTTCTTCCTCTCTCTTACTCATTTAAAACTTTGCTGTGCCCGACAGGGTCTATGATTGTTTCTATTTTTATCTTACCACCTATAAGTGTACATCATAGATTGCAATAAACGATTTGATTTTATTTCATAATAAATGTGCATGTTAAGTATTGAGGTATGTGCCCTAGGCCTGCGCGTGATGTCGATCGCGTACGTGCCGGACCGGCAGCACAGCGCGTTCGCGTGCGTGGTGGGCGGCGGCGGCGAGCTGGCCGACCACCTGCGCCTGCCGCACCTGCTGTACCGCCGCAACGCCTGGGACGCGCTCGAGAGGCAGAACAAGGAAGCAGACATGACTGCGCTGCGCAGGTACCATGTATACGAGACCTCTGCCAGCTTCTATAGCTAATATTACTCGCCTATTGCTTCATTAAATTTGTTTTGTTATTCTGACCCTATACATCATTAAATTATATCTTAGACATTGGTATTGAAATTTCAAATCCTACTAATATTATAAATGTAAAACTTTGTGAAGATATTTAGATGTTTGTTACTCAATCACGCGTAAACCGTTAACAGATTTGGATGAAAATTGGCATACTATGTAGTACCATTTCCTGATTTACCACATGGGATGTTTTTATCCCGGTAATGTGTTCCCTTGGTATAATAATTTAACTTACTTAACGGAAAGATACTTTTTACACGGGCTAGAAACAAGGTTATAACTTGCTGAGTCCTACCTAGCAGGGTGGATGTATGCAGATATATTTTATAGTTATTTTGTAGGTTAAGCCAACTACTCCAGTTATTTATCGGATCATCGTTATCCTTCACATACATAAACTTATGTCTTTTCCCCCCATGAGTACAGAAACAACAGAACATTCTCAAATAATATCAGAATTAATCACGTTATGTTTATTTCCACAGATTTATATTACGTAAGAAGCCGCACGTGATAGTAATCGGTGGCGAGTCGCGTGAGGCTCTCAACGTGAAGGCAGACGTGTCGGACTGCGTGCAGCAGCTCGTGGAGGACGAGCAGTTCCCTAGGATACCTATAGAGATCGCTGACAACCACATCAGCAAGATCTACAGTAACAGTATACGCGGAAGAGTAAGTAGCTTTGTATTTTTTTTTATTCATACTTTTTAGAGATAATCTACAATAACCTGACGCGCCCTTCCACAATTCAAAGTTTTGTTTTGTAAGTTTTGTTCAAGCCTATTCAATGTTAGCTGCTATAATATTCTATGTCAATATATGTAAGTTGTTGTTGTGAAAGATTTTATAAAGCTTTCAAATACGGGATTTCTAAAATGGATCAGCCGATATTCCCAAAATTAAAAAAAAAGTCTAACCTACCTATACCAGTCATTTGTATTGTCCACAGCACGATTTTAGAGAGTACCCCGATATACTCAGACAAGCTATATGCCAAGCGCGCTTACTACAAGACCCTCTAATGGAAATATCACAACTGTGTGGCCCAGACGAGGAAATACTATGCCTTAGATACCATTCCCTTCAAGACCAAATAACTAAAGAAGATTTACTTGAAGGTATAGAACTAGAATTTGTCAATCGTGTTAATGAAGTAGGAGTGGATGTCAATGAAGCGGTCTTAACGGGTCGAGGGACGGAGCTCCTACAGTTCGTCTGCGGCCTCGGACCAAGAAAAGCACAAGCACTCATAAAACTATTCAAACAAACCAATCAGAAACTAGAAAACAGAACACAACTCGTCACAGTATGTCACATGGGCCCAAAAGTCTTCATCAACTGTTCAGGTTTCATCAAAATTGATACCAGCAGTCTCGGTGATAGTACGGAAGCGTATATAGAAGTTTTAGACGGCTCCCGAGTGCATCCGGAAACGTACGAGTGGGCACGAAAGATGGCCGTCGATGCGCTTGAGTACGAAGACGAAGATGCTAATCCAGCCGGAGCTTTAGAAGAGATCCTAGAAGCACCTGAAAGACTGAAAGATTTAGATTTGGATGCCTTTGCCGAAGAGTTAGAGCGGCAAGGTTTCGGCAATAAGAGTATAACGCTGTACGATATTCGAGAAGAATTGAATTCTAGGTATAAGGACCTTAGAGTTCCATATCGCTCGCTGACTCCTGAAGAGTTATTCGATGTTTTAACTAAGGAAACACCGGAGACTTTCTATGTGGGCAAGATGGTGTTGGCATCTGTAGTCGGTATTTCTCATAGGAAGCCTCAGAGAGAGATGCTGGACCAAGCCAATCCCGTGAGGAACGACGAGACCGAACTATGGGAATGCCCATTCTGCCACAAAAATGACTTCCCTGAGCTTTCTGAGGTTAGTTACAACTTTAAATATTATTGTTTGGTAACTATGAAAAACTCTATCTCTGATCAAATATTATATTATGTTATTGTATTTACTTTTCACGAGCGCGCATGAGTTATTGTAATTTCAACCTTATGCCAATGTCTTAAGACAAATGACGCGCGCTTGTATTAGCTGCAACGCTAATTCCTCTTCCATGACTCATCAGGTATGGAGCCATTTCGACGCAGGCTCATCATGTCCGGGGCAAGCGACAGGTGTCCGTATCCGGCTCGACAACGGTTTATCCGGTTATATTCACATCAAGAACTTGTCGGACCGGCACGTGGCGGACCCTACCGAGCGCGTGCGCATCGGGCAGACCGTACATTGTAGAATACTGAAAATAGATGTTGAAAGGTTTTCAGTAGATTGTTCGTCGAAAACGTCGGATTTATTAGATAAAAATAGCGATTGGAGGTGAGTTTTTGACATTTAATCTATTTTTGTTATTTTCAATTTATTTAGAAATTTTATTTGAACTAAATCACCAAGTATTAAAAAAAATTGCCCAATGGTTGGTATTAAAGACATTTTGAAAGTGTGAAATAATTTAATATTTGAATTTATAGAATGTCTTCGGAAATAAAATCATTTATTTGCAATATTACTGTAACTGCATAGCATCTTGAACAGTCAGTACATAGTCTTTATAATATCATTATAGTGTAGACTCTAATTATATTATAAAGACTAAGATAAGTGAAGACTTGTAATTGGCTGTCAGTTTTATTTACTATTCTTTTAATATGTTTTATTTAGCTGTTAGTCTTCCATAAATCTTAAATAAATAAATAAATAAAGAGGAAAGAATTGTATTTATGTTTGTTTGTAATGGATAAACTCAAAAACTACTGGACCAATTATAAAAATTCTTTCACCATTAGAAAGCTACACTATCTGTGAGTAACATAGGCTATATTTTATTTTATTTTTGCGCGGACGAAGTCGCGGGCAAAAGCTAGTAAATAATAATTTAAAGTGTATAAATATTTTAAACTTATTTTTCTAAAAAAAAAACCATTGTTACTTAGTCTTCAATATCTCCGAAACCAGAACTTCCTAGGTATGGTCCAGAACAAAAAAGTTTCGTAATTATGGGAATAACATGTAACTTTTGGTTTCGTGTCTTTTTACAACTCTATCTTAAAGTCGCGACTGCTGAGCATAAGGTCTTGGGTTCGATTCCCAGGTCGGGCAAAGTGTTATTGGGTTTTTCCATTAGGAATTTCTCAGTAGCAGCCTCGGAGTCTGGATTTGTGCCCGTTTGATGGCAATAGGCTGGCCCCCTATTACCTGGGACTTAAACATAACTGGCAAAATGTGGGTGTATTAATGGGCACACCTCTGCCTAATCCTTCGGAGATTACAGGCGTGATGTAGTGTGCTCTTAAAATCCTACCAGTGGCCATGTTTTATACATTTACTTAACCCGTTGGCTGCGGAAAACACACACAACCGTATGTGTTTTTCTTCGGCGAAAACATTAATTGTGTAGCCAACTGCGCTTTGGGCTTGGTTTAGCGAATACTCGTCCGCAGTTAACGGGTTAATTAAAGTCCCTTTATATTATTTTAGACCACCAAGAGACCCCTACTACGACCAAGAAACGGAAGACAAAGACCTTAGAAAAGAGAAAGAGGCCAAACAGACTAAAGAACGAATGCAGTACGTGAAGAGAGTTATTGTGCACCCGGCCTTCCATAACATATCCTTTGCGGAGGCCGAAAAGCTTATGGATAAGATGGCGCAAGGAGAGGTCATTGTTAGGCCGAGCAGTAAGGTAAATATGACCCCTTTACTAGAAATAGTTCGAGAAGTTAAACTTATTTTATTTGTTCATTATTTGGTTCAAGAATAATTGTATACACTGACACAAGCAATACATAAGTAGAGATAAACTACAGTAACATGACGCGCCCTTCCACAATTCAAAACGTTTGAAAGTGTTTGTAATAGTATTAAAAATACTCACAACGCATGTGAGCGTATTGGGACGACTCTCGAAACAAAACCAAATCAGCGATTTGTTGCTCGACTAGCGGCGTCAAAAATTACTCTTTATTATTAGTATGGGGCTGCACTGACATTCTCTATGGAAATGACAGGTGCGTCGTCTTGCGCGGTCGGCTATTTATGATTAGTTGACAAACAAATATCCTAGCCTGCTGCTGAAGACAATTATTCACAACTACGTACAAACTCTTTCATACGAATGTGAATACACACATTGAAATGGTAATAAGGAGGGGAGCGTCAAGTTATAGTAGTTGATCTCTAACAAATCAGAATAAACTTATTATATTATAATAATAAAAATTTCAATGAAAAAAATGAAACATTTTTCAACAAAATATAGCATGTTTCAAAACTACTGCATTTAATTTCTTTTTTTCTGATTTTGAACAAAATATTTTAGGTTAAAAAGCGCTGTAATGATCTAGAGTTAGACAATGTTTAGAATAAAATTGTTGTTCCAGGGTTCGGATCACCTCACAGTGACATGGAAAGTAGCAGAAGGCATTTATCAGCATATAGATGTGCGGGAAGAAGGCAAAGAGAATGCGTTCTCATTAGGTTTGTACACATTTTTGCGGTTGTATAAATAAAATAATTAAGGAGCTTTTTAGATAAAAAAAAAAAAAAAAAATTATTCCTTTTGCCCAGGTCGAAGTTTATGGATCCAAGGTTCAGAATTTGAGGATCTTGACGAAATTATAGCGCGACACGTGACGCCCATGGCCGGCCACGCGCGCGATCTCATCAGCTACAAGTACTACAAGCCGCTGCTCGGCATGCGCGACAAGGCCGAGGAGATCCTCAAGGAGGAGAAGTCACGCAACCCCAACAAGATCCACTATGTCATCTCCGCCTCCAAGAACTACCCCGGCCGCTTCCTGCTGTCGTACCTGCCGCGCGCGCGCGTCACGCACGAGTACGTGTCCGTGACGCCGGACGGCTACAAGTACCGCCAGCGCACGTTCGACTCTTTGCCGGGCCTACTGCGCTGGTTCAAGGAGCACTTCCGGGAGCCGCCGCCCGTGGCCACGCCCGCCGCCCGAACGCCCGCGCGCACGCCGCACATGACGTCCGCCTACCACACGCCGGCCGGACACACGCCCGCCTTCCACACGCCCGCGCACACGCCCGGCCCCGCCTATGTCAACACGCCCTACACGCCGTCCGCGCAGACGCCCTACATGACGCCGTTCGCCGCCACGCCGCGCCAGCCCGAGTTCATGCCGCCGCCGAGCCGGACGCGCCCGCAGCCCTCCGCCTACTCTGAGCCGCCAGACTGGCAGAAGGCCGCCGAGGACTGGGTCCGGCTCAACAAGCGCGACTCGTCGGGCACGCCGCGCGCGCCCTCCACGCCTCGCGCACCTCGCACGCCGCGCGACCACCACTCGCACGTGCGCGACGCACGCACCCCGCACGCTCACACGCCGCACGCGCACACGCCGCACGCGCACACGCCACACGCGCACACCCCGCACGCGCACACGCCGCACGCGCACACGCCGCACTCGGGGCGCTCGTCGCGCGCGCAGTCGCTACGCTCCACGCCGCACACCAACACGTCGCCGCGCTCCATGTCTCTCGGCGACGCCACGCCGCTCTACGACGAGAACTAACGCGTCACCCGTCTCCTCTGCGACAGAAACACTGGCGACCGGCGACAGCCCGCGTGTCGGCCGCGTGTCCTCTCGGCTCGAGGATGTATACAGTATATTGCTAACGTTATGCCCCCTGTTACGTTTTGACACCTGTATAAACTCCCTCGTATATTTTGTTCCGAACTAGGCCTCGTTCACTAGGTAGGTGGTAGTAGATAGTCCGGGCGGCGGGAGGCGCCACCGGGTGTCTCCCCGGCCGGGCTAGTAGATAGCTAGAATCCGTTGATGATGTATATTGAGAGTTTTGACTGTGTACTCCTGTTATCGTGCCGACCTTCGTCGTAGTACCGAGCCCGAACTCAATGGCGTCTCGACAGATAATATAAATGATAATTAAATGATATTTTATATCGTACGCGTATGGTGACCGCCGGTTTGAAATTATGTCAACTTTATTTACATTTATGTAAATAATTACAGGAATACGAAGCCAATTGATTAATTTTTAATTGTATACCAAGGATGTTGGTAGTTAGGCTCATGACAATGAAGAATATTTACTGTTAACATTAAGACTGCTTTCATATAATAGTCAAATACACAAATGATCTATAACCGTGCGATGAATTATAATTACAGAGTTCGTTATTCAGTATATGCCAACTTTTTTGTAAATCGTATAACGCTTTTGATTTTTTGTTGTCTAACTTTTATTTGACGCTTATTTGAAAGCAAATAACGTAATTTATGGTCATTATTAAGAAAAATATAATTTCTATTATGATGAAACGTAGAAATAATAAATATGTGGCGTGACTACGTGAATGATAATTTTGTCAAAAACGCAAACTCCACAGGAAATGCCTTAGCTATGGTTAGTGAGCAATGGGAATCATTTATAATTTATTCACGCCCTTACTCTTGGAAAATAATAAAAATTATGACAATTATACGGCAATTTTATTTGTACACCCCAGACGTTGGCACTTCACTCGGCTTTTTATAAAATTCGCGTTATTTCGCTAATTGTATTAGCGAAGTAACGCGAATTAACTTTATTCCACAATAGAATAGGGTATAATTCGTGCAAAGTAACGCGGAAACTCGAGTCTAAATGAAGTGCCGACCTTCCCTTGTTATCAAAATTGGAGCATACATAAACAAAAACGATGAAAAATTATTGAAACAAACGCATCTAGATGTTGAAAGTGATTGGTGTGAAACAAGCATTTTTGTTTCTAGACAGTGCAGTGTCTACAACCCGCAGTTTGGAAGTTGGTAATGTGACACCTCCGTGCCTTGGAAAGCATGTAAAGCTGTTGAACTCTCCTCAGTTGTGTCGTATTGCCGACCCATCGGAATATGAGATTTAGGAAAGAGGGAGTGAATCTGTGTTTGGGTGCACACTTTTACCTCCTGCGTACTCTGCCAGACTGACATCGATCTGGAAAATATTATTAGTATAACTAGAACTAGAAACTGCAGGCCATAGTCACTTCGAATTCGATTTAGCCGTTTATCTAAATTAATATATTAAATATATGATGTGTGAAACTGGTATTTCTAATAACGAATTTAAAAATCGAATTTATGGTACGTTTGCTTCGCGCGTTCTTGTCTCAAACGATAATAATCGACGAGTGTCATCAAAATCATTGCTTGCGAGTCGTGGGTGTTTGAGTCCAGTCATTGAAAGATACGCGATCGCGCATCGCGCGTGCGCTCCTTGTTTTTATTATTGCATCTTCCGCGTAAAGGACTTTTTCTTCTGAAATTGACAAATTCATTTGATAAATAGTAAACATTATAATTTGGTTGTTCCATGTCCAATACTGGTATGTAAATTAAAACGATACTTGTGCGGATTCCCTTGTTAATGAACTACACTAAAATTGGCGGTATGCCAATTCTATTTTAGAAATAAGTCACAATGTCAGATTAGTTTTGCCTTAACTTTTCAGTGTTTTTAATCAATGCGGTCTGACATGTCAACTATAATTGCATGGAAGTTTCAGATTAACTATAATTGACAAGCTTAATTTATTTCCGCCCTTGTTTAATTGGACAGAAAAATTTAGAAATAGTCTAATTTTGGTTTATCTTGTAAATAAGGGAATCGGCACCATAATTAAAATTTTATTATTATTAGATAATTATTTATTAGATCATTATGTAATTATTTATTTGAATTACTTGTATTTTAAACCGTTGAACGTTACAACGTTTTTGGTGTGGCCAGCGGTGAACTGCGGTTAGATCTTGTCTGTGCAACATAGCAGTAAAGACAAATGTTGATGTACTGGAAAAAGGAGTCTACTAATAGCGCTAACTATAGTCAAACCAAAAAATGGGTTGTTTCACAAAATGGTGGCCTTACGTACAGGGGCGGACTGTGAATTTCTGGGGCCCTGGGCTAGCACTACTTTGGGGGCCTGCCTTAACTTAATAATAAAGTTATTGCCATTTTGACAAAAAACTGTTTGCTATAATTATGTATAGATTTACGGTACCTATAGGAAACAAATTAGGCCAATAATAGTTAATCATTATAACCGAGACTAAATTGCAGCAATGGAGGCGAGAGTGTAGTGATAAGATACCTACCCTTATATTTTATTCTTTAATGAGGGCCCTTATAATCATGGGGGCCCTGGGCTGCAGCCCAAAAAGCCTATACATAATCCGCCCCTGCTTACGTAGGTACCATATAAAAATATTACCATAACCGGTGCTACACCGTAATTTTTATTTTCAAACTGCTGCGTCAATCATTAAAACATTATAAACTCTCTATTGTATTCGTCTTTATTCGATGAAAGTATAAATAGTATAGATCTGATGATAATACAATCAGTGTAGAAAGAAAGAAAAAAGTGAAAGTTTAAATTTGAAAGCGCAGTTTCTCAAGTATGCGCATTTATTTTTTAATACCGTCAGGGCAGCTTGTGGCGAGCTTTTGAGCAATAGCGACCCCATGCACCCGATTTCCAGGTAAAAGTCTTGTTACTCATCTCTGGCTTGTCTTTTTTGGTTGGCCTGAGTGAACAATGACGAGGAACAGTACTGTCACCTCTCTCTTGCCTTCATTGTCCGGATTATTAAGTGAAGAAACAACGCGAACGTTAAACATCTCACGTAAAAGAAACTTTTAGCCGTACCTACGTACATACATACATAACACACGTCTGTAATCCCAGAAGGGTTAGGCAGAGGTGTACCCAGTACACCCACATTTCGCCAGTTATGTTTTTAGTCCCATGTAATAGGGGGCGAGCCTATTGCCATCAACCGGGCACAAATCCAGACTCCGAGGCTGCTACTGAGTAATTCCTGATGGAAATAACCCAATAACACTTTGCCCTACTTGGGAATCGAACCCGAGACCTCATGCACAGCAGTCACGCTTGCGACCACTAGACCAACGAGGCAGTACCGTACTTACGTATGTAACGTTATCCAACCATTTGAAACAACACGCCCTTATGTGACCAAACAACTCATTGTATTTGGAACCAGCTTTTACGTTAGTTAACATGTTATGTTAACCTAATATAAGGCTGGTAGGTAGGTACTGTTTGTTTAATTGTTTACTCACCGGTCAAAACGTATTTGACTATCGAATAGTTGTAAGTAGTTAATTTTGAGCGGGCTTGCTAATTGAAGATTTTACAACTGTCCATCTGACGTCCAATAAATATTGTTTGTCGGTAAGGTCAAGGTGACAAATAAATTATGTTTATCTTTATTTATCTTTAAGGTCTCGGTCAAGTGCCATTAACCGCCGCAGTTAGGTGCTACAACAAGTTGTTGTAGCAAGTATTAGGAGTAGCTCCACTTTGCCCCATCAAGCCGCCACCTTTCTGTGGCAAAGTAGACTGGCTCAAATTATGGGGCAGATTTCACTAGTATGGAGTCTTTGTGGATCCTGTCTCGTAATTTCGTATTTGATTGAAAAAAAAATGTATAAAATACAAACGTAAGTCGTATTCTAAACTTAGATTTAATACATAGAAAGTGTTTTAAATAAAGGTATTAAAATATTGTACAATTTAATTTACTATTTGTAATATTTATTAGTTGTATATAGTGAAATCTGTCCCATTAAATCAAAGTAGTGGGGCATAAATATTCCACCGCAAAATTTTAGGCAGTTAACTTTGCCACAGCAGGGCGGCGGCTTGATGGGGCAAAGTAGAACTACTCAGTATTAGCACCTAACTGAAGCGTAGCGCTATGGTCAACAATGCTACGCTTTGCTACCGCACCGCTACGTTCGCGTAGCTTAGCTAAAGCTACGCGAACGTAGCGGTGTTATAGAAAAACGTGATACAATACGTGCCACGAAAGATGACTATTTAACTTGTACTTGACACACCACACAAAAGGATATTTTTTAACATAATTATTTTTAACAAATATTTTTTAATTACTCAAGTCCCATGCAATGAGACACAATTGATTTTCTATTGTTCTGTCATACCGGTAAGTCAGCCGGAGCTTGACTGGTTAAAAGAAGTTACGAATAATAATATCGTTAAAAATAAATATATAAAAATAGTATTTTATAATATTGTTTAGAAAGAATTTTAATCTAGGTAAATGTCATCCATAAATAGATACACAAATTATGGATATCTATTTCGTCATACGCTTGTCAAGTTTCATCTGTCGTGGCGCGTATTATACTGTATCTGTAACATGCATCCGAAAGTTCAATGTTAAGTGTGCGTTACACTGCACATATAAGGTTAATTTTTCACATAAAAAAATGAAATTTAGTTAGTCAGAGGCGGATTAAACGTTGAGACCGCCATTGGAAAGTGTCTCATCGGCGGCGGCGCCCCTATATTGAAAATAGCTCGGGCGCCTGTTTTGAAAAAAAAACTAGTCACTATTATTATGTCTTTTCTTTTTTTTTTGCAATCCCGCCCGTGCGTCCCTTTGTACCCTTGCGCCCCTAGACACATGCCTAGTTTGCCCTACGGGCAATACGCCTCTGTGTTTAGTATCTATGCGTAGTTTATGGCTAAGTATGTGACGCGTATTTCTAAACCCCATATTATTACTTATATCATCTCACAGAAGAACAGTTTCTTCATCATGGAAAAAATAATTAAAAATATGTTTGTGTAAGAAAACAGAAGATTAGTACCTAGTAGAGTATTACATACATAACATCACGCCTGTAATCCCCAAAGGGTTAGGCAGAGGTGTACCCATTAGTACACCCACATTTCGCCAGTTATGTTTTTAGTCCCATGTAATAGGGGGCGAGCCTATTGCCATCAACCGGGCACAAATCCAGACTCCGAGGCTGCTACTGAGAAATTCCTGAAGGAACAACCCAATAACACTTTGCCCGACATGGGAATCGAACCCAAGACCTCATGCACAGCAGTCGCGCTTGCGACCACTAGACCAACGAGGCAGTAGAGTATTAGTAGGCCTTGAAATCGGCATGCGTCGTCGAATCTCATTATGCATATAATTATCATTTAGGATTGGCGACTTTTTATTGATTTTCTAATAATAAAACCCATCTATCTAATCAAACTAGTTCTGCTACGAATACTAAAGAGTTTGGGAATTTTTCTCTCGGTGTTGTGAAGACGAGTGAATAAGGAAAAAAATACGTCGCAAATTTAAATGCCATAAAATTTATGTTATATTCAAACAGAAAACTAGTTATAAGGTGCTTGACACATCATTATTTCCTAGTTACGCACGCGGACCAAACGTGTAGTTAAATATGATGGGCAACACGTGTTACTGGTAGATTTAATATAAAACGTGTATTTAGTTTTTGCATAAGTAGTTGGAATATGGAATTGTAAAAGGACGTTTTTCGTTATGACGATTTGTCCATTTATTTGGTCATCCAACTTGGTGGTGGCACCAAATAAATGGACAAGTGTTTCAAAATAGAGTTTTGTCTATTTGTCCACACAAATAGACAAAACTCTATTTTGAAACACTACCTTCTCCAATAAATTTCGTATTTGAACCACCTCAATATAATACATAAGATCACGCTTCTTATCCCTGAAGGGTTAGGCAGAGGTGTACCTACTCGTTAGTAAGTAGGTACACCCACATTTCGCAAGTTATGTTTAAGTCCCATGTAATAGGGGGCGAGCCTTCAACTAAGCACAAATCCAGATTTCGAGGCTGCTACTGAGAAATTCCTGATAGAAAAACCCAATAACACTTTGCCTGACCTGGGAATCGAACCCAAGACCTCATGCTCAGCAGTCGCGCTTTGCGACCACTAGACCAACGAGGCAGTCAAATATAATACCTACTTATTTTTATTTTTACATAGCTAAATGCTAATGGATGTGAGCGAATGATAGTTGCGCAATTGAATTAAAAAGCCGACTACGGCAAAAAAGTTCCCCAAAAAACTTCTATCTATCTTTTATCTTTACTAATATAATAAAGCTGACAAGTTTTTTTTACTCAGTTCCACGAAATGAGACATAATTGATTTTCTATTGTTCTGGCATACCGGTAAGTCAGCCGGGATTTGACCGGTTAAACGCGTTCTGGCGCAAATTATACTAGGCCAATAGATTATCATACAAATGACATGTAACTACGATTAAAATCTCAACCCTACGTAGTCGGGTAAAAACAAAATTTAATTACCTAACAGTAAAATATACGAGTCTACGTAGGTATACGTATCTATAACATACTAGCTTTCGCTCGCGGCTGCGTTTAGAATTTGTAATCAATTCAGGTTGTACTCTGCTTGTAGATAATAATGAGTGAAGTGATTTTTGTTTGAATAAGTCGGTACCCTTGATTATCTGACACTTACTAAGGTGGCATAAAATCAAGGGTAGGTACCTACCTACCTATTCAAACTTTTTTTATAAACCCAGTTTGTTGACCTTTCCAGTCTGCGTAAAATTGCTTTTTTCTACTGCCATATATAGGTCCCACGGAAACGGTATAAAAACAAAAAAAAATAAGATAAAAAGTATCCTATGTCCGTCCTGGTTCTAAGCTACCTCCCCACCAATTTTTAGCCAAATCGGTTCTGCCGTTCTTGAGTTATAAATAGTGTAACGACTATCACGATAGTCTTAACAACACGTGACAACTACCATATACGTATCATGTTATACTACTTATGTGATATAGATTCGTAACAATTACTACCAATTATCTTTAATCGAATGGCACGCCATTCGTTTAAGAGATTGGTAGTTGTCACGAGTGAACAGACTACAAACTTCAGAGGACATTAACAACGCTACTGATGCCGCTATAAATGTAGCCACCTACTAGGTCCAAAAATTATAGAAAGAAAATGAATTGTCTAAAATCACCGACTCGTCAAGAAGAACTCTGTCTCTGAAGTCAGAAGCGTTTTGGGGTCCCAATCTTGGGGATTGTGTGATTAGCTGGATAGGCCGCACAGGCCTGCACCAGTCGGGGTCGCGGATCAAGCGTCAAGTGTAAACAGGGCTCCCGACTCATGGGGTTTTAGTTGTATAGCACCTTGCAGATGCTATGCCACACACGCACCGCTGGTGTCTGGGTGTCTAAGATTTATTGCGTGTGGTAGGCAATTTGGTAGGTTAACGGTAACTAAACCGGTCGAGAGGTCACGGCTAAATACTAATGTGACTTTTTCTACTCATATTCAAAATTTATCTTAGCTATCACTTACATCGGTGAAAGAAAACATCGTGAGGAAATCTGGACTTACATATATCTACTAGCCTAGCAGGTCCAGCAGTTTCGGATATGACCACGTCAGTAAAAACTAGGTACTACATAAATAATAATTGATTATTACTCAATAATTCGAACTTCCATATTTTCTCTCTAGAAAATTTCGATTTGATATTAAAAGTCTCGATAATTCGTAATATTTTAAAAGTCCCTCGTGTTTCGAATTAATAAGAGTCGAATGTTTCTAGTTTTTCTACAGTAAATTATCAAAATGTAAATTAATTAAAACAAAACTGTTGCTAATTTTATACTTTTTATTAAGGCAAAAATCTGGTTTATCTATTCGTATTCAGTATTTTTCTGTGCACCCATTACGTAAATGTCACTATGTAAGTACAATCAAACTGCATAGGTATGATAAGTACCTGATTACCTTTGCAAATTAATTAATCGTTATTAGTTTTTGTAACCTTTAAAATAGATGAAACAACTACCAACCTCATACATAAATAAAAAGCGACATCATTCTCAAAATTGCATCTTAATAAAAAATTTAAAGTCTGGCCAAATTAGGTATAATAAGTATCTACTAATGTGTAATCCTAACTAATATTATAAATGCGAAAGTAAGTTTGTTTGTTACCATTTTACATCTAAGCCACTGAACCGATCATCCTGAAATTTTGCATATACGTTGCCAGGTGTACAGGAACGAACATAGGGTACCTTTAATCCCGAAAAAAAGCACTGTTTCCGAGGGAAATTACAATAACGGTCTTATGATCATAGATGGCGCCACATGTCGTTTCGAATCGGGTAATTTTTTTCGCGAGTTCGTCTGTGTCCGTGATAACCGAAATTTACGCGGACGAAGTCGCGGGCAAAAGCTAGTTTAAAATAAAATCTTACCTTAGAAAAAGGCAATAGAGTAGCTATAAGAATTTAAGCTGTATTGTGAAGATAATCGTGAACATATTTTACTTCCTATTATAATAAATGAGAAAAATGAAATGAGGAATGTCGTGATGGCCCAGCGGTAAGGCGCCCGCCTCTCATGCTTGAGGTTGTGGGTTCGAATCCGGGCAAGTACCAATGTGACTTTTTCAATTCATAAGTACTTTCTAAAGTTTATCTTAGACATCACTGACATCATTCCGTGCCTCGGAAAGCACGTTAAGGTGTTGGTCCCGGCTGTCATACGTGGACATTTGACAGTCGTTACGAGTCGTCAGAAGCTTGAAAGTCTGACAACCAGTCTTACCTAGGGGTATCGTATTACCCAGTTACTGGATTGTGGAGGTCAGATAGGCAGTCGCTCCATGTAAAATACTGGTATTCAGCTGCATCTGGTTAGACTGGAAGCCGACCCCAACATAGTTGGTACAGATGATGATGATAATAAATTAGAAAGTTTGGATGGATATTTGTTTGTCAGTCACACCTGAGCCGCTAAAAACGGCACAGAGATAGATAATAGCCCCGCTCTCGTGTCTTTACTCGCGATTTAAATAATTTGATTTTATTTTTAATAGATAATTATCAGGTCTATAAGTATGTCCTCGATCTTGAAACAAGTTATGCAAAGTTATCTACAGGTATTGCGCTGGGAATATACTTGTTGTTTTGTCGTTATACATATTTTTTGTGAGAGTAGGTATCAATAATAAGCGGAAACAGGTATTCTTTTATTTTTTAAATTCGATGATCTCACCCATTAAATATTCCCCGTCCACTAAATTTTTACAGTAATTTGTAGTACTCCTATACTTTTAAATAAATTTGCCTAAACCAACTCACAATCTCTCAAGAATTAAATTCATTAAATCGAAGTAAGTATCGTCGTAAATCGTACTGAATATAAAATATTCATAATCGTTTCAATTATTTCGAAAAATAGGATGCACTTTGTTGTGGGTTGGTGCGTTTTGACAGACCTAAACCCTGTTAACCTACATTCGTTAGATGCACAAGAAAAAATCGTGTCCAAGCGTAGCGGCTACCGGGATCGCGGGACGTCTTCACAGGATACCGTGGCCCCGGAACGTAAAGGGCAACAGTAGGAACAGGGTGGTTTTGTAGTCAGTAAAAGTCCGACAAGTCCTTCCGCCCTGGGTGGGGCGGAAGGACTTGCCGGACTTGACGGCTTTGGTTTTGTTTCTTGTTATGTAGGTATTGCCACCGACTTCCAAGCTAAAGTTTTTTTTTATTATGAAGTTTTTGAAAGCGTTCATCTTTTTTGTAAAATAGCTTTTTATTTTTCACTTTTTAGTGCTTGTGTGTTAATGTAAAATTCTTACATAAAGCCCTTTCAAACAATATCTCACACGATATATTTAATTTTGGAAAGTGATAGGAGGGGGGTTGACGTGCCCCCTCCCCACTTCCTTCAATCAGTCATCGACTACACGTATAAACAAAGCAATTTTTCTTGTTACGGCGGTTCTGCTGTGATTTTATAAGGAGTTCCGTTCTATATCTCCAAAGTTCATCATCAAATCATGACAATATTCCTATGGGACCTATTCGGAACTATACTCTTTCAAACAAAAAAAGAATCATCCAAATCGATTCATAATTGGCGGAGTAATCGTAGAACAAATGTAATATTAAAAAAAAAAAACATACGCTTTGAATTGAGAACCTCGTCCTTTTTGAAGTCGGTTGAAAATTTAAAAAGCTTTTTTACAAAAAAAGATGACCGCCTTCAAAAACTACAAAATAAAAAATAACTTAAGCTTGGAAGCCGGCGGCTGTGGTTTTGTTTCTTGTTATGTAGGTATTGCCACCGACTTCCAAGCTAAAGTTATTTTTTATTTTGTAGTTTTTGAAGGCGGTCATCTTTTTTTGTAAAAATGCTTTTTATTTTTCACTTTTTAGTGCTTGTGTGTTAATGTTTGAAATCCTTACATAAAGCCCTTTCAAACAATACCTCACACGATATATTTAATTTTGAAAAGTGGTAGGAGGGAGGTTGACGTACCCCCTCCCCATTTCCTTCAGTCAGTCATCGACTACACGTATAAACAAAGCAATTTTTCTTGTTACGATTTCGAAACTATACTCTTTCAAACAAAAATAGAATTATCCAAATCGATTCATAATTGGCGGAGTAATCATAGAACAAATATACAAAAAAAAAAAAAAACAAAAAAAAAAAAAAAACATACGCGTCGAATTGAAAACCTCCTCCTTTTTGAAGTCGATTGAAAATACTCAACTGACTTCCATAATCTCGGTTGAATCTTAGGGCCAGCGGGCAATCGCAGGTTATATTGTAATGAGTTTCTGATAATTATATATTTTTATCTTAACCTGATTTAAATTTAAAAATGGAACAAAAAAATAGCTCTTCTTTATTAGGTAAGTAAGTCAAGGATGTTATAGATATAATTATGATGCGCTTATACCGATTTAGTTAGTAGCTAGAGGATCTTATGAGCGGTCGCGTTTCGTGGTAGCGAATAATAAATCAAAGCGTTTTGTCGATGATAAGGAAATTAAATAAATTAAGTAATTAAATCAAAATATTATACAATGAGGTAAAACAATCGCTCAATGAAAGACTAGCGAATGCCCGCAACGAAGTTAAAAATGAACAAAAAATTAATTATCTTTCTACCCCCTTTTCATCCCGTTACGGAATGAATTTCAATAAAATACGAAGCACGTCTTCCGTCAATTCTGTTAATGAATGTTAACACAAAATTTGAAGTACCAAGTTTTGGACCAAGAATTGGACCAAGGAATCACGCTGTCCCATACAAACTTTTCCCCCTTTTTTCACCCCTAAGGGATAGAATTTCGAAAAATACTTTATAATCGGTTGCCTACGTCATAAAAATAAACATCCTTCGAGTTTCAGGTCGTAGACACCTGCGGTCAATCAGGACAACACATTTTCTAGGTATAGAAAATTTTAATGTTATTTTCATGTTGTTACAGGCGGGAGCCAATCGATAAGGTGAAAAGTGTTTTAATTAAAAAAAGAATAATGTTTTAAAAATGTCATAAAAATTAAATTCAAGATCACTTTAATAATAACTATAGTGGCTTTGGTAAAATAACAGTGATAAGTTAAGTGCACAAATATGGCGACTGAAGAAATGTCCGCGGTGGATGATCTGAAGCCGAAGGGGACATGGAGGATCATGAAGAACGTGGTGATGATCAGTTTGTCCTTCATGGTGGCGTTCACAGCGTACAGTGTAAGTTTACTTATTGTAGTTTATCTTTTGTTTTCCCCTTTTGCCTTTCAGTTTATCTTGGACATCACTTCTTCTTTATGGTGTGGGCAGTAAGGTCTTACGACCCCACACACCCTAGTGTCGGAGTTTTTAAACCACCTCAAAGGCCTCTGGATATCACTGACATCGGTGAAGGAAAACATCGTGTGGATAGAGACTTTTGAGGCGGTTTAGAAACTTTGACACTAGGGTGTGTAATAAGACCTTAATGCCCACACGATAAAGAAAGAAGACCGTCTGCGGCCGCGTAAATGTCAGCAATCTCGAATATAGATTAAAGCTACAGATTTTCAAATGGTCCATGTCCTTATCCTGACCCCAAGCCACCTTTTTTGTTCAAATTTCATTATAATAATAATAATAATACCCTTATTTCAGGCAACTAAGGCCCATAAAACACAAATACATAAATAAGTACAATAACAACACATAACTGGCGAAATGTGGGTGTACTAATTGGTTACACCTCTGCCTAACCCTTCGAGGATTACAGGCGTGATGTTATGTTATGTTATGTTAAGTACAATAACTATAAACTAATACATATTTTTTTCAATAAACTTATAAAAGCTACTGAACACGAAGTGTCGGCGTCGTGTCACGAAGTGTTGGCCGCGAAAACGCCGATACAGCACTCATTATGGTTAGATCAGTGGTTTTGCTTTGATGGTGTAACAAACAAATAGACAGAGTTACTTTTTCATTTATAATTTTATAGTATGAAGTGTAGATTAGTAGTACATGAAAGAACTAAGAATGCACTTACATAATGAATTAATGATTTGATTTAATTTTCTACTACCAGGTTTACCTTGCACGGATGTAAAAAAAATGTAGAAATTATAATAAAACACAAATACAAAATGGTTCTAATAACATAAAACTTAAAGAGTGTTTACTTAAGAAGCCGAAAACGCTAATTGAGCGAAAAAATCATCCGCCATTTTATTATTTTTGTTAATTTACAACGGTTAAAACAATTACTGTGAATCATTTTGTTAACGTAGTAATATGAATTCAATCGTCTTTATTGAATTTATAATAGTACTACATTAAGCTACGTTTGCTTGGACGATGCAAAGTTAGGTAAAAAGTATACAGTTGCATTCACACATCGCGATCTGGGGGGCAATACTACTAACTTTTATCAATCGCAATCTGATCTCAGTCTCAATCTTAAAGTGTCTCTAATTACACGACTGCCCCAAAAAAAGGAGTGTTATGTGTTCAGGGTTAATGTATTTACACGACTGCCCCAAAAAAAGGAGTGTTATGTGTTCAGGGTTAATGTATGTATGTATGTATGTATGTGAGTTTCTTTATTCCACCATAACTTTTAAATGCGTGAACCGACTGAGATGTATGGGGTATCGTTACAATCCTTGCATCGTTCCGAGTAACATAGGCTAGTAAAAAATAAAAAGAAACCGGTGTGGTCACTTTAAAACGTAAATGAATACCAGCCTCAATTTTATTTTTTAATGAATCTGGTCGTGTCTACGTTTATCGTCTAGAATTTGACAAGTAGATTAAAAAAAATATATAACACTGAAAAAAAAGGTCGTAAAAAAAAACTGAAGAGTAAACAAAGTACAAATTTGTGCAATTTTTGCGGTCGTGTTTTTTTTTTTTAATTATAGTAGCTTGTTTACTTAAATTGATTGTTGCTGAGATGAGATTGAGAATAGATTTTGAATATTTTTAAATAAGTATTAGAATAGCTGTTTTCTTCGAGAACAATCTGAATTGGGGTTGGGGCTTTCACATCAAGATCCGGTAATGTGGAAATACCAGAAAGCGATTTCACCACTTTTTGATGCAGCCACAATCTGACGGACTCGTCTTTAGGGTTCCGTAGTTACCCTTATACGAGTATGTAACTGTCGACACATATACAGCATTGTACGTAACGTGTGATCTGATTCAGTCGAAGGAGAATGGGGACAAAATGAATGAATTTGAGTATTTTCATTATGAGCGTAATCGTATCGCGCGGTAGTGGCGCATTTTTATTTTTAGATTTAATACAAACTTGTTTCTACTTTGCAAAATTGAAATGTACATTTTTTTCTTGTTATGTTGTGTGCGTTATTTTCGCGTGTATAAACAGATCGCATTTAGTTTGTGTTACGAAGCAAATTCGATGTAGGTAAACGTTGTGATTGCAGGGTGCTGCAAATCTTCAAAGCTCTATCAATGCGGAGGCAGGCCTGGGCACCGCATCGCTGGCGGCAGTGTACGCTGGTCTCATTATCTCGAGCATATTCCTGCCTGTAATTGTTATACAGTAAGTTGTGCAATTGATCAGAAAATTACTTTGTGTATGGGTATAATAGCCTCTCCTAAGGGCCAAAGCACGCGGGTCTGTGGGCGCTGAGCAATGGGTAGCTCACCGTCCGTTCGTTGAATAACGACAGACCGTGTCGACGGCGCGTTCGTGTTCCACGCGCGCCTCAAAGAGATGTCAGCAAACAATTGGAGGGGCCACTAAGGGCCGATGCCTGCCGGGGCTGCGGGTTGTTCGAAAGAGATACCGCGCCCCCGGAACGCAAAGGGCACAAGAAGGAACATGGATGGGTTTTAGTCAGTAAAAGTCTGACACTCCCTCCCGCCCCGCCCAGGGCGGGGAAAGTCATTTGATGATATCCCCTCGGGAAAAAAAAAGGGCCAAAGCAGACTAGTTATTTCTACCACGATTGACAGTTTAGTCTCTTTTTTGAAAGCTTGATTAGTCGCGCCGAAAGAAAAACGCCGATTTTGACCTTAAGTAGTTCTATGTTCCAACGTCCGCAACACATATGGTAGTTGTGGCAATTTTTGGAAGAAGCGTTTGTCTGGCAGTACATGTCTTTTGGCTGATAAGATGATGATGACCTGAGGGCAATTCTACTAACTTGAAGTTACGATCACAATTTAATCTCAGTTTCAATCTGTCAAAATTAGCTCTGATACCTAATAATTTACTCTAATAATTTACCTACATGTTTTGACATTTATTGTCGTTAATCTGAGAGCTATTCTGTGCTGAGATTGCGAAATTTCGAACGTTTTTAATTAGTAGAAATGGCCTTGAAATCCGACGAGTAATGCTGGTTATCTAAGAAGCGGAACCTGGAACCGTCATACAATAATCGTCTCTAAGTTTTAAAGAATATAACTTTAAACCCCATAAAAAAGTTTATTAAGCAGACTTGTAATCATCCATGGCGAAAGAGGTTGTAGTAAGTGATAAGACATGGCTTTAACCAATAGTTTTTCTCTTTTTCAGATGGTTGGGCACAAAATGGGCGATAGCTCTGTCCTTCTTTACGTACATGCCGTACATAGCAGCACAGCTGTATCCCACATTCTACACCATGATCCCGGCAGGGTTCATCATGGGGCTCGGCGGCGGACCGATGTGGTGTGCCAAGTGCACATACCTGTCTTTGGTGGGTTCTTTTTAATAATTTTTAAAAGGCAATACTGAATTTGATTACCGTATACTGCTTGATGCCGAAGAATGGCTACCAACCACACAAGGGTCTACCTCCAGATTTTTGAGATTTGACCAAAGTTGTAAACTTAGACTCCATTCTCCTGTCTACATCACCTAGCCTATCTCTAAACCAGGGGTTCCAAAACTTGTTTTGTCTACTGCCCACTTTGAGAAAAAAATATTGCTTAGCGCCCCCATTTTTTCATCTACTTAAAAACCACCTAGTTGATGAAATTACAAATCGCCCCCCAAGCTCCTACACAATGCCCTGAATTATTTCTGGGTCTCTTATCGCCCCCCTTTAGGTCAGCAGCGCCCACAAGGGAAGGTTTGCCTAGACTCTAACACTAGTGCTTGTATTTTTATCTCCAGTCTACATCATATAGCCAGTATTAGCATTAATAAAACTTTTCTTATTTTTTTGCAGGCATCAGAAGCACACAGCGCCATATCCAAGATTTCAGCTGAGGTGCTTCTGACGCGTTTCCTGGGCCTGTTCTTTATGATCTACCAGATGAACCAAGTTTGGGGTAACCTCATCTCTTCACTGGGTAAGTAAATTACAAATGGATTCTCATTGTAAGGATTGGATTTAGGCTTATTCTACTCATTTAAAACGTTCCTTTCTTCGCAATTCCACTCCAACGAGAAAATAGGGTGTTTGTTTGCCAAATTGAATTGGCCCATAGAAGAGGTAATTTGTTATCTCTTCACGCCCAATAACACATTCTTTGTCACACTGGTTTTTTTATAAGAATTATTTAATTTTAATTTTGAAAAATCCAAAATTCAGCATTCAATTTTAAATAAAAAAAAGTTACCTGTATAGTCTTCAAATATAATTTAAATTTTTATGTGTACTCTTTTATGTTTTCTCTGCCTAACCCTTCGAGGATTAAGGACGTGATGTTAATGTTACTAATATCATTTTCTGTTGTGTTTTCAGTGTTATCTTCTGGCCAAAATACTGCAGCTGTGACGTCAGTGAATGAGACAATGATTCCTATCTTATGTGGCGCCAACTTCTTGCCCAGTGCTGACGCTGGTGAAGCTTTGCCGAAGCAACCGCCGGAGAAAATTCAGATGATTGCAGGTAGGATTAGGAGACTTATATTACTAGCTTTTGCCAGTGACTTCGTCCGCGTAAACGTCGGTTACCGCGGACGCAGATGAAGTCGCGGAATAAGTAGTAGCCTATGTCTATATATATAATATATTTTTTTCTTACTTCTCCGCTATTCTTTTCTGATTAATTTCGTTGCGGGACCCAAGACAGTTAATCGTTTCTCCGGGCCTCGTCGAGCTTCATTGCCTCGACGCTTTTCTGGTGGCCTCCACTGTTGATTCTGGCTTTCAGGAGTTGCAGTGGGTGGGAACAGTGTGGCGGGCTTGTCCCAAAAAAAAAGGAAGCCTATGTCCGTTATTAGGGTTCAGACTAACCCTGTACCAAATTTCATCAAAATCGGTTCAGTGGTTTGGTCGTAGAAGCGTAGCAGATAGACAGACAGACAGAATTACTTTCGTATTAAAAATAGTAGAATGGATTTTTCTTCAGAAAGCCATTTTGCAAGCTTTATTCAAATTGCAATGTATGTATGTTTGTTCGGGTGGCATCTTGCAACTCAATTTTAAAGCAGATATATTCAACCGATTTTGCATTTTTTTTGAGATCATTAAGTTAGCTGTTTATGATGCTTAACAAAGTAACACAATTGACTTTAAGATCAAAATTAATATGTTTCAGGAATTTACGTCGCGTGTGCGCTCAGTGCATCTCTCATTGTGGCCATAGGAGTAGACTCTACGAAAAGGTAATTATGTAGTCCCAACCATATTTATCGCAACCCAAAGTAAACTAAAAACATTCAAATTGCAATTCATTCATTTTTGTTACATTGATCATAATATCACGCCTGTAATCCCCGACGGGTTAGGCGGGGGTGCATCCATTAGTACAGCCACATTTCGCCAGTTTTGTTTAAGTCCCATGAAATAGGGGGCGAGCCTATTGCCATCAACTTGCCCTTTCTAAAATTTAGTTTTCTTTCTTGAATCTAGTTGCCCTTTCTAAAAGGTAATGTGAGAAGAATGGGCAAGAAACTCCGCTTTCCATAATAACTGTTTTAAATGTTGTATAATATTTGTATACAGGATTACACGTGAATGCAATGTACCTTGCATAAAAACTACTAGGTATATCATAGTAGTTACATACAAAGTATTACAAATTAATACTTGAAAGTTAAATTATGTTAAAAAAAACATACTGTTTACGTGTTTCCAAATATTGGAAACAAACGATTAAATTGTGAATTTATCAATAATTGTGATTTTCTGACTTTCAAAGCCTAAATCTGAATATTGTCATCAACTATTGTCATAGATATGACTCAGGCCGCGCTGGGTCGGGCGGAAAACTGTCAGGTGTGGCTCTCCTGATTCAGACCCTGAAGCTGATGGTAGACCCAACGCAGGTGCTACTCATCATCATCAACGTCTTCATTGGACTGCAGCAGGCTTTCTTTGGAGCTGATTTTACTGCGGTAAGCTTCTTTGGCTTTGTAAGGAAATAGTAAATAAATGTAGTGTGCATATGGTCCAAAGTCTTACAAGAATTCAAGAAAGGATTTCTTTTTTTTAGTTTTCTTCTATACTATTTTTTAGGTAAATGAGAAAACATCAATATGAGAGGTGCAATGCAACTCTTGTTTAGGGCTACCATACCGTAAATCGACGTTTAACTTTAAAAAACCCTGTACATTTGGGTAAAATTAAGTTCTTTTTCGAACAACCGGCCGTTCGTTCGTTCGTCGGCCATCATCGGCTATTTTACAGCGCCGAAGTTAGTTTTAGATTACCATTACGAATGAATTATTAAATATTTTATTTTAATTTATTGCTTATCTTCCAATTAGTCGGTATACCCCAGACTCAAAAACTGTTTTTGAAAACCTCTTTCAGATAGTTATCTGAAAGGGGTTTTGGGGTTAGGGGGGCTTTTGTCCTCTGGGGAATCAATAAAGTGCACAGAAGTAAACTTGAACACACTAATACGGTTTGCTATGTAATGTTTGCAGGCGTTCGTGTCGTGCGCGGTCGGAACCGGGACGGTCGGCTTCGTCATGATGATGTATGGAATATCTGACGCTGTTGGATGCGTCCTCAATGGGTACTTGGCGAAGGTAAGGAAAAGTGGATATAGGACATGTACTCGATTCGAGGATCGGAAGTCACGTACGCTCCTGGAATCCCCGGCGTAAAAGTGGGAAGGAAACACCAGGTTGAATTTTAGTTAGCAAGAGTCTGATTGACCCTTCCGGGGTGGTACATTAAGGAGAACATTCCTATCCGTAACGAAAAAAAACACATGTCCTTGATGATGTATTCCCGTGGAAATATGAACAGCATATTATAATTATGTAAAATATCAGCAAAAGTCCAACAATAGTGGATTTATTCTGATTTATTTTTACCCAACACTAAGAATTTTTCCTGTATCGTGGGTGCGTTTACAATCATAAACTTACATACACAATCAACCGAAACGACTGCCTGTAGCCATACAAATATTTGTTTCGTGCGGTGATCGCATCAAAGACACGTACAGTATCAGCCAATAGCTCAGCTACGGCACAAACCGTGCCGTCAATAGTTCGTATGCCAACAATAATAATATAAACCTAACCAATTACGACAGAATCCCTTTTTCTAATATATTTGTTTGGTAATCCTTAGTTGACAGGGCGTCTCCCCATTATCTGTGGCGCAACCATTATCCAAGCAGCGTTGTTCACCGCAGTCCTGGTGTGGCGGCCTCATGCTGGAGAAGGCTATGCGCTGTATCTCATAGCTGTGCTTTGGGGCCTTTGTGACGCCTTATGGGTTGTGCAGATAAATTGTAAGTGGTTAATCTCTGAAATATATAATTTCTTCGTATTTAGTCTCTTCTCTAATGCTGATAATGTTCTCATATCAATAGAAGTTATTTAAAACAGCTGGGCTTTTCCACAAATTTAAAATCGAGTTTGGATTTACTTTTATTGTCTTTTTCTACAATTAAAAGAGTATTCTAGCAACCTATCCGCACAATATTTTACAGAAATACTGAAATATTTCTGTAAAATATTGTGCAGATAGGTTACTTGTCTGATATGCCATTTTTATCGCCCACTCAATTTAATTTTGACGATGTGATATTGGTTATACCCAGGTTGCAAAGCAAAATCTAATCATCTAACGGCTGATTTTTCCATCGTTTTATTTAAATAATAAAACAAATAATAGTCGTATCTAGATAGTAGTTTTGTAAAGAATAATTATAAATTATTTATTTCTCAGTTAAGATTTACATGACGATTGAAAAATCGACCCTAAGATACTAATCTCTTCTTACAGCATACTATGGGGTCCTCTTTCCTGGCAAAGAAGAGGCAGCCTTCGCCAACTTCAGACTCTGGGAGTCAGTAGGGTACATTATTGCTTACATCATGTCTCCGTACCTTAGGACCAGTACGAAGACCTACTTGATCCTCGGCACGATGATCGTAGGAGTGACATGCTACTTTGTGGTAGAGTACCAACAGTACAAGATAAAGAGGAGACTCGAGAACAAGAATAAGGACTTGTGTAGTATTAATGACAATAAAGGTTGTGACAACATTGCTTTTCAAACTGTGGGGTGATTATCTTATAACTTTTGTTCTTTGAAAAATAGACCAATCCAATAAGTTGTGATAATGAAGAGTGATCTGTAAACAGTTCCAACTTGGGTAGTTGAGACCATTAACCAAAAGTTTCAAGACACAACTTCTTTAACAAAACACATTATTTTAGACCCGAAAATCTGTTTTGTAATTTAAGTAACGTCCCAGGTTTCTATCGCCATACAAAATTAACATAAAACATATAATCAAGACACATAAATACACGTAAATTTATAATCAAGACACATCTTCTTTAAATAAAACACTTTATTTCAAATATTTGTAAAATAAAATTGAATTTAATAATTATTAAAAAAAAAAAAAATAGTTTTATTAAATAAATTAAAAAATAGTCAATGGCGTTTTCTATACTAAGTTATTCAATTGAGATGGTAATTGAGTGACGTCAAAGGTTGCTTTTGACAGATCATAATTAGATAAATTACGATAACTTTGGAGGTTCTGTGTGACACTATTAGAGTGACCTCATCTAGAATATCATTAGTATTTGCTAGCTCAATACTCAATATTTTTATTGCTTTGCCATATGCATTTTTAGGTGGTAATTTATATAATTGAGATCATTATGGACCGTTTAGGGCACAGCAAAAGAGTAGAAGAGAGGAAGCCCAGTTTAAAGAGATCATTATGTTTTTAATAGAAATTTTAAATAGGTTCTAACTTAAAGAATAACTAAAATTTGGAAATGTGATTGAATGTGTTCGCTTTTTGTGTAAAATTCTTGATGATTGCAGACAAAACATGTTTCTATTAAGTAAATGCTGGGGAGGGTAGGAATAGGTACCTACTATGATTTTAAAATACGGTTTGCAGCTGTCAGTTTGATCAATGTTTACCACGTTCTCACTAGCCTCTATTGTAGTGTAAAAAGTGTATGTACATCTGTACTGTAGCCCCAGAGAGTTACTCCGTGGCTAAGCTATGCATTGGCATACGCATAAAAGGTGGTGAGGGCAGTTTGCAGATTTGTGGTCTTTTTAATTTCACGGAGTGTAAGAGATTTTTTAAAATTTTCGTTCGGGTTTATTGTATTTGTGTTTTCCAATAAACATGTTTATTTATCGTATGTCCAAATAGTGTAAATTCATGAACTGATTCTAATTTTGAATTAAGGTGTAGAGGGGTGAAAAGTAATTAATTTAGTTTTAGTCATAATAATTCTTTATTTAAAAGACAACATTTGATACAATTACATTAAAAAAAAAACACATCTACAAGAAAACTTACAATTCTAGATTTTAGTACACATTTAAACTTATAGACTATGTTAGTACTTATATAGTAGCAGTAGTACTTTACTTTTATGTACGTGTGTTGTATTTTTGTGTAGTAGTACTTATTACCTATAGTTAAATTCTAGATTAAGTGAAGTCATCCAGTTGCATGTTTTAGTTAAAATTTGTATTGTTTGGACATGACACCAATATAGATATGCCATCATCGAATAGAACACATGGCCCCTCTATGGTTCCCGGTAAGCTGTTGATGTAAACAAGGAATACCTAGTAAATTATTATCAGTAAATTATTTTAGTTTTGGACCGGATTCATTTTTTTGGTCAACTATTTTGGTTAAAGAATTCCATACAATTATAATTCTATATAATATTTGTTCTCTTTTTTTAAATATGACGTCAGCCATTCATGGGCTTTCAGTTACAGTTTATTCTAATTTTACCATGTCGTATCCAGTAAAATTCCTACGTTGTATTCCTTGTTAATTTTAATATGTAGGATAAAAATATAGAACTATGAACGCAGTTATAGTTGTTAAAACGGAACGCAACGAATGAAAGAAAGGGAAGTATGTGTGCGAGAGAGAGGGAAGAGCAATGGCGACGGGAGTGTGATGACAGCTGAGATATTTTTGAGGGCAAAAAATAAATAGATGTTCGAAATCTAACTGGTTTATTTTGCCCGATAATCCCATATGTATTTGTAATATAATATGTTAATAGTTGTAGACTAGGCGTGGATCCATCCCTAAAAAAAAGGATGTGTTCACAGTCACTTGAAATCGGCCAAGTGCGAGCTGGACTCAATCACGCGTATCACACTATAACATCTAGACTTGTAAACTGCTGAATTGATTTTAATGAAACCTTACAGCTTGAAAAAAAAATAGGTACTACAGCCTGTCTAGCGACATAAAAATGAGTGACAATTTAAATATTTATAAAAAAATAAACTATATTTCATACGTTCTATGATGGTTCGGATGACACATGTCAGCAATTCATCAGTCATGTCTCCGTCGATGATGACTGTCAAACGCCTGCATAATATTTTAAAGCAAATGTTTGATTTGAAGACTAGTAAGGACTAGCTCGTTCGTGTATTAAAAGGAGTAAGAACGATTTACGTACGTTACGTTTTTTATTTTTATTTTCCTTTAGTTGTAAATACATTTGTAGATATCATAAAACGGAGCAAATATGGATGCAGGGGTGGTTCACGCCGTCACATGGTATCTTGTTATTCCTTCTCGCAGTGGAACAGTACATATATTAAGCAAAAAAACAATAAAAGAGATGTTTTAATTTGTCTAAGCAAACAGAAGATTAGTTACCTTGAATATGGCACACATTGTTGAATCTCATTAAGGTGTATAATTATCATTGGCCACTTTTTATTGATATGTAATAAAAACTCATCTTCTCGAATCAGTTTTTTTATGAAAGCTAAAGACATAACAAAACATCACGTCTATAATCCCCGAAGGGTTAGGCAGAGGCCCATTAGTATTGATTTGGCGATTTGGGAATCAAACCCAAGACCTCATGCTCAGCAGTCGCGCTTTGCGACTACTATGCCAACGAAGCAGTCAAATTAAACCTAAAACTAAAGAATTTGGGTTTTTTTTTCTCTTTTTTATGAAGACGAGTGATTGAGGAAAAAAAATATACGTCAATCATCATTATTGCATTATCAAATGCATCATTAAAATGCCATAAAATTAATGTTTTTTCTTTATCATGGAACTAGTTGTAAGGTGCTTGACACATTCCGGTTCGACGGCGCGTTTTGTTCCACGCGCGCCTCATAGAGCTGTCAGCACAGGGACGGGGTCCCAACAGGGCCAAACACCTGCTGGGGTTGCGGGACGTATAACAGGATACTGTGGCCCCAGAACGCAAAGGGCAACAGAAGGAAAAGTGTGGTTTTCTATTCAGTGAAAATCGGACAGTCCCTTCCTCTCCACCAATGACGGAAGGATTCAGCTGATGATTTTTACCGCCCCAAAGAAAAAAAAAAGGTGCTTGACACATAAAATTATTACCTAGTAACGCATGCGGACCAAACATAGTATTGTACACGTGAATCAAGTAGATTTTGTGACGTGACGTGACGTGTGTTTACAGTTTTTGCTTGTAGAATATATATGGAAATATGAAATGGACGTTTTTCGTTATAGAATTATAGACTTGGTGACTAAATTGTCTATTTGGTCATTCAATATGGTGGTAAAAATGGACAAACAATACCTTCTCCAATGAACTTCGTATTTGAATCTTGGTTCGTATGCTAATGGTGACAATAAACAATTTTTTTTGTACATAATTATTTTGTAATCGCCTCAATATAATGCCTACTTATTGTTATTTATTTATTTTTACTATTTCAAGAAAGCTAAAGCTGCGTTTATACTTAACCTGCCCAGCGTGTCGCTACGCGAAGGGTAGCTATCGGTTTCATACATTTTGTATAGGACTGATCACATTTGTCCCGCCTCGCGTGGCGTGGAGCAACCGACTAAATGTATGAAACCGATAACTTTCTTACACGATGGTAACAAAAAGAATAAACACTTGACGATTGCTAATTTCATAACATAATATTACTTCACGCCTGTAATCCCCGAAGGGTTAGGCAGAGGTGTACCCATAAGTACACCCACATTTCGCCAGTTATGTTTTAAGTCCCATGTAATAGGGGGCGAGCCTTTTGCCATCAACCGGGCACAGATTCAGACTCCGAGGCTGCTACTGAGAAATTTCTGATGGAAAAACCCAATAACACTTTGCCCGACCTGGGAATCGAACCCAAGACCTCATGCACATCAGTCGCGCTTGCGACCACTAGACCAACGAGGTATTGGTAATTTCAAGCTTCAACATTTAGATAATAATGTTAAACAAAAGAAAATAAACAGAAAAGGAAAAAAATAGGGTAATAGGTAGGTATGCAATAATAAACCGAGTAAATTCACTTTCACATTTAAGTAGGTATTACAATGCTAATAGATGTGACCTAATGAAAGGTGTTTAATATAAATAAAAAGCCGATTACGAAAAAAACATTCACCAAAAATCTACATGATCCCAATATACGAGTAATATAATGCTGAACAGATGTTTTCTTTGTTTAAACGCGCTAATCTCTAGAATTACTAGTTTAATTTAAAAGAATATTCTTGTATAAGATAACTAGATTTATGAGGCTTGTTAAGGGCTTTACATAACATTACGCTACGGGCCATGGGGGCGGAGCGGTGACCAAATATAACATGACATAACACTACGCGGTGAGAAAAACCACGTATTCGCGGACAGAGATAGTCCTAAGTAATCATAACTATCCTAATATTATAAATGCGAAAATAAATTTGTTTGTTACCATTCTACGCCAAAACCACTGAACAGAACATCCTGAAATTTTGCATATACATACGTTGACAGGTGCCCTGAAACGGACATAGACCTTTCATCCCGAAAAAAAAGGACTGTTCCCGAGGCAAATCATAATAACGTTCTTATGATGATAGATGGCGCCACGTGTCTTACGAACCATATTCGGACTTTAAATTTAATTTGCGAGCGAAGCCGCGGTTCGATCTCGTAATTTTATATATATTTGACCATGGAAAGCATATTTTTCCTTTAATAGTCATACCTACATTACACATATGTACTAATCACGTGATTTTGATTAACAATTGTTCTGTCATACCAGTATGACAGCCGGGCCTATAAAGGTTAAATTAACTGCAAAGTATGCGAGTGGGCAGGTATAACATATATCAAACGACTATCGTACCATTTGATTAAAGGAAATTGGTAGTTGTCACGAGTGTACAGACTAGCAATTTTTCTATTGTGTAGATTCCTATGTACAGTCAACAAGAGAGTTAGCTAAGCAGGGACGTCAGATATAGTTAAAGTTTTCTTAGTAACCGATGGATGCTTTCAAATGTAATTTAATTTAAAAAGTAGATATTGGTGCCGATTCCTTTATTCACGAACTATACTAAAATTAGATTTTTTCTATCTTTTTCTGTCCAATGAAACAAGAAAGAGACGAATGTAAATAAGGGCTGTCAAATTTGGTCAATCTGACACATTCATACAATTATAGTTGACACCATAAAACGTATAGATTGAAAAAACGGAAAAGTACCAAGGCAAAACTAATTTGACATCTTTAACTTAGTTCTAAAATGTCACCGTCCTTTTCTTTCGTTGTATGTTAGTATGAGATACCAATACTCTAAATTTAGTCTAGTTTGTGAACAAAGGAATCGGCATCAATAAACAGTTCTTTAATTAAGTTAAGTTTTAGCGAAGACATCCATATCGGTTTCTCAGAAAACTTTAACAATATCTGACGTCTCTGGATACCTATTTCCTTTGTTGACTGTACCTATATAACTACAAGTGTTGTGTTTTAACGGCTGCGTGGTTATTGAGGGCAAATTCGCTGCAAGTTGCAGGTTATACACAGAAAGTTTTGCACTTTGCGATCACTAGGCACACGAGTTTCGACAGGAGGCAGACAGAGTTTATCTACACAATACAGCATAAGTTTTTCTTATGCTTTATTGCCTTTTCAACCGAATTCAACACAAAAAGGAGGAGTTTCTCATTTCAGCGGTATGTTGTTGTTTTTTTTTTGTATGTATGCTATGCGATTACTCTGTTAATTAAGAAATGATTTGGATGATTCCTTTTTGTTTGAAAGAGTATCCGAATTGGTTCCATATAAATATTGTCATGATCTGATGATGAGCTTCGAAGATATGGAACGGAACTCCACATAGCATTACAGCAGAACTGTCATAACAATTATAATTGCTTTGTTTATAGGTATAGTGACTATAGGTATTATAATTAGAGGGGGACGCAACCCCCTCCTACTACTTTCTAAAATTAAATATATCGTGTGAGGCATTGTTTGAAAGGGCTTTTTCTAAGGTACGAAGTTTTTGTTAATCACATAAGTACCTACAAGTAGTTATAATTTGGCCAAAGTTTTAAAACTTCTATTATGATGCAACCTTGAGAGTGATGTAACTTTTTAGGTATGTATGAGGTAGTTGTTTCATCTATTTTAAAGGTTATATTAAACTTACAAAAACTAGTAACGATTAATTATCTTGCAAAGGTGTCTCAATCAGGTACTTATCATACCCACACAGTTTAATGGTATCTACATAGCGACATTTACGTAATGGGTGCACAGAAAAAAAACTAAACAGGTAAACCAGATTTTCGCCTATTAATAAAATTATATCCGACAGTTTAGTTTTAATGCTAAAAGTATTACAATATATATTTTAATAATCTGCTTTATTATATAATAGTAAGCTAATTGTTCAGCTTCAGTATACTACTACTATTTCTACAGAATTTAATACCAGTATATTAAATTCTGTAGAAATAGTAGTAGTATACTGAAGCTGAACAATTAGCTTACTTTTTTTTAACAAACAACAGAAATTACAAAATAATATTAAATAGTAATGTTTCAAGAGGCTGACTGCCTGGTAGCTGAGAGGTTGACTGCCTCGATGGTCTAGTGGTCGCAAAGCGCGACTGCTGAGCATGAGGTCTTGGGTTCGATTCCCAGGTCAGGCAGTGTTATTGGGCTTTTCCATCAGGAATTTGTCAGTAGCAGCCTCGGAGTTTGGATTTGTGCCCAGGACTTAAACATAACTGGCGAAATGGGGGTGTTCTAATGGCTACACCTCTGCCTAACCCTTCGGGGATTACAGGCGTGATGTTATGTTATGTAAATATAAGATCTATATGTATGTCCTCGATCTTCAAACAAGTTATGCAAGGTTATTTGCGGGTATTGTGCTGAGAATATACATATTGTTTTATCATTACATTTACATATTTTTTTTGTAGTATTATCCATAATAGGTGGTAACAGGTTTTTTAATTTTGCAACTCTTTTTTTGTGTTAATACATTTAAAAGTACTCGTTTTACAAAGGTGATAAACATAAATGTTCATCGCGTACTGAATTGTTACAGTGAAATGTAGTTAATCATTTAAAGTTTTAAATAATTTGCCCAAGCCAACCCACAATATCTTAAGAATCTAATTCATTAAACAAAAGTGAGTATCGTCATAAGTCACATAACATAAAATTACGCCTGTAATTCCCGAAGGGTTAGGCGGAGTCGTACCCATTAGTACACCCACATTCCGCCAGTAATTTCTTCATTAGTCGTACGTATAAAATATCCAAAATCGTTACATATATTTCGAAAAATAGGAGACATTACTATGTGGGTTGGTTCGTTTTCACAGAATTAAACCCTGTTACCCTACATTCGTCAGATGCACAGAAAAAAATCGTATTCAAGTGTACAACGCGGTCACATTAACTTGACGTTTGGCGTTGATGACGTTATTTCCAAAAACAATATAATAACAACAGAAATCTAGCCAAATTATCGACGCACGTATCGGAAACAAGGATGCTGACTATACTGACCCTTGCAAGGCGAACTAAGGGAATGCGGGGGTAAGCGGGCGGGGCCTCGCATTTCCAAAAATGCGTCAAGTTAATGTGACCATGTTGTAACGTCCATGCAATTATATGACATGTTCTAAGGTCATCATCTGCCTAGCCTTTTCCCAACTATGTTGGGATCGGCTTCCAGTCTAACCAGATGCAGCTGAATACCAGTATTTTACATGGAGCGACTGCCTACCTGACCTCAACAACCCAGTAACTGGGTAATATGATACCCCTAGGTAAGACTGGTTGTCAGACTTTCGGGCTTCTGACGACCCGTAACGACTGTCAAAGATCCACGTATGACAGCCGGGATCAACGGCTTAACGTGCTTTCCGAGGCACGGAGGAGTCTCGGTGTGTAAAGATGGTTACCCATCCACGGGCCAACCCCGGCAAGCGTACGCGTGACGGATCGACCCGTGCGGCTGTTATTACTTAGCCACAAGCTCCTCATCCTCATGACATGTTAAAAGGTAAAGATTAAAAATATAGAATTTGACAGCGAAACTAATTTGACATCTCTAACTTAGTTTATAAGTGTCACCGTCCTTTTCTTCAGGTATATGTCAGTAGGAGATGCCAATTCTCTAAATTAAGTCTAGTTTGTGAACAAGGGAATCGGTACCATTGTACAACTTATACTATTCCACGTGAGAGTTGCTACCATATTATACAAGGTGTTTTTCCAATCAGAAGTTCCAGAGATTAGTACGTTTTAATAAACAAACAAAAACTCTTCAGTTTTATTATTTGTAGATGTAGAATAAAAACAGCTGGGCGAGGCAAAGAATCCAAGGTGACAGAAAATAACTAATCACATGATATTTACACTTTTTCCTCCAGTGTTTTATAAGTAGTTTCAATTCTTGACAGTTTTTATATCATGACATTATTATGCTGATCTAGGGCTGTCATCCTCTAAATGGCCGACTCTGAACAAAAACTGAATTGAATTGGTGAATTACGAATGAATTTGTTTTAATCTAACATTTGTTTTAATTTAATATTTATTTTTTGTAATTAATGTCTCCGATTAAAACAAGTTTCCTTTCCAAAATAACACTTTTTTGAAAATCCCTTTCGGAGGACGAGTTTGTCCACCAGTATTGAAATATATTTCTAAAACAAGTAGATTTCGAAACCTATAATCTAAACCTTGTCATAAATGTGTGTTTTTCATTGTCACCTGTTGTAATTGCCTTGTGAATAAATAAATAAATAGATTAAAACTTGATCGACTTTTAAATTTGAAATACGTTTCACGCGTTAATTTACTTTAAAGTTTTAAATTCATAATAATAGGCGTTATTCATTATGCAAGAATAATTCTTGCATAATGAATAACGCCTTTGTATACACAAAAATAAATTTAGATAAAGGACGACAAGGTATTAGGTAGGTGTACTCCTTCATTTATAGGAGACCACAGCATTCACAATGTAGTTATCTAATTAAGCTCCTAGTAATTAAAATAAATTTTGACAGTTTAAGAATGTTATAAACAACAATGGTTAATAAAATATACAAAAATTAACACAAGTAATACATAAGTTTAAGTTATTTAAAAATCATTAACATTGACAAAAGTTCATTGACATAAATATATATTTTCCAAAAAAAGAAAAAAAAAATAATTTTATATAAAAATTCATTCATTTTCACTCATTCCTTTAGTTGTAGGTATGTTTAAAGCAAAAATCGACCCTAATCGATTCCTATTACACTGTATATTACTTTAGCACCAGTGTGCTAAAGTAATATACAGTGTAATAGGAATCGATTAGGAGTCGTTAGGCAAACTGTAGATGAGTTTTCAATAAAAAAAAACCGGTAAAATATAAACCTTCGACCTCTAGGTTACCATACCGACCCATTAGGCGTAGCTTTACCCGCTTATTAGGATATGCTGACGTCTTTTGATAATTAATAAGGTCAAGGTGAGGTTAATCTTCCGCATTTACAACTGTCAGTTTAACAGATTAGGGAGATAAGACCAATGCGCTTTTTACAGCTTCTAATATAAATTACTTATTCTGAAATGTGTTCACGCTAGCTTAACGATTGTTTAATAATACAGTCAGATTATTATTGGGATAAAAAATTAATGAATGCTGTATGATTTTGTAAACTGTGAAGTAATTGTGTTGGTTATGACTTATTTGTTTTATGTAAATTACGAGCGGTATAACTAGGTAATTATATTTTAATCGCAGATAGGTATTTGCAATTATCCGCAACGATATATTGTGTACATAGTTAGTAACTAAAAAGGTGGCTGTGATTTACGAAAATAAATAAACAGGAACAAGGGTTTTTGATCTTTGACTAGATACGGAAACCTAACAGGTTACATTATTGTTATTAGGTATGTTCTCCCATTAGGCCTCGTTTCCACTTAAGTGTGGGAGAAGTCAAAGTCAAACTATTTATTTCAATTAGACCATTTACAGGCACTTTTGAACTGTAAAGGAGTCGGTCAGTTAGAAAGTTTAAGCTAGTCGCTCGGAGAAGAGAAGAAGACTCTTTATTTTACTTTTCTATATCATTCATATTTTTTCAATTCATATGTAAGTACTTTCTAAAGTTTATCTTTTACATCACTGGCATGGGTGAAGGAAAACATCGTGAGGAAACCTGAACTTACTGTTCCACTCAAGCCCTAAGTGAGACCCTTGAGGCGGTTTAGTAACTCTGACACTAGGGTGTCTAGGGTCGTAAGACCTTACTGCCCACGCGATAAAGAAAGATATTCTTCATCGTTTAACGCTGAACGTTATACATTATCCTTTTGTTTGCTTACGATGTACATATAGATAAATACCCTATTATACTACCAATAAAACGGTGCAACACCAATACTTCCTTCATCCCTAATTACATCTCTTCTCTGCTCCCTCTTCGCTTTTGCGGAACCCTGGCTTTATGTAACGATGTAACTATGTAATAGCCATTAGGTACGACAGTAACCTTGTTGACACATCATAATTAACACACGTGTAGTTGCTATAATAGCTCTTATTACCTTAATGTTAATGTGATCGATTTTATAATTATGTCAGTCAATTAGATGATTGCCTCCGTGAGACGTGTTTTTTTACCTAACTACGTATAAATGTATGGATGTCCGTGAGCTGTTTATTTAAATTCCGTGTTGAATAATTTGGGAGTTAGGGCTTGTTTAGTTACGGTTTTTTAATTTTAAATTCTGTTGGAATCTCCTTCGGTGAATTAAGATGAAATCAGATTGGCTGGTTCCAGCATAGATTGATAGGAACACATTTCTATTACTTACTAGCTTTTGAACGCTACTTCGTTCGCGTAAATGTCGGTTATCGTAGAAGAAGACGACATCGCAGAATAAAAAGTAGCCTATGTCTTTTCTTACGGTTCACATTTACCTGGTACGGTTGGTGAAAGAGTGACAGACAGATAGAGTTACTTTCGCATTTATAATATTAAGCATGGATTGATCATCAAAATTATTTCTTGAATCCAAGTTAATAGGTAGCAAGACGATGACGCATCCGCCATAGGCTGCTTAGAATTTACTTCTGTCTAAAATATTTCAATATTGTTGTTTCTAGGTACCACAGATTAGTAAATCAACTATAATAAAATGTTAGTTTAAATAGAAGAAAATACTTATCTTAGGATTATAGAGTCTTTATAGTCTTAATCCTTGTAAAACAAACAAGAATAGTCGACTTATTAAGACGGGTTTGTTAGTTTATCTGTTCATATATGCAGAGGTCTTTTGATAGTTCAAATAAGACACAAAACAATGAACCATTTATATAACATAAAACATAACATCACGCCTGTAATCCCCGAAGAGTTAGGCAGAGGTGTACCCCCACACCCACATTTAGTACACCCACACTTCGCCAGTTATGTTTTTAGTCCCATGTAATAGGGGGCGAATCTATTTCCATCAACCGGGCACAAATCCAGACTCCGAGGCTGCTACTGAGAAATTCCTAATGGAAAAACCCAATAACACTTTGCCCGACCTGGGAATCGAATCCAAGACCTCGCACAGCAGTCGCGCTTGCGACCACTAGACCAACGAGGCAGTCATTACTATGTACCTATATGTTATTGTTATTATGTGTGATGGAAATTACGAAATTGAATGTTTACGCTACGTTTAGTTTTGCAGTACAGGCAGTGGAGTGAGAGAGAGAGAGAAAGGATGAGTAAGAGTGTACGAGAAACATAGAGAGATGGGGGACAAACACAGATAGAGGAAAAGGTCGATATGACTATTGACTAATTACTAACTCTAATTGTTCAGCACAGACATTTCATGTTTTGGGTGACAAAAGGCTATAAGATATTGTATAAAGTCTGTGTAGACTACGATATCTAAATAGTGAACATACTAGCGACCCGTTTCTGTTTCCTGTGTGCAATGTAGATAGACATATTAGATATTATATATTATTTCACTAACTATACGTATAAACCTTCCTCTTCAATCACTCCATCTAATAATGAATACCGCATTAAATCCGTTGCGTAGTTTAAAAGATCTAAGCGTACAGACGGCGGGAAGCAACTTTGTTTTATTTAACTATGTATTTATAGGTACTTATTTATTTTTGCTTTCATATCTTCTGAGGTCCATCTTCACGTTATCTTCTGGGAATCGAACTCTTGACAAAGACAAACTCTTTATTACCGCATCATTAAGGCCCTTGTTTTCTTATCTTATCACTGTTAGTTTTAATTAATTACAAATACTATTAACGAGCTATAATAAACCTTAATAAGTACACCTTCTTATGTAGTTCAAAGGTATTTTTTTATTATTCCACTATCTGCGTCTTGCGATTTTGTATGTGTGATTATTTCACTCGTTTTAAGTGATGTCTCTGGTTACTGCACTGTTCCCTTGGATCGTAGCGTGATGTTATTATAGCCTATACCAGGGGTCACCAATTAGTTTTAGTGGAGGGCCGTATTTGAAAATTATGACACTGTCGCGGTCCACTTGGTGCTATTAAATAGGACTAGGCTAAGGACTAGGCTAAACTAAAACTAAAAAATATATGGCGGCGGTTTGGGTACGGACCACGGTCCGCCATTTGGCGACCCCTGGCCCTGAATACTATTCCTCATGAATCTGGCTATTTTATACAAGATTTGTTCCAATCCGACTAGTATTTCCAGAGATTAGCGCTCAAAACAAATAAACAAAAAATCTCTTCTTCTTTATAGACGTATTGATTTTATCGACTTTTTCCTCATTTTGTACAAAAAAAAATAACAAAAGAAATGGTTGAACACATAAAACAATAAAATTGTAACAGGAAAACTAAGTCATTCATTGTCTTCATGATGATAATTGTATAGATTACTGGTGACATTGAAGTACCAGTGATTTATTTTCTACACTTTACTTACTTACAAAGCAATGTTGCTTACATATTTAGATAATACAAACTATATTCGGCCTTCACGACAAAAATAGAATATTGTTTTCTTTTTGCAAAATGAAAAAATTGCTTTGAACAAAGTGAAAATTAACTTTAATTTCGGAAGTCGGTCACTTTGTTTGCTGTCATACGGCTGTCATACGCAGATCTTTGACAGTCGTTACGAGGCGTCAGAAGCTAAAAAAGTTTGGCAACGAGTCTTACCTAGGGGTATCGTATTACCCAGATACTGGGTTGTGGAGGTCAGATACGCAGTCGCTCCATGTAAAATACTGGTATTAAGCTGCATCCGGTTAGACTGGGAGCCGACCCCAACATAGTTGGGAAAAGGCTCAGCAGATGATGGTCACTTTGTTTCTATTTTTTAATTTGTATTGTATTTTATATTCCGCTTTTTTGTGCCTACTTACAAAAATCAATAATTAAATACTTAACCAGCAAATGTGTATCACGACGCCGACACTTCGTGTACAGTAGTTTTTATAAGTTTATTGTTTAAAATATGTATTAGTTTATAATTATTGTACTTATTTACGGACGAGAATTTGTGTTTTATGGGCCTTAGTTGCCTGAAATAAAGGTTCATTATTATTATTCAATCCAATTTGACTAACTTGTTGTCTTCCTCTGCGGAAAGCGACTTTGTTTTATACTCTGTCGGTTAAAAACTACTGTTGCTGTCGTAAAATAAATGAACAGATAATTTTTTCTTTACGACAACGTACATTGTAAAAAACGCATCAAAAGGAAACTGTGTGAAATACACATTACATAAACATACTCTGTACAAGAGCCTTATTCTAATACTAGCTTTTGACCGCGACTTCGTCTGCGTAAATGTCGGTCCCCCGTTTCATTCCCTTAGGGGGAAATAATGGTTATGCTAAATTTGAAGTAGATTGGAACAAGGAATCACATTTTCCTGTACAAAATTTCCCCCCCCTTTTTCCCCCCTTAAGGGAAATCCTTTCTTTTCGGATGACTACGTCACACAAAGAACACACCCTCCAAGTTTCAGGTCTCTACGTTCAGTGGTTTAGGCTGTGTGTTGATCCGTCAGTAAATCATTCAGGATAAAGCATTTTATATGTATAGAAGAAGATTAATAATATGAAGAGCCTTAAAAGCATTGACGATGCTATGTCACTTTCCTTGTATCGAGTAAGGAAAGACGACAGTTATAATGACCCAGTCTAAGGTTGATACCGAGGAAGTGTGTTCGCCTGACTAACTAGCATAAATACGCTTCCTGAAATGAACTCCAAACTAAGGTTTATTATATTTAGGAAGCGATCGCGAAAATAACCGATTTTTTATAAAGCGTCTGCAGGATGAGATTATAGTTCAAGATCTAATAGTAGCTAGATGTACGTCATTTTCTGAAATTTTGGGGTCGGAACGGCTAAAGTTATGGTCATCGGAAAGCGTTTTTCACTAATCTAAGTTGGGTTATGATAATATTCTGAAATCCATATTAAAAAATCTAGCGTGTGTGGGGTCGTAAGGCCTTACTGCTCACACGGTAATGATGAAGAACTCGTAAATCGAAAGTATTTATACAGTCAGCTTACTTGCAACAATGTTTACTTTTACGCAATGTTTTGAGTATGTCAATTATTTTAAATCACTCTAAATAAGAAAGATAATTATTGTTATTTGTAAACCAAATAGTTTGTTCGAACGTACCTCACTTATATTGGCGTGTGATGGCTGACTTTAAAAAAGTTATGGTTTATATGATATTGTAAAAAAAAGGCTCAACATTTAAGGTAGCAAGTATCTGTATTGTCCGTACCATAAAAAAACAGCTGTTCCCTACAAAAAATCATGTAGCATTTTTGTAGGGAACAACATCGTAATGTATGGATCAGCTGTTTTTATTTTTCATGAATTCAGGGTTGGTCCAATAGTAAAAGTTATTCATAATGATGAGAAAAATTAACCTTTTTCAGGTTTCGGATAAATTTTCAATTACCCTGTATATCCTCGATCTCCCTGATGTTGCCATTTTATTTATGTTAAAATGACGTAAGTCTAGTGACTCTCGTACCTCAGTCTGTAAATCTAATGATGTGTCAGAAGATAAATACTGGTATTTGCTTCCGTAAATACTAATAAAAATCGTTAAAAGTTTAAAAAAAAATCAGGTAATGACGTCATGAATAATTAGTAGATAACGTTTGCGTATTAACTAGCGTGTGTAGTGTATTCATTATTGATATGTACTTGCTAATTTCAAAACGTGATTATAGATTTAAATTAGTTTCGGAGACTTACATTATTCACAACGTAAGTATGTAATTTGTGGAAAAAAATAATAATTTATATATTCAATACAAAGGCACACAGATTATATTTTCAAATACGAGTATTATTATATACATAATAATATAAAAAAATAGTAACCCACAGGTACTGGGAGCCTGAACAATCGGTGTATTCCCGTTCGTCCCCCTGACTTCGTCCACTTAAGGGGACGAATGGGAATTCGTTATTTTTTTTCCCGTTCGTCCCCCTGACTTCGATGGGGGGACGAACGGGAATAATTTTTATTTTATTTTTTTGAGTCCCATTGGTCCCCCCATCAAATATTTTCAGACTGGTTGTTTAGTTAAAAAAAAAACAAATTAAAGTAAAGATTTATTAAAGAACAAAAAGTCACAGAATCGACTTAACGTAGGTACTTAGATATCAAAATACACATACGCTTAAACATTAACATAAAATAAATCTCCTTATATTTACATAGTTAAAAATTATAACAAAAAAAAATCAGTACATAGAGCTGATAATTAAAAGAAGTCTGTATTATGAACACATAAAATAAGGCAATAATAACTATTATATAATATGGCACACTAAACCCAAAACAAAAAGAATAAACCAACGTATCTAACAAGTATGTATTTACAACAATCGGGCACTCTGCTAATTACCTAAGTTTTTCTAGGAAATGTCCTACGCTTATTTTGGAATTAAGAAGTTGATTTTGGCAATTCATAATATATTGGTCTGTCAAGATTGAATGTAGCTTACGCCGTTTTGAACTTTGTTTAGTTATCACGCTGTATAAGTTGGAGTCTTGGTGTAACACAGTAAGCAATTTTAAAATATTAGGATTTTTTTAGCCTATAGCACTATTTAATTTATAATGCCACCCTTCTGCAAAGTTATTGGTACGGTGTCGTTTACCAAAACTGCACCACACTTTTACGAAATTTGGTTGAAGCCACTGCGAAAGCATGTATTGCCGAAATTTTTCACTTCTGTCATCATCGGGGCTTTCGCCAGCTACATAAAACCAGCCTTCAAAAATACGCACCTCAGGCAATAATGCTAACACTGCACTTAGGGCTACTTGACGTTGACTTTTTTGTTCATTAATAAATCTTTACTGTATTTTATTTTTCCATTAAACAACCAGTTTGAAAATATTTGATGGGGGACCAATGGGACTCAAAAAATTAAAATAAACATTATTCCCGTTCGTCCCGCCAACGAAATCGGTGGGACGATCGGGACAAAAAATAACAAATTCCCATTCGTCCCCCTAGGTGGACGAAGTCAGGGGGACGAACGGGAATAGATGTCTAATCTAAAAAAATATTCCCATTCGTCCCCCTAAAATTTAGAGGGGGACGATCGGGAACAAATTTAATAATTTTTGTGTAAATTCCCATTCGTCCCCTTAAGTGGACGAAGTCAGGGGGACGAACGGGAATACACCGAACAATCATGTCGTGACTAGCAGTACCTCTTTCTGAATCAGGCCCTTGATACAACTGCCTAACGAGAGTCTCCACTAGTGATCCGCTTCGGCTTCGTAAGAGTGCAACGTAAATATTAAATATACGTATAAATTGTCCTCTTGAATCATTCTATTTACTATGAAAATTGCATTAAAAGGTTTAGAACAGCTTTATTTCTCATGAAGAATTGGATACACAATTCACTTATTGAGAAACAATATCTAAAACAAAACTAAGACTAATAATTAGAGCGCACAGAGGTGCGTATATAAAAGAGAAAAAACAATAAATGTTTAAAAGATCTAAGCGTACAGACGGCGGGAAGCGGCTTTGTTTTTATGTAGTGATTATTATTACAAGCTCTTAATCAGTTTCACTTGTGTGTTTGTCATCACAACTTGAAACCTAAGGTGTGGATGTGGAGGTTATGATAGATACCTGTGTGCCCAAAACGGTTTGTTCCCACTAGTTCTACTGAACAGTTCTACGGTAGAACTAGTGGGATTTTTTTTTCTCACTAGTTCTACGATATTAGGTATAACAAAATAGTAGAACTATTGGGACTTCCGTATTCCCACTAGCTCTACTGAACAGTTCGACGGTAGAACTAATGGGACATTTGTTCTCACTAGTACTACGATATACTATATAACAAAATAGTTCAACTAGTGGGAGTCTCTATTACCACTGGTTCTACCTGTTCCATCGGTAGAACTAATGGTATATTTTGTTTTTACTAGTACTACGTTTTGATAGGCTCTAGAAATAAATAATAATAAAAATAATTTTTATTTGACATAAAATGGTACACACATACAGAGTGACGCTCGTGAATGGAAGTAAAGTAGGTATATACCAAATGTGCTAGTCGTATATGAGTATTAGGTTTTAAAGACACTTAAATATTTCTGGAAACATTACAACAGAAATATTCAGTAGAACTAGTGGGAATACAGAAGTCCCAATAGTTCTACTATTTTGTTATTCCTAATATCGTAGAACTAGTGAGAAAAAAAGTTCCCATTAGTTCTACCGTAGAACTGTATAGTAGAACTAGTGGGAACAAACCCCCAAAACGAGATACTTCTATTACATCTTAGCTCAGTAAACCTTGAAAGGGGTATTACACAGTACTCTTTTGTGAACGCCAATTACTGTTTTTGTGCCGTGCCAGACACTTGCCTAAGCTTGGCTACTTTTTAACATCATTCTACAAATTACTCACATGCCGACAATTTTCTACGGCAGGAGATGAGTAATTAGGTAATTACATAATTGTGTTTAGGCATTGTTTTTCCTGTATCTATAATTACACTTGGAAACACTGTGTGAGAATGAAGATAAAGAGACATAACAATACTCTTTAGATGTAAACAAAATCTCTGTTGTGATTGGCTCATCTCTAGTACTGATAAGCTGCCAGTAGGTTATGCAATTGATAAAAATGTGCTCATACCGGTTGGTCCATAGTAGATAACAGTTCCTTGAAAACCATTAACTTATTTTTATTTTTTTATTTATTTAAACGTTATCCCACAGTAGCAATTTCTCCTGTATCGCGGGTGCGTTCACAAACATATTAAGTCACCGTATACAAAAAAAGCTAGACCCGGAACAACTATCTGTAGCCCATACAAATACTTGTTCCGTACGGGAATTGAACCCGCGGGAGACGAACTCGTTGCGTATAGCAGCAGGGCAGCAAATCGCTCGGCGTCTAGCTTAAAAATCTTTATTTTTCAGAGGTATTTTCCTTTTGCAGTCAGTAGACAAATCATATTAAGCATGATCTAGTTAAACTATTTATTAGGGTTATGTTATACTTAGTTGAATTATTTTTAACTTTAAATAAATAGGCTGATCTCAGAATATGTGAAATTATATTTTTTCTTTCTCCTCAGCTATTATTTTTGACTAATTTCATTGCGGGATCCAAGACAGTTGAAACGTTTCTCCGGGACTCGTCGAACTTCATTGCCTCGGCGCTTTTCTGGCGGTCACCGTTGATTCCGGCTATCAGGAGTTGCGGTAGTCAGGAATAATGTGGGTACTCCCAAAAAAAAATAAGGTCTCTGAATATCAAACTGTCTTTAACAAGTTTAATAATAAAAGCAGAACAAAGTAGTGGTATTGATTCTTCAGCAATTTTTTACTTCGTTCTAAAATTCCCGGTTAATTGTAATCATAACAAAAAACCGTTGTTATTACATAGTTCGCATCGTGTACACGGTAAAGGAAAAAAATATTTTGATTGACTTTGTGTTACAATAGTTGCTGGTGTATGTTTGATGTTATCGGAACGTTAACTTTAAACTTATTGTTAGTAGGGCCATAGTTACAGTGGGAAGTGAGCGGAGAGTTGTGAACATAGATCAGCATTGCCAGACTTCCCAATTTCGGAGTGACGTCCCAATTTTTAACTATGCAGCACCAGAAATTAAAAGGTTTTTGTGTGTTTTCATATTACATAGATGTTATCTCGATTTTTTTCTTGGAAAAATACTTATACTATATAATTTTTTATACTTAACTTTTTTTAAAACTATAAATGTAAATCGTTTTCTCGGTTTTTGAACTACGCATTCGATTTGCGGTTAATGCGGTTTTTATCAATAAATAGAGTAGGTAATTAGAGAGGAAGGTTTATGTCTATATATCTACATTGCACACGTGTGATTCCGGGGCGAGTCGCTAGTAACGACATAATGGCCGGTATTTAGTAACAAAAACATGCAGACATACATAAAAACCATTGGCATTTCCATTAACAATTCTAAATAACAACGACAAACACAGCTGTCTTTATGGCCTTAACCGCGGTTACTTTAATTAAACAATAATCTCGGTTGAATCTTACAACCAGCGGGTAATCCCAAGTTATATTATTCTGAGTTTCTGATATATATTCTTATCTTAGCCGGATTTAAACTTAAAAATGAAATAAAAAATAGCGCTTCTTTAGTAAAGTCGAGGATGTTGTAGATATAATTATGATGCGCTTACGCCGATTCAGTTAGTAGCTAGCGGATCTAATGAGTGGTCGCTTTTCGTGGCAGCAAATAAAAAATCGTAGCGTTTTGTCGACGTCTTTTAAATTAGGTAATTAAATATATTCAATCAAAATACAATTTTGTAGTAATAAAAATCGCTATTTGTAAGATTTTAATGTTTTTTTAATGTTGTTACAGGCGCGGCCTATCGACAAAGTGAAGTGGTTTTACAAATAAAAAAAATGTTTTTAAAATGACATAAAAATAAAATTCAAGATTTTTTATTATTTAAAATTTAGTGGCTTTGTTAAAATAATAGTGAAACGTTAAGTGCACAATATGACGACTGACGAAAAGTCCGCGGTGGATGGTCTGAAGCCGAACGAAACATGGAGGATCATGAAGAATGTGGTGGTCATTAGCTTGGCGTTCATGGTGCACTTTACAGCGTACAGTGTGAGTTCACTTATTACTATCTTTTGCCCGTGATTTTGGCCGTGTGAATGTCAGAAATTGCGGATTAGATCGAAGCTGCTGATATTAAAGTAGCCCATGTCTTTATCCAGAGCCCAAGCTACCTTTTTCTTAAATTTCGTTACGATCACTTCAGTGGTTTTGCTGTGTTATTGTCACAAACAAACAGACAGACAGAGTTACATTTAACGTTTTCATTTATAATGTTAAATAGTGTGGTAAGTACAAGTAAAGGTGGCACTCCCATGTTTACCATGTTTACCTGGCAAAGGCTTTTCTTGCCCGGATGTGAAAAAAATAAAAAACACAAATAAAACAGAATAGTTTTGCCTGCTTCGCTGACATAAAACCCGGAATGAGTGTGAATGACTGTACCTGAGTAGTATCCAATGCTTTGAGCAAAAAAAAAAACGACCGCATCGCGTCTTGGGGGAAAATCTGCTAGCCATCGCAATCTGATCTCAGTCTCAATCTGCCAATAACGCCTTTAACTTACCAACATTGATTGTCGTTGAGATGAGATTGCTACTAAATTTAGAACATTTCTAATTAGTTGAACTGGATTCCTGGTATTGTTTAAATTATAACATTTATTTCAATATTTCAATTAGGCCATTATGAGGCACTTTTGAACGTCATATACAAAAAAGAAAAAGGAATTGAATCTAGTTTTGTATGGTAATGGGCAAGAAACTCCATGCGTACTCTGATTATTCGACCAAATCGAGATCTAGCCATAAGGCATCACAACTCGATTTTAGCTCTTCGATGCAGCCATAATCTGACGAATACGTTTTATGCAACTGTTGTCGCACTACAGTATTGAACGTAATTTGAAATCTGATCCTGTCGAAGGAAAAATGGGGTCGAATTGAAAAATTCAAGATGGCGGACTATTCACAGAGCGTTTTCCTTCAGTCGTCACATTTTAAGGATAATGATTTTTAAATTATATTTTTTTATTGTAAGTAAGCCAACAATTTTTTATCAGACAGTACCTAGCAATCGCTTGGCGTGCGATTTTATTGGTATTTTCTTGTTGCTTCAGACGTGGGCAAGCGATAAAGTTTTTAGTAAAGTGTATTTATAAAACAAACATTGTTATAATTGTTACATAAATGAAAATTCACGATGAGTTATTATAATCTTAATTTTGCTGCCTTTAGGGCTTATTTTGCAATAGTCAGATAACTTTTGTCCAATGAATAAGTATGACAGTTTGACATATTTTCTACACAAAAGTTGTCAAACCATTTACATTCGCATTTATTCCTCCGATAAGAGTTATGAGACGATTAAAAAATTAGTTATTAATATAATAAGAGTGAAAAGTGTGAAAAATATGGCGACTGAAGCAAGGTCCGCGGTGGATGGTCTGAAGTCAAACGAGACATTGAGGATCATGAGGAATGTGGTGGTCATCAGTTTAGCATTCATGGTGGAGTTCACAGCGTACCATGTATGTTTATTTCTCGCTATATCCCGGCTTCACTCGCATTTATTTACGTCTTTTAATAGTACTTCGATTCTGAGGTGATAGTGTCATGTTAGCGTTATGTTTTTTTTCTTTATAATCTTTTTCGATTTACGGGCTAACTCAAGCATTTTTTTTGAAATGGTATCAGTAGTTACGGAGATTATCGCGATCGAACAAAAAAACACACATTAGCTTTATAATTTTTGTAGAATGTTAATGAGGCCACATATGGGCAACTAGATTCAACATACATAAGTACATACATAAACTCACGCGTTTTTCTATGAGGGTAGGCAGAAAGCACAGAACGCCACCTGTTACCGATTCTTATGTTCATAGATTTCGTCATACAAGCACGCCGGTTACGAGTTCTGCGCACTTGACCTTTCTGAATAACCTCACCAATAAGGTCAGTGTAGGTCTTCCTAGGGCGTCCGGTCCAATTCAATATTATTATTTTTTTTCTCTTGTAAATGACGTTCAAAACTGCCTTTTAATGGTCTAATTTAAATAAATGATTTGACTTTGACTTTAAGTTGTTAACGGATGTCTGATATGTCTTTTTTTACACCTTTTATAGTTTACTAGCTTTTGCCCGTGACTACGTCCGCGTGGAGCTTGTTTGTATCGTACTTGCATAATATATACTTCCACCCTCCTTTTCACCGCTTTAGAGGATGATTTCCGGGATAAAAACTATTGTATGTCCTTCTCCGGGTCTTAAACTATCTCTATACAAAATTTCACCTAAATCGGTTCAGCGGTTTAAGCGTGAAGATGTAACAGACAGACAGACATACTTTCGCATTTATAATATTAGTATGGATAGGTAAAAATTCTAAACAGCTATTACATAGCACTATTCACAAAGTGGTTTACTTCCGTAAAAACGTAGGTATAACATCAAAAGTATATGATGATAGATTGACATTTCAAGTGTTTTGTCTACGAAATCTTGATAAATCTTATCATTTTGTGCAGAATACTATTTAGTTTAGGTAGGTGCCTTAGGCCTACTCTTATATCATTTTAAAATATTTTATTTATAACATAACATCACGCCTGTAATCCCCGAAGGGTTAGGCAGAGGTGTACCCATTGGTACACCTAAGTTCTGCCACTTATGTTTTTAGTCCCATGTAATAAGGGGCGAGTCTATTGCCATCAACCGGGCACAAATCGAGATTCCAAGGCTGTTACTGAAAAAACCTGATGGAAAAAATCCAATAACACATTGCCCGACCTGGGAATCGAACTCAAGACCTCATGCTCAGCAGTCGCTCTTGGTGACCAACGAGGCAGTCAAATTGCGAAGTATGTACAAGACACAACAATGTCTTATTCGCAACAAATGGAGATTTAGGTTTTGGGTTTTAAAGGCCGATTTCCTCAAGTGTCGTAATAGCAATTGATGCGACGCGACTAATGGTAAGGAAAAGAAGTTTTCCTTCCCTTGGGGATTTCGGCAAAAAATAAGGTCACTAAAATCTAAGTTTTTATAAAGGTTTACCTCAAGACAACGTGTACAGTCAACTAAAGAGATTAGTCACCAGGATTTTACAGCTATCTTAATTGTGAAAGTTTCGATGGATGGATGTTTATTACTCAATCACGCCAGAACGGCCGAGCGAATCTGAATGAAATTTGGCACAGACATAGATGGGAATAGACATAAATAGGAAAAGACATAAATAGGCTGGAATAGCACACAGGCTAGTTTTTATCTCGGAAACATGTACGATTCTAGTGGTATAATATACCAACTTTGACGCGGATGAAGTCGCGAGCAGAAGGTAATAGAAAATAAACAGTTACTTGATTCAATTTTTCATTCTGAAAATAGTCACCGTTTTCAAAGAAACGTTCAACAAATTCACTTTCTTCTTAGGCTGACTGTACTTTTATGTAAAGCTTGAATGACCTCACAGCATATATTTATTATGATAATTTGTCTGGCTAGCCGGAGGAGCTCTAGAGAGGTTAGGTAATAACAACCGGTCGATCTAGAAGGTAAAGCTACGCTTGCCGGGGTTGGTTCGTGGATGGACCATCTATACACCGAGACTCCGTGCCTAAGAAAGCACGTTAAACCGTTGGTCCCGGCTGTCATACGTAGATCTTTGATAGTTGTTACGAGTCGTCAGAAGCCCGAAAGTCTGACAACCAGTCTTACACAGGGGTATCGTATTATCCAGTTACTGGATGTAGAGGTCAGATAGGCAGTCGCTTCGACCCAACATAATTGGGAAAAGCCTAGGCAGATTGATTGATTGATTCGGAAAAATTGTCAATTTGTTACGAAACAAAAGCGAATGTAAACGTTTTGATTGCAGGGTGCTGCAAATCTTCAAAGCTCTATCAACGCGGAGGCAGGCCTGGGCACCGCATCGCTGGCGGCAGTGTACGCTGGTCTCATCTTCTCGAACATATTCCTGCCTGTGGTTGTTATAAAGTAAGTTGTGCAGTTCATCAGATGACTAATTATTTTTTATAAGCCCCATCTAAGACGACACGATTGACACGGCGGTGTCGCCGGTTTAATTGTGTCGAATAAATATTTGCATAGCCCGTAGGTAGTGGCTTCGGGTTTAGTTGTTTGTGTATGTGAATTTATATGTTTGTAAACATCCACGAACATTTGATAATTCACATTTGTATTACATGGGACTAAAAACATAACTGGCGAAATGTGGGTGTACTGATGGGTACACCTCAACCTAACCCTTCGGGGATTACAGGCGTGATGTTATGTTATGTTATGTAAACATCCATGATACAGAAGTTTTTCAAAAAGGTGCCAAGAATATTAGCTACTTTTACCTAGATTGATGATTTAGTCTTTGTTTGGAAGTTCGATAGCCGCAATGAGAAAAAACCGCCGAACACCGCAGCTAGTTTGTTTTGACCTTAAGTAGTTTTATGTTGGACCTCAACACAAAAGGTCGTAGTGGCGATGCTCGGAAGAAACCTTTGTCTGGCAGTGAATATCTTATGGCTAAAGTGTTGATGATGACCTGGCTATGAAGTGGAACCGTCCCATACCAAAATTTTCTACTGCGTTTTAAACAAGAGAACTTTAAGACCCCAACATATGCAAACGTTTAGGCAGACATGCCTTTAACCAATATTTTTATCTCACTCTAACCTAATCGTCCTCTCTTTCAGATGGCTGGGCACGAAATGGGCGATATCCCTCTCCTTCATCACGTACATGCCGTACATAGCAGCACAGCTGTATCCCACATTCTACACCATGATCCCGGCAGGGCTCATCGTGGGTCTTGGCGGGGGACCTCTCTGGTGCGCCAAGTGCACATACCTGTCTGTGGTGGGTTTCTTTACTCATTTATAAAAGGTATAAAAAGGCACCGAACGAAGCCCAAAGTTGCATGTTCTTTCCATGATTGTGATATTTTTTTTATCTGGACCATATCTATAAAAGTCTTTTCCCAGCAATATTTTTTGTTCAATGTTGCATAGTTTGATACACAGAACTATAATACCAGAAGCAAAAGGTCAGCATTACACTTAAGTCTTCTTAGCGGGATTGCTAAGCTTAAACCCTTAACTCCTGTTTATAATAATGAAAGAAAACATTTTGACATTGTAAAATATCAAAAGACTTGTATTGTAGAGCGTTTATTTTTATATTCAACTGTACCTACCCTCATATGAAAATATATCGAATATTACTTACCGGACTAGCCAGCTCTTTCTTATTATTTTTACAGGTATCAGAAGCACACAGCGCCATATCCAAGATATCAGCTGAGGCACTTCTGACGCGTTTCCTGGGCCTGTTCTTCATGATCTTCCAGATGAACCAAGTTTGGGGTAACCTCATCTCTTCACTGGGTAAGTTAATTCTTGATGTAAGGTCTAGATTTAGCATAATCATAGGCCAGCTGCCATTGTATTCTGAAGGCCAACTCTAGTTAATAAAAGCGTTCTAAGTTTATTCTCAATAACATCATAGCGTTATGTTGCTGTGCCTTATCAGGGTCCATAACTGTACTTCAGCTTTAAGCATTATGTAACATCTTCTTTTATACATTATGGTATGCAATAAATGAATATGAATATGACAATCAACGTAGGCATTTGTGATCGACTTAGACTGAGATAAGAATGTGAACGTTCCTAATAGTACATGAAGAGAATTACCCCTCTTAGCTTGATCCAGTTCGAAATACACAATGATCAGTATAGGAGGTATGTTTGTATAGTCTACGATCATCCAGGAAGGGAAACACCATAAGCTACAAAAGTTCTTCCAATTATTTATTTTTTCTCAAGAGTTTTAACTATACTGGTTTATTACTGATATAATTTTCTGTTGTGTTTTCAGTGTTGTCTTCAGGCAACAATACTGCAGCTGTGACATCAGTGAATGAGACAATGATTCCTATCTTATGTGGAGCCAACTTCTTGCCCAGTGCTGATGCTGGTGAAGCTCTGCCGACGCAACCACCGGAGAAGATACAGATGATTTCAGGTAAGATGGGACTGTGAAGGATAATTATTAGTTACTAGCTTTTGCCCGCGACTTCGTCCGCGCAAAAATAAAATGAAAAGCTAGCCTATGTTACTCGCAGATAATGTAGCTTTCTAATGGTGAAAGAATTTTTTAAAATCGGTCCAGTAGTTTTTGAGTTTATCCGTTACAAACAAACAAACAAAAATACAAATTTTTCCTCTTTATAATATTAGTGTAGATATTGTATTTTGCAGTAAACCATTTCTATGAGATCTTTATGTTAGCTCTTTAAGATGCTTAACAAAGTAACACAAATAATAAGTAAAAAATAAACTAAATGTTATATGTACCGTAAAAAATAAAACTCAAACTTCAATGTAACTAAAACGAATATTATGATAACATTGTTATGAATATGTTTACCATAACAATACGTGGTGTATTGGACATGCAAATTCATTATGTACAGTATTCAAGGTCATACAATTTTTGGCAAGTCAACGACCTCTTTTCTGCTAATGACGGTAGGTATTCAATTTTTACTTGACAAATCTTTGAGATTTCGGTTTATGTATTTCAGGAATTTATCTCGCGTGTATGGCTGGTGCAGCCCTCATTGTTGCCATTGGAGTGGATTCTATGAAAAGGTACATGTAGAACCCGTCTCATTACAATCGTACCTTTTGAATTTTGGATTTAGATAACCTGTAATGCAAACTACGATATTTTTTTTATTTTGGGTTGTTGACACTATCAATCAATTGACGTACATTTTATGATTTGTCAAAACCCGATTAGAATCGGGTTTTGACAGATCCATAGATTTTGTATGGCAACATCGAACTATGACATCGCTTATTTGCCAACTCAATTGACTAACTTTTTATTGATTTCAAAACTACAAAAAATCTAATTGTACAGTAAATTGAAAATTAATCTGGTTGTCAGGACTAAAATAAAGTCTTTCGTTAAAGAAGTTATGTCTTGGAATTACTGGGTAATGGTGTTAACTATCCAATTAATAAGTGATTCCTATGAACGTTGTTTTAACTCGTAAGTTAATTTTAAGCATAATTTATTAGTTTTTAACAACATTTACAAAAAATAGAATTGAATCTTAATGTCCTTTTCAGAAGGTAGTTTTAGCAAGAGCCTACAACCAAACTAGAAAAAAAACATTACAATATTCCTTACAGTTTCTACGCTGCATATGATCTTAATATAAAATCTTGTCATAGATACGACACAGGCCGCACAGGGTCAGGCGGAGGGACGTCAGGCATGGCTCTCCTGGCTGTGACCTTGAAGCTGTTGATAGAGCCCACGCAGCTGCTACTCGTCATCATCAACATCTTCATTGGACTGCAGCAGGCTTTCTTTGGAGCTGATTTTACTGCGGTAAGCTTCTTTTGTTTCGTCATGAAATAGTGAATGCACGTAATGCGCGATTATGAACAAGTCTCTCGCTTTTAAAGTAAATGATTAAATACCACCATGAGGGGTACTATTATACAAGGGTTAGTGAGCACAAGGAAACCTAAGTGCAGCCCTTCTGGAAGAACAAATCGCTCTCAAGATCTTTTTTACCTTCTTTGTTAACAATGTAGGTAAAAAAATCTTGAAAGAGGCATTTTTGTAAAAGATTGAGAATATCATTAGAACGTTATAATTACAATATTTTAAATCTAGTCACTAAATATCTCAAGTTAGGGACAATCAATGTCAAAAAAATTAAGATAAATAGAGGTTCTTTTGACAGATTGAGACTAAGATTAGATTGCGAGCGTTCTATAAGTTAGTAGAATTGCTCCCCTAATTACGTGCACTGAGGTAAACTTGAACACTAGAATACATCTTGCTATTATTATGTTTGCAGGCGTTCGTGTCGTGCGCGGTCGGAACTGGGTCGGTCGGCTTCGTCATGATGACGTATGGACTATCTGACGCTATTGGATGCGTCCTCACTGGGTATTTAGCGAAGGTAAGGAAAAGTAGATATAGGACATGTCCTCAATTCGGGGATCGGGGAAGGGACGTACGCTACTGGAATCCCCGGCGTAAGTGAGGGAAGGAAACACCAGGTTGCATTTTAGTCAGCAATTTAAGTGTCTGGCTGACTCCTCCGGGGTGGGGGACATTCATGAGGATTTTCCTACCCGGAGCAGGAAACAAAAAGCACATGATGACGTATATTTATTTATTTATTTAAACTTTATGCACATGGAAAAAAATACACTGTACAAAGGCGGACCTTATGCCTTAGGCATTCTCTACCAGTCTACCTTAGGGTGTTGCAGTGACAAAACATAGATTGTATACCTGAGCTTTATTTAACAGCAATATTGTAATTATGTAACAGCCAGAGCAATTAAATGGGACTATTGTTGGATTTTTGCTTATCCTCTTTTTCTTTCCTTAAAAATACGTTACCCAACACTAAGAATTTATCCTGTATCGTCGGTGCTTTTACAAACATATAAACTCCTGCTAAACTACTGCTTGTTTTCTTATATTTGTTTATATTCGACAATCGCACTAAAGATACGCAGTGCATAAACTAATCGCTCAGCTTTTACGCCAACAGCGCGGTCAACTACTTTACTACCAGCAATAGGAATAGGATCCTAACTCATTACCACAGAATTCCTTTTCCTAATACACTTGTTTGATAATCCTTAGTTGACAGGGCGTCTCCCCCTGATCTGCAGCGCAACAATAGTCCAAGCAGCGTTGTTCACCGCAGTTCTGACGTGGCGGCCTCACGCTGGAGAAGGCTATGTGCTGTACATCATAGCTGTGCTGTGGGGCCTCTGCGACTCCATATGGATCGTGCAGATAAATGGTAAGTGGTCGGCCTCTGAAATATATTATTACTTTAAAATGTAATATTTTTGCCAAACCTGATAATTTCTTCATATCAATAGTACCATAATTTGAAACTATTAATCCCCTCTTACCTATTAAGGGCAATAGGACCATATTAACACACTACCAAAAATTGTATATTTGTATTTCTGTATGTGCATTTATTAATAGGTACCTAATCCATATGCAACTGCCTAGGTACTCGTTTGTTCTGACATTTTTAATAATAATAATAAAATAAACCGTTAACCGTCCGTTTAACTACACCTCAATAGCGACGTGGTTGCGCGCCAGTTACAAACAAAACACAATTAATATAGTTGAATAACTTTTATCTAAAGATTGAAAATAACCGCCATTTTTATTGGCCAATAAGTTATCTCATATTTAAAAAATCGATCCTGACAACTGTATTTCTTCTTACAGCATACTACGGTATCCTCTTTCCTGGCAGAGAAGAAGCAGCATTCTCAAACTTCAGACTCTGGGAGTCAGTAGGCTACATCATTGCTTACATCATATCTCCGTACCTTAGGACCAGTGCGAAGACCTACTTGATCTTCGGCATGATGATCGTAGGAGTGTCATGCTACTTCATAGTGGAGTACCAACAGTACAAGAAAAAGAGGAGACTCGAGAACAAGAAGAAGGACCTGTGTTATATTAGTGATACTAAAGGTTGTGATAATATTGCCTTTCAAACTGTGGAGTGATTTCGTAATATTTTTTGTTCTTTTAAAAATAGACCAATCCTATATACTGTGATAATGAAGAGTGATCAACAAACAGTTCCAATTTTGGTAGTTGATACAATTAACCAAATATTCCAAGACACAACTTCTTTGAAAAAAAAATCATTATTTTTGACCAGAAAACCAGATATATGTTTTTAATCTTATACATAGGTAGATTTATTGTTGCTTAATAAAAAAAAATGATAAAAATTGAGTTGGTAAATAAGTCATGTCCCAAGTTACTATTGCCATACACAATTTACAGATACAATATTTAAATTGCTATCCAACACACAATTTATTTAAATAAGGGCTGATTTGTCGATAGTCACATAACTTTTATCCAAAAAATAAATATAACAAAAACATATAACGTTTCGTTCGACATAATTATTATGTTCTAAATGTGGGTGTACTAATGGGTACACCTCTGCCTAACCCTTCGGGGATTACAGGCGTGATGTTATGTATGTTAATATATTCTATACAAAAGCTGTCAAAAGGCCATATTTATCACTCCGTTAAGAGTTATCTGACGATTGAAAAATTACTCTTAAAACATTTTATTTTATAAGATATTTTCGCAAATTTGGGTTGTGGGCATGCAAACCGTGCCTACAACAATAAATCCGCGCATGCGTAGATATGTCTCCGTCGATGATGACTTGCTTCAAAATATTTTCTAGGCGCTTGACGCCTAGAAAATATTTTGAAGCAAATGTTTGATTTGAAGACTTGTATAGACCATGCTTGTTCGTGTATTAAATGGAGTAAGACCAGATTCAGTTTAAGTATACTTTTTTCGCTGTTCATTCTATGGGACGCATTGTTAGAAAATAATGTAAATCATTAAAATATAAATTGTACATATTTTTCTGGCATACTTGTAATTTTTTTATCTAAGACCTAATTATGTAGTCTCTAGAAGTATAATAAATAGGTAGATACGTAAATAATGGATGACCTAATGTTTGTTAAGTTTAAAATAAATGATTGTGATAATAATTTATAATAGAGAAAATGATTGTATTTTATGGTTTTTTAATGGTAATCCCATATTTTTTGAATACTTTTCAAATGCACCTTTGTGGTAGAAATCGCAGCTTATAACCACATATTACTTTACTCTATGGATCGCAGTGTCTATTGATATTCGATATTCATCTCCAGTTAAAATAGCTCGAGTATAGTCTTCACTATAAAGGTTTAAAAGTACATAATTTGAAGTATTTATTTCTTAGTTATAACCACGTTTGCATACTAGGAAGTACTATAATATGTACCCGTGGTGCTCTAAACCAGTTATTATTAATATCACTATGTGCACTGTGCTTAAGTCATAAACGTGGGTAGGTTTGTCACTGCCGTGGTTGTCGATACAAGTACAGGTATAGTTAAGTTACCTACTTTAGGTAGGTATAGGTACCTACTTGGTTATATTAAAGTCTTTATTACAAATTAGTTATGGAAAACATGCGTGTTTTCAATGTCGTTGGTTGTACGAGCTGTTACGATACGATACAAAACGTTCGAAATTATATTCGAAATTCAAAGATCCTTTCTAGCGCTTATTAAAAATAAACTTTTTTTAATGTAGTAAGAATAGACAATGTGCTTAAAAATCTAAATCTGAAGGCTACGAGGATTTTTTTTTCAATTGAAATAAAAGTGTTTCATTATTTCACCAATAAATATTTTTATAAGTTTGTACAATGATAACGTATTATATATTTATTTGTGGAATAAGTGTAAATGTAAGTCTTTCTAAATACTTTATTTAAAGCTAAAATATTTAACATACGAGTAAAATTCTTTTTAATTTCCCCTGAAAACACTATAATGATTCTAGCGTATCCAAATACTAATGTACACAATACAGAGTAACCTATCATAACCCAACAATGAAAACGCGCCAAATCCTTCGTACAGCTGCACAGGCTCTCAAACTCCATTTACTTAGTTAGGCACCTATTATCTTGTGGTTCGGACACACTGTTCAGTTACCTATGCGGTTACGGCCGCACAAAACAATAGCTGGCTGACTATAAAATAAAAATAAAATGTTGTGAAAATAAAAAACAACACTGGCTGAATACAAAAATTATTTTTAATCTGTGACAATTTTGTACAAAACTGGCGGAAAAAAAAAACAAATGAAAGTCTATATTATTAGCCGTTGATTTTTCGTTTTATTGATAAGAATAATGTGTTTTGATTATAGTAAGTGAATAGCTTAACGTTTAAACAGTAATTATTGCAGAATTTATTTAGTTAAGAAGCCCAAAATCATAACATTCATTAATTTGTGGAGTGTTAAAATTAAGTTACGAAAAATAACTAAGGAAGTTTTTCTTCAAAATTGAGAGGTGAGTTTAAGTTTTTATTTCATTACAAACATCATAAATAAAAATTATAATTTATTCAATAATATTATATGGATATTTTTATTCGATGTGCTCATTTAAAATATTCAATAACAATAAAGATATTGCCAATTATGTGTAAAATATTAGTTGAACAAAAACTAAGAAATATAATAACTTGCGTTAAATGTCGAAAGCTGTATCTAGTCCTAGTTTATAGCCTAGACTTAAACACTTAGGTAATATTGTAGAAAGATTTATTCAGATAAATTAAAATCAAGGTACTCAATACACCGAAGCGATATTTTTTTAACAATATGAAGATGTCTATTAAATGAAGTATATTTCGGTTCCCAAGATACTGGTATCCACATAGTTTGGGGATCAGCTTTTATCATTTATGTTTTTATTTTAATACGTTGTTTTGCATTACAAACTCTAATCTAATGTATAATATTAGCCATATAAAGTAGGTACTTTTTATAACAATGGATAACAAAATAATAATAATATAATGGATGATTTTGGTAACAAAATTCTTATTCTTCTCAAAACTGAAGGCAAATGCCTTCAGTTTTTCCGATTCTCAGTCTAATATCATGGTGCTTTCACGATGAGACTTTTTTTTTTTCGTTTGTTGATAAATAGCGTAGCAAAATGCTCGAACTATCTAGTTTTTGAAAATTCTTCTAACTAGCGAAAGGTGGGTGTCTCATGTGTACTATATGTTTATAGTAGATAGTAAATATTTAGACTGGACCCTTTGCGGACCTGTAATCAATCACATCAAGGTCGTTTATTTTATTACGGTTACATTAAAACCTCCTTATAGGGGAAGGTAGGTGCAGTTCTAGCTATGAAAGGTAGAGACGTTATGATCAGAGCAAATTCGATTATTTTTTGGCATAAGTCGTGACACATTTCTTATGAATCGTATTATTAGTTTTTAGTCCCACTGGGCTCATTGTCGCAGGCGGGACAAGGGTTCTGGTTTCGATTTTTTCGATTCACCTCTTGGTCCTGCGCCTAATCTCACTCTGTGTCGGATTGCCGTCCTAACAAACTACTCACATAGTTCGATGGGACGGCAATCAATCAAAGAGGGAAGAGGAAAATATGATGATTGATTGTGACACCCTTTATGGAAATTCAATAGCGTAGCCATATTCAGTATTAGGTACCGCATCGACGCAAGAATAAAAACGTCACCAATTTATGATCTGTGTGTGTTTTATGTTTATTATCTACTTATTATAATTATATGAAGTCGTGTGAATCTACCTAGGTTAATAGTGTGGTTTTCATTTAAATGTTTTTGTTTTAAAACCAGAAACAACTATGCATCTCTATGGTCATACAAGTATTGGTTCCAAGCGGGATTTGAACCCCCTTTTTTTTTTTTTTTTTTTTTTTTTTTTTTTTTTTTTTTTAGGTGGCAAAAATCATCAAATGACTCCTTCCTCCCTGGGTGGGGTGGAAGGGATTGTCAGACTTTTACTGACTAAAAAACCACCTTGTTCCTTCTGTTGCCCTTTACGTTCCGGGGCCACGGTATCCTGTTAAGACGTCCCGCAACCCCGGCAGGCGTTGGCCCCGTTGGGGGCCCCGTCCCTGTGCTGACAGCTCTTTGAGGTGCGCGCGAACAGAACGCGCCGTCGACCCGGGCTTGGTCCTTGATCGGACGGCGAGCTACCCATTACTCGCCGTCCGCAAGCCCGCGCCTACGGTGGCCGGATGTCGCCTCGCGACGTCGGGATTTGAACCCCTGACATGCAGCGCGCAGCCAATCGCTTAGTCTCACTAACCTTGCCGTCGAAAGATTTACTCCGATGTTTACAAAAACTATAATAGGTATACCTACCATTTCCCAAGTAAAGGTGTGTAGTTTTTTGTATAATAGAGCCTAATTTCGATAGAGGCCGCGAGTAAAATAATTGCACCTACATAAATAAATTACTTTTGTCACAATGTAGTGAATGAAGTGTTTTGTAATGTCATTGTGATTGAGACCGTAACCTGTGCCTATCACTCTGACAGTCAAGGACATAATTGTTCCGTAAAGCAGGGATTCCCAATCGTTTTTATACCGTGACTCCCTTTACGGGTTGTAATTAATTTGCGACGCATTTCTATAAGATTTTTTTGTGTGTAGGGGTTAACAGATCACTAATTGAAGAAAATTTTAAAGGTTATAAACTAATTGAACCTACGGTCGACGAAATTATTACAATTTCTTACAAAATATAACAGTATAATGGTTGCACTACAATCAATGCGACCTGAGCCTTAAATTACCGTCGTGCATCGCCCTCAGGATAGCTCTATGATGCTCTAGGGTTTCGTAACGCACACTTTAGGAACCCCTGCCGCAGAGTGACACTAGCAGCCTACCATGTGGAGCATATTATGTCATGAACTAGAAACAATAAAACTTTTCAGTCCTTTAGTAAATAAGGTAAATTATTTAATGTTGACCGAATGCGACAGACTTTTGTAACTTTACGTTTGAGTCGATGTTTGATCTGTTTAATCATTTGTGTACCTATTACACTAGTTTACAAAATTTTACTTTTTATTTATACCCCGAACCGAATGTATGTCAATATGTTAATCTACCTTCCCTAAACCTAAAAGTGTTAGCAGAAATATTTTATCACGTCGGAATTTTTTTCTGCCGTCAATTGTTTTTTTTTAACTACCCGACGTGGTGGTTATATTTTATTGTTCATTCGTTCGCTTCAAACGACAGTTACTTTGCTTTGGATTGATTTAAAATGGCTAGCAGAAAGTGCAAACAAAGTTCTGACCGTTTTTGTTATGTTTGTGGACAGTTTATATTTTCAAAAAAGAGAAGACCTATTGTAGATTCGTTAAAAACTGCATATCTTCATTATTTTGGATTTCCTGTTGCAAATCAAGATAAAAAGTGGGTGCCTCACGTGTTTTGCGAAAGCTGTAGAATCATCTTACTCCAGTGGTCATCAGGAGAAAAAGTTTACCTTCCATTTGGTTCGCCAATGCTATGGAGAGAACCTAGTAATCATGAAAATGATTGTTACTTTTGTGTTACGAAGACATTGGGATATAACAAAAAAAATAAGGCAAGTATTATGTATGCCGATGTTCCGTCTGTTACTAAGCCGATTTTACATTCAAAAGATCTACCCCATCCAGTTTGTCCCGGTAGTTCGAGTGCAAATATATTAGATGACAATAACAGTGATGTTGAATTCAAGTCGATTTCTAGTGATTCTGACGAATTTTCACCTCAAGAAAACACTCCACATTTAATTAATCAGGCCGAATTAAATGATCTTGTACGAGATTTACAGTTATCAAGATCTAAAGCAGAGCTTCTCGGCTCCCGCTTACAACAATGGAACTTGTTACTACCAGACACAAAAGTTACGTTTTTCAGAAACAGAAGCAAAGTTTACTCAGAATTTTTCAAAAGAGAAGGTGAATATTGTTATTGCACAGATATCCCGGGACTTTTCGAAGCAATGAATCAAAACTATGATAAAACAGAGTGGCGCCTATTCATAGATTCTTCAAAATATAGTCTCAAAGCTGTTTTATTACATAACGGAAATAAGAAACCTTCCATACCAATAGGACACGCAGGGAATTGTAAAGAGAGCTATGAAACGATGCGTACTTTGATTAATTTAATAAAGTATAAAGAACATCAATGGAAAGTGTGCGGCGACCTCAAAGTCATCGGTATGTTAGTGGGATTGCAGGGTGGTTACACGAAGTACTGTTGTTTCCTTTGTTTGTGGGACAGTAGAGCGAAACAACATCATTATGTAAGGAAAGAATGGCCTGTTCGAAATGAGTATATTCCGGGCAAAATGAACATTAATCACAAGCTGTTGGTCGATCCAAATAACGTCATTTTACCCCCTTTACACATCAAACTGGGAATCATGAAAAACTTTGTAAAGGCGCTTGACAAAAACAGTGATGCTTTCCGGTATTTGCAAAAAATATTTCCAAACATTACAGAGGGAAAACTGAAGGAGGGTATATTTATTGGTCCACAAATCCGTAAAATTATGAAAGATTCTCAGTTTGAAAACCTTTTATCGGTTAAAGAAAAGTCTGCTTGGAACTCATTTAAAATGCTTGTAGAAAATTTTTTGGGAAATAAAAAAAGTGAAAATTATGAAGAAATTGTTAACAATTTATTGAAAAACTTTCATGATATGGGAGTAAACATGTCATTAAAGATTCACTTTCTACACTCTCATCTGAATTTTTTTCCTGAAAACTTAGGAAGTATGAGTGACGAACAGGGTGAACGTTTCCACCAAGATTTAAGGACTTTCGAAGAACGACATCAAGGATTTTGGGATGAAAATATGTTAGGGGATTACTGTTGGTCTATCATAAGAGAAACTGATTCAAATAACTATAAAAAGAAAGCAAAAATTAGTCATTTTTAATTTATTTTTGTATTAATCCTAAAATTTTTGTATTTCCCTTCAAGAAAATAAATATTTTTTAAACCAGACGTGACAGAATTTTTTTATTATTTTTTCTGGATAGTTCTACCTGAACACAAAATAAAATAACAACTTTCAGCTGGGGTATGAAAACCGTGCAAACTAGTGTTATGGGTCAATTACCTATATCAATTAAGAAATAGGTCATGGAAATATTTTTACTTCCAAATTTCGTTTCAAATAGTAATGTCTACATTACTTTATCTACAACATTTTTGTCTTGGATTTTAGGCTTTAATTGTTAACTTTCGCAGTTGTATCGTAAGAAAAATAAACATTCTTTGGCTAGGTATAAGAAATAATCTAAAAATATGCACCCATAACTAATCAAATTAGTTTCCGTTACATTAAGAATTACGTGAAAAACGGCGTGCTGTTCTGTTTTTGTAACAATCCCTTTATTTCTTTTATTGTTTTTTATTGATTCCGCACCAAACTAAAAAACCTCATTACTTGCTTAAAAGAATAGGTCCTTACGCCAAAAATTAAGTAAAAACAATACCTCGTACGTTTTTTTACATTCACGTTTACCAGATTTTGCCCGCGACTTTGTTCGCGTGAATTTTTATTGCGGATCCCTACATTTTAACACGTTTAACACTCAGGGATAACGCAGCTTCGAATTAGCGAAAGAATTTTTAGAAACGGAACAGTATTTCCGGAGATTAGCGCCTTCAAACAAATAAACTCTTCAGCTTTATAATATTATTATCATAAATATACTAAAGATTAATTTGTACCTAATTGCTTAAATTATACGGTGTATAATTTTTAATTATATCGTATTGTTATATTGTTTACTTCTTTAATCAGTTTATTTATTACCTTCGTTCATTACTATGATGAAGTTATCTACTACTTGATCAATGTTGTATGGCAAAATAACTAACGAGTGTTGGTAAACCGTTAATTGGCAGGTCAAAGTCATACACAATGAGTACGTATCTTAACAATTAGCGAAAACGTAACAATTAGGTGCATTTAGGAAAAACTCTTTACTTCTGTGTCTGTATTTATGAACGCATTGGATCCTAATATCTTCAAAGTTAGAGCGAATAGGCTTTGTCTAGGTAAGCTGATAACCGTAGACTTTGTCTCTGTCACCTCTGACTAGATTATGCTTGAGTCAAGACCAAGCTAGCAAATATTCAAACAGGCTAAAGGTGAGAATTATGATTATGATGCAAGCTAACGTAAACTTAATAATTAAAACTTAGTAACTATCTGGATGGGACAAATGGCTTATGTAAGAAGTTTATTTTAACACGTTCTGAAGGCCAATTAAAAAAACTGATTTAAAAATTTTTAAAAATCTAATCGCAATCTCATGTCAGCGACAATCAATTTCGAAATCATGTTGAAAATGTAGGTTCTGCCATTTTTGATAGATTGAGACTGAGATTAGAATGCGAACGTTTCTACTAAATGTTACTTTTGCCCTTCTGATTTTCCTGATAAGAAAAGATCAAGACGTACTTGTTTGCCATCAACCTGCTTATCCAAAATTCAATCAAAAAGTTGAGTTATTAAACAAAAGACCAATATTCTACTAATTAAAAACGTCAAAATCTAGTCGCAATTTCATAGTGACAATGATTGTCAAAATTATGTAAATTGGAGATACTTTTGACATTAGACTGCAATATTTCCTAACAGGTAGTAGAATTACCCACCAGTCATGGGAGCAAAACTTAATTAACTTAAAAAATAATATCTAATAAGCATGATATTATCCGTAAGTACGAACCTGTTGCCAACAACAATACAAGAAATAATTACCTATTCAAATTGATTGATCATAATCGATACTGTGTTCATAATTCATAGTATTCTGTGCAAAGTATTAAAATCAATACACGATCTCAAGGTCTATAAAAACTATGGTGATAAATAGTTAATATCGTAGGCAGTTGACGTTTCCAGCGCGTTTATTTATTGGCAACTAGCCTTTGCCCGCGACTTCGTCTGCGTCAATGTCGGTAGTCGCGGATTAAAAAGTAGCTATGTCGGTTTGTCCTTTCTTGGAGTTCAAGTTTAGTTTGTACCAAATTGCGTCAAAATCGGTCCACTAGTTCAGGTTTAAAAGTGTTATAAACAAACTCACTCCGCATTTATAATATTATATAATATGGATTTAATCAGCAAAAAGTGGTGGCAATATTAACAATCAGTCATTTTAACAGGCCCATATTGTAACTCCGTTTAAATGGAATATTTTTTGTAACTGAATGCTTTATATCAATTAAATTGAGATACGGCTGTTTAAGTTACTCATATAAGTCTAATAAATAACTTAAGGGTTATTTAATTGTCTGATCACATTTAAAGGCAGTTGAAAAGCCAATAGAAAATGAGTAGCAATTGAGTTATTTTTAAATATTTTATTTTAAATTTTGTTGTCGCAACCGAAATAACCAGTAGTTTTAATGCTTTCAAACTTAACCTACTCAGTTTTGTGAAGCCAGCCAAATTCTCATTATGTATTCTGACTGTATAGAACTATTAGCCATAACTGATATACCTATTATAATTTAGAACCCTAAGTAGGAGCGGGGTTTCGTGCTGTTAATTTTACTGTACCCTATAACAAAATGGTTTATTGATTCAGTTAACGATTTTCCGCTATATACTTTATGTGCTGCATAACAATTTATGAAATCGACATGGTTGCCGTATTGTTGCTTAATCAAATCTACACACATAGAATTATGATGCCTAGTCAAAGGGTTTTTTTTTATTGATGGTGTCGATTGAATCTGTTAAAAATCCACAGGATAATTGAAAAAAAAAATCATAAAGAAACTCTGTAAAGTTCTATGTACATCATAAGTTTTACTGTCAAATATAAATAATCATCTGCCTAACCTTTTCCCAATTATGTAGGGGTCGGCTTCCAGTCGGGAAAAGTTAGTTGATTGATTATGTAGTTTATTAAATCGTTTAGTGTTTAGTTTTTTGACATGGATGTATCATGTCTAAGTGTAAGTATAAATATCAAGTATCTATTTAAGATACAATTAAAGCTTTGATTTATTTAGTTCGTGCCAACAATTGACCTTAAATGTGTACAGGCAGGCCAAGGTTACTAAGCTTGTATTGTATCCGTGCGAATATATTTATAATGAGAATTTGTTTTATTTAACCTAGTCATTTAGATGTGACACAGATTTTATAAAAAAATCTAGACATTTTCTTGTAAATATTTTGCAATCTTGTAGGTATAGTCAGTTCTATGATTCAAGTATGTATGACACAAACGGAATAAACGACTAGTTATAAATCGTTTAGTAACTTGATGCTGTACATACTAATTACGAACTACCGGGCGGATCCAGCTTAGTTGCTTTAAGAAAAATGTAGAGTACCTACTTGCAGTAGTAGTTTTCGGTAGAATTGTGTTCCAGTCGGGGGCGCGGATTATGGTCATGCGAAAACCGGGTTCCGAACTCATGGTAGCAGGAGGACCCGTGGGGTTTTAGTCGGTAAAAGTCCGAAATAACTCTCCGTTTTCATCAGACGGAGGGTATCTATAAGGATATCCAGTCTAAAGAAAAACGTAGATATGAGTAAAAATGTGGACGGTTCTCCATATTGAAAGTGGTTTTAAAAATTTGCGATGAATTGAGATGTTTGAAGAGAAAAAGGATCCAATGTGTACACATACGCGCCACGAAAGATGACACTTAACGAGCGTCTGTAATGAAGAGCTTGCGTAGGTACGAAAATAGTTATACATGATTTGTGTATCTATTTAGGGATATTTCGATGATATTTAGATTAAAATTCTTAACAGTATTTTAATATTAATTACGAAATAATAAAATTTGTGTGGTGTCAAGTCTCATCTTTCGTGACGCGTATTGTACTTAAATTTTTCAATAGCTACGGGTGAAACGGTACTTCCTTCTGCCAGTACATACTTACGCATTACTTTTTAATGACATTCATTGACATCATTAAAGTTCATACTACTATAAAAAAGCGGAAAGACCTCATAGGGCACTAAAAAATTCTACTCATGTTTCTATTTCCCAAACTCAAAATGAATACCTACATCCGGCCTAAGTATGGCGCTTATGCATAAATTAAATTGTTTCGCTTCTTTTAAACTTGTCTGGAGACGAGAGTTTTTGGCAGGTCAGAAAACAATCTCCTCTAAATACACTTAAGAGCATTCTTTACTATTATAGACTTGTTAGGCTATTTATAACATCGATTGATAGGCAATAAGCTATATTTTGTTTCAGTCGTTTGTGCACGCAAACCGGTTTGCTCCAGTAGTATCGAGTTACAATCAGTTAATTCCGATATCCTTGAATGTAAATTAGGAGAAGGGAGTGTTCCGCACGTATTGTGATTTGTGTTACTGTTTTAAATGGGATAAATATATTGAGTTAATTTATTGATATGACATGGCGGCCTATCACGCTGTGCCGACACATCTAACATGGTTTTGTTAGCTGTCTCATTCAAAATCTCGAGGAAGTAAATGTCAAGTACGGAACTTAGGTAGACGGCATTTACTGATGCTAAAAGGATAATAACAAGATTGATACAGGCCTACAGATAGAAACGCAACGTACTTAGTTACTTTCCACAAAATGGAGAGTAGAATATAAAATCTTAAAAAGAAAATATTATATTCAGTTTTTGCATATTATAATGTGTATAATTAAAGGTGTTTGAATTGTTATTAAACTCATGTTTAAAGTGTACTCAAAGTGGTAGCACGACTTCATCCGCAATCTACATATAGGAAAATCTTTGGTAATTTTTTGTATATGATAGCTAGATTCATGAGGAACTGTATTTAGGCTATATAACATCAATAACTTAATGCGAGTGTAAAAATATACGGGCGTAGTCGTGGGCAGAAGCTTGTAATATTTATAAAATTTACAACCAGAAAGTCCAGAAATAATTTAGTCGATAACACCATATGTTATTATTTCAGATTAATCTACCACAATGCCAGAAACATCAGTCGTCTTCGGCACCAACGAAAAATGGCGGATCAACCGGAACATCCTAGTACTAGGGTTCGCCTTCATGGTGCACTTCACCGCTTTCCACGGGACCGCCAACCTTCAGAGTTCCGTGAACAGTGACGCTGGTGCAGGCGCCTTTACCCTCGCTGCCATATACTTCTCTCTTATAGTGTCGAATATACTATTGCCGGCTGTGGTTATCAAGTAAGTTCTAATTTGCACTATTTCAAAAAACTTAGGTCAAAAAGATCGAAAGATTTGGAGCATTCCTTAATAAATCTGCCCAAACCTATTGCTTATCGGTCTCTGGGCGCCTACCGCCATCTCTTATAACAATATTATTTTAACTTTACTTTGTAATTTCTGTTTTTGCATTTTCAACTCTCGGCGTTGATCCGAGCGTATAAAATCCATCAGTGCGGAAGACAAAGTAATGTTAAAATAATATTGTTTTAAGAGGTTGTGGTAGGGCCCCTGACCCCTATGCAGTGGAATATTAATGCTAGATTTCAATGCTCTTTCTATTTTATGTGGTCTCATGGTTACTTTTTACGTTTACAAATTATTACTTGTTCACATATAATAAAAAAATGCCGAGTTTTATGGAATGTACAGCCATAAAAACGCCAGTAATAAAATCGTTTTTGTAGGGTTTTCTTAAATTAAGATTTTCTATAAACTTTGTTTTTAATTAATAAATTAAATAATAATAATAATAACGAACTGGGGCCGCAGTCTAAAAAACGTGGCGGTTATCAAGTTCTCTCACTCGTTTGCTATATTGTGCGAGTGAAAGGGCACGATGAGCTCCTTTGTTTGGCCGCCATTTTTAATTTGACACTCGTGAAGATCGAATGTCCATCGAATTCTAGAACGTCTTATTATAAACTCATTAAAATACATAAATCTAAGTGTCTATTTCTACTGCCTTCGACTAAGTTCCGATTAAATAGTTTATGTATAATTTTTCAAAAAAAAAAAACAAATCATTAGTGTCTATTCTGTAGAACCATACACACAAACACTCTTCTTAAACATGATGTAACAAAGAATAGTTGTTTAAACAATTCGTTTTATTACAGATGGCTGGGCTGCAAATGGGCTGTGGCAGTATCTTTCATAGCATACATGCCCTTCATCGCGGCGCAGTTCTACCCCAAGCTGTACACCTTGGTGCCAGCTGGCATGATGGTGGGGTTCGGTGGGGGACCGCTGTGGTGCGCGAAATGCACATACTTATCTGTGGTAAGATATTTTTTGGAGAATTTCTTTCTGGCACAGGTTGGTCATCTTGTGTGGATGCTATCGAAGAATAACCGGTCTATTCTTTAAGAATCGTGGTGAGTTTAGGTTAACTGAACTTTGAAAGGGCCTGTTAACTAAAGGAGCCTGCCAATGAATGGCATTCCAATCAGAATGCCATTAATTGGCAACGGAACGCAAATTGCAGTAGGAGGAACACGGATGGGTTTTAGCCCGTAAGAGACTGACATTCTCTTTCGCTGCGCCTAGAGCGGATGAAGTTATTTGATGATTTCTCATCCTTAAAAAAAGGGCTAGTTGATGTCGTTTTGACGCTGCCTGCGTAGACGCACGCAATTATTTATTCGGTATTTAGACACACGGCAGTGTTTCAGCCAAGTTATTCGTATTGTAATAGGTATTAGTTCGTTCTTTGCATACGATTTATATGAATACCACCAAAATAAGCGTCATGAGTCAAAGCCGTCAGCTTAACTGTTGACCACCTCCATATAGGTACTGAATATGTATGAATATACTTCCTAAGTTTTTCAACACACACATAATACATATTTGATATATTACAAAAACACTGTGCGTAATGTTTTTGTCTCTTATACGATAGCCATTCAAAATTAAGCTAGAAATTAACATAATATACCTATTTATATACCTACGGAAGTACCTATATATTTTTTACAATATGACTTCACGCATGCTTCAAGAATATTAATAGCTTCATAGAGACCCTTTGATACCTCTTAACTATATTATTTGGTACCTCTCATGTATTGTAATATGCCAGTATGAAATAGACCTTCGGAGATAGACAATAGAACTCCTCAATGGCAAACAGTAAACGTATTATCTAATGTAACTTACTCAACACCGCCATCACTGATATATACATTCCAACTACTAAAATAAATAATATATAACTAATGTATCGAATTCAACACTACTATAAAACTGTTAAGTGTGTAGCACTTACTACAACTATTATAAAACCTTTACATGTCTGTTAGTTTTATAATTCTAATACTATACAACTTTTTGCTAGTTGGGATATGTCTCAAATCTGTTAACTAATTTTTGATTTCGGGGTCGCTAGCGCTTACCGCCCTTTAAAAGCTTATTCAGAGCCTAAAATCATTATAATTACGTCATATTGTATTCTAAAACAATGAAGCGTGAAGGAATCTCTCAAAATTATATTAATAATTTACTTCAGACTGTAGCTGATAGTTACTTATACCTACGGAAGAAGAAGTCTTCCCAAAGTTTTTAAGGATGAATCCAAATTTGGACTTCGCCTAATAAAGTAAATATTATATTACAGGTAGCCGAGCCATACGCCAAGCTGTCTGGGGTGTCAGCTGAAGTGCTGGTTGTGAGGTTCTTTGGACTGTTCTTCATGTTCTACCAGATGGCTCAGATCTGGGGAAACCTAATTTCATCAACCAGTAAGTAACTTACTATTCTCTCGGGTGCTTGCTATTTTCTGTCTAGATAACGAGTCATGTGGTGGGCTGTAGTAGGCATTATTTCAGACAGTATAACAGAAATGAGTCACAAGTCACGGTCGTGGGCATCAACTTAGACGGTGCTTCGTCTTCAATCACTATTGAATACAAAACTATTGAAACTAAGATTTTCCTCCCCCTATTACTAACAAGAGGATAATCAATTACAAATTATACATGACATTTTGTAAAAGTTCGGGTCAGCAACTAATTATGACTTTTTGAGTTAAGCTTATGGCGTAAGTGGGCCTAAGCATCGTAAATTAGTAGATTTGCCCACATAGCAAAATCTTTTCAGAGTTCAAAATTTAGGGCAAACATCTGCCTCGTTACGAGTCGCCCTGATTAACTATTAATTAGCTATTTGTTAATATATTTTTATATTATTGGTTTGTTAGTCTGTAAGCCTACTGTTAAATAAAATAAATAAATAAAATTAATCTCTGGAACTACTGGTCTGATTTGATTTTATAATCAAAACCTTAGTGATGAGTAAGAAATTTAACGCCGACGAAACCTCAAAAGCTCATAGTTAAATAAGCAAATAAATAAACAATGAACATAATCATACCACAAAACAAGGTCTCAGCAATTCGAAACTTACTTCCTTCAAAGACAACTGTCAAGTGAAAGTTTTAAGCTAAAATTCACGACTTGAGCAACCTTGTGACTTTAATAGTGCAATGCTGATCAAATTATTGTGATAACAGCAGGAAGTAAGCCAGTGAATATTGTAAGGACTTAGGAAGTAGATTTTAGACTTTTGTTGATTTTTTAATTGGTTAATTAACATAACATCACGCCTATAATCCAAGAAGGGTTAGGCAGTTGTGTGCCCATTCGCCAGTTATGTTTAAGTTCCATGTAATTGGGGGCGAGCCTATTGCCATCAACCGGGCATAAATCCAGACTTCGAGGCTGCTACTGAGAAAACCCTGATGAAGAAACCCAATAACATTTTGCCCGTATTTTTATTAACTCATTTTAATTCCTACATAAATCTAAGAGATATACATTGATATTACAAGTAAATTTGGTTACGAATTAAATCGTTCACTTTTTCAAGTAATTATATATGAATACTATACTACACTACTACACACTGACTCACTCTCTACTCTCTACTACTGCTACTATTTATACTAATACTACTTTACTTAACTTTCCAGTTCTATCGTCTACCCTGGGAGATGCACCAAAACTGTTGAACGAGACAACTCCCAGCCTTCCTGCTCTACTCAGCAACGTCACCAGTTCCCCTACTCTGGACTTTGGGGCTACCTGTGGAGTCAACTTCTGCAGTGCCAGTGCTTCCCATGTATGTGTCTTTAGCCATCATCATCATCATATTAGCCGTAGGACGTTCTCTGCTGAACATAGGCGTCCCTTACAGATTTCCAATAGGACCGTTTGGAGGCGGTATCTTTAGTGTACTTCTATAATTTACAGCCGTAAAGGTCGCCTTAACGAGTGGGTCTAAACATAACATAACATCACGCCTGTAATCCTCAAAGGGATAGGTAGAGGTGAACCCATTAGTACTCACATTTCGCCAGTTATGTTTAAGTCTCATGTATCACATATCCAGATTCCGAGGCTGATACTGAGAAATTCCTGATGCATCCAATAACACTTTGCTTGGCCTGAGAGTTAAACTCAACCTTATGCTCATGCCTCATGCAGACAGTCCAAAAATATCAGTTTAACGACTCAAGGCCCGGCTGTCCTACGGTATGACAGAACAATAGATAATTAATAAATTGTGTGTCACGTACTTCGGACTTGAAGTATTAAATTTGTTGTTCTTGATTTAACCCTGTCGTTTCCAGGGGAACTCTAACCTGGAGCCACCGTCAGCGCTGAAGATCCAGGTGATAGCTGGCGTGTTCCTCGCGTGTATGGCTGCCGCTGTACTACTGGTCTCTGTGGGAGTCGACTCGCTTACCAGGTTACAACCTACTTGACTATTTCATTTTTATATAAGACTAGCTTTCGCCCGCGGCTTCGCTTACGTTAATTTAGAATTTGCCAATCAATTCGGGTTGTACTCTGCTTAAGTGCATGAGTGAACACATTTTCACAACATTTTCTGACACCCTAGTACTATTTTTTATAAACCCAGAATGTTGATCTTTTCACTCTGACTAATTCTACTGCCATATAGATATATCTTTTTTTATGACACCCTAGTACTTTTTTTCTTGGGTAATCGTAAATTGGTTGTAAAATTTAATGACACTCAAAACTCACAAAATGTATTAGGTACTTAAAATTAAACATCGAACATGATTCGAAAGACATGTGGCGCCATCTATCACCATAAGAAGGTTATTGTGATTTCCCTCGGGAACAGTACTTGTTTTCGGGATGAAAGGTACTCTATGTCCGTTCCTGTACACCTGGCAACGTATATGCAAAATTTCAGGATGATCGGTTCAGTGTTTTAGGCGTAAAATTGTAACAAACAAACAAAAAAACTTACTTTCGCATTTATAATATTAGTTAGGATGGGTTTGCTCTTGACTCTAGTCTAGATCAGTGACATAGACAATGTCAACGTTGGAGTGAGCTCACCCAGTAGAAACCTGTTCACTCTAACTAAAACACAGACGTAGTTAGAGAATTCCTCTCCTTTTCTGTACGCATTATAAAAGATTTTTGTAAACGCCGTAGTTAAAAACAGAGTTTAACTCTTGACCACGAGGTTGATATCGTATCTCTCCTTATCATCGAAATTTTGCTACGAATATTTCTACAGACCACGTTAAAATTTAGTGTTTCTTGCGTTCTCTATGTAACGGAATCCTTACAGGATGACTGGTGTGTTTCTCTGTCCGTCTGTCACAGCCAATTTTCCCCGAATCTACTGAGCCGATTAAGTTGAAATTTGGTTCACATATATCTTTCCAAACATGATCGTGTTACTCAAATAAATGAATTTCGAATACTACTAAAATATTTATATTCTTACATTCCCAGATACACAGCAGGTCACAAGACAGCATGTCAAGGCAAGTCCGGGATCCGTCTGCTGGCGGTGACTCTTCGCCAGCTGCGGCACAAGTACCAGCTGCTGCTGCTGCCTGTCATCGGGTACATCGGCGCTGAACAAGCCTTCATGGCTGCCGACTTCACTCAGGTGAGATTCATTCTAAGTCATCATCATCTGCCTAGCCTTTTCCCAACTATGTTGGGGTCGGCTTCCAGTCTAACCGGATGCAGCTGAGTAACAGTATTTTACATAGAACGACTGCCTATCTGACCTCCACAACCCAGTAACTGGGTAATATGATACCTCTAGGTAAGACTGGTTGTTAGACTCTCAAGCTTCTGACGACCCGTAACGACTGTCAAAGATCCACGTATGACAGCCGGGACCAACGGCTTAACGTGCTTTCCGAGGCACGGAGGAGTCTCGGTGTGTAAAGATGGTCACCCATCCACGGACCAACACCGGCAAGCGTAGCTTAACCTGACGGATCGACCCGTGCGGCTGTTATTACTTAGCCACGAGCTCCTCAGATTCATTCTAAGTATGTTGCTCAAATTAAATGTGAGAAAAGATTCATTGAAAGTACCTACTTTATTCACAAACTTTAAACTTTCTTAAATACGAGTAGATACGAGTGTTTTTGTTAAGATTTTTATCTAATTTGCCTTGCCTTGCCTGACATAAAACTCAAAACAAGGCTTCGTCAAACTGCCTTTTGAATTTATTATAGCACTCACTCTAGTTTCAGAATGCTATTGTTTATCTTTTAGGCATTTATTTAAGATTAAAAAAATAAACTAAGATAAACATATCGGTTTCGAAGGCTTCATTTAAAAAGAACAATGTATGTACATTGCTCTTTTAAGAGGTTCTTGGTAGGTTTTTATTTATAAATAAAAGTAAAAAGATTATAAAGCAAAAACGCTTATCGCGTCTCTGTATAGGTTTTCAATATGGTTTTCACCATTATTTAGAGAATTTATTCAGAACGATTAATAAATGGGTATCTGCATAATACCTACATTGCCCAAACCCAACCCCCTAACCCACACTCCTCCCCTAATCTTTCGGGGATTACAGGCGTGATGTTATGTTATGTTTACATTACTTCATATTATTATTCAACTATTACATCCGGTTAGACAGACGATTATATTGGTTGATTATGTTGGAATAGTTGGGTAGATTGACTTCATATTGAACTTGGATATAGGATATAGCACAGAAATCTTGATGTTAGTCATCAGTAGATAGCACGCAGGAGAAGCAGGGGCCGGTTGATAATAAAGGAAAATTAAGTAAATCATCTCGTTTTTACGATTTTATTTTTAAAAATACTAAAGAATAGCCTTTTAACCGTATTATTTACTAGCTGTTTGCCGCGGTTACACCCGCTTCTTTGGTTACTGCTCCGCTCCCGTAGATCGTAGCGTGATGGTATATGGTAGCCTATAGCCTTCCTCGATAACTACTCTATCTAACACTGAAAGCATCATTCAAATCGGACCAGTAGTTCCAGAGATTAGCGCGTTCAAACAAACAAACAAACACTGCAGCTTTATAATATTAGTATAGATACGTATCAGTGACTAAAAGCTATGTAACTTCCCGCAGGCGTTCATCGGCTGCGCGTACGGCATCAGCAACATCGGCTACGTGATGATCTGCTTCGGCGTGTTCAACGCGCTCGCCGCACCCGTCGCCGGAGCACTCGTTAAGGTCACTGGCAGATACCCCGTCATGGTCACAGCGCTGGTAAGGATATATTTTTTAATAAAACAAAAAGGATGAATAGGTTTAGAATACATTAAAAATTTTAGCTCAAAACCAATAACTTATAGAAAAATGTTGCCTTGTAGTTCGTTATTAAATCTCAATAATCATCATCAGAAGAATAAGTCGCTAAAAAGGTATACGTATTTGATATCTATTATGCTGAGCCCTGGCTGCCTCGTTGATCTAGTGGTCGCAAGCGCGACTGCTGTGCATGAGGTCTTGGGTTCGATTCCCAGGTCGGGCAAAGTGTTATTGAGTTTTTCCATCAGGAATTTCTCAGTAGCAGCCTCGTAGTCTGGATTTGTGCCCGGTTGATGGCAATAGGCTCGCCCCCTATTACATGGGACTAAAAACATAACTGGCGAAATGTGGGTGTACTAATAAGTACACCTCTGCCTAACACTTCGGGGATTACAGGCGTGATGTTATGTTATGTTTATGTTATGTTATGCTGAGCCCTTTTAAGTCTAAAAATATATGTAAAAAGCGAAAGGTCATTCACTAACTCATCACGAAATATCGAAAACCACTTGACGTATAGAGATGAAATTTGCCAAGGAGGTATAGTTTATAAGAAAGGATTTTCCTAAATTGAAATGAAACCGGGGTCCAAAGTTTGTCCAAAGTATGGAGAAATCAACTTTGACGCGGACGAAGTCGCGAGCAGAAGCTAGTTAAGTCTCAAAGGTACCTGACTCACTTCCGTCAAGTGAGACGTTTTTATATTTTAAGCACTTAATGCATTTTTTGTTCATGAATTCAAAACAACATTTTATTTTTGTCAATCGTTTGAACTTGATTTAGCGCGAAATGTGTAAAAAAACGGCACGAATGGGTTTTAATCTCAAAACTTAATTCAACATCTAAAGAGCCTTTTGTTCTTTCCAGTTACTGAACCTATGTCTCCTATCAGCACTGCTGTCCTGGCAGCCGGACCCCGAGCAGTGGTTTGTGTTCTACGTGCTGGCTGCCATCTGGGGCACCGCTGATGCTGTGTGGCTCGTACAAGTCAACGGTCGGTATATTTTTCAAGATTTTGTCGTTTGGGAGGGCTTGACCGCACTGAGGCATTAAAGACATTCTATTTGAAAACGTAAACACATTTAAACATGATGGTGACGATTCCCTTGTTGACAAACTAAACTAAAATTGTACTATTTCTATCTTTTTCTGCCCAATAAAATAAGAAAGGGGCGGAAATAAATTAGACTTATCAATTTCAGTTAATCTGAAACTCCCAGGCATAGTCGACGTCATCACGCCTGTAATCCCGGAAGGGTAAGGCAGAGGTGTATTTATAACGGGCGAAATGTGGGTGTAGTAATGGATACATCTCTGCCTTTAGTCGACGTGCAGGAATGAATATAGGATTAAAAATATGGAAATGTTCAAGGCAAAACTAATTTGACTTCTCTATCTTCATTCTAAAATGTCACCGTCCTTTTCTTTCGCTGTATGTTAGTAAGAGATGCCAATACTTAAATTTTAGTGTAGTTTTTGAACAAGGGAATCGGCACCACTACCTTAGGTAGGGTATTGCTTTCAAAACAATTTAATTGGCATAACATCAAGGTTTGTCACGGAAGTACTCAGATGCTTTTGAGGGGGAGGGGGGATAGAGGCCTTTAGCCCCCTCCCCCCACTACTGGAGCCTCGTATCTTTCATACGGTTGATATTCATCCATTAATATTTGAATGCTGTTGGTTTTATGTTTCAGCGCTATCAGGCATTCTGTTCCCCGGTAACGAGGAGGCGGCGTACTCCAACTTCCGCCTGTGGGAAGCGACCGGCAGTGTGCTGTCCTATGCTACCGCACCTTACCTATGTGTTAGGACGAGGTAACAATGATATAATGATAATTGTACAAAATTTACTACCTCGCTGGTCTAGTGGTCGCAAAGCATGAGGTTTTGGGTTCGATTCTCAGGTCGGGCAAAGTGTTATTGGGTTTTTTTTTATCAGCAATTTCTCAGTAGCAGCCTCGGAGTCTTGATTTGTGCCCGGTTGATGGTAAAAGGCTCGCCCCTTATTACATGAGACCTAAATATAACTGGCGAAATGCATGTACTAACGGGTACACCCCTGCCTAATCCTTCGGGGGACCAAATATCAGTCCGGAATAGTACACAGATTATTTTATATCTTGAAAATATGTCCAGTCCCCGTGGTTGTAGTTGACAAATTCAGACTCCGAGGCTGCTACTGAGAATTTCCTGATGTAAAAACCCAAAAACACTAACCTTATTTTGACTTATTTTATGATTATATTTTTTTTACCGAATTTCCTTGGTCTATTGTTTCAATCCGCTTGCAGGACGAAAAAAAACCTTCCCCTCTTCTTGAAATTTGATTTTAAAGTCAATAATACAATAATTCTATGTTCAGGTTATACTGCCTCTTCGGGTTCCTCGTAGTAGGCTTCGCAGGATACAGCATCATCGAGCTGATGGAGTACAAGGTGAAGAAGGCGCATCACGCTGAAAGGAACTTCGAACTTATCAACAAGAAATCAGAAAATGAGTCTTTAAGGAACCCCAAGGAGACTGATAGCGATTACTAGTTCAAAATGTATATAAATTAGGCGTCACGTTGTTTGTCCAGGATAGACTCCTAAACTACTCAATCATTTTTTATGAAATATGGCTCACTGTATGTAATTTGATGAAACTTAAAAGATGAGATAGTTTTTATCTATAACTAGATATTGACCTTAATATCTTTACTTACTTCAAGCCACAATAACGCATGGCTGAGTCAGCTAGTAATCTATACATATAATAAAATCGTAGAGACGTCAAAACTGTACATTTAATATTTTTGAAAAAGAAAAAGTGCTTAGGGGTCTTTGAATGATACTTATGCCGAAAATATTTTTTTTTTAATTTTTGTCTGTTTGTCTGTTTGTTTGTTGGAGCATCACGCAAAAACTGCCGGATAGATTTTGTTCAAATTTTAAATGAATATTCCACAGTGGCCAAATTAGAACATAGGCTATAAATTATCACGCTATTTGCTTTGGGGGATTAGCAGACTACAACAGTTTGCCAAAGGATTGTAAAAAAGACGAAACAAAATGTAAAAATATTATAAATAGCTGCAGACTGAAGTTGTAAAATAGTTATTATCACGCTATACCTTCAGGAAGCTAAGCAGTCAATTATGGAAAACTAGAACGGCTATTTCAAGTCATTTGTCATCAAAGTAAATTTCCTAATGGTTCGTCGACCAACTTGCAAAACGGCGGGCGGAAGTTCGGTCCCCAATATCAGCATTACTTTTTGTATATTTTAATTTTTTTTTTTTAATGTTTTTTAATTGAATAATGAGATTTCCTAACAAAAAAAAATAGGAGTGCATGTTTCTATCACAACTTTGATTTGTTAACGTATTTTTTAAATATTAATGCAGAAAATAATATCTATGCATAGTTACACAACACATAAATCAACAGCTAAAGTACTTTTGCCTGTTTGAACGACTGCAAAGCATGATTTTTCCATCAGGAATTTCACCAATAGCAACCTTGAAGGTTGCAATAGCAACCTCGAAGTCTGGATTTGTGCCCGGTAGATGGCAGTAGGCTCGCCCCCTTTTACATGGGATTAAGATAAATGTGTGTAGGTAAGGATTATCGCATTATGGATATTATTCTTAAACATTTCACTGCTGGATTGCTATAAAACGACACCAAAGGTACATACAATACTGCAGTTAGGTATTAGTTATAATAAAATTTATCCTTTGAAATCAAAATCATTATGCTATAACTACAAGGAGCTGCTCAACACTCAACAAGTGACGGGCGGCCTATCTGCAAACATTTTAAGTATACTACTGGAATACCAGCGGACGTATAGATTAGCGAGGACTGGCGAGTGTAATTTTTTTACGCAGTAGTAGGTAATTAGTATTACTTTCGTTGCGCTTCCGAATTATTTTATAAAAAGATCTTAGTGTAAGATGAGTGATTAGGTACTAAAAAGAATACTTCTATTTCAATGGATAAATAGAAAGAATTTGGCAACAACCGGAAGTGCACCAAAATCAATAAAAAATCTGTTGCAGTCATTCTCCTGTCGGTGAATGTCTTACAGACTTCAAGCTTTCTGGGTACTTGATTTGATGAAGCGACTGTGATCGCAGGCAGAGTTTTTTTCATAGGCACCGTATATGGAACATATTCCACAAGCTTTAAGATCAATTTCTAAATGGCATTACATTTTTTAGGTTACTTATTACCGCGGCCGTGCTGCAAGACATGAATCTTTCCATCTTAGCAATAGATTCGCCAACAGGACACTTAGTATTTCGTGGCGAGGAAGTTACGTAGAGTATTAGAAGAAACCTAAGTACACTGGTGTTATATTGGACAGATCACTAACTTTTTATACACCTACATTGCCACAACACCAATCAAAAAATCATCTGCTACGACACCTTATTTCTACCAACTAGGGAGCAGCACCCGATGTTTTACGCACAACTGTTACGTATTTATGCTCCTTCTGCTGGTCAATTTGCGTGTTCAGTGTGTCATTGACCAAAAAGCAATATCATCCTTAACGAGACGTGTAAAATTATATCGGGGCTGCCTGAAACTGCCTGCTCAATAAACTCTTCCTATTGGCTGGAATTGCACCATCTGTCATTCAAAGCTATCTATGTAGCATGCACAGATGAAACAAATCAAGAATCCGCTTCCTTACATCCCCTCTATCAATATGCAGGTAGCTCTGGGTAGATTCAAAAGTCGGAAGAGTTTTCTTCGATGCACACAGGCCATACAGGACCACGTCGGCACCCACCATCACACAACTTCCATCAAAAAGAGTTCAACCCCAGGAACACATGGCACTCTGTCGAGATCTTTAGTGGCCTATATGGAAAGCGCTTAATGGACTGCGCACTCATGTAAGCCGCAGCAAACGTAACCTAGCCAAATGAGGAGTTATAGATCCCGCAGACAGTCAGGGCAAGTGTGGTGGTCCTTTTATATGATGGCCCACTTACTACAGCGCCTGTGGAACACCTGGACACAACTGGGCCGGAAAAATATTGCAAAAAATCGGCCAAGTGCGAGTACGAATCGCACACAACGGGTTCCGTTAAACCATACAATATTTAACACAACAAAAAAAAAGGTTAATAAACGCATAAAAAGTAATTAGTATGTCTACATGGCATTGCGTCTTGCCTTTCATGATTCTATGTCAACGGGAAGTTCCCTTTATATTTGGTTTTGATTCCCCAGCGAGCGTCAAAATATACGCCATAAACGACCTTATCTTTAGTTTGCGGTGACTTAGAAGTTTAATTTTTTCACTGCTGGCATGAGTCATTGCACACCAAAGTATTTTTTTGGGTGGTGAAAATCCTCATAATTATGAGTCCTTCTGCCCCGGATGGGGCGGAAGAGACCACCCTGTTCCTTCTGTTGCCTTTGCATTCCGGGGCCACGGAATCCTGTTAAGACTTCCCGCGACTCCGGCAGGCGTTTGGCCCTGTCAGGGCCCCGTCCCTGTGCTGACAGCTCTTTGAAACGCGCGTGAAACAAAACGCCCTGTGGACCCGGGCCTGGTCCTTGATTGGACGACGAGCTACCCATCACTCGCGAGAGGACACGGCGGTGCTCTGCTCAGGCGGGGCAGACCTACACCGTATGCTCCACCGTGTCTTCCGGGCGGTCCACACAGTGGTGACACCAGGGCGTTTTCTTCCGCTGAATCCAACACAAAAACCTCCCGAAACAACCGCGTCCAGTGAGGACCTGCGTCAGACGAGAGGTGAGGACGCCGTGGCGCCTCTCCAGCCACTCCTCAAAGAGGGGTCTTACCGCCGCGATTGCGGCGTGCCCGAGACCTGGGTATTTGATTTTAATTTTTGCTTGATACCTCCACGCGTTCCTTAGAAAAGGGTCTTTATAGACAGACAGACGGACAACAAAGTTATCCTATAAGGGTTCCGTATTTGCCGACTGTGGTACGGAACCCTAAAAAAGATAATATCTAAAATCATCGATGAATCGTGATTTAAGACGGTAAAACTTTGCTTAGACTTTAAATAAGTCTATGTTTACAGGGTTTTGCTCATACTTTCTTTCAAAAACATGAAAGTCAGACTCTGATTTGAGATGCTCTATCGAATCTAATATCCAAATAAGCGAATCGAAGCTACAATGTGAGGTACAGTATTAAGACAGTAGTGTATTGGAACTTGTGTTTCAATGGTTTGGGATCGAAGAATAAGTAAGTCAATTTTGATACCACTTCATAATATTTTGGAAAGAAGTAATTTCAATATATACCTTAAATAAACATACAAAACCGAAAGTTCACTCACTCATCACGAAATATCGAAAATTTTACAGGGAGGTAGTTTATGTTAGTTAGTAGAAGTAGTTAGTAACGATTTTTTTCAAAATAAATTACCCATATCTCAAAGAGTAGATATGAAACGGGGGTCCAAAGTTTGTATGGTGTTATCAACTTTGACGCGGACGAAGTCGCGGGCAGAAGCTAGTTATATATAAAAAAACTTTGTTAAGTATAGAAAATATGAGAATATCAAAGAATAAAAATATATTTATAGGATTCCTTTTTTTTTTAGCTAAATTATGTGTTAAATATTTCTCCTGTATCGTGGGTGCGTTTAGAAAAATATAAACTCACTACATAAACAGCCAGACCCGGGATATCAATTTGTAGGCTTTACAAAAATTTGTTTCGTCAAGAATCATACCCGCGACACACAACGCAGCAGCCAATCTCCTCAGCCGCTGTGCTAACCATGTCGTCAAATGTGTTTTCATTCCAAAAAATCTAATCATTTAGTATATTTATATTTGTATAAGCACATAAACTGTTTGTCTGCTTGTCCTGCGCCTGATCACTGCCTGGTAGTGTCGGATTGCTGTCCCATCGGAGTATGAGAGTGAGGGAAGAGGGAGTGCACTTGAATCTGCGCACACACTTCAGCTCTATAATATCTCCTGCGCACTTGGCTAGAATCCATTGATATTGACGGCCGTGACCGGAATCGGTCTGGAGAATATTATAATATTTTATTTTTTAGGTATATAATTAGTAGTTGTAAGCGAATGACTATGTAAAATAAAAGAACGATGTTTTTTACTGTAAAAATTAAATAACTGTTTTTCTTGAAAACTGTGTTTCATTTTTGTCCGATCCTGTAAGCGCGCAATTTGCGCATATTTTTAGGTTTTGCCTTTCGCTAGCGTTAATTTAGGTAATCAATTCGGGTTGCAGATAATAAATGATTTTTGTTTGAGTACCGTTGAGTTTCTGACAGCTGCTTTTCCTACAATAAAATTGTTACACTACCCTCTAGATTTTGACAGATAGAAAATATTTTGTTGGAATACCTACCTTCTCCATTTTATGACACCCTAGTACTTTTTGTTGGATAATCCATATTTTGCTGTAATAACCCCGTATTGACAAAATGATAATGAATGAAGTGAATACCCTTGATTTTCTAAAACCCTAGTGGGTGCTATTTCTAGAATAAAATTATTACACTACCCTCTTGGTTTTGACAGATCAAAAATATTTTTGTTGGAATACCTGCTCGACTTTATGACACCCTAGTACTTTTTCTTGGGTAATCCAAATTTTGGAACCTAGAATTTATAAAGTTAGAATGAATGATTTTCGTTTGAATACCCTTGATTTTCTGACACCCTAGTAGGTGCTATTTCTAGAATAAAATAATTACACTACTCTCTTGGTTTTGACAGATCAAAAATATTTTTGTTTTAATACCTGCTCGATTTTATGACACCCTAGTACTTTTTCTTGGATAATCCAAATTTTGGAACCTAGAATTTATAAAGATAGAATGAATGATTTTCGTTTGAATAAATGCCCTTGATTTTCTGACACCCTGGTAGGTGCCATTTCCTAGAATAAAATGTTAGACTACCCTCTGAATTTTGGCAGATCAAAAATATTTTTGTTGGAACCTACCTGCTCGATTTTATGACACCCTAGTACTCTTTCTTGAGTAATCCAAATTTTTAAACCTAAAATTGTGATTGATAAAAGTGATTTTCTGATACCCTAGTAGGTGCCATTCCTGGAATAAAATATTACACTAACCTCTCGATTTTGGTAGATAAAAATAATATTGTTGGAATACCTGCTCGATTTCATGACACCCTAGTACTTTTTCTTGGGTAATCCAAATTTTGTAACCTAGAAATAATTGTGATGAAAGTGATTTTCGTTTGAATACTCTTGATTTTCTGACACCCTAATACTTTTTCTATCTTTTTTGTCTGTCAATAATGAATGAAGAGATTTTTATTTAAATGCCCTTGACTGTCTGACAGATGCTATTCTTAGTATAAAATGGTCTACCCACTTGATTTTAGCAATACAACAATACCTATTTTAGTTGGAATACCTGCTTGATTTATTTTTCATACTAACTAAGCCATACCAATAGTATGTTATTGGTATACAAAAAAAAACTATTTACTTTTTTCTACGTTCAATCTAAGTATGTCGAAGGGACACAGGTGTTATAAAGTGAATATACAAATAAAACAATTAAAAATAGTTTCATTAAATTGTCGCTTTTATTTCTCTTCACATAAATACTTAAAGGGTTGGATCAAACTCGACCGGCTAAACAAGCTACATCATTAACTAAGTACAAATGTTCGCAAGGAAACTAACAAAGTGACTAAAACCTTGTTATACACAATAATTATACATTAAAAATAACAATAACCAAAGTCTTGTTGATAACAAGTCTTAAAGTACAAAATTTCATTGTTATCGATTCATAAAAGAAATCACGATGATTTTCTTTAGCATACATTTTTCAAGTCCGGACTTTTGTATCCCATATTGTTATTTCTCATAAAGTACTTAACACATAATAACTATAGGTACAAATTTACACACTCTAGCGGGTGAAAGGGATGTCGTAACGAAGACTTTTTCTATGAATTCATAGTACAATACATGATTCTAGAATCCCAAGCGTTAACATTATTTATTGTTGGTTATTTTAAAAAAAATCAGCTGTTCCGTTCCATCTCGACCATGTCGGTAGACTAATATAGAACAGCGGTTTCTATTAACAAAACATTTCATGGCTTGGGGTTCTAAAATCACACACTGAATCCATTGCTAAAAGGTTCGTTATGAGGTCCTTCCCACTCCGTTTATACTCAGTAAGTCACTAGTCCATTACAACGTTAGTTACGTAATAAAAGCTGTGATCAAATCTATAAAGTTCTATTAAAATAATCACTTATCAACAATAATTCTTCAAGTAATCTATAGAAAACTATTAATTATTATCATTGTATTATTATCGTCCAATTTAAAGCGTACAACCGTAATACTTTTCTGAAAGTGTTATTGTATGATTATAATTATAATTATTATTGTAATAATTACTAATTTTAAGGAAGACCGTATAAGGCACAGTTTTTACATCTACGTACCGAAATAGCACCTTTAGTTTTTGATGATATGTTGGTCATAATACGATTAAAAGGTCACTGGTGATTTTCGATCTATAATAACATTTCGAAGTATGAACACTTTTATGTTTGTTACTGGCAACTTTGTAACTTTGCCTTACAAAAACACTGGGATATATAAGAGAGTGTTATTTTTTTCTCTCCAAAATTATTTTGATTTTATAAGTAAAATTGTCTGTTAAGATATCACTGGGCGCTCCAAAGATACTTTTTTTGCGAAGGCAATGTATCAAGTTCCTAGTTAAAAGTCTTTTAAATCGTTTTCGCCAGCTAGCAGGCAAGTTGTTACAAGTACAAGTTGTATCTTAACCACTTTGAGCAACATAAGTGTGCATCCAACATCCCCAGTAACCCGTTTTACCTACTAAATAAGTATATTGTTTATTTAACCATTCTATTTTGGCAATTAAGGAGATTACCACAGGAAAACCACATGTTTTTTTTTTACAATATCTGTAGGAATTACCATCTAGATCTATTTTAAACGACGTTTGTGATCGTAACTGGTTAAGATGAGAATGTAAAGATGTCAAAATTGAAGAAAAACAGCAGTAATATGCTGTGAAAATAAGACACTTTATGTTATGAAACAATAGCCTATTCTCAAACAGAGAAGTTAAATTTGGCAACACATAAATTTTTATTTTGATTAAAGTTAAAAATATACCAAGAAATAGATCACTATGTCCAGTTACGTCACAATATCTAACTGCAGCCGTTACAACATTTATTTACATAACTCTCCACATTACAGAAAAATAATAATTACAAAGAAAATATTATGCTCACATTGAAGTAAAGTTCTACAACTAACTAAACATTTTAAACTACAATACATATTGTAGAACGGTATTACTGAGCTTTCTTCAGGTGTGGTGTAAATAAATGCTATCATAAATCCACGTATATATAACTATACAACTATTGTATTTATATACACACCGTTTATAACTTTGTGACCCTGTAGACATGTAGCCTCGATTATTTAAGCAATATTTTTTACAAAACGGCCATTATATACAATATATTTAAGTTAAACAGGGTCTTAGCACCGCAATAATTTCGTTGTTTACAAAATATTTTTGTATGCAAGTTCAATTCGGGGCGGATATAAAATTTTGAAAGTGACCCCACGTTTTATACTCCAATTATTAATTAACATACAAAAATATTCCTTACGCAAGTATTACATTTAAAACATTTGGACGGCAACTCGTTTATTATATACAAAACAAAAACCTTAAGAAACTATAAGTAATTCTAAAGCGTCTTATAATAACTAAATGCAAAAATCTATGAACAGGAAGACTGTACGAATGCAGGCAGATGACTATAATTAAACTAGTATTATTATGATTGTTAAAAATTGTTTCGTAATGTATCAAATGAAAATCAGGGGCCAAGTAAGTCTTATACAGCTTGAGACCCCATTAAATAGTTCCAGATGTCAATTTATACGTCTTAGATTTATGTATCTTATAACAGCTCTATATTTCCACAGAAGATATGAACCACAAAAAAGATGTGAATTAATTCTCAGTTGAACTATGATAGACATAATTCAAGATTGAATTTTTAAACAAAAGTCTTTTCTACATCTTCTATGTAAACAAACAGCGGTTGTGCAGGAACGATACGCATTAAAAATACTACTTTATGTCCGAAGTGTCTTAACTGGGACTGGTCGTATTGCTCCGGGGCTCCGACTTGAGCGTGGCGCCGTTCATCCTGGGCGCTAGAGCTAGATTGCTCGAGTTTGCCTGACATTGAGCACAGGGCTTGAGCCGCCTGGCTAGGACGGCTCTAAGTTTGAGAGCCGGCCCCAGTTTCATCTGCAGCATCCCTGTTAGGTGGTCCTCTGTGAGAAGGGGAAGGCCGGAGCCGTCGATTCTCTGCTCGCGGAAATTCTGAAATAGAAAGTTTTATGTTATTCAACTGTAGAATAAAAAATTTCGTTGCGGGACCCAAGACAGTTAATCGTTTCTCTAGGACTCGTCGAGTATTATTGCCTCGGCGCTTTTCTGGTGGCCTCCACTTCTAGCTTTCAGGAGTTGTAGTGGATGGGAACAGTGTGGCGGGCTTGTAGAATAGAAAAATTGAGCAAAATCGTAATTGGTTGACAGATAATAAAGTTACACATAATTTTCATTAAACATTAAGCACAATTACTTTTTATCAACCGACTTCAAAAAGGAGGAGGTTCTCAATTCGACGCGTATGTTTTTTTTTTTTTTTTTTTTGTGTGTTTGTTCCACGATTACTCCGCCAATTATGAATCGATTTGGATGATTCTTTTTTTGTTTGAAAGAGTATAGTTCCGAATAGGTCCCATAGGAATATTGTCATGATCTGATGATGAACTTTGGAGATATGGAACGGAACTCCTTATAAAATCACAGCAGAACCTCCGTAACAAGAAAAATTGCTTTGTTTATACGTGTAGTCGATGACTGACTGAAGGAAGTGGGGAGGGGGTACGTCAACCCCCCTCCTTACACTTTCAAAAACTAAATATATCGTGTGGGGTATTGTTTGAAAGGGCTTTATGTAAGGATTTCAAACATTAACACACAAGCACTAAAAACTGAAAAATAAAAAGCTTTTTTAATGTTTGAAATCCTTACATAAAGCCCTTTCAAACAATACCTCACACGATATATTAAGCGGTTTTTTTTTTGTGTGTTTGGTTGACAGATAATAAAGTTACACATAATTTTCATTAAACATTAAGCACAATTACTTTTTATTTATTAGTCTTCCATCAACTAATCTTACACTTATTACAAGGCGACGTAAGCTTGAAATATTTAGATTTAAAAATTATGAAGGTTTCGATCCAAATAATTTGAGGATTACAAGCTCTTAACAGTGTATTAGACATAAACGCGTTGCCGACCGAAGGTGCACCTGTCTCGAGCAATCTCTGCGGCGACTACGAAAGGTCTTGATATTTTATTACTTTTCTTAAACCTTCATTAAAATAATTACTGAGATTTATACTATATGACATGTACGTACTCTTCTACATGCGTATAATTATAAATATTAAGCACGTTAACATTAATTATCTATCTCAGAACTGTGTCAAGCTATATTACTCTTGTTCTACAAATGTGAAGTGTGCTACTCCATTACTCTAATTATAGTACTGCACCGACGTATTCATATCTCATCATAAGTTTCTAAGTTAATGCCTCATAGCCGGATATACGCAATTAATATCCGATGCTGTACACAAACTGTTAAAAGATATTTTCCATAAAAAAATAATCTTCTACTAATGATCGTTTTGCCATAATTTGTGTTGTGGTAAGTTTATTAAAATGTCGTTCATCGTGGTACATGAAAAGTATCAAGACGGCCTGCAGACAGGTCGCGGCCGGTGCGTCCAGCGACCTGTCATCTCCGCGGGAACGTTGACAAAAACCGCGCCGCCTAGGGGCCGTTCAAGTATTACGTGAGCAGATTTCTTACCATTTTTTACCCCCCCGCCCCCCTTGTCATCAAAAGTAAGCAAAGCACTTACCCCCTCCCCCTATGCTTACGTAAACATTTTTAGTAATAAATGTTTTTTTATATTGTTATTTTTAAAATAGGATATAGATAGGCCATCATATTTTTTACTCATAAATCGTTTTAATTGTTACAGAACGTAAAGAGAAACTTTGTACTTATATTTACTCACCTTGGAAAAAAAATGAAGCAGATTGGATTTATTTTTATTCGCCGCTTGCAATTCTTCTTTAATTCTCTTAGATACAATAATATCTAGTTCCTTATCTGACTTTGCTTGTAATTTATAATTTCGCCAAACTTCGTTAACTAACTTTTGTACATTTTGCACTTTCGTCCTAGTATGAGATTTTTTAAAACTTTCGAACAGTTTTTGGTATAACTTAGATTTGTCTATATGATATGACATTCTAATAAGATATTTAAATTTAAATAATTAAAACGTTAAACTTTGGCTAATTGCATCAACATAAACACAAATGATAACTTTCAATGCTTACAATACGTTTAGAATCCAAACAAAACAATACTGATAGATGCGTACTTGCAGCCGGCCGGCACGAGAGTGAATTATTAGACAAGTGAATAGTGCACGGTAATTTCCCTAATGCTCGGTAATTCCCCTAATCAGTTCTCAAAGCGAGTGCCTACGCATATGTATTATTTGCGGGAATCCCCGAAAAAACTTAAATAACTAACGATGACGTAATCATCATCTAGACCCCCCCACCCCCCATGTCATCCAAAATAAACAAAACAGAGACCCCCCCACCCCCCCTTGGTGCTTACGTAATACTTGAACAGCCCCCTACGTGACGTCCTGTGCCCCCGCGCCTCCCGCACGCCCGCACCTCACACCCGCGCGCCCCGCACACCGCGCGCTCGACCACTTTTTACTGCGCGACATTTGCCCGGAGTTCGATCCGTGTCATCCGACTTATTTCTTTTTTAAATTGCGCCGGCGTTCGATTATTTTATTTTTTAATTTTATAAGGCTTCGACCGGCCGTCGAGCGGTAAAAAGCAATAGCGTATAAAAAAGTCTATGAATAATTAAAGTGAGATAGCTACTGGCTAGATGATGGGAACGTAGCGGCGACAGGTCGGCGGCTCGGCTGAGGGACAGGTCAATTTGCGGCGCTCGTTTTGTTCCTTTTGAGATTGCCATTAGCGTTATCCCGGGCTTGGGAGCAAATTTACTTTTATGCAAATGTGAAGCCATTCCGCCGGCGAGCGAGATTAGAAAACTTCACGTTCTAATGTATTGAAATTAAATAAAGTGGAACGAAAGAGCGCATTGGGACGTTCGGTGCGAGTGGTTTGGGGGCATGTTTATGTTTAATGGGGTTTATGGAGCGACGGAATCGGAGCGGGACCCTAATGTGTGCCCCGGGGTCACGAGTGACCCCAACCGTTCAAATGAAGCGGAATGATATTCGAGAAAATTGTTTAATTGTGGCTCAAATTACTGGTTCGGGGAAGCAAGCCAGACCTGTTTCGGCTTTGACCTTTTTATCTGGACGGTTCAAAGTCAAAAGGAGAGTCTATGGTGGTTTTTTGTTGAGATATAATATTACCATAGGAGACGTTAGTCTCAAATTATATAGGTAAGACGGTAAAATATGGATGACTGTGCATGTTTTAAAGAAAGAACGTGGGACTTAAAATAATAGTAACTATTTATCATGTAATTCAAGGTTAAGTGAACAAAAGTAATTAGTAATTAGAATGATACTGGAAGATATTCTATTTTAAGTTTTTTGTCTGCTGTAGGCTTCAGGTGTAAGGTCATTAGATTGTAATAGGTTAGATTAATTAGATTTAAATTGAATCATTAATTAGCGCATGTTAGGTAGTTACACTCACACACTCCTTGTAAACGATCGAATAAAATGATATTAATTAATCACCGACTTTAAATGCTTGCAATTATGCATGTAAGATCTAAAGTCTTCTACTTTTTATATACTTCCTTACTATAACTATAATGTAAAAGAATGTACGGGAATAAATAACATTTTTAGGAATTCGGGACCTTAATTGGGAAATCGTTCCAAAATCGAAACACACAAATCATTTAATAGCCCTTTGTATAAAAACATCATAAGTTAATATCACATTTTGACGAGGACAGCTGGCGTCGGTATAAATTGGTTATTATCACGTAAGGCTGCGCCTGCGCTTGTTTTGTGCGCACTGTGGGAGCCTGTGGGTAACTAACGTCGAGCCTACGTTATTACGCGCCCTGTGCACTTAACAGGTTGCGCAGGGTTGCTGGGTGCTGGGTACAGGATACTACAGACTTGATGCTGAGGTATTTCTTTTGTCCTCAAAATCACTGGATACGACTGAACTCTGAATTGTGCAACTAACTTTTGTGTCTTTTAGGAATGTTGGCGTTTATAATCGTATAAATAATCGTAATTTTCAGTAGTTGAGACTTAACTAAACGACCTAACTGTGGCCAGATTATCCAAAAAAAAAATGTTTATTCGACGATATAAATACCTAAAAGATAAATAAATACTGCAGTAAAGAAAAAAAAGGACATTTTAACTTTATTTAAAGTGCACTTTTATAGCAACATTCCCTTCCATCTCCATATAATTACAACCAGTTACGGACAAAAACAAACGCGTATACTTAGCAGCCCTATTTTGCAGATACTGCGTATCGCCCGCGGCCATGAACCGCAGCGCGCGCGCAGCAGCCGCGTCCCGAACAGGTTGCAGGGGAGCAAAAAAGGTTAAAGTATGTTCCCCTGAGGTCGAGAGGGGGGCGGCTGGCAGGGGGGCGGGGGGGCTAATGACAGGGGCGGCGCGGCGCCCGCGGCCGCTACCGCGCGCAAATTGATGCCTGCGCCCTCTGCCAAACCTTTGCTCCCGGCTAGTGATGCGCCGCCACGATAAATTGTGACAAGCACGTTCTCGCCAGAATTATACCGACGTTTATCGACCAGGCGATCCGAGTGCGAGTTATTGAAGTGCTGTTTGTTGCTCAGTTAATTTTACAAGTGAATATTTTATGGTAAATAGCAATCAGTGGTTTGAATTTTAAATTGCTGATGTCTAGTTTACAGCGGCGTAATTTAATGAGGTAGGTACTCAAAAGCTCAAACTCCTAGACGTATAATTAAAAACTTTAGAGCTTCTATAAAATGAAACCGCAAATTACAGGTAGCACACAGTAATTTAATCAACACACGATAATTAAGTTCAAAAACAGGTTGCAACAATTAAACAAACGTTACAAAGAACAATACGTAACACGCAATTGTACAATGTAATAACACATTATCGACAACTGGTATCGAACGATAACATCACTATTCGGAGGCCGGGCTATAAAGATTGCTATTAAGTTTAAAGCATGGAACGCACAGGGCTTGAGTTAGGGCTGGCACACATAGTTAGAGAGTAAATATAGCACGTAGTAAAGTATGTTGGGAAAACAATGGGGGGTGGAATTAGACTGGAAGGAGATGGTTTTAGAGTTATGTGAAAGAGCTTTAGGTTGGACTTAATTAGCAAAACATTTTTAGTGCCTATAAAGAGCCTCTTCATCCTTCTTTCTTATCACAAAGAACAAGAATATCCTAAAGATGCAGAAAATTTTATCTGTAGGTCAGACATGACAGGAGATGGACATAATAGGAGAGTTACAGATAAAGATGAAGCAAGGAAGGATGAAAACCCCGCTCAAATAAAACATTGAAAATTATTCTTCTTAATATGCTTGGTTTATGGCGTACATAAGAATTTGAAATAAGATCTCCAAAAAGTGTCATTGTTGATCGAGAGATTGTGGATTGACGGAACTTTTCAGTCAAAAAAGTCAATCCACACTCTCTCTATAATTAAATTAATTACGTCAGAGTAACGTCTAAATTATATGTAAAATGTTCGACATCAATACAGTTCAGCAAACATATGCTTAGAGAGATTTAAAATTAATTGGCGTTAAATATCCAAAATCAATACTAATAGATCCAAAAAATATTAGGTATAAATCGGACTGATTTCGATATGGTTCGGACATAAAAGGAACCTAATGTTTTAAAACAAGTACTGGTAACCCTATGTATCTTATATTTAGTGGTGAGTGACGGTGCGCGGGTGAGCTCTACCGACTCTACCGTAATTATAATCTGAGACCATCGCCATTTCTCAAGCAAGCCTTTTATTTTTAAAGTTCCGCACTTAAATGCTCGAGATTACTGTGTGACTCAATATTTGTTGAGCTATTCTGTTTTGGGATTAGAACAGATCGATCTTATTACTAAGATAGTTTAAGATACAGATGCTAAATTGGATGAGATAAAGTGTGATAATGGAGAAGATTTAGCTGTAGATATTGTTGGGGAAGAGTAGCCGTAGTAGAGTGTAGCTAATGACAACTCATTCTCCGATTCCCTTAAATCGGAGAATGAGTTGTCAATGTAATATTGAGAATGTTCTCTTTTCAAAAATTAACGGTAGTAGGTACAGTGCGCGCCAAAAACGATGACACTTGACACACCACACAAACTTTATTATTTCGTTATAAATATTATAATATTGTAAATAATTTGAATCTTAATGTCATCGAAATATCCTTGAATAGATACACAAATTATGGATAACTATTTCGTACATCCAGCTAGCTCCCCATTACTGATGCTTGTCAAGTCTCATCTTTCGTGGCGCGTATTATACTGTATTTTTAATCTGTTCGTTTGATTGCAGGCAGAATTACTACAGATCGCATTTTAAAAAGCGGCCTTATGCTATGACAATTTGTTAAGTTAAAGATGTTTTATAATTTCTTAATTTTAGTGTTTTTTAACTTTTTCTTCTTAAACGAGCTATTTCTTCTAAACGTAGGCAGGATAACTGGGTACTCTAGTCTATACTTTATCTAAGCTATTTCGTTCAATGTTACATCAAGATTGTTGGAGTTATCAAGATCTGTGTTGCAAAGTAAAAATATTTAGGTTGCGATTGATATAGACGTCTAGACAAAATAACTATTGTTAGTGTGTATCTCTTATTTCGCAAAAGTTTTTTGTCATTATCATTAGTACATTTTTGTTTCTTTATCATAATTTATTTAATTATCTAAAATTTCGTACATAACCCCATTACAGCTTAATTATGAGAATGTAATGCTGCATGCTACTTAGGTAATTTTGACGACATGTTTGGCTTAGTGGCTGAGGGATTGGCTTCTGCGGTGCGTGACGCGGGTTCGATCGCGGGATCGAACAAATATTTGTATGACTTGCAGAGAGTTGTTCCGGGTCTTGCTTTTCATGTATGTAAGTTTAAACTTGCTTGACATTTGTCGTAGAAGTTGGCTCTAGTACCTAGTAGATATTATGATGACTAGGTTTAGTGCTGAACTAAACTTATAAATCATACACGTTTCACTCAATCCTTTGTATGAATGAAATATATATAATCGAAAGTCTTTTAAATTCTTTGAACAAACTCATCTAGATAATAAAACCACAATATACACATGAAATCAATCACGTAACGCAACAATAGTTTCAAAGTAAGAGGTAAGGGGTCAGGGCTTTAGTCGAGCGCCATTTTTATTTTTATCAATTGTCTTTTTGTACATTTGTAACTTTCTCTCTCGGTAATGGTGTCCATTAGTACTTTGCCACTTATGTTATTAATTTTTTACGTCTTTAGTACAAAAAGTCGTTTAATTGCGTGAAGGTATGCCACCGCGTGAACTATCACTTTGTTGATAATTGCCTTCGGTCGTTGCTGTTTTTTTCTGGTGGTATTTTAATGGTATCAATTGTGGTTTTTTCGGGTACCTATCTATAGGTAATGGAATGTGTTGTCGTGTACACGAAAGTGTGTTGTAATTTGTGCTTTCCAACTAATTATACATAGGTAGGTGTCGTTGGAAAGCGCATAGGTTTTGCGATACAATTTCCTTTTAATCATGGACAGAAGTTTATAGATAAGTAAAGCAAAAGTTGTGGTGTCCTGTTGTATCCTAAAAATATCGATTTATGTTCTTTATCATTCAGTTTCAATTCTTAAAAAAAGTGGTTTCTAAAGAAACAGCAAACTAACAAAATACCTACAAACAAGTTTTTTATATAGCATCAGTCCAAATTGTTGTCTTACAACAACAACATTACCTCACTCATTCTGTTACTAGAAAGCTTATCATTGTTGGCATCGGCGCGCGCGCAAAAAGCTCCTACATAATAATTGGAAAACAGCCTAACGCTGATCTGTGGGTGTGGCGACCGGCCGCGCTAGCGGCGCGAGATAGACTGACGCAGGGCCACAAGAGGGACAGAGATAGGGACGGGCGCGCGCGCAGGTGGGCGGGGCTAACACACCCGAGTGTTGCCGACCATTCCCGATCACAGCCGAATAGAGAACGCCCAGTCGCTAATGTTAGCGTACTACCGTCCGTATAAGTTGAGCTGTTGTTTCCTAGTATTCACGGTGTGTTAAGAGATCTTGTTATGTTGGTGTTTTGAACAATGCGAACTATGTTTGAGCAATGTAGTGCCATTATATAGGTATTATCGGGCTAATACAAGTCTGGATAATAGATTGTTTGGAACAAGCATGTGTTGTGATATTCCTTATTAAATAAATTACTAGTGTGCATTTATATTGTTAATTTGTTATCTTAGCTACTAGATAATTTGATTGGTTGTTAGAGAAATTGTTTTGTTATTTGTCTTTTGCTGATTTTACACTTTGTCCAATTGGATTGGATGTTTCAAGAGAGTATAAATTAGCTTTTGTTAGATTAGACAGAAAAAGGTTAAGATCACAGAGAATAAGATTAATATTTACCTAAACTTCAAGTATTGACTTAGTATGGAATGGACTTTTGTATCGCAAAAAAACATGCAATTTCAATATAGTCTGGGATTGAAAAAAAAAAAAAAAACAGTGTACTGACTATGTTTGAAAGGTCAAGAAATTACGTCAATTTAGTTAAATCTAAATATGATTTGATTTTATTGCTAAGTAGGGTTAGATACGCATTTGTTTTATTTACCTTAGTACCTATCATTATTAAATATGCATTTGATTTGGTATACAATCCCGAGACTCTTTCTTCAAAACACTTATCTCTAGACATCGCCGCATCGTGACCATACTTTCCTAGCGATATATAAACTTTGCATAAATCACAAAATATTTCAATCTTCTTCTTATTACCGTGTGGGTAGTAAGGTCTTAAGACTCCACACACCCTAGTGTCAGAGTTTCTAAACCGTCTCAAGGGCCTGACATGGTTTGAGTGGAACAGTAAGTCCAGGTTTCCTCGCGATATTTTCCTTCACCGATGCCAGTGATGTCCAAGATAAACTTTAGAAAGTACATATGAATGGAAAAAGTCACATTGGTGCTCGAGCGGATTTGAAACCACAACCTCATTCATGAGAGGCGGGCACCTTAACCACTAGGCCATCACGACAATATTTCAATAAAAATCAATCGAACACAGAGATCTCATAATAAAATAGTCATAACTATCATAATATTTATCTTTCCATTTTCCTAACTAGGCACTGTCCACTGCTAATGAAATACGCTATTCGAAGCAACGGCGTTCGTAAAACATAATTGACTTACCCGTTGCAGCGTAAACGCAACAAGCTGGAGGTTAAGATAGGTTATTTAATAGTTAAACTTAATTATTGATACTAAGGGGCTCGACGATGAACTTCAGCGAGTTAAGTGACTGTTAGAAATGCTTGTTTTCTCATAAGTTTAAACAATTTTAACGATTCTAATATTTAGGAAAATATTATTTGAGAATTTTTCAGGGAAGTGAGTACTCGGTACGTGAAAATGTGATATACTGTAACTGTTGCACTTATATTAACAAAGACTGCTTGTATAGTCAAAGTCAAACCATTTATTTCAATTAGACCATTTACAGACACTTTTGAATTGTCGAAGAGTCAGTCAGTTAGTCCGAAAGTTGAAGCTAGTTACTCGTTCCAAAATAGAGGTAGGCCTCTATGGAGAAGAACGAGCAAGAAACTCCACGGCACTCTATAATTCTATATACTTACTTATAAAGCTAAAGAGTTTGTATGTTTGTTTGAACGCGCTAATCTCAGAAACTACTGGTCCGATTTGGAAAAATCTTTTGGCATATAACCTGTTTATCAAGGAAGGTTATAGGGTATATAGCATCTCGCTTCGACACATGGGAGCGAAGCAGTATTCAAAGACGTAACTTAGCGGGTATTGCTAGATTTAAATATATGAGTTTTTTTGACGGTTTATATAAATAAAATGAATAAAAACATTAAAAAAACTTGCTTACATCTTCCTTCATTTATTCAAGTCCTCAAGTAAAGTAAGTCAGTCAATAAAAGCTTTGACGAACCTACATACGCAAGAATAAATATTTTAGAACGTTTTAAGAATCTAGAATTAGTTATTGACTCTCACATATTGACATTTTAAATCTATATTTATTTTTATTACAATAATAACATAGATTTCTGAAAGTCATAATGCCAAAAAAAAAACAACATTTCTCCATGTCACACCCATAGTATAGCTCCTTCAATGGAGGAGGCGCGACTCCCGTTAAGTAAACAGACATGCGCCTGCGCAGCCCGTTATTCAACCACACCGAGTTATTATAAGTTATTGCATTGTTACACCTGCTTTATTATGCACAAGTGCACAACTAAGTGATTTCATGTTGTTATTGATCATCGTAAAATGCGGAGAAAGTTGGTAAGGCTTAAGTTGTGCAATATTTTGTGATGGAAAATGGTGGTTAAAGTTAGCAGGTTAAGATATATTATTGCTTGACTTTTTGTGAATGTGAAATGATACAACGTAAAATCACACGTGTAGAAGACAAGTTCTATTTCTTTTGGTTTAGGTAAGATGGAAATATAACCTAATTAGTAAAGGCTTTAGAGCCATTTTGGAATAAGGTTTGTTATTTGTTATGTTATATCATGTCTGCGCATAATTCAAAATCAACCTGACAAAATATTCTTTATGAAAAACATTATTAGGGTTCAATACTTGAAAAGTAGAAACGGAATCCTTATAAGATCGTCATTTTTTGTCCGTCTGTCACAAAGACCTTTTTTTGCAACCTCTAGGTAATGATAACCATCAAATCTGTACCAATTACCTACCAACAAAACCAAATAACAGTAATAATTAACCACAAACCTTATTTTATTCCTCTATTTAAATCAAAAGCAGCACTTTCGAAACGTGAATCGATACTCACGATTAAATCGTATTATTAACAATCGAGTAAATAGTTCTCGGTATCTGTAGAACGGTGTTCCGGTGAAACAATCTACTTGTATCATCGGTTGCTAGATTCTATCGGCTCGTGCCACTTGTGTAAGATAGTGATGTCAATGATTTATTGCTGGTTGTTTAGTCGATGTTTGGGGCACGTGTATCGACTCGACTATCGATAGATTTAAACTTCATGCAAACTAAGGGTCAGATGTTGAATAATAGGGCTGTGTGGTAATGAGGTAAGGAATTCAAATTATTAAAATTGTTTTAGAAATAATATTTGCCTTGGCGTTAAATAAATCCGCTTTGAGTGAGCGTGGTGATGAATGCTCGTGCCTTCTTTGTTTATGAAGTGACATTTGCCCTGAGGGACTTATATTAGGTTGGTATTATTAAAAAAAAATGAATAACGAATAGTCCTTTAAACCTGAGATATTCTTTTAAAGTTCGTCGTGACCAAATAATAAAATGACAAATGAGAATGTAATGCATGGTCACAGTCAAGTTTTTCATGGAATAGGTAAATTAGTTCGTTGTTTTGTTAGCATTTGTTTTTTGTTAATGTTTTATTGGCTGTCTGTACTGTTATCAAAGAGATTTCAAAGTGTCACATTTTGAATACCTACCTATTTGTTCAGCTACTTCTTAATCATTATTGTGAATCTTAATCAAAATGAACAGAACTGAACATTACAAAACAATAAATAAATAAACAACTTTATCGACATACACGCGCACATCCCTCTGTTGGCACGAGTAGCGGTCGCGTGCCGGCGCGCCCTCTCGCGGTCGATTGAAGAAAGTGCGCCGACACTCGACGCGGGACGTACCGCGGATTGCTATCTATGCGTTTTACTTTAATCGAGCTCTTTAGCCTTTAAGTAGTCGTTACTCAGTGGAAAACTACTGAATTAAGTCCATTAGAATTAGAGGAAAAACGACTAACTTGAGTGAATCTAGTCAAGTTTTAAAGAAAAACGATTGAAAGTAATGTTTGTTAAATGACTTTGAAGAATGATTTACCAAGCATGTTTAGGTTGGAAGAAAAACGATTAATTGACATGTCAGAATAAGTGATGAAATGATTGAATTGGAAAGTGGCATGTTAGGATTCTTCCATTTAACTGATTTAATTCGTCGGTAAACCGTCAGTGGGAGTAAGATTTAAGATTAATAAACCTATTATGTTTTTGTATAAATAAGTTTCAAATATTGACCATTTTGAGACACAGATGCATAGTCAAGGTACTTTAGAGACTAACGGCAACCCTGAACATACAAAATTACGAATTCGATTATTTTTTCATAATTTTTGAATTGTCCAGGAGTTTGTCAGAGAGTTAAAGCTCAATCCAAAATGTAGGTAGGTCTCTATGGAGAAGAACGCAAGAAACTCCACGGATACTCCTCTCAATCAAATTTTTACAAAATCCTAGTTACATTGTTCTTATTGCTTCTGTCAGTGAAAATAATGTAGGTGAAGAGCAATAAAAAACAATCGAATAAAACGTCAATTGAAACACTAAAACAGAAAATTGAAAATGGAACACTGCAATTGTTTTTTAATTTTTTGAAATAGTTCCAAGTTACTGAATCTAGAAATTCCCAAAAAGGAGTTCCAGTTTCAACTACTTCTCAAAGCTGCCAGCATGTACTGGTAAGTGGGTTTAATGTAGGATTAGTTAACACGCTCCGCTTCGTAAGGGAACCCTTGTTGTGAGCCTGGTATCCGATAGTTGCATTAGCGGTCTTGTTTGTTACTAGCTAATGATATGTATGGCTTGGTGGCGGTACCGTTAGAGGTGAAGATGAAGGCGGGTTAGGGTTTGATCTAGAATTAAGAAAGTGTTGGTTCAATTTAACGGATCGTTTTGTTTTCCAATAGGTTTGTTTACCAATCGAAGGTTTGGAAACGTCTGCCGTTTTTCAGATTGGAAAAGCTCAGGTGGAGATTTATTGGCGATTACTGGTTAGTGTGCAAATGTGGTGCTGTTCTTCAAAGGATGGGACTCTTGTTATCGTGGTCTGATGCCTGCACGCTATAGGAATTGATGGACGCTGCTGATGTCGTCAAACTTGTGGTTAAGTTTTGAGCCGTCACAATATACCTACTCGTAGATAGTTTTCGATTATCGCGATCATATTCTAATTGAATTTTAAATCGGTCAAAAATTCACCAATTCGCTGAGTTGAGATTGTGATTAGATTTTGAACGTTATTAGTTAGTAGAATTGGCTTTCAAGAAAATCCCATAATGTGACATTTGAACCTAAATAATATTTCTTATACTTAGTTTTACCTTTTTAATTTCTGCAATTATTGTCAACTTTTGTATCAATATCAGCAACGTTTTTGCAAACTTCATTTTTAAGAGTACCATTTAATTACAGCCTCAGTTCACTCGTAGCACATAGCTGATCGGTGTAGGTACTAGCTAGATATCGTATTATAACTGGTATAGTTATTAGCCGCACGGCTTTCATCCACAACTAGTCCGGTGGCAGAATTCATGGGCCTTATACGGAGCACGCGGATATGCCGGCCGGAGGTGACCATGGTATAACGAAGTTAATGGTATAAGTAGCTGGACGATTTTTAGTTGTGTTTTAAGTAATTTATATAATGTCATTTGTAATTTTTATAAGCCAAGACTCAGCTCGTACCAGGATTTTTGAATGATGTTGAAATCAAAATAGTTTTAGCTAGTTAGAAATGTTGTTTTCATGTTTTGGTAAAAAAATATTTTCAATTACAGTTCTGTTTTTCCGGATTCAGAATAAGTTGATTAAAGCAGATAATATAATTTTAATGAACACTTGCAGTCCGTATAGGTTCGAATGACAAATTGGTGTCATAATTTTTAATTATGCAGCGATGATAATTTTTTTTGAGCATGACAAGGTCACCTCTCCAACTGCAAGACAAACGTCCTTGCGATCAAGTCCCCACCGTCTGGTCCCCCTACAAAATTACAAGTCCATATCTCGGGGCGGTGTGCGACAACGACAAGATAGCTCATGCGTTTGTTTGTACCATTGAATATACATGAGGCTTGCTTTATTTGCGGAGCTACGCTGTCCTACTACGCATTAGTGTCGGTTCGCGCATTGTATATTGTAAGCGAATTGTTTCGGGAGCGAATTTGTAAAGAGATTGCTGCGAGATTAAGGTAATGAGATGGCGATATGTTGTTTTTCCTTCTTTTATTAGATATTTGGTTCCAAAAAGCTTGCATATGGTTTAGCTGAGTGTTTAAGAAGAGTGTTCGGTAAGTTGTTTAACTAAAAGACTGTAGTAATTTTAGCCATTGATAACAATATTTATCTTAATTTATCTAAAGCGAAAGGTCACTCACTCGCTCATCATGAATTGTCGAAAACCGTTTATCGTATAAAGATTAAATTTGGTCGGGATGTAGTTCATAGTTAGAAAGGATTTTTCAAAATTTACTCAATAAGAGGATGAAACGGTGGTCCAAAGTTTGTATGGAGAAATCAACTTTGACGCGGACGAAGTCGCCGGCAGAAGCTAGTACATAATATTTCGGGCAAACTATAAAAATATTCATAAAAAACAACACATTAATAAAGTCACACCTTTTGCTATAGCCACGTAGCTTTTCACCTCATACTAGTGGGGGATATTACAAATCACCTTTTACGGGTTAAACAGTCGATAAATCTGCTCAATACACCCACAGAGCGATACTATCGCACCTCTAGTGGCTTTGTGGTGTCTCAGACTCTAAACGAACTTGCCTTTGGCCACTTAGATTTAAGAACGATAATTATAACATTTTCAAAAGTGCGTTCTGATTTCTGGTTTAGTAGTAACGTCATGCTTTTTATGATTCATTCTTTATTTAAATGGTAGTCTGTGTGGCCAGTTTTAGATAAAGGAAATAGGTTGAATGAGTTCTTTTTTTGACATTGTTGTTTTTGTTGCCAGTATGGAAAAAGATAATTTAAGTTTTTTTTTAATACGTAAATGTTTCTATACGTTATAACTCGTGTCAAAGAAATGAATTTAAATAGCGGCACAGATCATGTCCTCTCTTTCGCTCGCTGTAGCGTTCGAGTGAAATAGCATGACAAATTCCTTTGTTTGGCCGCCATATTTATTTCGTTTCTTTAACGCCGCAAGTCATACCTATATTACAACTCAAAAAAAGCATCTACTACTGGTATATTTTAAAAGCAGTTAACTATAATAACTGTTCTTAGAAGCTTAATTTTCAGTACAGGATTCTCGCACTAAATAACGAGAAGCTGGATCGATAAATGGCGGTATTAACTCGGATGCTAGTGTTGAAATTATAGCGAGTTAACGAACTACTAATTGTGCCTCGTAAAAATAACCAACAAGCTCGTAACTGATATAATGACACGTCTACAGTTCAGCTCATTATTACCTACTAATAATAAATACTTACAATTTCTTGTAAAGTCCAACGGTTACCCTTCTGTCTTACCCTTTGGGGAACAGGACTGATGTTATTTACTTGTTTGTTTATTCATTTGAAGGGTTTGGTTGTCAAATCATAAAAATAGTTTTATTTTAGGTCTGCCTTTTGACAGGCAAGTAATAAATACTACATAAAAACACAAGAGATGATTTGAACTTCACAAATTCCGACGACGGATTACTAAAAGAAGGGGCTACAGATACCTATTTTATTTACATTCATAACTTTCCTCAGACGTCGACCAGACCACACTAAAACAACCGTGGCGTCGTGCGCGCACCCAGTAATTTGTATAACATGTAAAAAGCCGCGCTACGCGGGCGCAAGTAAATAATGACATCTATAACGCGTTGGGAGCAACAATCATGTAGGTTTCCTTTTACAGAGCCATCGACATCCGGCCGGTAAACGGACCGGTCAGGGTTGCCACGTCAAAACGGCTATTAGACCTGTGTTGCCATAGGAAAAGTGTTTTGAAGCGGATAGAGGTTTAGTGGGAAATATTTCTGAAGCTTTTATTTGAAGATGTTTTGACTGAATGGATATTTTCGCTTGTTTCTTGGCATCTGAATTGTACGTTACTTAAAATTTATAGTGAATCTTCAACTATTATAATATAAATATAATATAATATTCTTTATTTCACAAAAAAAAAAGCCAAACACATTACAATGTTTTTAAAACTGAGAACATAATGAAAGGATAATTTCTAGGTCATAAAAATTTGGGTACTCTGTCTCGTAAACTGTGTTTTAGGGGTCAAAATCATGATGGCGTACTCAGTAAACGTTAAACCACCTAACTCAGCTTTACACCGTCAATATTTTCTAATACCAACACAATACATAACTGTTGCTTCTTCATCAAATCTTAAATCTGATAGTCCAGGAGCCCAACCCTGCGACCGATCGGATCGCAACGATCTCTCTTTAATTATATTGTTACGGCGGCCGACCGGGAGGTCGTGAGGTTATACCAAATAGATTATCTTTAGATGAGGCCGGCTGCCGCTTGTGAATAGTCCCCTTTCATATCTCTTCTATCGAATTCTTTTTCTACCCGCGGGTCATTATCGTTACTGAGTGGATCACAAGACACTCTGATTGCTTTTTGTAATTTGGACCATTGAAAGTTTGAATTATTTTTGAGAATTCTTATTGTGGTGTTGGCACGGTACTCTCTGGTCAGTGATCGATATTTTTTATGTCGTGAATGTTGGTTGATTGTCTGTGCTCCAGTTTTGAAGTTTGTGTTATTTGTTCTGCTTGATATTTTTGTTACGCTGTGATTTTTTTGGACATATCTTTGCTATGATCTTTGGAATGAAAAACTGAAATGACTTTTGATCAACTTTTGGTTTGAACTGGACTGAATTTATATTTATAACAGTTTATAAATATACAGCGTTTGCCTGCGACTTTGCGCGGGTTAAAGTTGATATCTCCTAACACACTTTGGACTCCCGTTTCATCCTCTTAGGGTGCGAATTTTATAAAATCCTTTCTTTACGTATGTGCGAAATTCGAACGAAATTTCAGCGCTATCCGTTCAGTAGTGTGAGCTGTGCGTTGATTGGTCAGTCAGTCAGTAACTGTTGCCATTAATAAAAATATAAAAAAATACCATCAATCTTATATTTCGTATACAACCTTAGTTTTTTCGAAAACCTGAATAGAAGATTTCAGGGTTATTCCCATAGTAAAAGTTGTTCATAATGATGAGTACAATGACCGCTTTCAGAATTTTAGTAAACAAAGAATGACGTTGCATAAATAAATTTGCATAATAGCGAAGTTTTATGACCTGAAATAGATATTCATTGACATATAGACTATAAACATATTGAGACAACATCGCGGTAAATAATAGGACGTATTTATAAAAATCTGCTACCAACAGATGTTCTTAATGATTACGCAAATGTCAAACGACATCAGTATTTTATAACGAAACATGTTATTCTTGCGGTTGACATGACAAAAAGAATATAAACACAAAGATTAATAAATTACTTCTGATGAATATCAACGCAAAATAATAGGTACATGATAGAAGGAAGTGGACCCGTTCGTTGGTTCACATATCTGTTTTGCGTAAGAACGGATGTTGGATCAAATATTTGGACCAATGTTTTTGATGGCTACGATGTTTGTAACACATGTTGTTTGATGATCTAGTTCAACATTTGCCAAATTGCTAAGATTTTCTAAAGATAATAAACATAGGCGGCGCCATTAGTGAAATCTGACGGCTTGACGTCATAGGCGCAGTACATAACACATACACACAAACACGTGAGAACCATTACCCTCCTTTTGACCAACCGAAAATGTTTTTTTTTTGTCACAAATAAATAACTCGGCAGCTGGGCTAATGACATCGCATATTTTATATCGTGGTTATAAAAAGTGTATGACCGCACATTCCATGGTTTGCATAGCTGTTACAAAATCGCTGCGCAAACGCACCTGCCGTACAATTACGAGTGGCGACACGCACGCGACGACGATGTAAAAACGTACTAATTTCGGGCTTTCTTTGGTCGTTTGGATGATTTAGTTTTTAGTAGTGTGGGTTTGAGAGTTCCACTTTGAAATGTTGGTTAAAGAGTTGATGTGATTATTGTTATCAAGTACACAAATGTTTTTGAGAGCCAGATGGCTTTGCGGGATTGAAAAAATTCTCAAGTTTATGTACCTAACACATTAAACGGTATTTTTGAAGTGAAAACTTCTTTAGCGGCGTTGAGCACTTTTTCTGTAATGGGTATAAAATCTTAAACTCGCGTCAGGACACGTGACCTGATCGAAAAAGCGTAAGACGGATGGAGAGTAGACAGCTATCCCCTCTCTACGGCGCGGCGAAAATGTATGCCTGGGCCTACTGTTTCGTTTAGGCAGCGCAGGGCGCTTGCGCGAATGTTCGTGTATAACTTTTTAATGTAAAATAATTGTAATAGTTTTAAAGTGTTAAATTTTTAATGTAATATAAATTGTCATGTTTGTGTACGATAGCGCAATAAATGAATATTGTATTCTACCACATAAATGATAGTACTTTTATACTGATAAAGCAATTGGTGCAAAATTATTCCCTAACCATTCCAAAATATCAAACATGCTCAACGTTAATAATCAAGTTTTCACTTCTGCCGGCACTCCCGGAGTGCAACCCGTCTTTTTTTTTTAATCAATTTTAGTTTACGATCTATTATTAAATACGAAATCTCTAAAATTACTTGACCTGTGACTTAAACATTGAAAGACTACCTAAAATAAGGCTGGTTGATACGTCAGTTAAGAATGGATTTTACGACAGGGCCGGACTAAGGGGATCTTTGACATCCTCGTGGCCGAAGTCTAAGTATAATATAAAAGTATGTCCTCAGTCTTAATAATTAACCTCATTCACTTACATCATAAATGTACCGTGATCAGATGTTTTTAAGGCGTGGCCTTAACAAAAGATGAGGTCGCTCCGCTAGCCTTTTGAAGTGCTTAAAGAGTAATCCATTATTCAAATACATCATATTGCCACGAGCCAAAATAACTCATATTTAAACGTATTGATTTACAATTAATAGCCGCAAGGCTTAGACAATGCGACCTCGCGTGTTTCATTTGACATTTAGCCCGAACGACCTTTCGGGTTCTTTCGGCCAACGTCGGGTACACCTACGGCCAAAATTACTATTCAAAGTAGGTGGTATGTTGAACTATTTGTAAGGTTTTTATTAGATTAGCGGTACAGTCATGCGGACAAGCTTTAAATATTAATTATATTATTAGCTAAAAATATTTCACATACAAAGCGAAATATTCAAGCTGGTTTGAATATTTCGCTTTGTATGTGAAATATTTAAAAATATCACTGTTTAAACTGGTATATCGGGTTATCAAATGGATTCAATCAATCAACGCTCCCTATTAATTAAATATAAATGATTTACTTATTTGTAATTATCTTCAAGTCAAATTACAGACGCGGAAGGCTGGGCTGCTTACAAAATAAATAATTTGATATTATTTTTATTTTATCCTTTATGGCTCCAGAACATGCTGGCTGTTATAAAATGTATGGATACTTGTCGAAGCTTTCTGATACTCCATATATCTTTGTTATCCATGCTAAATGCATGGATAACAAAGTTTTCTATATATGGAAAAAGACTAATTCTCATATCACGATAGGCTTTAGGCATATTTCCACACTAATATTTAAATACGAATGGAACTGTCTGTTTGTAAGTTACCTGATCATGGCAAAAGCACTGAACGAATCATAATGAAATTTTACAAAAGCTCTAGTAAACTTTTTAATCCGCAACTTTGTCTCCGTCCGCGATAACCGACAACGGCAAAAGCTGGTTATTAATAAATAACAAGTTTCATATCGGTCTAAAACATATCTTTTCACAGGTACTACAATGTACCGGCCGTCCCACACCACTCCCACGTGTCCAAACTAGATCTTCAATTGTTGGCTGCACCACTTTTTGCTCGGAGAAATCCTGGTATTTATTGGCCAGAGGGCTTACGATAAAGTTTTTGTGCCAGTCGGTATTAGGGGCTAATGAAGTGCTAAGTAACTGTCGGTCTACATATGTATGTGAAGATTGATGAGCAAGAACATAATTAAGGTGTGTTAGGTTTTTTTTTAAGGGTTTGTTAGAGCGTAGGTAAGTATTTAGAAATATTTTTTTTACTTACTATCTTTTGCTTACGACTTCGTTGGCGTCAATTGATTCCTAAGAAAAGTGACTATTCATTTAATTATAAAGTATGACCTATAGAAGTCAGAAATAACGTAGCTTCCTATTAACGAAAAAAATCGGAATCGGAGTAGAAGTTCCAGAGATTAGCGTGTTCAAACAAACAAAAAATTCTTCAGCTTTATAATGTTGCTACACTGGAGTGGAGAACTTGCGAGCGAGGTTAGTTATTCAGTAGTATTTTGTAAAGATGGGTCCACATCAACACTGGTAGCCACCGTCTTAAATACTACTGCTTTATCTGACCACCCCCGCATGTTGTCTGCTCCGGTGTTACCGGTCTTCAAGACCTAACTTACTTATCATTTTAAACCTCTTGAATATTGTCTAATGTAAAACGGTTATTTATAAAGGAAGCTTGCTATTCAGCAGCTTTTATACGTCATCAGCCTCCTAGCCTTTTCCCAATTATGTTGGGGTCGGCTCCCAGTCTAACCGGATGCTGCTGAATCCCACTGTTTTACATGGAGTGACTGCCTATCTGACCTCCACAACCCAGTAACTGGGTAATACGATACGCCTTGGTAAGAATAATGTAACCAGGATTTTGTAAAAACCTAATTTAAAAGAGTGGCGTGGAGTTTCTTGCTCGTTCTTTTCCATAGAGGCCTACCTCCGTTTTGGAACGAGCAATTAGCTTCAACTTTCGGACTAACTGACTGTCTCCTTGACAATTCAAAAGTGCCTGTAAATGGTCTAATTCAAATAAATGTTTTGACTTTGACTTTAAGACTGGTAGACAGATTTTTAGGCTTTTGAGTCGTGATGGCCCAGTGGTTAAGGCGCTCGCCTCTCATGCATGAGGTTGTGGGTTCAAATCCGGGCAAGTACCAATGTGAATTTTACAATTCATATGTACTTCCTAAAGTTTATCTTGGACATCATTGGCATAGGTGAAGGAAAACATCGTGAGGAAACCTGGACTACTGTTCCACTCAAACCATGTCAGAGGCCCTTGAGGCGGTTTAGAAACTCTGACACTAGGGTGTGTAGGGTCGTAAGGCCTTACTACCCACACGATAAGAAGAAGGCTTTTGAAGATCTGTAACGTCTGTCAAAGAAACAGCAGCAGCTTTTATCCGTCATTGTTCTCAATATTTTTGAGACTTGTAGATTATGACTAATGTAGATTAATCAAGTTTTCCTCAATTATGTAAAAGAAACCGGCTGATAATTCATACAGCTGGCCGTAATTCAAGGATCAATGACTTTCAATATTTTCTTTTAAAATTAATGGTTTTTATTCATGTTCTAGAATATTTTTAAAAACATTTCTTTACGTTTCTGCTACTTTACTATCTAAAAATATGTCGTAAAGATAATTAAACAAGACTAGTTAATTAAATGATTTGTGATTAATAAATTAAAATTATCTCGCGAAATGTCTTGATCCGTTTAAATGGCTTCCTACTATGTCAGATAATTTCTCTTATAAATAAATAATCAGTGTACGTCAATATATTTTATTATGTATTTAAAAAGACAGCGATTTGCGTTTGGTAATTAAAAAATAATGTTTTTAGGTAAAAGTTGCTCTTCTTTTACATATTTGCGCTCAATAAATTATAACTTTATTAGTCAGTAAGTCAGTAGGCATGATAATGTTTAAATAGAGAGCAGAAGATTTTGTCTGTTTGTTTGTTTGCTAATAATTGGTAAGTTATAATTAATTTCACGTATTATGTTCCTAATTTATCAAATATCGAAGTTGAAAGTAATGTGTTTTTCCATCTGGGAACTTTGTTACGGATATATAATAATATATTTTTTTACATGTGATGGTTTTGCTCTTGACGCTAGTCTAGGTCAGAGGTGACAGACATAAAGTCAACGATTTAGTGAGCTTACCCAGAAGAAGCTTATTCACACTAACTTTGAAATAATATAGCGTTCCTTCGAACCGAATTAAAAACACATAAAATAAATTCCAAGATAAACACTTTTGAGAATTCAGTCACACGATCATAATCAATCGATCATTATCATAAAATTAGCACATTAATAGGTAAGATAGGCACAGAAAATTGCGCGTGAGTGATCTCCGGATCTCTGGTAGGAAGCGGCATCCTCCATATATCATGTGGCCGGTATGTCGGCGGAAGGAAAGCTAATCTATTAACATACTGTCATTAAGGCTGTTGTGTTAAATTTTAGCTTTTTCTTTAGAGATTAATAGCTTTGTTCTTTGTACGTTTCATAGGATATGCATGCTATGGCATAGAAAGACAGTATTAATTGCGTTGCCCGACATTACATGGAGGAACATGTCGGTTGCCCGACAGTTTCCGCAAGTTTTGTGTTGAGGACGCCTAACTTGACTATGATGTGGTCTCGGATAAATGAAAGATGAGCAGTATGTTTGGACTATTATGAGATGATCATGTGAATGTCGTGTTTATACCTATATTTTTCATAAACTAATGAAATTGGTAAATGCCCATTATATTTGAAAGGAGAACAAATTGTTAAAATCGAAAGTTCGAAAGACTCACCGCGGCCCTGGAACACAAAGGGCATTAGGAACACCCATGGGTTTAAGACAGTAAGAGTCTGATACTCCCTTCCGCTCCGTCCAGAGCGAAAGAAGTCATTTGATGATTTCCCATCCTTAAAAATAGCGTCCCATGGTGGTTGCTCCGGAAATAATGGACAATATTCTCTTAATAAGCGCCATAATATATTTAATCTGAATTTCAAAAACGGTATTATTTAAAAAACTGTGCTCAAGTCTATGAAAATAACTGCTTGGTTACCTACCGCGATGATTCATATTATACAGAAGGAGTGGCGTCATGCAAACTTTTTGCTACCGCCATTTTCAATCATCACCTAATCGATCATCAGTCAAAGCTTGACGACCTGTCCAAATATTATGAATTAAAAAGAAAAACTTCAGTTAATAAAAAAGTGTATAACCGATAGTTGGGCACCGTTATAGTTAGTAATGGCGGCATGTCCGATCTGCGCAGGCGCGGGCCGCGGGCAAGCGGCGCGTGCGCTGGCCGCGGTTTGCAACAAATATGGTATAATGGGAATAAGTTAGAAGTATCCGTTTGTTTGTTTCTTTGATGGGATTGACGGAGAAAGGTGTTTGTAGGGTGTTCGTGATTCTGCGCGTGAATTGAATTGAGAAGATTTTAAATTCATAGCATTGTTAGCTATAAACTCAATACCTTAAAGTTCTTTATGAAGAATTGAAAAAATAAAAACTGATTTAACCTTATCTTGATCGTTGCCTTAGCACTTTAACTATAACTTTAAATATAAATGTTTTGCTACCTTCAGAAATGACTCTCTTTTAATATACAGGGTGTTTGGCGCATGGACCGACAAAAATTTTTGGGGGTTTGGTGTGGCCATGTACTTGTTTTCACCCTTAGACCCAATGTCCTATATGTCACTGTATTCGAGAAACGATTTTTTTTGTTTTTTTTTTAAATTACCAGAACTATCACCTTTAAAACGTTATAACTTTATAGTCTGTAGTTGTATTTACACCAAATCACTTTTATTGCGTTCTCTGGTGTATTATTATTCTAAATAAAACATAAATTCATAGCACTACATGTAAAAAAATACTTGTCAAGCTTCCAAACTCTTAAAAATGAAATAATGTATGAAAAATTACAAATTCAAAATTAATTATAAAAAAAAGTCAAAGCTTTTTTGAACTTCACTAGTACATGGCCTCACCAAACCCCCAAAAATTTTTGTCGGTCCATGCGCCAAACACCCTGTATAATATATACAAAATTAACATGATAATTCTTTTTAGCCCTACTCCTGCCCGTGAATTCGTCCGCGCAGAAATTAAGTACCTAACAATAAACCATAATATCTAAAAATAGAAAGATTTTATGATCGGATCTGTACCTTCAATGTACTTAGTACTTCTACTTATATAATATTAGTTTGCAATATAAATCTCACAAATTATTGAATTATATTTTATAAGACTTAAGCTGCAAAGCAGTTGTAATAAAATTGAATCACCATTTTAGTTATAAGACATTTTATATTTCTTGTTCCATAACTAGCCTACCACGGCCTAACGCACAAATATTGTAGTATTGAAACGTCTCATTCTGGCCTACTACACCGGGGATCGCGAACCTTTATTGGTAAAAGTGTTATTTAAAAAAAAATGAGGCTTTTATGTGCCCTCAGAGATGAGGCTTAGAGATATAAAATATTAATAATAATAGCCTATAATCGTTCTACTGCAGGGCAACGGCTTCTTCTCGTACAGAAGACAAAGGAAGAAGGCACGAGCATTGATCACCGCGCTTGCTTAATGCGAATTGGCGATTTTAGGCTTTTAATATAAGTCCAGATTTCTTGACGATGTTTTCCTTCACCGATGTCAGTGATGTTCAAGATAAACTTAGAAAGTATGAAATTGAGATATAGGTACCTATTGAAGAAGAATAAAACTAGATGCTATTAACTTATAACTCATATATATACTGTACTCATTTATAACTAATAATAATAATAATTTATATCATAAAGTTATGGTTTGGTATTTTATGTTTGTTTAAATAAAAGAAAAGTTCAGTATTATTTCTGCAGTTGCAAATTAGATTAATTATTTTCATGCCCGATATATATTGGCGCGTGCCACCTCTGGCACGCGTGCCAATGGTTCACTATTCCTGTACTACACCATCGTCGATATACATAGAAAACTGTAGGTATATAGATTGGTGCATAGCAAACTGTTACTGCCAATTTATTTACTTTCTACGCGGACCGGCGGCCGACCGGACCTTTGATTTCACTAGCGATACAGTTCGGTTATTCTCAGGTATATTGTTATTATAGATATAGGTCGTCATAAATAGATTAGTTCTGAAATTTCCAGGTAAAACGTTAATTCAAATATCTGTCTTACCTCTTCGAAAATGAAGTGCAGTTTCCTTATTGTTTAAAAAATCAAGTTATATCTTTGGCTCCTAAAATGAATAGAATGTGAGTATGTGTGGTAAGAGCAGTTAAGACTAGAAGCATTTTAAAATTTCTATGAGATCGATAACAGCGATTCCTAAGTTAAAGTTAAAGCATTTATTTTAATTAAATCAGGCACTTTCAAATTATCAAGGAGTCGGTCAGTTAGTCAGAAAGTTGAAGCTCGTTTCAAAATGTAGGTAGATCTATATGGAGAAGAACGAGCAAGAAACTCCACAGACACTCTTTTCTATACATTTTTACAAGAGAACATGCACAGACATTTCGTCTCTAATTCCGAAAACAAAAGAAAGCGCAATCCTATAATTTACAATCCAAGCAAAACCTTTCACTTTGCGACGAAAATAAGAGCTATAATCTATATAACAAGGCGGCCAGAGCCATGAATCTGTGAAACGCGGCAAATCACCATTATCTGAGGGTGTACAACCATCTTAGCCGCGCCGCTTAGCTTAGCTATGTCATTTGGTTCACTGCTTGACATTTTGCCTGTCATTTCCCTTTGTGGGTGGCGCGAAGTATATAAGCTTATGTAAAGATTGTGGAGTATGTATATATAATTTCCGTTGGCTGTTTATTTTGTTTGTAGTTATTGGTGATATTGTTATAAAACGCGAGGCATGTTGCCAATACGATGGCTTCAGGAAAACCCGAGGACGAGAGTTGAACTCGCGACATGCAGTGCAGCAGTCAATCAGTGGGTAAGCACCCATTGCGCCCACCGTTATTGGCTAGTTTTTTTGCTTAGTTTACTTTATAATTTTCTTAAATCTACACTAATAATATTACAAAGAGGAAAAAATTGTATTTTTATTTGTTTGTTGGTTTGTAATGGATAAACTCAAAAACTACTGGACCGATTTTAAAAATTCTTTCACCATTAGAAAGCTACTTTACCTGCGAGTAACATAGGCTATATTTTATTTTATTTTTCGGACGAAGTCGCGGGCAAAAGCTAGTATTATATAAAACCGCTACTGACTGACTGAGCCATCAACACACAGCTCTAATCACAGAACGGATTGCGTTGAAATTTGGTACACAGATAGTTGTTATGACGTAGGGATGCTCTATGAAAGGATTTTCCGTAATTCCATTGGGGATGAAATGGGAGTCCAAAGTTTGTATGGAGAAATCAAATTGACGCGGACGAAGTCGCGGGCAGAAGCTAGTCGTTCAATAAAACATAAACAAAATACCTACACGCAATTAGAACAGTCACTACCTATATATTTCAGTTCAATTTCTAATAAATATAATAAGTACATGCTACGTAAAGGCAGTAGCGAAGAAAATCAAGTCAACTATAATTTATGATTTTCCAGCTCATACAAGACCCGGCCATAGCTAGGAGGTATCTTAGTAATCAGGCAAATACATGTAAAAGTATGTAAATTGTACCCGAGATTATTGTATCAAATTGCTGGTTGATGTATATAATGTGGTGTAGTATATAATTAAGCTACATCGTAGTACATGACTCGTGGAGTTTGTTAGTTTTTATGAGTGATCTATAGTGTTGAATCTAATTAGGAATGATCAAGAATGATTAGTACAGAGTCGTTTTTTTTTCTTTTTTCTGTGGGGAAATCCTCGCGACTCATACCCCGCGGGCCTTCTTACTACCGTGAGTTGGGAGCCACCGCCACCCGCTCCTCCGAAAGTCGCTAGCTCTAATTGAAACGACAAAATAGTACCTTCTCTAATTCATAGTGAAACGAATTCTTTACAGTCAGTACAGTGAAGGTAATTTTGCAATTATGATATTTGAATGTCGTATTATTATAAGCAGGGTGAATCTTATTTAGTTGCTTATCTATATTCTTAAACTCTTCAAACAAGAAATTATATCGAACCAAACATAACATTGCAATATTCCTATCTATAATAATATGTATCAAGCGTTCGTTATATATTTTCGAAAGAATTTTAATACTGTAATAATACTAATGAATACCTAACTAATCTAGACTTGACATCACTCTAATATACGAAGACGGGGTTTGAAATTTCCACGAATGTCGATCCCTAATATATCGCCAGTCGATCGAATGAATATTGGATTTCAACTTGGAATGTCGCATTTTCCGAGCTAACTATCTCTCAATCTAATTTAAACTGTGCTTGTAAGAAAATGCAAATGCGCTGTGATCAATGATCGGGGAACTAGAGGAGCAAGCTATAGGTTGCGTCAGCTTGGGCTACAGACGCGTAAAGGTAGAAACAAGGAACTGTCTTATTCTAAAACGTACAAACATCACAAAAAATAATTTAAAAAACCCCCTACAGCGGTCATCTTATATCGATTTTTATCAAACATAAGCTAAGAGCACACCCGACCAATTCACCTTTCAAAAATAAAAAAATACAAAATCAAAATCAGTTCATCCGTTTGGGACCTACGATGCCACAGACAGACACGTCAAACTTATAACATCGTCCTTTTTGCTTCGGGCTTAAATAGCAGCTGTAGTAGCTGTATCTTCACAGATAAAAGCGAAGGCAGTTGATGTCAGTTAAATATTAAACAGCCTACCAGAAGGCCAATTCTACTAATTAAAAACGATCAGAATCTCGTAGCAATCACATCTCAGTGACAATCAATGTAAATAATGTATGTAAATTAGAGACATTTTTGTCAGACTGAGACTAAGATTAGATTGCGACCGTTCCTAAAACTAAGTAGAAACTTAAATGAAAGCAGCATCTTGTCTTATTAAGACGATGCGTCCCCAACGGTTGCGTGAGTCCCTTTTTGGGTTCCGTATTATAATTGTATCTGTATCTAATCAAAATCACAATTAACTCAAGAGGTACTTACAACCAATGGGAGAACGGTATGCAAATAGATAAGTATCTCAATATTATAGGAGCAATCGTAACGGTGGCCGAGTGGCCAGATGGATGGCATCTGTTGATAGTCTGCGATAGAGGTCTGATGATGATCGCATGAAGATTGAGACTAATGTGAGATATCTCACACTACTCTTTAATCTTTATGAGAGTAATAAAGTGAGTAATTAAAATATTCAATTTGGTTCGAAGAATTTCGTGAAGAGATATTTATCTTGAATATCTTTGAAAGATAGGTAGAAATCTACCTATATTTTGAGTATATTCATGATCATGCCTAAGGCATTAAGTCCGCCTTTGTACCTTTTTGTTGCATAAAGTTTTAATAAATAATAAATAGATCATAGACCATTTACTCCAGAACTACATGTAAAGCTTAATGTTCCTTCTTAAAAATTGTATGCTTTCCGTTACAGTGAAATTACTCTTTAAGACTAAAATTTTCTGTAATGGCATTTTTTTTCTTAAGTCTTGGAATTACGTCTCTTGTAAATATTTAAGTTTAATTAAAAAACGATCAAAATGTTTCAAGTTTTTGGACTTATGATAAACAGCGTGGTTTGAGGACTGCCTAATATTGTACCTTATTTAATTTTAATGATGATTTTTTCTTGGACCAAGCAGAGTTTGGGTTTCAATCTTCAAAGCTTGAGCTTTCAAAGTAAATCTAGCAACAAAACCACTAATTCATTAAGATGACCATGGGGATACGGAAGACAGTCACCAACTAAATACGATACCTACACTATACATACCTACATAAATTTAGTGAAAGGCGGACAATATATTTATCTGGCATCGTTATCATTGACGCAGGTTCGAGTCCCAGTAGTGGAGGTTTGAATAATGAGTGTGGTCTAGAGATAAACTCGTTTTGTCGACGACAGATGTCACTGCGCGACTTCGACAAATGATAGCGCCTAAAGCTTCGCTGTTTTACATAACGTAGTTGCTACTGGTAGCTTGTTGTTGCTTCACGTGGTAGGAACTAGCTTTGATTTGCGGTTTTGCTTGGCTGATTGCTTTTTGTTTCTTTATCTAGGTTGGCTTTGGTAATGTCTACTGTCTTTTGTTTTGAAGTGATTTACATATATTCCAGAAGGACAATACCCTTTATTAAAAACGTTTGTAATCTTGTCGCAATCATTGACAGCCAATGTGATAATCTTGTCAAAATTGTACCTAGGTAAATTAGAGATACTTTTGACTGACTGCAATTAGAATTCGAACGTTTTTAAAGATTCGGTTATTAACACTTTTTAAGTAATATTTGCGTGAGGTATGATAATAATATAAATGAAAACATACTTTAATTAATAATTAGGTTTTGCGGCGATACGCCGCTTGACCATTTCATTATCTAAGTTGATGATATCACAGCGGTCAGGAAAAATAATCTGGATGAATGGATGGATGTGAAAATGGAGGACTAGTAGAAGACGTAGACAAATTAATTTTATAAATATCAAGGGTCTTTAAAACTTTAATGGGAAAGGCGATTACCGCATGGCACCGCGCACGTCGCTTCACCGCCTACCGCGGCTTTGCGCGGTGCCGTGCTTTAATCGCCTTACTATTAATTAATAACAATAGTATTTGATGTCGAAAAACCGGAAACTATTATGGCAAGGCTATATATCATGATATGAATATGAATTTTATTTGTTACCACCAGTAAGGACGAGGAAGAGATTAATTTTAGGAAATACTTCCTATGACAACGGTCTGCTTTTCGCAAGGATATAGAATATTACTAAGAGTCATCGCCGATTTAAATTTTATTAAAACTTAAGAATGTTAAGTCATAAATATTGGAAATGAATTTAAAACCACAGGAGTTTAAAGGGTCGAAAGCAATAATTAAAGAACACAATATAAAAGATGGTATCTTTGAAAAAGTAAAATTAGTTAACCTAATAAAGAACAAGACGTAATCAGATAGATTTTAATTAATTTCACTCTGACAAGACTACGTATACATAATATATTAAAAAGTGAAAATCTTGTTTTATTTAAAACATTAACGCTAAAGCATGTTAAAATTATAATTCTGATACGCAAAAGATAAAACTGGAACTACAAGTAACTTACTTCTGAGGTAACTTGCATATTATTTGAATAAACCAAGTTTATGTAATAATATCTATGTCAACTTTAGTTATGGCATCGTTGGCGATTTTGATACAAATAATATTTTCACTAGGGAAGAAAGAGAAGGAAAAACAAATGGTTATAAGTCAAAGTGAGATGCAAAATCTAGTGAAGGAAGTTAAGCCAGAAAGGGTTATGGAGCAACTGGTTAGAACAAGGCTTTTATGAAAAAAGAGGATAAGAAAAATAGAAAAAAGTAATAACACGTTATTAAAAGTATAATAAAAATAATAAAAATATGCATCTTGAAAGAGTTTTAAAGTGAACAATTAAACAACACAAGTATCTGTTAATTATAGTTTTAAAATGAGTGTAAAAAAAGACTTAACAAAACAATTTTTCAAAGAATATTACCTTTTTACATTACTTTAGTTATTAACAAGAAATAAAACGTTAATAATGACAGTTATTATTCGTACGAAACGAGGAGTAAATTGTATGCGTCGACAATATTCATTCATGTAAACTAAAACTAAGTGTAGTTTTTCTCTTTTCATGGTTATAAAGTTTTAATAAAACTTATAGTGAAGTTTCGCCATATACTTACTTACTTGAAATTGTATAAAGACTGGAAGATAGTTTAAAGTCGAGCCTTCCATAAAACCCATTCCATCATCGGAGATCTCCGAAATAAATGGATCTTTATCCGAAAAAGGGATAAAAACAAAAGAGAAACAGCACAAATTGCTAAACCTGCCAATCACTTTAATAATGTCAATAAGGTTTCTTCCGTTAAAGCAAACTAAGCGGTTAAAAGTAACACGGTTTACCCGGTAATCGAACCCCACAATGAGATAAAACTGTATCATGAAATAGCACCGGACAATCGCGGTCGTTACTGCATTATGACTTGACATGCCAACAATACTTAGATGAATGTAAAAGAGACTTTATTATAGTGTCATAAGGCTCTTGTTGACCGCACGTAAAGTATAGCAGTACTTTCGAAAGACCACGGGCGACGTCATGATAGGGTTGGTGGTTATTGGAAAATAGAAAATTTATGAACTAGTCATAATTCTATGTTTAGATGTATCTCCAAACGTCTAAGCAGTATCTAATACGTTCACTGTTTGAGAACATCGATTTTATGATTTCATTTATTCAAAAGGCAACTCTAGATTAAAATGAATTGTCGATTTGCATATGAAACCATCCTCAATGATAATGTCAATGAAAAGAAAATTAGCATGATAAATCTCTATCACTTGTATAATTTATTACTCATCTGAGGATCATAAATAACCCATACACGGCAGCCCTGCTCCAAGTTGACATTCCTAGATTGAAAGGTCGCAAACTGGTCCGGCTATTACCACAACCATTACTGGCGGACGCCGGCAGTGGTCGCGTAGATTGCCGACCATTCCTGCCATCTGCGACCATCTGCCGGGATTACCACGGTATTACCGCCGCCAGATTACGGCGTATTATGCCCGCACGCGTCCTCTACGTTTCCGTTTGAAAGTCGCGGTAATTCTGATTGGTCAGCGTGAAATGATCGTCTGTCGGTATGCGATCGGTGCCATTAATGAGTTTTGTAAGTCATTTTTCACTGTCAATACTTAGGTTTCTGTTAGAATCTATAAGGTTTATATGGTTTCTAATCAGTTTCTGAGCAAGAATTGATGGAAACAATTTCATTGATATTTCTTTATGAGCATCATTTGGTATTGGAGGACAGCGAGTTTTGGTCGTGCAATAATAAAATACAAAAGTTGTAGATAAACATAAACATTATGAGATGACTGACGACGTGTGGTCGTAGATATAACGATGCTTGTTTATTCTCTGTCACACTTACACGTGGGTGGTTCGCTATCTACATAGCACTAAATATCTTGTTCCACTGACAATACTCTGATTGATCTGTTACATCTCGTCTTACTATGGATCGTCAAGAATAACCTGAAGAGCAGATCTGGGACTAGACTTTAAATTGTATTTATCATTATTATCTGTATTTTATAGTATTCTTTTTACGTCCGCGACTTGTTGCATTGTTCTCACATTGTACCCGTAGATTCAACATGAAAGGTGTTACCTTTTGTAATGTTTTATTGATTTTAAAAAGAGTGTTCATAGAGTTTATTGGTTGTTCTTCTCCATAGACATTAACTGTTTGGATCGAGTAAATGGCTTCAACTTTCTGCCTGACTCCTTGACAGTTCAAAATTGACCGTAAATTGTTATTTGCAGCATGAAGTATTAATTTAAAAATGAATATAAGCATCAGCGGAGTTAAAAAATTAATAAAGATAAGAATTCGATTTTCAAATGACATTTCACCCTTCTGGGTGAGTACATCCAACGTGGTCAATATCAGAGCTGCATCTATCAGGAACGTTCTGTCCAAGATTATTCCACATTTAATACGTGATACAATTACCTAGTGCTCTGTCGGCCACATGTCCATCGGTGTCGCTTAAATCCGAAAGGAATTGCCCCGAGATGAAGGATGGCCGCCCTACGTGATGTCCGACCACCGGACGATTTAGAAAATTATTTTATAGCTTAGCAATCTTACAGGAATTTGATTTATAACGTCATATACGATGTAGTACATATAAGAAGCATTTAAAGATATAATTCCATGAAAAATGTTACCGGTATGAAAAAAGAATGTGTAAATAAAATTGTGTTTAAATAGTTTAAAGATTAGCTAAAAAAAGCTTGAGAAAAATAAAAGAAATTGCACGCCTTTAAGAAGAGCGGGCGGTAATAACGTTATAAATACCGTAGCATAAAGAAGTAGTTCTCAGTTAGCTTTTATGATTAGTGCCGTAAGAAATATAACGCTCTAGTGCATTCTACCTCTCTCTAGACCCCACAGACCAGTATTTTGTGATACTTCAACAAACAAAATGGTAAAAGCACAATATTGTTTTTAAATAAGTGTCTATAAAAATGCTTTCTTCTATAAATCTCTGTAAGCAAAACCTTTAAACGTATACAAGCAAGACTTAGAAAAACGATGGTTGCCTCTCGTCTCGGAGAAACTTACAAACGAGGGCTCCAACTCCCGAGATAGCATCTCCGTAGCCCGCTCCCAGCTCCTATCTCGGCATCTAGACGTCTCAATTTAAATACACGCCTTCCGAGACTCGATTGAGCTAAATTAAATGTTCTTACGTATATAGAAGCTTATTCTATACGCTATTAGCTTGGGAAGTCATTAGATGGGCTGCTCAATTTATGGCTGAATAACGCTTATGTGGTTAGCATCTGGGTGGTGGCATTTTACTCAGCAGTTTAGTTTTATTTTTCAAAGGGCATTAGATTTTCTCAAATGATGTTGTTTATTCACGCAATAATGAGATCATCTACATATGCTTCGCATTTATGGTCGGTGGAATGTAATTTGTACTCAGATTGTGTCGTAAAATTATAGCTACTTGTTGGTTATAACTATATTTTTAATTATCAATGTTTTCTAGTACATTTCGAATGACTTCTACTACTTTTTAATGCACCATAAGATTCCATCGCTACTTGATAATAACCGAGGTCGGGATCATATATCTTGAGATGCACAGAGGGGGGCAGCAGTTCCGTGGCTTCTCAAAGATTATTATTAGAGCCGATTATACTAGTCAAGTGTAGCACTGTAACACCGGGGTACTTTAATTACACTCCCTTTCATGGGCTTGCTGCGAGAGGAGCAATTCTATAAGGGATTTACGATCCAATATATTCGCAACATCAGCGTGAAAGTGGTAGGCGAATAACTATTACAGCAACGATAGAGCTTGTGGAGGTATAAAGTACTGAATTATTGTGAAATTAACGATCAAATAACAGATTTATGTAATAGCGTTACTGGTTGTAATTAATTGTTACATTTAATGCAATGTGCATTGTGCTTGGGAGCCTAGTCTTAACTCGAGATGAATTTAATGATACTTAGTCGAAAACTTATTCTTGTTTCTGAAATATTGATATTTAGTATATAACTAATTTATCAATATGCTTCTACATAACTTATAGAACTTAGGTATTAGATAATTCCAATTAATAAAACAGTAAATAGCCAATGATCATTGAACATGCCAATAATTATAAAGATATTAAAGCCGATATCATGTCGCCGTTAAGTTAAAGCTAAGTTCAACTTAGTTCACGGCTTGCATGTTAATTAGAATTCACGTTCAATTAAAATAATCTATAAGTTACCGTACTATAACTTCTGGGTTTAAATTAATATATTCTTGTTCTGATAATAGCTATTAAAGTTCTATCTCGTAACTTTGTATGAAGCATAATAGCAATTTAGTTTTAACTTTACACGCGTCTGATAAATATCTTTTGGTTAACGTTATTATTGAGATTATACTTTAAGACGTTATAATAACGTCTTCTTTATGTTTATTCTGTTCGTTATTAGTTTATTAACATTTAAAGTATGAATATTTCTTTCATGCATATTTTCAAAATGAGTTTTTTTTTGGAAAATAATACTATTTTGTAAATTTAGAAGGCTTACTAGCTAATTACTAGCCAACTAGCTGTAAGCCAATGGTTCTTAAAGAGTGGTCTGGATCACTGGCGGTCCCTGAAACCACCAGAATTAGTCCATGGCGTTACAAAATAATACTTAATTACCATAATACCAGCCTATTATTGTCCCACTGCCGGGCAAAAATCACCACGCTTTCTCTAAGAAGAATCGATTTAAGACTTATATTAGTTGGAAGTCTAAGTTCCTCACGATGTTTTCCTTCACCGATGTCATTGATGTCCAAGATAAACTTAGAAAGAGTTAATTTAATAACAATAAAAACATAATTTTTATTATATATTATTGGTCTCTCAACACTAAAAGGTTAAGAATCACTGCTCAGAATTAAACCGGAAGAAAAACACTAACAGCACTTAAACACAAAACGCAATCCCGACGACCATAAAATACAACTACCATTTATAAATTGCGATTCTAATACACATCTGAGTTGCGATACTGTGTCGCAGCGGTCGTCGAGTCAACTTTATTGGTGGTCCCCTATTAGCCGGCTCTTATCCGGCATCAGACGGACACACACGTTCCATGGACATTCGCTTTTGCAACTTTTATTACGATAGAAGACATTGAAAGGGTTTTGGGATCGACAGTTCGAAGTTTTTTATTAGGGTTCTTGAAGTTTGTCAAGAACGGCAATAAAGGATTTTACGTCATGAACTGTTTCAGTAGTTCGTACTCCAGTCCCTTTTTAACAAGATTTAGATTGGTTAGAAATGTTTCAGTCTTTACTGGGTCGGTTTTTGGTCAATTTTACAATTCTGTATGAGACTCAAGAAATAACTTTTCTATAGACACACTTTATTTTAGCCCCGAAACCCCGATTAATTTTCAATTAAAAGAATTTGATTTTTAATTACTTTGAAATTAATAAATAGTCACTTGAGTCACATTAGTCTTTTGTCATACAAAATCTATGGGAAAATCACGTTTTGACAGGTCATAAAAAGTACGTTAATTGGGTAGTATCTAATATCCAATTAGGTAGCGTACTGTTTCTTGAATTATTTGTCTTCTTGTCCATATAAAAAAACCTCTATCTACTCTATCTTTATCCTTAATGTGGACCGATACGACCATGGAATTCTTATCTACGTTCGTTCCAAGTATGTCGAAGGGACACAGGTGTTACCAAGGGATATAGAAAGCTGTCATTAATCACGCATGCGTTATTGCATTCTTTAGAGACTTGTCACATCACACGTCATTTGTGAACGAGGTTCTGTATAGTGTCGATTCTTGTTGATATTGGTTGGGAATATTGTACAGTAATGTGTTGAAAAAAGTGAAGATTGATGTGAATTATTGTACCATTAGAGAAGAATGGGCCCAATATTGCGCCTAGCGGAACTCTTTGATGGATCATTTTTTAAGATGATATTTGTAGACTTGAAAACGATTTTAATAACATTCTAAATATAGCCAACTTAGTACTTGATAGACACTGACAATTTAATCCTGTTAAATTTATTTAAAATCAATTACGCCAATTATTATGCAGGTAATTATGACATCAGATAAAATGAACCAATATCAACAATCAGACTAAAATACATACAATTAATTGGACCCAATTTAACAAATTACACGTTCCATAAATATGGATCGAACGATAAAATCGAGTGTAAGTAAAATAGTTAATTAATCGATTATTTTAATTGACGGTGAATATCGGTAATAGCTCAGAAGTTACTCGATACAGGCATGTCGATTAAATGAGCGAATAAATAGTTTCTGTAAAATCGTAGCTGAGTTAGGTCGTATCGGGGCATTTAATTGAGGTCAGGGGTCGGGCGATACGCTCGGGGCGGTATAGATGTCTGGACGAACTACCAAGTGGATTGTCAACGGTAGTTTAATTTCGTGCAGAACGTTTTACTGAAGCACTTCAGTTTTGAAATTGTTGAGTCACCGTTATAAGACTTGTTGGAAATATTGTGATCGATACAGATGAAATGAGGAAAAGCGCTACTAAGACAAATATGAAAAATGAATGAAATAAATTCCAGTTTAACATTGATAAAAATGTCATGTATCATTTTATATAAAAAAGGTGTAACAAGACATTATATTGCTATTAACTATATACTCATACTTCCCGTCAGAGTAAGAAAAATAGGCAAAAATATGAAACGATTTTTATTAAAGTATGAGAAATCAGTGTTTATTGTAGCGCGTAAAGTAACGCTCGCAAAACAAAACAGAGTTTGTTGTTTTTGTTAAAAATCCTTGAAACTTTGAACCCTTAAATATCTTAATAACTAGAAACGTTCTTTCAGGAATGATCCCAAATAAAACAAATGATCGCAATTATGAAAAAAATCATGTAACTTTCGCTTTAAGTGTTTTTTACACCCCCTTATAATTGTAAAATTGTAACAACTCCCATAAAAACGTATCACATGATAATCCTGAACTTCTGTCCTACCCGCACAGTCAATTCTATCCAGTAATCCAACTGTCTAAACTTGTTAACGACGAAGACAGTGACCAGACGACACACTCCTAATGGATATAGTGCTCTTGTTACGTATAATGCATACAATAAACACTGATTGATTCCTGAACTGTTTACGATTTGCCCGTGTTTGGTCTACTGAACTATGCGGTACTGTTGAACCAAATGATTGGTAATTTAATTCTCTCTGTTTACTTATAGCAAAGGTATTCTATCAGTGGAGACTTATGTATGGAGGAATTGGAAGTAGATACGGTTGTAATGTTCTTGTTTAATGTCTTATTTAGTTTGGTTATTTTGACTGTCTCGCGTTAGTCTTGTGGTTGCAAGCGCGACTGGTGGGGAATTTTTTATTTTTCCATTACGAATTTCTCAGTAGCAGCCTCGAGTTTAAAAAGCCTGTCTTTAAACGGGGCTTCCTCTCTCCTATCTTTTTGCTGTGCCTTACAGGGTCCATAATGATCTCAATTACCTAAGTTACCACCTAAGAATACATATGGAAAAGCAATAAAGATATTGAGTATTGAAGTTGGTGGTGTGATACCCCTGTGCAAGCACGTAAAGCTGGTTCTGCGCCTGATCTCTTCCCGGTCGTGTCGGATAGCCGTCTTATTGGTCTATGAAAGTGAGGGAAGAGGGATTGCATCTATGTTTGCGCACACACTTGTGCACTATAATACCTCCTGCGGACTTGGCTAGTCTCAATTGAGATTGGCGTGACCGAAATTCGGTCGTGAGTATATGAATACTTTAGTTATAACGTGAACGTTAACGATTCCGTCTATTTCATGTTTTGCGTTTACGTTTTGACCTTTGTCCTTTTGACCTATGTCGTGTTTAAAGGGCGAGTTGTCTTCGCTGCGTCAAGTGTCATTTGATTCTATGAGCTGTTAATGTATTTACATACGTAAAGCCAAAGGGCACTGGGAACTTGTGAATTAACATATAATGTTGATGCTTTTATTTGTTTTGGAGTAGTTTGTTGTTTAGTCTTTGTATTATTTCATTGTGTTGTTTAGATCTTTTGTTGTTTTAATATTTATAATATGGATAATATCTACAGCCACCCAAATTTCGCCAGTTAATTATGTTTGTTGTTTAGTTATTATGTTTTGTTGTTTGTGGGCACACCTCTGCCTAACCCTTAGGGGATTACAGGCGTGATGTTGTTCTGTTTATAATATTTACAGTTCATTCATTATTTTGTCATAAATAATAATTATTATTTCTCCGCAGGGCAAGGCCTCTTCCCATACAAAAGGTACGAGCATTGATCACCACGCTTGCTCAAGGTGGATTTGCGATTTCAGAGTTATATTCATTGTAAGTCTAGGGTTTCTTCTTGATGTTTTCCTTCACTAATATTAATGATGTCTAAGATCAACTTGAAAATACAAATAAATTGAAAGAGTGACATTACTTGCCCGGTATCAAGCATGAGAGGCACCCGTGTCAAACACTGGGCCATCACAACACACATATTATGTCACAGCAATTACATTTTCAACCGACTTCAAAAAGGAGGAGGTTCTCAATTCAACGCGTATGTTTTTTTTTTTTTTTTTTTTTTGTATATTTGTTCTACTTATGAATCGATTTGGATGCTTCTTTTTTTGTTTGAAAGAGTATTGTTCCGAATAGGTCCCATAGGAATATTGTCATGATCTGATGATGAACTTTGGAAATATGAAACGGAACTCTTTATAAAATCACAGCAGAACCGCCGTAACAAGAAAAATTGCTTTGTTTATACGTGTAGTCGATGACTGACTGAAGGAAGTGGGGAGAAGTACCATTTTCCAAAATTAAATATTATCTAACACAGTTATAAATACCACACAAAATTAATTGTCAAACATTAATCTACTTAACTGAACGCGATATGCAAATAAGGTAAGTGCGCAACAAAAGTAGTCTCACTACAGATCGATTTCACAATGTCAGGTGCTTCAGATAATCGCGGGTGTGTCGCAAGCCTTAATGTCATCATCTCTACATCTGTCACTAACTGGTAGAGAAAGCTGTCATGATTCAATTTTGTTTAGTCTCTGATTATGTTAGAACTTACATTGAAGGTAGATTCGTTTAAGTTGCTGTTGGGTTCTGTAGGTTTTGCTTAAAACTTGAGATACAAAAACATAACTGGCGAAATGTGGGTGTACATGGGTACACCTCTGCCTAACCCTTCGGGGATTATAGGCGTGATGTTATGTTATGTTGAGTCTAATACAATTCACGAGTCAGGATCGCGTCAAAAGTTTTATAACTTCATAAATACTTCAGGACTAGCTGCTGCCCGCGACTTCGTTCGCGTCAAAGTTGATTTATCCATACAAACTTTAGACCCCCGTTTCATCCCCTTAAGGAGTGAATTTTGTAAGATCCTTTCTTAGCGGACGTCTACAAAATATAATCTACCTCCCTACCGAATTTCGTCTTCGATTCTTAGGTTTTCGATATTTCGTGATTAGTGTCCGAGTGACCTTTCGCTTTTATATATTTACTTAGCCAAGTGGTGAATAAAAGTCTACTACATTTAGGTATTGATGTAGGTACATCATGGTTTTTTTTAGCATAAAAAAAATAATCAGTTCGCCACGGAACCCAAATTCTTATAAAAAGCAACGGCCTCGCTTCTCGCACCTAATTTACTAGACTGCAATAAATCTAAAACATCATTAGAGCAAAAAAACGAGATGAGCGAAGCTGCGGACCATGAGCGTCAATTTATTAGTGTCGCGGAGAAATTCTGTCTCACCGACCGACGCCATTTTATAAAACTGTACGATTGATATGTTACGGTTATGATTTAATTGACATTGAACTTAATGTTTATGAACTTTAAAAATGGAATTCAAAAATCAGTTCATCTGCTCTTCTTTGTATTACTTTCTTTTACCACAACAACGAAATTAATGTAGCAGTCGTACATCGTGTGCGCATCGAATTATAGTCGCTTCTTTTGACACGTGTTATAAATTGAGCCCATTTACACCTCACGACGCGAGAGCGGCACGGATGCGATAAGTAGCAATAACGTCGTGTTATATAAACGGCAACTAATGAAGTGTTTATTGTATAGCAATTAATAATTATTGCAAGTAAAGGTAGAAAGTGTGGCGCTGTCTATTTGTTTATGTAGAAGAATCGATTAAACTAGACGGATAGATCGTGCAGGCATCGTTATAGAAAAATAGAAATGTTAATTATTTAAATAATAGATCAAATGTGAATTTTTGATTAAGTCACTTTTATGTTGCAGAAATTATGTAATTAATTAATTAAATGGTACATAAAAGTGGCGTGAATTGACACGAAATTATAAATTCAATTAATTTTTTTGACATTGCAGAACTAGTTTTCCTTTACACATCAGAAGAAACCTTGGAATCAAAGGTAATAAAGAAGAAAAAATACGTAAAATGCGTACCTACTTTATTAAATTTTTGACAATAATAATAAGGAAACGAGAAATAAAACAAAATAAAGTGATCATAAAACTTGTGGTAATTTTTTAAGCAGTAATTGGACGTAAGGTTGAATTTATTTTCGTTTTAAACGAGACGAAATCTCAATTTCGCCACATTTCACATAATGTCGTGACAAACTTTGATAAACTAGTAATAAAATCGTTGGACGAGAAACATAGTGTTGGGACATGACAGCCACTCATCATGTCATTCGAATAATGTTTATTGATTCCGATTATTAGCTTCGCATTTTATGCAAAATTTTGTGACGTTTCAAGATTGAGAAGTAATTTGTGAATAGGTGACAAACTTATCTTGATTGATGACAATATCTTTAACCATAACACGTCATTCATGTTACAACTCCATTCATAACAAAAACCAATTCACAAAAACGATCAAGCACATTCAATCCGCCAGTTTAATTTCGGCAATCGATTAATCGACTAACTATAATCGAAATGAATCATTCGCTCGCCCACCTCTAAGTGAAATCGTGTTAGCCCCAATCATTTTGCGCAACGAATACTCACATGGAGATGACCCGTGACCATTTTCGATTTCATGTCTAAAATCATAACAATATACGTCGACTGATCACGATACAACGCCCATTATAGTAATTACATCTCGGACAAAACCAAGCTTCAATTGCAGTTGTGTTGACGAGGAGAATGAAATTGTGGAGTAATTTTCTTCCACTTGAACATTTGGCATGTGAATGTTTAAGTTTGTAATCTGTTTAACAATAGTTGAGGCTTTTGCCGTATGAGTCGTGTATGGCTTCGGGTGATGAACATTGTTTGTTTTGGGTGATATAAATGCTAGTAACGGATGTAATAACGTGATTATGAATAGCACTGATGGATTGTTTGTGTGTGGCATTTTGTGGACGTGATCCGCGACTTAGAAGGGCTCGCAGACAAATATGTTAGTGGAGGTCCTTTCTCTTTGTTGCTAACATTCTGAGACACTACATACATTGAAATGGTTTTAAGTAATTGTCAGTACCATACATTTCCTTATCCGAGATTGTGAAATTGCTACAACAGCGTCGAGTCTACATAAGATATATTGTGTTATAGTTTCTCAAGTGGAATTTTAAGCTTCTTTTTTTTTAAACTGCCTCGTTGGTCTAGTGGTCGCAAGCGCGACTGCTGTGCATGAGGTCTTGGGTTCGATTCCCAGGTCGGGCAAAGTGTTATTGGGTTTTTCCATCAGGAATTTTTCAGCAGCAGCCTCGGAGTCTGGATTTGTGCCCGGTAGATGGCAATAGGTTCGCCCCCTATTACATGGGACTAAAAACATAACTGGCGAAATGTGGGTGAACTAATCATGAACCAATATGTATGTGTATTTTATGTATGTGTATTTTATTAAAGAAAACCCAAACAGAAAAAAACAGGTATTATAATTCAGTGATTGGACTGGGTCCAAGTCTTTAACAATTCCCTTCAATCTTGCGAAACTGTAACTACCAAGAGCACTTCTATCGACATCATATTAATGGGCTCCTTTCATCTCAATCAACCATACAATATTTATCATAGTGTTACAAATGCGTCATTTATCAGCGCCCTCTGTCGCACGCTCGCGTCGTGCGCAAACACTTAGCTGCGCCGCTAATTGCGCGGGCGCAGGCTTCGGGCCTCATTTATTTTCATACGGAATTCCAAGTCACTGATATGTATTGCTGAGAGGTAAGTGCGTTATTTACAAGTATTTTAGACATCTTTTACACGGTGGTAAAGTTATACTAGTCGTAAATTTTGGGTCTGTTTCTTGTTTGTTCTGTGAGATATATTTTCCAGAAGAGTTATTTTAAAAATGCATTGGAAAATGAACTTTATGGAGGTGGAAAATGTTTCATAAAAATCAGCATTTGGGCTTGTCTATATAATTAATTGATATGGTTATTATAGGTTGGTTAGAATAAAGATTATAATTTACACGGACTGTGATATATGTGCACTATATCCCCTGTATACTTGGATAGTCTCTGCTGAGCTTTTCCCCCGTGACTGAAATTCGGTCAGGACGATATTAAAGCGTATAAAATTTGTTAAGATAGGATTAAAATTAATTTAGGTTGAAATATAATTCAATTTGATATAATTAAGTGTTGACACTTTCTTCCGTCTGTAATCTGAATAATCATCCATCATTAAATATTTTGATTATATTTTAGTTTTTTTTCACAGTAACTATAAAAATATTTAGTACTACTCAGTCATAATAGTGTGTTAGTTGATAGACAGTGTTGTTTATACTAATATTCACAGTTAGTGAAATATATTGAAGAGTCCCGAGAAATTCAACTGACAGACTGCCAGTGCGCAACACAGGCTGCGCACGCACAACACTCGCAAGTAAAAGGTGCAACAAAGAACATCATTTACCATCATTATGAAAACAATATTACACATGGCCCCATTACACCACAATCTGTCCTAGCGCAAGCGATCCCGATCGAATATTGCTATAATTTAAACGTTATATATTTCGCATACACAGTGGTAATTTGTATAAATCACGGATCGTTGCGACACAACGTCACGATCGCACGAGCATCCGACGGTGCGCCCGCGCAGGTGACAATGCGCAATTAGGATTATGCGCATCTAGATCGAAGTATTTCAAGTCATATTAGAGGATGGCGTGATTTGTGATCGGGATTATTTTTGCGTGTGCGTGCAGTGAGTGGGCTAATGGGTTGAGCAAGGACTGAGAAGGTAGCCGTTAGCCGAAGCCATTTGTAACTAGTTACAAACATCACGCCTGTAATCCCTAAGGGTTGGGCAGAGTAAACCCATTTCACTAGTAGAGTAGAGAGCATTTGTAACTAGTTCCGAATGAAATAGAGAAATAGACGATTTCAAGCCAAAAAAATGTAGTTTTGTGACTATTATGTCAATTGAGATACTACAGCATTTCCAAATCTGTACAAATCAATGAAATTGAAATGTCTATTTGTAGGTAATGTCAAAATAACAGCTTTCCAGTTTTTTTTACAAATGTTAATTATACCAAAACTACCAATTTTTTATTCTGTCTGTCTGCCTGTCTGGCTATCGATCTCCGAATTGGCTGGACCGATTTTAATGGTAGACGGGGACTATAACTTTATACGGCTACTTTAATTTTAGAACAAAAATAAAATAAAATAAAACCCCGCATAAAACTGCCATTCACGTTAATCCTATGCTAGTATGTAATAAAGAATACAGAACACAAGTTCGAATATTCGATATTCAAAAACAAACAATAGTCAGAATTTAACCCTAAATTCAATTATTTCGGCACTATTAAGATGCACGTGATAGGTTTGGTGTCAACTGCATTAGTTACTGATGGTGTGAGCGCTGCGTCCCGCACGATGTCTTGCGCAAACACACGGATTGACGTACGTTGCGCGGGCGCAGAACCCGATGCCATCTACAAATTCGTGGGGGCAGGTTAGTTTGCGTGTCGGTTTGTTTATTGCTCACGACATTCGTAAGACGAAAAGCTTCAATTTCAATTGAATTTATTAGAAGTATTATATTTTGGTGGTACTTTTATGGCCCTTCTTGCTGTTTATATTGCCAGATAACTACCTTGTTTTCTGAATCAATGGTGTTAAGAGATTTATTAGATATCGTAAAAAAACATGTGCCTGTTTTTAGTTATTTTAATTGAGGCATCATGCAGTTACAATGAATTATTCATCTCTAATATTAACCAGCTAATTATTTTATTGATTTTTATTCATGAGTTTTCTATATTTTTTCAAGTTTCACGCCCTGGGACACAGAATATGAGGTTTTAGCGCGAAACTGCGGGAGATTCTTAATTAAAGTTTTATTAGTTATAAAAGTCGTTTATGAATTAATTTATTGGCATTTTATATTACCTATTCAAATTAGTTGAAATTGGCCGAAACGCATTTTCACACGGTTGATATTTTTTTAAATATAAATATTGCATCATTTCTTAGTAAATAATATTATGTTAGGACTACTTATTAAATTGTTTTAAATTATGTTATTATGTACTCCACAACTCTTCACGAATGTGACATTTTAGATATAAAAAGGTCAATTCTATTAATTAAAACGTTCAAAATGTAGTCGCAATCTCATCTCAGTGACAATTAATGTCAAAAAATTGAAGTAAACTAGAAGTATTTTTGACAGATTAAGACTGAGATTAGATTGCGTTTGTTACTAAAAATTTGTATAATTGCCCCTTGACTGTATGTAAATCTTGATAACTTAACTATGTATACAGTTACTAAGTTTTACTTTAATGCGTTAGTAGGTAAGATTTTACAAACTTAAACATAGGGTATTCCAAATTTAAATACCCGTACCAATCATTTACTTTTTAAAGCCTCTTACTCGAACAATACTGGCCAGCAAGGCCTACAACTTCCCTAACAAGAATTCAAATATCTATTGTTTTAAAACGGCCTCTGACGTTTATTGCAAACTATAAATAAATCACCAGTTACCAGGATAGTCTGCAAAAACATTAATCATTTGTGGTTAAACGATATTATTATCTAACGAACAATTAATTCAGTTGCCACAATTCGCCACGACACTTCTGTGTATAAATCATTTGGTAATCCGATATTGCTACTGTAATTTTCTGTGATACAGCGCCCGATTGGTTATGGAACATGATTGTGAATTTGAAAAAGATTTGAATTTAGAAATGTTTTCTGTCACATATCGTAAAAGCTCGTTTACATGGTACGATTAATGCATTTGTTTATTGGTAAAAATGTTTTAAAAATGTTATGAAAGCACTAAAACTTAAATCGTAACGTGTAAACAGGATTTACTCAACTTTTAGTAACTGTATTTAATGAAGCCGAAATAAAAGTAGTATGAGGAGTAAGTAATAGCCAAAAATCTTTTTACCCGATTTCCAAAAAGTTAGCTAATGACGTACGGAATTATTTCACGCCACTTTAAGAAAATTGATACTAGATTCAATGTTTATTAACCCTTAGTTGCCTAAGTTATTTTCTATTGCATTTCCACTGAAAGGCAGGTTATTCTCTATGGAGAATGTGTTACGTTATACGTACAATGTGTCATTTCTTCTATTTAATGTCACGACTCTGCGCGTGGGGAGTCTTGTTTTAAAATTACAATTACACTGTATACGTCCTTAGCACATGTTATCATGTATGTGAATTTATTGAGCCGACATCTCATTACCATATTTCGATGTATTCGTGCTTGCTGTTTTGTTATTTGCATGAAAGATTTGTTACGTTGGAGACATTTATTTATAAAAGTATTTTCTTTAAAAATAACTGCACGTCTGCAAATAAGCCAAGTGTGCAAAAAATGGCTTCATTTTTATTACTCCATTTTTAAAAATCTAATTTCCAAATAATTTTACCCAACTTTCGAATAGTATTTACCCTGTTTTTGAATAATTTTACCCAATTTCCGAAAAAAAAAATACCCAATTTCCGAAAAAAATTACCCAACTTCCGAATGATTTCGGTTATGAATTAAATCATTGTTTGTTCTTCACACCCGTATGTAGCAGGGGCAGGTGTCGCTCCGCGTCCCGCTCACCAACATTGCACAATTTCGCGATACAAATATTATGGAAATTTAAAATCTCCAGCTCGTTTCCCACGTCTCTGTTGCCTCACATTGACATAATGCATGCGATGCCATGCTCGACGCTTTGTGCATTATACTTTGTTGTGTAATGTAATGCATGTTGTTAGGGCTGTCAAGCGGTAAGCAAATTATGCGGTTTAGTTTAAAGTGTTTAAACACTGAGTTTGAAATTTTTTTTCGTCGTGATGGCCTATTGCTTAACGCGCCTGAATCTCATTTAAATGGTTTTGGGTTTGCAACCGAGCACGGGCAAGTACTAATGTGACTTACTTTCAACTCATTTTGTAATTCAAAATTTTAGTTGCCCCTCCCTATGGATTTGTCCTGTATCATGGTTGCGTTTACAATAATTAAACTCACACAAACAGCCAGACCCAGAACTAACTGTAGGCCATACAATTTTTTTTCTGTGCAGGTATCTAACTCACAACACGCAGCCGCCAACCGTGTCCTCATTTAATCATGAAACAGTTTCAAATTATTAACCAGTCGTTAAAAACAGGTAAAACTTGTATTTTACATCGTACAGCCCTAAATAGGGCAATATTATGAGTATGATTCGCGTCACGGCACTCATTGTGCGCAAGCGGCTCCAGAAAGCGATGTTTATTTTATTACTTAATCAGCTAATAGAAATGTTTTACTGCAATATGCTTGTAAACTTACATGTGTTTTAATGGCTGTTGTCAGGTTTATATTTATTGTTTTGACTTCTTGTTTGCATATTAAGTTGGAAGTACATAAGTGGTTTTTAAATTGCGTGTTCCTCAATATTTCAGGTAATATCATCTTCATATATTATTAAGCTAACCAATTTTGAAAAATCCCTTCTTGGCAGACGTCTACTAACTATAATCTAGCTCTCTGCCAAATTTCGTCTTTATACGTCAAGCGGTTTTCGATATTTTGTGATGAATGGCTTTCGCTTTTATATATTTAGATTTATTTACTACGTCAAAAACGTTATCTACTTTAACATTTATTTTTCAGAAAATATTCTTTTCATACGGGGTTTCAACAGCAATTTTTTGTTATCATTCTATGTTTCATCCGATGTCTCAGTTTGGTTAATCGTATTAAATAAATAGAAAATATTTAAATAAGCTTTGAGTGATATTTACATTAGAAATGTTAAGTGAACGACTTTATAAAGCTCAGTCCCATGCTAGGAATTAACCTGAGCTATAAGTATTGAAAATCGCTGTATAATCTCACTAGAAATATAATTCACACATAACATCACGCCTGTAATCCCCGAAGCGTTAGGCAGAGGTGTAGGTGCCCATTAGTACACCCACATTTCGCCAGATATTTTTTTAGTCCCATGTAATAGGGGGCGAGCCTATTGCCATCAACCGGGCACAAATCCTGACTCCGAGGCTGCTACTGAGAAATTCCTGATGAAAAACCCAATAACACTTTGCCCGACCTGGGAATCGAACCCAAGACCTCATGCACAGCAGTCGCGCTTGCGACCACTAGACCAAAATATAATATGCTTATATTAAACGTCTGTAGCAAAAAGTTTCACAAATTACTAGAATGAATATAAATCTTTTCCATACATTACGATCGTGTTGTTTAGCACTGTTGTTGGGAATAGCTGATAATTTTTTTTCATAATTTCAGGGTTGGTCCCGTAGTAAAAGTTGTTCATAATGATGAGTATAATGACTCCTTTTCAGGTTTCTGGTAAATTTTCAATGACCCTGTATATAAAGGAAATCCGCATAAAAGTATATTATATTATATTATTATCCAGTTCATTGTAGATCTAGATTTCATTATTGTATTAACTATTTATATTTATTTTAAATGTAAGTACTTCCGAGACATTACCGGTCGGCAATAAGCTGTAGCTACTGCAAACCGTAAACTTTGCTAATACTCAATAGAAATTCGAGTTTATTACCGATGACCGTACCATAAAGGTGTCCCCACACACGAGCGCTATTACCACCAAAGCGATACTGTCGAAAAATGAGTAGAAAAAGAAGTTGTTTTAAAGATAGATTTGTATCGCCCTAGCGATAACATTAAGTGTGTGTGTGGATGCTTTAAGGAATTTGAGCTAACTTACGCTGAAACTTCAAATAAATATTGCATTATGTCGCGAAAATGTAATGTTTCAATGATTATGATGCTTCGAAGTCGTTTATTTGAATGTTAGTTATAATTATACTTTCTCATTGCAATTATTTATCGTTTGTTTGAGTAAGCAGTCTTATTAAACAAACAGATACTATTTTATTATTGAATCTGTTTTCTTATTGGCAATTAACTAAATTATAGGTTGTTCAATACTTATCTTTACATAGTATAAAACAAAATCGCTTCCTGTCGTCAGTATCCATAGGTATATTTTTTAAACTACGCGACGGATTTTAATGTGGTTTCTTCAATAGATACGAGTGATAGTGATTCAAATCGAAATTATCATTTAAAATTTCGCAACCACGTGAAACCCGGGCAGGTTGCTGGGAATATGATAAGGATGAATGACAAATATTCGTTTGTCTGTAAAGAGGCAATCTCTGGAAGTTGTGATCTAATTATAAAATAATCTTCTACTGAGAGAAAGGTACAGTATTTCCAAGTGTTATAGATATTTTTTCGTGGGCAGAAAGAACCAATTTCTAAGTAATTATCCACAAAAAATATCGTCCTCCCTTCACCGTGCTTTTCCGGCACTGCCTTTGAATTTAAGAAACGTAGCTACTTTTTACAGTTACTTTGGGCCAAAAACTTTCTAACACGATGCACAGTGTTATAAATAAAACAGGGGCAACAAGAAACTTTTTTTTTTAAATGAGAATTAAAAACCTTTTTATTTCTGACGAAACGCGGTAGCTATGGAGAGGTAAGTTAACAAAGATGAACTTACATAACTTCAGCCTTCGGATAATTAAAGCAAGTTATGATTCTTTTTCAATACTCTTGTTTTATTTGGTCCCTTTCACCGCGGTACGCAATTAAAATTTTATAAAAAAACCTATCCAAATATTAAAACATGTAACCGAACTTGGCTTGGCACTTTGAGACTTGAGTTTGTATGAAAAAGTATGGAGGTAACATTGACGTGGTGGGTCTTGGTAAAATGGTGATTTGGTGCGGAACGGTGAATGATTATATTAGTAATCATGGCTTATGGGTCGACGTGTTGGAGTGACGTTTTATTGTAGTGACACACGTAGATACGTCTCTATTGTTAGCCCGGAACTTGTAAGGGGACCGTAAGTTATCGAAGACGTAATTGTTTTCATAACCTTGCGTTAATAAGTGACAAGCGTCTACTGATGAAAATATTTTCATCAAATATTTTAAGAAAAATATCTAAAGGTATTTGGAAATTCTTGAAGGCATTTATAAATTATATATTTTTGGATGTAAAAAATAAATAGGTTTAAATAATTTTTCCCAAAGTCAAAGTCAAATCCTTTTTTTTTTTCATTTGGACAATTGAACGTCACATAAAAAAAAAAAAGATATTTAATCTAGTTGCCTCTCATTGTAAGTGACAAAATAATCTTAAAGATTTTTGTTCTGTCAATATATTTTATACTTCAACATTACTCAGGCTGCACGTTTGATTTTATCTGCGCACGCTTCTTCAAAGATCCGTTGGCGTGTAAATCGACCCTATCTGCCTCCGAGAACGAATTTGTATCGACTTGCACTTTATACCATGATTGGATCCGATTAAAGTACTTATGGTCAATTAAAAGTACCTTATTATTGTAATGTAATATTTTAGTAACACATTAATTACTGTAGCGCCTGAGTGACGCCCTCAGCTGAACTCTCTCGCGATATTTACGACTCATCAACCTGTTATAGATTATCGTGATATAAAATTTATAGATGCAATTTCCTGCTTATAAAATAATCTACTAGATTGTATCGATCGATATATTTTACGTTTTACTACTAATGTGCTCCTCTCTATAATATCTGTCAACCAATCAAAATTTGTTCTACATTCAAATTAGGAAATAGTGATGTCCACTTACCGTTGCATATTCGGCGCAGATATCGATGGAATTGATGAAGTCGCAGACTTCATCGACAGACCAGGCGGAGAGGCGCGCGCGCGCTTCGGCGCAAAGGCACTCGCCGCGCGCATCACTACGATCTAAGGGAAAAATTAACGTCATATAAATTTAATTTATTGCTAGTTTAAATCACATTTGAAAACGATTTAAACAGAAATTAAGTCTATCAAGTTAAGTAATCGAACATTAAACTTGGTTTATACTTTAGTGAGCGATCGTAAAATTAATATATCTACATGATCGTGTGTCTCGTTTCATAAATGAATACAATCATGTGTGATAATATGACAATACTACGTTATAATTAGTTGATATTTAGCACTTTGGCGTTTTAATAACCTTATGATTTATTCCATCTATGAGACGCTGTTGTTATTATCAAAATTCAATATTATCTATTCAAGACGAATATCGTAGATTATTATGTTATAATGAGTCATGAATTATGATATTATATTGGTGACACATTTATGAATAAACTAAAAGCTTTTGTGATAGCTATATTTCGTTAACTAATCAATTTAGAACCCACAAGGCTGAATATAGATACCTATTTAACTTTACATTTGAATAAAAATCAGAGTGTGGGCAAAGACATCTTGATATTTTGACTTGATAACATAACATCACGTTTGTAATCCCCGAAGGGTTAGGCAGAGATGTACACATTAGCGCGCCTACATTTCGCCAGTTATGTTTAAGTCCCATGTAATAGGGAGCGAGCCGATTGACGTCACTGACAGTCTCCGAGGCTGCTACTGAGAATTACTGGTCAAAAAATCAAATGACACTTTGCCCGACCAGTTCGATTCCAAGACCTCATGCTCAGCAGTCGCGATTTGCAACCACTAGTCCAACGAGGCAGTTATTTTGAATTGTTATTTAGGTGAAATTGTTGCTAAAGACTATCCTGAAATCATAAAACAAGGAAAGTTAAAATTTGATAAACTTACCATCATTAGACACCCTGTCCCTCTCATCGCTGTCGCTCCTAGTGCTGGGGCTGGCGGAGAGGCGCGCGCGCTTGGCCGCACTCTCGCCTGCCGCCGATAGGTCGAGCGGCGAGTGTTCCGGTGCGCTTGCACCGTTGCGCTTGCGACGCGACCTCCCACCTCGACCGACCCGCGATATTGCTAGTAACGTCTGCGGAAAAATGTAGGCATTTAAATGTGGTAAACATGGAGTTAGAAGATATAATGAAAAATTGTTTGAAGCTTCCATCGGCTTGATAAATATCGTTGGCTAGTACCATATTTTTTAATTTAACATTCAAAGTTCAAGCTATCGATATTAGATAGACTTCGAACTTGATTAGAAAACCAGTTTCGTATTAAAAAAAAAACCCCAATTACTCAGAAGTCCATCAAGCGGCGCATACAGTACAATGTTAAGCAAACATGAAAGGCGAGCCAGTGGGCTATTATCTGATCGAGAGCACTCTCGTATCGTAAGTGGCGAGCATTCATCATAATAACGTTCTGAGCGTCACGCTCCGCGCCCGCGGGTCAAATTGCAATCTATCTTTTTTAATTGCCACGCGTACTAAAAAAGGCGAATGCAGGGTAATTCCGAATAAAATTCAGACGGAGGCGCGCGCGCGTGAAATGAACACGGCTGTTATAGTGGGCGCGCGTGCGCACTCCGCCGCGCGCCTGCGCCTACCGGCTACGTGCTGAAGCAGAGCACCCGCCATAAATCTTACCGATTTATTTCCGCATCGCCCCTGTTTCTCTTTATAGGTGAAAATAAATTTAAACTACTATTTATATAGATCGCTTTAACCGTAAAGAGAAACGTAACAAATCACGCCCCGACGGCAATTTGATCTCGATTGCGTATCATATGGAATTACGAAAAAAACACGTGATGATCACTTTATGTCGTTGCAATTTTGCTAGAAAGTCGAAATCGAATAACTGTTATGATTACACGCTGCAATTTTATCGTGTCTCTTATTGCACTCGTGTGCAAAAAGTCAACTAATTTTAAAGTCGAGTTGTGTTTCGATTTCACATCCCATCACTAGCGTGTCGCGGGGCGAGCCGGCGCGCATGCGCGGCGCGTGCCGCGGCCAATTAGTGCAGCTCCAGTTCCTTTTACAGTGGAGAGTCGAGTCGAGTCGGTTCGCTGGCGAGCAGGGGGCGGGGCAGCACTATTACCCTGCCGATTGTGCGCGCACCGCACGCTCTGCAGACGAACAGCAATTAACACTCTCTCTACTCTGTCTATGCAACACCGAAGGAAGTGTAAAGGTCGTGAGCCTTATCAGATTTAATTGCGACCATTATTACTGGAAAGGAAGCGGGGTGCTCACCGCGCATTATGATTTTAAAGAGGTTCAAATTAACATAAACGAGGCTCGCTCGATGGAGATGCTTCGCGCGATAACGCCTTATGAATTTTACGAGACATTTTAATCACAGCCGTGAACTATGAAACGGTGCATGATGTGTAATTAAAACAGGAAGGTCAGTGAGCACTTGTGTATATAATTAATATGAATTACAAATGTACTCTTTTGAAATGAAAACTCATCTGAGCGTAAATTATTTCATAGGGGCAGTGGCCTTGTCTTATGAACATTATGAAGTAATAAATACGAAACTGTATTTTTTTCTTAAAATATAATTATCCTAAGAAATAGCTTGGAAATAATTATAGGGATTTTATGTAACGTATCTTGTAAGTACAATTGTTTATGATTTGGGACTTCCTGTTTGGTTATAGGTACTTGAAACTCAGAAATATTAAACAAAAAAATTGAATATTAGAAAAGTAGTCAAATTGCTTCCTATTATCCTAAATTAAAGACAGTCATGAGGGTCAAGAAACCACAATATTATACGACAAACCATTACAAAATTGCTCAAAAAGTCCAACAAAACTATTATTCTTCCATTTAGTTTTATTTTTGTCCAAAAATCTAAACTACTACAAATTAGTTTCCTGTTACCTGTTTACAAAAAAAAAAATATATTCTAAAATTACTTCCAAAAACAAAATTTGATATTTTTGAAGACTGTAATTCTTCACAAATTTACTGTATCGTGGGTAAGTTTACAAACATATAAACTCATATACACAAACAGACAGACTCGCAACAATTATCTGTAGGTCATACAAATATTAATTCCGTACAGGAATCGAACATGCGACACGCAGTACAGCAGCCAATCCCTTAGCCACTGCGCTAACCATTGTTCAGCTTCAAAGAATAATAATTTTATTATAGTACATGACATCATCATCTCCCTAGCCTTTTCCTAACTATGTCGGGGTCGGCTTCCAGTCTCACCGGATTCAGCTGAGTACCAGTATTTTACATGGAGCGACTGCCTATCTGACCTCCACAACCCAGTAACTGGGTAACACGATACCCCTAGGTAAGACTGGTTGTCAGACTCTCAAGCTTCTGACGATTCGTAACGACTGTCAAAGATCCACGAATGACAGCCGGGACCAACAGCTTAACGTGCTTTCCGAGGCACGGAATATCAGTAATGTCTAAGATAAACTTTAGAAAGTACATATGAATATTATATTATAGTACATGACATATTGCTTTACAATACTGCCCAAGTACTTACATTATTAGAACCTTTTGTAAAAGCTTGTTTACCTTAGTGGAACTCATATCCAGCATGACAGGGAAGGCAGGCAGTCGTGGCGGGCCACCCTGCTTGCTCGCCAGCTTCGTGAACAGGCCGCCGAGGGGCGCGTCCGTCGCGTCCTGCGCAGGCGCCGCCGTGCGCACTTCGCCGAAACCATTCATGCGATGGAAGTAGCTGAGTAGAGAAGTGGAGTTGGTTAGAATACATAAGTAATTCAGTGCTAAAACATTATATTCTCAGTAGTCAAAACATCACGCTCGTATACCTAAAAGAGATATACAGATTCCAGGGTGAATCTATGAATTTGGTTATGAATAAAATCGACAACGTATGTGCACCGTAACCTCCTTAAGTAATTATTGCTTTGAAAAAATCCACATAAATTTTAATTTTTACATAACAAGTTATAAATCTGCTGTGCATGAGGTCGACAATATGTAATATGTTTTTCCATCAGGAATTTCTCAATAGCAGCCTCGGAGTCTGAATTTGTGCCCGGTTGATGGCAATAGGCTCGCCCCCTATTACATGGGACTTAAACATAACTGGCGAAATGTGGATGTACGGTATATGGATACACCTCTGCCTAACCCCTCAGGGATTACAGGCGTGATGTTATGTTATGTTATAAATAAAGTAATAACTGTATATTAATATATTCGCAAAATCAGAACATATTTTAAAACCATAAATTATTGGTATACATACGTCTATGACAATATTTTATGTTAATATCTGAGTCAATAATTTCAACAGGCCAGTGATAATTATCTCGCTATCAAAACAATCCCAATGTTATTTAATGAAAATTAATGAGTATCACTAGAAGTTAATGTCTCCTGGCCTCAATAAAATAACGAATTTATTACCTAATTTTACACCCTGTTTTATATTAGTTTTACTTAAGAGTTCCTTGGCGTTAAAGAGAAAAGTGACAAATGATTGCGATATTTTTATAGAGTTGACAAAACCATAAATAAGACAACGTAGTACACAACTCAATTTAATTTATTATAGCAAAGTGAAATAAAACATGTAATCTCTGAGATTTTCTTGAAGTTTCATTCCGTTTTAAGATGCGACCCGAGCGGTTCACATGTTAGAAATTCCGTTTTACGAATGCAAATAGACACGACAACCGGCGCTCACGTTGTCGTATTTGATAATTAAAATAGACAAAGTTCAGCGACCGCAGATGACCAATTCATTAATATAACATAAGTTCACACGGACAGCTTCGGTTCTCACGAATCATGTAAATTTGTCGACTAAACGTAAGTTTTCAAATCGATTAATATGCTAATCGATGTTGGGCATCACTAGCATCGGTCGGTGAACCGCGGGTCGCATACTATTGTGACACCGACCGTGTGAAAAATGATTGATGAATGCGAGTATCGAATCGAGAATCGATAATCGGAAATGGATTATTCGATAACGACAGCGTATTAACTAAGGAATTTTATACATGTTTTTTAGAAATGAATAAAGGCAATAATTTCAAATGGAAGCAAGGTTATGTCGTTATTTCGGAATACAAACGAAGAATATAATTTTGTTTTTCATTTCGGAGTTTATTCGACTTTAAATTAAATTGCATTAGTGGTATATGCCTCTAATTAATTGTGTATCCGTCTGCAATTAACGTTCATAATTAGGGGGTTTTAATTGTATTTTCAGCCTCTTATGTCTGTTAGATTATTTAATTGGAGTTTTATGATTCTGTTTTTCTAACTGTACCATTGGATCTTGGTATTTTTTCTAACATTTTCAGGAACTTATATTCCGCAAGTAATTTTGCCCATTTAAGGACGAATTTCACAAAATATTTATGCGTATTATAAAAAAATAGAACATTGTTTCTTGGAATCAAATTGGCGTCTGTTTTTGTATCAATGGCTGTTTTTGTCGTAAATTCATGATTTATTCACAGGTTCAGACTTATATGACATATAAAAGTTTGGTGGAATTCGCCCCAAAACTTTGGATACTCTAAGATCACTATGGTTATTAACCGAAGTTAATTTTTGTGAGACTGCCTCGTTCGTCTAGTGATCGCAAGCGCGACTGCTGTGCATGAGGTCTTGGGTTCGATTCCCAGGTCGGGCAAAGTGTTATTGGGTTTTTCTATCAGGAATTTCTTAGTAGCAGCCTCGGAGTCCGGATTTGTGCCCGGTTGATGGCAATAGGCTCGCCCCCTATTACATGGGACTAAAAATATACCTGGCGAAATGTGGGTGTACTAATGGGTATACGTCTGCCTAACCCTTCGGGGATTATACAGGCGTGATGTTATGTATGTATGTATGTTAATTTTTGTGTTTCACTACTAATAATTATTAATGTCAAACGTCAAGCGAACAGTCGACGAATTTGTCTTTCATAGTACCTATCAATATCTCGGCTTTAGAAGAGTTTTGCTCATTATCAGTATTTCCTAATTAGTATCTATGATGCTATACTTACTCGTTATTGTTGTGCGTGTTGTACCGTGCGGCAAGTGAGCGCATGATGTCGGAGTAGTTGCGCGGGGGATGCGCAGACGCAGGCGGTGCGGGCGCGTGAGGGCTGCCGCGTTCGGGCGGCGTACCGGGGTACGATGAGGTGGATGGAGTCACGCTGCGAGACCTAGGAGGAAAATGATGGTTTATTTAAAAATTAAATGTCTGAAAAGAGAAACTGGTTTATTGCAGCCATGCATCATGGGACATTGTCCTCTTAAATAAAAAGAGCTTTATCAACGAATTTTCCAATGTCTTCTCATTAGTGATGGCAAGTGTTCTTTACCGCAGCATCAAATCTTGCCTTAACCAGTTTTATGGTTGTAGGATAGAAGTGGCATCTTGGTGAGATATTAGATATTGGCCGGCACTGGTAAGTTGGGTGTAAATATTACGCTTTCTTCTGTGTGTGACTGTCTAGATGCACCGACTACAGAACTGGTTCAGTTTTGGTGCCTTTTCCATTGTTTATAATGAGTGCATGCTCAATGCATGGGGCAACTTATCTAAGGAGCTGTAAGATTCTGCATTTTACATTCCTTCAGGCTGCCATAATACCTATACATTGAACATATTGAGGTAAGAATTCAGTGTTTGCAGTTCTATGTTCTAATCTTTACCTGGAAGCGTTGGAGTCATGCGGGCTAAGCCGCTCGCTCTTGACGGGCGCGTGCGGCGCTGGGGTCGGCGTCGGCGGCGGTGCGTGCGCGGGCGACGCCGCATCGCGCGCGCACCGCCGCGCGCCCCCGCCCCCGCCGCCGCCGCCTTCACCTGTGAGACAAGAAAAAATAAACATTAGTAAAGCAAAATGGTTGGACAATGTATTTTATATGACAGTGACCACATGTTCACATAAAAAGGACCAAAAAAGGCGATTTTAACGATCTTCGGAAATCTCTTAGATTTATAAAGTGTTGGCATGGCAGGATGTTTAAAAGTTTACTACGAGGCTCTTTGTCTTGCTCATAAGATGGGATGGTTCAATAGAAGATCTTTTAAAACGGAAACCATCTCTAGCCTGAACTGTGATAACCAAGGCGACAATACCTCGATTATCATCACCATCCGGGTAAGGGGAGGGTCGCTAGCAACGCCAAAAAAGGCAAAACGACCAATATTTATCACTGTTTTCATCATCAAATAAAACAGAAGCATTCTCTTCTCTCTACGTTCAAAACAAAGTTTGCAAGCGTTAAAAAAGTTAGCCTCACGAACAATTAGTCCCGCACTAGCGTCGTGTGTTCATACAGAATCCGGTTGGCGGCACTCACAGACAATAGAATAAATAAAAAACAGGGCAAGCATGAACCTAGGTTTTAATAGTAGCCGGTAGATACGAATCAGATGCCTGCAATCTTCTGCTGGACAGGCTTTTTGACCTTTCGGCTTCTTTATCGGAATCCGCAAAGGAAATCGTATAATTTCAACTTGATATAAAAAGTAAAGACTATTATTTTCGATCTATCTCGACTACAAAAATGCAGATAAGTTTCGTTTCTTATTCACATTGTATCTGCTAATGTCTAATCTGTAAATTCCTACTTGGGATGTTATAAAAGGCCAGTGGTTAAGACACTCGCCTCTCCTGCATGAGGTTGCAGATTGGATACCGGGTAGGTTTCTTTCTAAGTTTATTATCATGGACATCACTGACATCTGTGAAGGAATACATCATGAGGAAACCTGAACATACAATTGCATAATGTAAGTCTGGAATCGCTAATTCGCCTTGAGCATGCGTGGTGATTGTTGCATGCGCTTTCTCTGTATGAGAAGAGGCCTTTGTCCTACAGTAGGATAACCTGGTATTATCTATTTTACGTTTAGATACACCTTTGACTTTCCGGCGGTACTTCAAGGGTGGAACAAAAGTTTATCTCTTACTCATATTTATTCGGGCACTGGCACGGATCTCCGGGAGGTGTCAAAAGCTCAGTGGCCGAGGCATCTCGACTTTCCGATACAATCTCGCGGCACGTTTGAACGTGAACCGGAGTGCGCAAACTCGGATACTTTTGTCCCGATCTCGAAGATCTACGGAATTAATGAGCACCGAGGTGTGAAGTGTCGCAGTACTCGCAGTCTTGTGGTTGATAGCAAGAAATGCGTTGAACAGGTTTACCAAATTCTTTAGTGATTTTGATAAAGAATGTTGATTTTTTTTGCGTGATTTTTGTGGTGTTGTAATGTTAAATGTTGAGCTGTGTGATTAATGGAGTCTTTTTTTTTGGCAAAAATGTTTTATTTTCGTGGTTATTTTTGTTCTGACTCCACACGTAAAGAAGAGTTATTTTAATTTTATTATTACAAACTAGGGAACCACCCCGCCTTCGCATGGGTGTTATTTAATTTAAATTCTACATTATTTTATTGACATTTTTAAACAAAATTTTTTCAACTGTTCTGGTGGATTTTCCAAAAACATTCTTTAATACAAGGGATGTCCTGATAATTATAAACACAACAAAAGCAGCCAATTTGGGCGAGCAGTTTTTAAGTGATGATTTTTATACATTCGTTAATTTATATTTATTTATCGTTATTACAATTTACCAAAAACCTGAAAAAGAGTTATTTATTGTACTCATCATTATAAACAACTTTTACTATAGGACCAACACTGAAATCTTTAAAAAATAGTCAGCTGTATTATACAAAAATGCTTTACAATATGATGATGATGTATCAAACAGTTTTTTCATGACTTCAGGGTTGGTAATGATGAGTACGGACCTCTTTTCAGGTTTCTGGTAAATTTAAAATTACCCAGTTTAGAAGAAAATTATTTGCAATCTTTGTAAGTAATCCATTCATTATTCCACTAGATAGGATAAATCTCCAGAACTGTTAGAGTAAATCGCCTCATCATTTCTCAGTACCAAAATCTAAGTGAAAAGAGAAGATTAAAATAGCCCTACTAACAAAACTTTTCCTCTTTAATTACATCTGCCTGCCTAGCCTTTTCCCAACTATATTGGGGTCGGCTTCCAGTCTAACCGGATGCAGCTGAATACCAGTATTTTACATGGAGCGACTGCCTATCTGACCTCCACAACCCAGTAACTGGGTAATATGATACCCCTAGGTAAGACTGGTTGTCAGACTTTCGGGTTTCTGACGACCCGTAACGACTGTCAAAGATCCACATATGACAGCCGGGACCAACGGCTTAACGTGCTTTCCTCTTTAATTACATGTGCGGACATAATTCCAAATGTCGCAGTAATTATGCAAGCTTGCCACTTCCAGTTGTTGTCTATAAATCACAAATGATTCATTGTGAGAACAACCTGCTACTTGTCGCGGCGAAATAAGCGTTATTAATAACACCTTTTACGTCAGTAACCGTTTCACTTTTGTTACTCGAAAACTTGGTAACAAAATATTCATTACAAGTACGGGTTGCCACCAAGAAAAATAATAACATAACATAACATCACGCCTGAAATCCCCGAAGGGTTAGGCAGAGGTGTACCCATTAGTACACCCACATTTCGCCAGTTATGTTTTTAGTCCCATGTAATAGGGGGCGAGCCTATTGCCATCAACCGGGCACAAATCCAGACTCCGAGGCTGCTACTGAGAAATTCCTGATGGAAAAACCCAATAACACTTTGCCTGACCTGGGAATCGAACCCAAGACCTCATGTACAGCAGTCGCGCTTGCGACCACTAGACCAACGAGGCAGTCCAATAATAATCTCTCTCTACAAGAAAAATAGTATTTCTCTACATAGTAAAAAACAGAGTCGCTTCTTGTCATCTGTATGCGTAGATCTTTTAAACTCCGCAACGCATTTTAATGAGATTTTCATCAATAGATAGATGCCACCTGTTTTTGAAGAAAAATTGTAAATATCTTTACGTAATATAAAATTGAGTCGCTTCTCGCCAATTGTGCGAGTAGATCTTTTAAACTCCGCAACGGATTGCAATGCGGTTTTCATCAATAGATAGGGTGATTGTGCCTGTGCAAAGACGAGGCGGGTCGCTAGTTTTTTAAAAAAAATGCAGTAAATATAGAACTATTGAGAAATTCAGAAGAAAAAATACAGTACACGTTTGTTTTTCTATGTGTACTTTTTGTTACTCTCTGCATTGACTAAAAAAGATTATTATTTTAAAAATAATTATAAAAATCTCAGCAATTTTTAGATCCAAATGAAAATAAATTAACAATTCATATTTAATAAATGGACTATTAGTATCTTCTTGCCATTTCATATTACGACGGAAAAATATAGTATGATATCATAGTATATTAGGTATACCTAATATACTATGATATCATACTATATTTTTCTACTACATTTTCTACTATATTTTTAATGTATAATTTGTAAGAGTGCCAACCCTAATCACAGGTGTTACTTTTGATTGCAATTATGATAATGTTAATGTCACTACTAATGTTGGTTAACACGGAGATTTGCATGTAATTTGTAAGGTTTTGACCTGAAAGATGCTTTTTGGAGGTCAAAAAGAAAGTGACGAGAATGGTTTATTTGTGAGAAGGTGAAGTTTAATGGGTTTTTGACTGTTTATTTATGTTTGTTGGTTTAGGGGCTATAAATATGTCAGATTTGCAAATAGAAATGTTTAAGTTGAAAAAAAATTGGTATGGTCAGCAATTAAAGTCGATTAACTTTTTGGATTTTTAAATATTGAACATAATAATGAAGGAAATATGGAGTTGATGAAAAATAAAAAACATAAAATGTCTATATATATGATTTGTAAAAGTAAGTGTTAATTGACTTTGTTGCTAACTGTACTAGGCTTGTTTTTAGGCCGTTACAAGATATGTTACAAAACACGGTCATTCACTACAATTTTGTAAGTTAAACGGAAACATAAATTGTTGATATAATCATAAGATATCATCCTCGCTCACATTACTTAAAAGATGTTACTGACTTCTTATTAAGTAATAGTAATATAACATTTAAAAATAGTCCATTGTCGACCATTTAAATAATAATATTAACCTCCATTGAACACGCACAAGCCATCTACAACGTTACAAGAAAATTATAATAAATTGATGTTTCTGTAAGAAAAGAAGCGGCCGGCGTAGGCGGCGGGTATTTTGTTAAAGAATGATATACACTACTGTAATGATAACATAATATTTATAAAGAGATTAGAGACCACATGCGTAGAATAACGTACGTAACAATATATGGACAGATCCGGGTGATATTTTTCTATATTTCGGGCTTAGGATGTCAAAGTGGGAGTTCCGTGGGCTAGACATATGGGTTCAAAACTTTGATCACTATATAGGGTTACCAACTGTTTGTCTTTCAAAAATAGTAGTTAGTTACACATAACATAACATCACGCCTGTAATCCCCGAAGGGTTAAGCAGAGGTGTACCCATTAGTACACTCACATTTCGCCAGTTATGTTTTTAGTCCCATGTAATAGGGGGCGAGCCTATTGCCATCAATTGGGCACAAATCCAGACTCCGAGGCTGCTACTGAGAAATTCCTGTTGGAAAAACCCAATAACACTTTGCCGGACCTGGGAATCGAACCCAAGCCCTCATGCACAGCAGTCGCGCTAGCGACCACTAGACCAACGAGGCTGTCAAATACCAGAATAATGTTCAGAAATAGTTATAGACGTTTCGTTTTACGCCTAAAAAACATTTTGAAACAAAACATTGTTCCATACATTACGATCGTGTTGTGTAGCATTTTTGTAGGGAATAGGCTGATATTTTTTTCATGATTTCAGGATTGGTCCCATAGTAAAAATTGTTCATAATGATAAGTAAAATGACCCCTTTTCAGGTTTCGGGTATTTTTTTCAATTACCCTGTATAGTAGGGTTGGGAACCCTATCAGTATAACATGTGTATCTGTCTTTATAACAACAAAAACTAGTTGTTATTTATCAGTTTTTAATATCAGATAAAAGGTGACAAAGATTTCCGTATTTGTCTAAATGAGGAATGGAGTTTTTTTTTGTAAAATATAATCTGTGGCTGCTCCGATTTCTGACAGATTTATACTAAATGATGCATTAAGATGCTTACGTGGGTGTGAATATGAATTGATTTGGACTATGAGAATAAAATATTGTTTAGTTTCGTGATGAATCTTAATAAAATACTTTAAATTACTGAAGGGATTTCCAATACTACATATCAATATTTGAGGCAATTTGTGTCTTTTATGTTTCTCGTTTTAACCCCGGATTATGAAAGTACCTTATCAATCAATCTGCCTAGCCTTGTCCCAACTATGTTGGGGTCGGTTTCCAGTCTAACCGGATGCAGCTGAATACCAGTATCTAAGAAGGAGCGACTGCTTATCTGACCTCCACAACCCAGTAACTGGGTAATATGTTACTCTTTTGTAAGACTGATTGGCAGACTTTCCATGCAGCCTCCGTCGACCCATAACGGCTGTCAAAGATCCACGTTTGACAGCCAGGATCAGGGTGTACATAACACAAAAAGACAATATAATAAAATATCATAATATTAAGAGCACATTAGAATTTCAATCGTCTATAGTCCTGCCATTGATGATCTCCAAAAATAACATCTAAACTCGATTCTCATAATCATTCAACAAACATAACATACGAGTATCAACAAAATTTATCAAAAAAATATAAAAATTTGCAGGAAGTGATCAGTATTTACGATGGCGACCAATGAACGGTGGTTTCCGGCGCCAAAGAGAGTCTATAATGAGAGGAAATGTTCCGTTAGAGTAGCCTTGTGTGGCCGTGTGGCCACTGGCCAACTGGCCATGTCAACTGATTATCCAAATACTTAACATGTGAATATGATATTAGTAGTATGAATATAAAATAAATTATGGTTGCTTCAGAATGATTCTTTAATTTAATGGCGCGGAAGGGTCAAATTATAATATGACTTTAGGTTTTGGCGTACGTCGCCTATGTGTGAAGTGTCGCGTGAGATATCGTAGAATTGTGCTACGGATAGTTATCTAAATATTTATAGAAGAAGTGAGCTTACCCAGAAGAAGACTGTTTACTGTAACTTTGAAAATAATAAGAAAAATAACGTTGACGTCTTTCAATTAATTTGTACTCTTTAATTACTCGAGTCCCACGTAATGAGATACAATTGATTTTCTATTGTTCTGTCATACCGGTATGAAAGTCGGGCCTTGAGCTGTTAAAAAACTCAAGGAAATTACGTAAAGTAAATAGGTATTTACATTACATAGCGCTATTAAAAGAAGTATCCCCCTAAAAATAAATCTATTGCGTCGCTTAATCTGAAATACCAAAACCCAGTAACTACTACCTATATAAAACCAAAGAAGTAAAAACCCAGTAATACCATGAAATCTATGAACAAAACAGAAAACAAGTAACAATTACTAACAAGCCATTTAACCAATAGCAGTAGAACAAGGTTCAATTAACCTTTGGTTAGAATAACTGATGGTAATGCAGCGTGTAACACCACATTGTTACCGGTCGAAGCGTTTGACTTGACACCTTAGTAGCGCGTGTGGTCCAAGGGAGGAACGATGGCGGTGGTCTGAAGTCCAATCTCGAAAGTAAAAACGTTGAAAATTTGGTCGCAATTTTATCTTAGCGACAATGAATGTCGAAAACTTGTCAAATAGATGTATTTTTTGACAAAATGAAACATAGATTGGAATGTGATTGTTTTAAAAATGAGAATTGTTTCTCTAACTCAAGTTACGAAGTAATTTATGGTTTTGTAAAAATAAGAAAAAGAAAATAAGATGTTTAAAGCATTTTCTTTAGATTTTTTTAAGTGACATGGTTGGTCAAAAATATATGTCACATCGAAATAGTGGCTTCTATTATCTGAATCGTATTATTTAATGGTACTCCTTATCCACTACTAACATAAGTAAACTGAGACAATAATTCGTTACGCTTATGTTAAATTTGTCACTTACAGAAGTACACAGCACTTACATACTAAAGCGTTGTTTTAAAATATAAAAGATATCCAACAAGTCCGTAGGTACAAGTAGTGGCACGACTACAATTTATTAAGACGATCGGTTTAACACACAAAGGTTTAACCTACAAAATGTTATAGGCTTCTGAATTTTATTACTAAATAATAGTATTTTACACCTCGCCGTCACTGGTGTATTACGGCACCCGCGCCGGTAGGGTCAGCACCGTCGTCAAACAAGGTACCGTTGGCAGCGCACCTGACACGAATGACGGCACGTCCACCAAACAGACTGCTTAAGTGATCGGTACCGTTCACAAATATGTGCTTGGTACCGCGCGATTATCGTGTAAGGGACTTTTTTACTGCTGGATGCGGTATTTAGCATATTGGATCTTTATACTGCAGGCGGCCACGCCGCCAGGCCCAGGGGTTAAAGGTCCCTTTAGTACTTACAAGCTTTTACCCGCGACTTCGTCTCCGTGAATTTAGATATCCACGAACGCAGACGATGTCGCTGCAGAAGTAGCGTATGCCCTTTTCAAAAGGAATGTGGCGCCATCTGTTATTAACAGAACGAAATACTACGGAATACGAATACTTTACGGAACAAAAGTACTCATGGACACCGGATTATTTTCATTACATTGTCGTGTTCTTAGAAGGCGCATGGTAGTAGATAGAAACTGAATGAGGACTGTAAGAGGTCTAAATCCGACAGGAGACTGCTATAGTGTTAACGAAGTCTGGTTGTTTGTAGTATGTGATTTTATATTATGTTTGTAAACGTACCCACGATACAAGAGAAACTCCTTAGGGAACAAAGTCAAAAAAAAAATACTTATAAAAGTTTTTAGTTAATAATATTGAGAACAAGAAACAAGAAGAGACAATGCGATAATGTTATGCATGTGTGTTAGTCCACTGAAATGTTAAATCTCCTTTTTTTGTGTTTTTATTGAAACCGTAGGAACCATTTTTAATAAATAATTAAACAAGTGTCAGTGGATCATTTTTTTCTTATTAATATACAATGAATTATGGGTACACCTCTGCCTAACCCTTCGGGGATTACAGGCGTGACGTTATGTTATGTTATACTATGAATTCAAGTTTCCATATTAATGTTAAAAAATACACATCCGTACGCGATTACTTGTATGAGCCTATGAACTAGATAAGAAAGAGATTTTAACAAGACTATTAGAGGTCCTAAACAGTTATGAAAATATTATTACCAAGATAACCACCCATCCAAAAATATCTATCTTAACTCTAAATCAATATGCAGAACTTATTCCAAATCGCCCACTCAACACTCAACTAATTGATTGCCTCAATAATCATGTTTTGTTAATACCTCCTCCACTCCTGCGCAGGTTGAAGATGTTCAACGTTGATCAAACAAAGATGCCGTCTCTGATTGTTGACTGAGTATCGGTCGAGAGGCTGTATGCAGTGAACCGAGGTTGGTTCGGGGAAATGAAGGGGTTTAAGAGAACGCAGACTAACTGTGAACCTTTGGAGTTGTTGGTTGATGTGATGATGTTGACTTTGTACGTAATAGATAGTTGTAGGTGATGTCGTGATGGCCCAGTGGTTGTGGCAGCCTCCTCTCATGCATGAGATTGTAGGTTCGAATCTGGGCAAGTACCAATGCGAATTTTTCAATTCATATGTACTTTCTAAAGTTTATCTTACTCACTGACATCGTTCCGTACCTTGGAAAGCACGTTAATCCGTTGATCCCGGCTGTCATGTCAGGCAAAGTGTGTTTGGGGTTCACCATCAGGATTTTTTTAGTAGCAACTTGGAGTCTGAATTTGTGGTTGATGGCAATAGGCTCGCACCCTATTATATGGAACTTAAACATAACCGGCGAAATGTGGGTGTGCTAATGGGTACGCCTCTGCCTAACCCTTTGGGGATTACAGGCGTGATGTTATGTTGTGTTTAAGTCCAGATTTCCTCGCGATGTTTTCCTTCACCGATATCATATACGCAATAAAATAATAATCATCGTATTACATTTACATAGTATATTTAGATCTATCTAAGGAAGGGTCCAGGTACCTAATATTGATCAACGATAAATAGTTGTTTGAGTGGAAAAATCTATAATAAAACAGCTTCAAGTTCCTCAATTAAGATCATGACTCATATTTAATTAATTTTACGTGTTACATCAATATTATGATTAGTTGTTTATTGATAATATCGTTGATTACGACAAAAGATTGCCAATGGCGTGCTTCCGTCCTCCTTCCTTATGTACAAGTAGCAATGAATGGCGATCAAAAGGCCAAGTATCTTAATCTAGTTTCAAAGTTTAATGTGAAACAAGATTTTGATCTTTTTAACACTTTGATCTTGAACATAAAACAGCACAAACTCACTGATCTTATCTAAATATTTATAAAAGCGAAAGGTCACTCACTCATTCATCCCGAAATATTGAAAACCGCTTGACGTATAAATATGAAAGGTAGAGAGGTAGTTTATAGACGACATCCGGCCACCGTAGGCGCGGGCTTGCGGACGGCGAGTAATGGGTAGCTCGCCGTCCGATCAAGGACCAGGCCAGGGTCGACAGGGTCGAAAGAGCTGTCAGCACAGGGACGGGGCCAAACGCCTGCCGGGTTTCGGGACATCTTTACAGTATACCTTGACCCCGGAACGCAAAGGGCTACACAAGGAACAGGGTGGTTTTTATTTTATTTTTATCACCTAAAAAAAAAGGTAGGTAGTTTATTGTTAGTAGACGTCCGATAAAAAAAGGTTTTTTTTTAACCCTCTAAGAGAATGAAACAAGGGGTCCAAAACTTGTATAGAGACACCAACTTTGACGCGGACGAAGTCGCAGGCAGAACCTAGTACATATATAAAAGGCAAACGTTACTGACAGATTGATCTATCAACACACAGCTCAAACCACTGAACAGATTGCTCTGAAAAGCACGCAGATTATTATTAATGTAGGTATGTGCTAAGAAAGGATTTTTCAAAATTCATCCCTTAAGGCGATTAGACGGAGGTCTGACATTTAGGTGCGCGGGCGAAGTGGCGGGCTAGTATGGTTACATTTTTAATAAGGTTTAACCCTATAGTCCCTACAAGCTGCTGCGTGCATTGTGACCTCCTGTCAAATACAGTTGTCACATTTTTAAGGATATGATATGATGTGATTTGTTTAGTCGTGTGCTTAATTTAAACAGAATCATTAGAGGATATAGGTGCCGATTCCCTTGTTCACAAACTAGACTAAATTTAGAGAATTGACATCTCTTACTAACATACAGCGAACGGAAAGGACGGTGACACAAACTAAGTTAGCGATGTCAAAGGAGTTTTGCCTTGAACTTGTCCGTATTTTTAATCGATACGTTTTAAGATGTCAACTATAATTGTATGGATCCTTCAGATTGACTAAATTTGACAGCTCTTATTTACATTAGTTTCTTTCTTGTTTTATTGGACAGAAAAAGATGGAAATAGTCTAATTTTAGTTTAGTTTCTGACCAAGAGATTCGGCACCATAGTACAACTAAAAAAAAAGCAAGACTTATATTTATTAGAATTAATAATGTTTATGTTTTCCAAGTTATAAAGATTTATGAGTTAAGTTGACATTAAGTTCAAGATCACGCTAATTTTGGAAAGTAGAGACATAAAATTATGTAGTCCTTAAAATATAAGTATGTATAGGATTAATTTAATGTGTTTTAAGAAGCGTCTTAATTAAGTAAAGAAACATTTCAATAAGTAATAAAGACTCTGATTTGTAAAGCATCTTAATTAAGTAAAGAAAATATTAATAAATAATAAAGACAGGTCTTTCCGCCGATTTAGTTCTTAATGTTAAGATATAATTGACTTCGAATAATAATAATTGAAATTCTAACTAATGTTATAAATGCGAAAGTGAGTTTGTTTATTTTTCTGTATCTTTGTTACGCTTCCAAGGATAGACTACTAAACCGATTTTTACGAAATTTAGTGTAGACTACGCTAGGTTAGTTAATCAGCTACTTTTTTAATCTGCTACTTCATCTGTATCCTACATCCACGCGAACGAAGTCGTGGGCAAATACTAGTCACTGTCCCCCGATTTAGTTCATAATGATAAGGTATCAATATGCGTCAAATATTAATAATTGAAATCCATACTAATTTCATTATAAATTCGAAATGAACTCTGTCTGTGTGTTAAGCTTTCACGACTAAACCACTAAACCGATTTTGATGAAATTTGTTACCGGGCAAGTTTGAACCTTAACAAAGGACATAAGCAACTTTTTATCGGACTTCGACTTCATCTGCGTTCGCGATAATCAATATTTACTCGGACAAAGTCGCGGGAATTTACTATTAACTGTCCGCCGACTTAGTTCATAATGATAAGGTAGCCATTTCTAGGTCGTCAAATATTAATAATTGAAATCTTTTATAAAACATGTTTCAAAGAAAATTTTAAATGTTATATATGGTTACATCTGTTTAATTTATTGCGTGTGATGGAATTGCTCAATAATTTGATCAGTTTGATTTTAATCAATATTATCAATCAATCAATCGATCAATCAATTCAGCCTATAAAACATACAATTTATAAAGTTGCTTCTTATTTGAGCAAATCAAAAAAAATGTTTAGCTTGATGTGTCTTTTAAAATTTCCAATTAATATAGTCATTTATTAAGTGAAAGTATTTTTGTTGAACTAGCTTTGGGCCGCGACTTCGTCCGCGTAGATGTCGGTTATTGGAATAAAAGCCTTTGTGCTTTTTTGGGGTCTAAACTTACCTCGTACAAAATTTCATCAAAATCGGTTTAGTGGTTTAATCGTGAAAGCGTAGCAGACCAACGGGCACAATTACTTTCGCATTTATAATATTAGTGTGGAATGTTAAACTCCTAATTCACTCCTTGCATCATGAAACATCTGCCAGTGAATGTCCCGTCAAAACCGATCCAGCCGTACAGGAGATTAGACGGAACAAACAAACAGACAGACATAAAAGTTAAAATAAATGCTTTTTTAGTATAAGACGTATCGTGTAAACATTTATTTACATTTAGTAAAATCCTGCTATTTGGACTTCAGTGTTATTCATTTCTTTGTATAGACAAAATTTCTTTAAAAACCTTAACTTATACTTAAAATAAGTTATTTTTTCCTCCGTGTCCAACCAACTTTTTCCAAATCAATCGACAACAACCACAAAACTCATTTACACACCACCTGAGCAATATTACCCAATCAATAACCGTCTATGAATACATATTTCTATCAGCACTCCACGCTATCCCAGGCACGTCTCGGCACCTGTTGTTTGCCCAGCCGAGGGCGGTCCAGTGTTCAAACATCGTTGTTTGTGTTTGCCAACCAACCACCTGCGTGTTGCCGGTAGTGGCTGGTTGCGACCTTGTGGGCGAAGCAACCATATGCTTCAATGATTTTGGTGGTTATTTTTTGGAGCAATAAGTTTTACTGTATTTATTTATGAAACTATTATTTTAATAACAATAAATAAATAAATATCTTAGGACAACTCACACACGGCTATCTGATCCCAAGCTAAGCAGAGCTTGTATTATGGTAACCAGACAACTGATATACATACTTATATAATTTATAAATACACACATATTATAGATAAATTACACCCATACACAGAACTAACAATCATGCTCATCACACAAAGTTTGTCCTGGGTGGGAATCGAACCTACGACCTCCGGCTTAGCAGTCAGGGCCACCCGTCAAATAAACAAGTGCTATGTGAATTTTAACTATAAGTTAATCACATTACGGTATATTCTGGTTCATCACAGTGATTTCCTTGTAGATTATTTTTTCCCCCGAGTCTGTATTGTTGAAAACATAAAATACAAGAATTTCTCCACGTGGTATTTTACGGTCATTCATCGTTTCACTTGCAAGGCAATGATTTTATAGTCTGGGATCTCAGAGTCACTACACGTACGTCATTTTAGCATGTCTGAAGTTAGGATAGAAAATAAGATATGTAATATAATTACATGTATATTATAAATATTTGTTTTTTAAAACTATTCCTTCATTTGTAAGGCACGTACTTACTAGCTTCATTGCCGCGCTCCTTTTCAGGTAACATGTTTAAAAAGTAACAGAATACTGTCCTTACTTCTTCTTCTTTTCGAGTCGAAGGGAGAATTTAAATAATCCATTTTTTTTTAATACTTTTTTCTTATAATTTTTGGGCCCAGTAGGTGGCCATGTTTATCGCAGCAGCGTTGTTAATGTCCTCTAAAGTGCAGGTGTAGGGACACTTTGGGCACTGTATTAAGTGGGCCATCCTCTCCTCACACCGCGTACCGATGGGATCTATAACTCCCGATTTTGCTAGTTAATTTTTACAACGGCAAATTTGGGTACACAGAAACAGTAATTTAACAGGATATTGTTAAAAACCATTATTCGGTACTCCTAGACACTTTCCGTGGTCCATTACTTCAGCCGCTTTAAAACGTCAGAATCAATTTGAAATAGTTTTATATCTAAGTATCTACATAGTACGTGGTAAATACTGAGTATTTAAGATAGCCAATCAGCCACCTGCGTTGCCAGTAGCGCAGGTTGCGTTGCGGCCTTGTAAGGCAAGCAACCAAACGTTGTATAAATGCTTTGTTTGTGTACAACAAGCTTAACTTGATTTAGATTGCAGTGATTAAGGTACTACCTACGTACAATGGACGGGGTATTAGGCAAACTAAATATTGGTTAAATAATGCTTGACTATAATTATTAGGTTCTTTTTTGGAAAGTTAACTTGGTGGGGAAATGTAAAGTAAATCGAAATTAAAATAATTTTTAAACAATAAATTAGGATCTTACTGTATGGCCTGCTGTATCTGTGTGTTGTGGTAATGGCCTTGTGGTTTAGGTGCCCGCCTCTCATGCAAGAGGTTGCAGGTTCGATACCGGGCAAGTAGCAATGTGTATTTTTTTAATTCATATGTACTTATCTAAGTTTATAAGTTCAGGTTTACTTACGAAGAATATTACTGTCCCACTAAAACCATGTCAGAGGCCCTTGAGGCGGTTTAGAAGTTCTGACACTAGGGTGTGTGGGGCCGTAAGATCTTACTGCCCACACGATAAAGAAGAAGATCTAAGTTAATCTTGGACATCACTGTCTGTAATGAAGATAAACATCGTGAGGAAACCTAGACATATAATTAATACATAGGTCTAAAATCACTGACCCGCCTTGAGCAAACTTGGTGATCAATACTCGTGCCTTCTCTGGATGAAAAGAGGCTTTTGCCCTGCATTGGGACAATAAGGAGGGTTTTAATATTTTTACATAAATTAATTTAAAATAAATTAGGATCTAACAGCGTGGGCGAACCGTAACTGAGTACTATTTTTAGAAAAACGCAAATATTTTTTAATTATGTCTCAATTACATTTTTATTAAACCCAACATAATATTTATTTACATTTGAAAAGTCCACTACCATTGTTTTAAAACATCTCAAACAAATACTCTTGTCACCGCTCTGAAAACAAAACAAGCACTTACTAAGTACCTAAGCAGGTACCAACAGGCTTGCTGGCATCCCAAGCGTGGGGTACACAAACTAATGTAACATACTAACACAAACATTGACTCAATACGTCACCTGCTTAGCACTAAACTGTTAGCGTCGTTAAGATTCCGAGGAACGGCTCTTCGTCGATAGTGGTGCGGTTAGTCGATTATCTGAACGGTTATCGATGTAGTCGATAGTGATTAGAGGTTAAGTTTTTTGTTGTGCAGCAGCAGATGCTGGTTTTAAGATGATGTATTCTTTTACTTAAGAGATTTTTATTTTTAGAATTACAGTATCATTGTAATTTCAGTTGAAAGAATCTTAGTATTAAAAATGCGAAAGGATGGGTTGGATGAATGGATGTTTCTTACTCAATTACGCCAGAACGGCTTAAGAGATATGAATGAAATTTGACACAGATAAAAAAACCCTATATGTGCTAAGAAGTGAGTTTATATGAAACATCTAAACTACATTTATTAATAAGTATCTATCGGTGCACGTAAGTATTTTGATTTAAATGAAAGTTTTATGCTCACGTATTTATTTATAAATATGTCTATCTATGTGATCAGTTTTCTTAAAAACAAAGGAGATATAATCAAACTCATTAAAAAAATAAAATTCCAAATACACATTATAATTTCCATTTAAAAAACATTTTCAACAAATCAAGCGACAATTATTTGAGTCACGTCCCCTCACTAGGCCCTTTAATAAGGAGTGCCCTTGACGTGTGGTCAAACGTTTGTGTCCAAAGGAAAACATTTGCTCCAACGAGGGCCAACCTCTCGACCGGACGAGAGAGCACCTGTGTGGTAGCATGTGTAGGGTTACGCGATGTATTCGTATACAAGGTGGGCATTCATAAACGGGATTTTTTTGAGGACGGAATATTAAGTTGATCTAGTGGTCGCAAGCGCGACTGCTGTGCATGAGGTCTTGGGTTCGATTCAGGTCGGGCAAAGTGTTATTGGGTTTTTCCATCAGGAATTTCTCAGTAGCAGCCTCGGAGTCTGGATTTGTGCCCGGTTGATGGCAATAGGCTCGCCCCCTATAACATAGGACTAAAAAGATAACTGTCGAAATGTGGGTGTATTAATGGGTACACCTCTGCCTAACCCTTCGGGGATTACAGGCGTGATGTTATGTTATGTTAAGCAAAGTAATGAATAAAAACGACAAACATCTATCTACGACATACTTCTATATAAAAAAACCTTTTTAACACAGCTTTTGAATGGCGAGTTAAAATTCCACTCAGGCCTCTGTTTTCTAAAGGCAGGGTCGTTCTGAATCTGCAATTAACCCGTATTTGCATTCGAACTGGCGACCTGCGCGATGCCGGTGATTCCTACAACTGCTGGGCATACCGTTGGGTGTTTATACTGGAACAGTGAGGTTTACCGCCACGAAGCGTGGTATATTTTTAGGGTTCCGCACCCAAATGGTAAAACGGAACTCTAATATTAAGACTCCGCTGTCCGTCCGTCTGACTGTCCGTCTGTCACTAGGCTGTATGTCATGCCACAATAGTAAGACAGTTGCAATTTTTACAGAATCAAATAAATATTTAAGGGGGCTCCCATACAACAAACGGAGTTTTTTTTGCTCGTTTTTGCTCGATATTGATTTGTTTTATTTTTTTTTAATTTTATTTTACTTTATTGGGACATTAAACAGTTGTTTGTTAATGTTGTGCAGTTGTTTGTTATAATTATATTCGCTTTAATTTTTCGCTTTTAAAGATACGGAACTCTTCGTGCGCGAGTCTGACTCGCACTTGGCCGGTTTTTTTTTGTTATCGCTTAATGCCCAAAACTTCCACGATACTGCGCCAAAAGCGATATTCTCGGGTTAATGCAGTGTGTTCATGGCCTTAGCAATGTTTGAAATTCGAATGTTTTCGAGATCCGTCGGTACTTCTTTTGTTTTTTTTTTCTTGAGGATTAAGAATGTTTTGGATGCGCATTGAATCCAAATATGGTCATTCCGTATACAAGAGAAAATAGTTTTTTCTTGCCACCGACAATACCGAAGTCTAGCGGATGTAAAAAATGTAATGTGGTTAGTCTGTGGACGTCGGGCTTCTGAGCAGTCAGAGATGGTTAACTAAGGTGGAAAATGTCAATCTTACTTTCTTGGTGGCGAGTTTTGCGCTTACTTTGTAGCGTAATTACGTCCGTTAGTAAGCGGTAGTCCTATTTTAGTTAAGTCCAGTTTGTTGAGTAAAAATAGAATATATATAGGTACCTAGGTCTTCCAAAATAATATAATCTGTAGTAAATAAACAAAAAGCTGAACAGATTTTTGTTTAGATGCACTAATCACTGAAATTGGAAACAATATTTTTGTGTTTGATAGCCAGATTTCTGTACAAGAATTAGAGGCAATAAGAGGCTGGTATTATTATTTTAATTGTTACGAAAAAACGAATTAAATCTAAAAACAAGAAAACAGTTTTTCAAATGAACTTTTGAACTTCGTACGAACCGTCAACTCGTGTGAAACGCTGTGGGAACCTGGGAAGGTCAAATAAATAATAATAAATTATTACCATCAAAACGGTCATACGCTACGGGTATTTAACCTTTTAGCCATTCGGCGTGCCGCTCATTTACTTAGATGAGCATTCAAAAAACCATCTCTACGTATATTAGAGTCTGCTTAAACAAATAAAATGTAAATATTTACATAGAAGCGCTCGAAACGATAAGACATTAAACTAAATGATCATATTGATTTACATTAAAATACAGTTATGTCACAGGGGTCATCCATGAGATGTGGAAAGTCAGTAAAGTCATGACATTTTTTTGGTTTGAGTGAAAATATGAAAAGGCGGCCATTTTTTTTATTGATTTTCTTAAGAAGCTATAAGTACGAATTAAACAAAACATCATGTATATCATTATTTCCCTGAGTAAAAGAATAACGATTATAGGAAACGCATTTTATTAGTTCGAGTATGTTAATTGCGACAATTTGTCGTGATAGCCTAGTGGTTAAGGTGTCCGCTTCTCATACATGAGGTTGCGGGCTCGATACCAGACAAGTAGGTACCAATTTGACTTTTCCAATTCATGTGTACCTATTTTCCATCTTGGACATCAATGACATCGGTGAAGGAATATATCGTGAGGAAACCTGGACTATAATTAATGTAAGTCTGAAATTGCCAATCCATATTAAGCAAGCGTGGTGATCAATGCTCGTGTCTTCTCTGTACGAGAAGAGGCCGTTGCCGTAAAGTGGACAATAATAGGCTGATATTGATTTTTGACCTATCCTTATCACATTAATTGTTCCTAAAGAAATGTTATACATTATTCATTCATTAAGATTTACAAATATCAACAAATTACATTTCAAATGAACTTCGACTTCTTTCATTAATTTTGTATTTACTGCAGTCAACTCGTTTGCAGAACAGCTTGACGTTTCGCGCTAAAATGTCAGAGGTTGCCAACCTTCGACCGGCTGTGAATCAACAAGCGTCGAACCCGCGTCTCACGACCTCTGTGCCCTTGAACCTGACCTTGGTACTGATGACGATTTTGTGTAAATATTAAGAGTTTTGTACCGTGTATGATTAAGGAAATTTTAGTTTTTTAAGGTGCTTTAAGAGTGGTTGGGTCATTTCAAGTTTATGTTTTTTGCTATTGCCATTAGAATTATATTTTTTAAATAGTGAGAAACTTATATAAGTAAATGATTTAAGAAATATTTAGTTCTCAGTATTAATATTTAAACGATATAAAAAACTTTGAATAATTTCCACGAGTTAAATATACACACCTACACAAAACATCACGACTGTAATCCCCAAAGCATTAAGCACAAGGGTACCCATTAGTAAACCCCCATTACGCCAGTTACGTTTAAGTCCCATGTAATAGGGGGCGAGCCTATTGCCATCAACCGAGCACCAATCCAGACTCCGAGGCTGCTACTGAGAAATTTCTGACGGAAAAACCCAATAACACTTTACCCGACCTGGTCATCGAATCAAGGACCTCAAGCTCAGCAGTCGCGCTTTGCGACCACTACACCAACGAGGCAGTCAGAGTTAAATATAACTTACATGAACTTAACATTTAAGTTACATGTGTATGTACCCAATACACATTGACAATAACATTTCCGTACAGCATTGTATATGAATGTTCCGTTAAGCGATTACGTAGAAATGTCAGAGGTGCTGAACCTTTGACCCGAATGAATCAGCGCTCATCTCACGACCCCTGCCCCTGATCCTCACCTTGACACTGGCGACCAACATTTTTACGTTTTCAAAGATTTACATACATACCGAGTTGGTTTTACTGGTTTTTGTTGGATATTTTATGAAGATAAGTTATTCTTTTAAAAATATTTTTCAGCTGTACTTGGTGTTTCAATGCATGACCTCTGAAGATGTCCTTGTTTTGACTTCAACGAATTTGTAAAGGAGATCAATGTACAGTCAACAAAAGAAATAGGTATGCAGGGTCGTCAGATATAGTTGAAGTTTTCTTAGAAACCGATGCATGTTTGAAAATTTTAGGCATCCGATAAAAAAGGTCTTCTCTTAAGGGTTGAAAATGGGGGGCAAATTTTGTATGAAGAAACAACATTAGGTCGCCAATAACCGACATTTACGCGGACGACGTCGCGGACAGAAGCTAGTTATCATTAATTTTAAATGTAAAGAGTGTATAAAGACTTTTAATAAAACCGAAAGTTACATGATCTTTTTAGAATTGCAATATTTTTGTTTGTTCTGCACCATTCCTGGGGGCTTACCACCATCTCTTAAAATAGTGATATTTTAATCACTTTGTAATTTATATTGTTGTATTTCCAACGCTCGGCACAGCGCCGAGAGTTGAAAATCCAACAGTAAGTAATATTAAAATAATACTGTTTTAAGAGACCCCTGGAACCATCTGGTTACAGAGATGTTGAAGGTTAAAGTTCCGACTTATTTTAACGTTTTTTTTAAGAAAACAGGTTTAAAATGTTCTTACTGAACTCACAAGTACCCCCATGACCCCTGTACTGTTGGATGCATCCGTAAGCATAATGTGTTGCGTGCGTTACACTGCGCGCTACCATAAACATTGATTTTTCACACCGAAATAAAAGTCGTTTCTTAGAAATTATATGTGCTAAATGTTATTTACTTTGATGGGCAGTTATGCGTTGTTAAAGGGTATGTGCTTCATTCTTCTCCATACAAAACTACCTCTTAGAAGGGGCGATTAGATTCAATTCTATCTGGGGGCGCGGTAGTGCCCCTAGCGAAGACGAGCCAAGCGAAGCGCAAGGGCACTACCTACCTTTTCTCGAAGTATTTCGTCGTTTTTTTGAAGCCTCATAAATTTGGTTTCAAATGTACCAGATACTTCATATTCTCAGGATATGATGTCAATAATAGAAAAATTAAACATACAAAGTCTCAATTGAATAGCTCTAATACTTAAATGATAACGACTTTATTGATAATTAAAATATTTTCTTGAAAATCACGTTTCAAAGTGTCTTATAATGGCCTAATTGAAATAAACGCTTTGTCTTTGACTTTGATTAGAATAGAATATATATTTATTGTAAAGCATGAGTGTACATCAAATAAATTGTGTAAGGTCTTAAAATAACAGGAAGATCTGCATGTTTTGCCATATTAAAGTTATTATTATTATATTATAATTATATTACGTACAAAACAACATATTTTTTGGTTTAAAAAAGACACATAATAAAAAATTGAGTCTATACAACAAACTATGAAATTAAAAAACTTCATCCTAAAATTAATTTAAAAAGTATTGTTTTTAATAATTGAATTGGAAAATAAAAATTGAATTTAATAAATTGTTTGTGTGACGTGTCTTTTCACACCCTGTATATAGGTACGAGAATAATGCGTCATAGATGAGAATCTGTAGTTCTTGCAACGACCTTTTGCCCTCTCCATAACCTTTACCTTGACAAACGAGTATATTTATGTTTGCAAAGATTATGCAGATAGCGTGGTTTTTATTTGAAATTACTATCATTTTGTTGACAGTACTAATCATTCTTTGTGACATAATGATTTTGTATAAATAATGCCATCATTTTGTGGAATATCGCTCGCTCGTATATTGACTGTATAATAATTGGTTTACAGTAGTAGAAAGATAGTTTAAGTAAGTATATGTGTAGAGATTGAAACGTTTTATTTATATTAAAATAAATAAATAAAATAAATAAATATCTTGGGACATCTCACACACGGCTATCTGATCCCAAGCTAAGCAGAGCTTGTGTTATGGTAACCAGACAACTGATATACATACTTATATAATTTATAAATACATACATATTATAGATAAATCACACCCAGACACAGAACTAACAATCATGCTCATCACACAAAATTTGTCCTGGGTGGGAATCGAACCCACGACCTCCGGCTTAGCAGTCAGGGCCGCTAACCACTAAACCAACAGGCCCGTCAACATATTAACAAATAAAATCGTATCGTGGTTGCTTTTGACTGTCATATAAACTTACATACACGTATAACCTAATCAGGAAATACCTGTAGGCCATTTCAATATTTGTTTCATGTGAGAATTGAATCCGTTACAACTAGCACAGCAGCCAATTAATTGCTTAGCTGCTTTGCCAACAGTGTCATCAAATTATACGAAATCACGAGTCAAGTGAACATTTTCTAAAATTAAATTTCGTGTAAGGTTGTGCTATGTATAGGTTGCCTCAGATGTGCCAAATAATATGCTTAAAAGAAAAATATATTATACAGGGTATATTTACTGGTTGTACATTCAAATACTATTCTTTAATTAAACCTCCTAAGGTTCAAAATAATTAGTTCAACTTACACCTATTCGATCTAAAATGGCGGCTAACGCGGTGACATTTCTTTTTAATTAACGTCATGTTTAATTTTATCGTCTGTTAATACTCGTAAAACTTGTCGTGTATAACGTTATAAATCTTTTATTACTAGAGGCTTGCAACACTGTACAGTTAGAGGTGACAAAACATGGTGTTGGTAAATTAATACAGGTAATTCATTAAAAACATATCGTTTTTATTTAATATTGCTTTATTTCGTGTGATCAGAAAGAAGTCTAATTATTTCTTTTTTTGTGTGTTATCTTGCCAAATAAAATAATAATAATTGGTTCGGCAGAGGCTATAATCACTTCATAGTTCCAGGTAACCTAGTCACTTTAGCAACCCGTACCTATGCCTACCTCCGTTTTGGAACGAGCAACTAGCTTCAACTTTCTGACTGACTGACCGACTCCTTGACAATTCAAAAGTGCCTGTAATTGGTCAAATTGAAATAAATGTTTTGACTTTGACTTTGACCATGGTCCAGTATTATAAATTTCCATGTCCTGATAGTCCTGCACCAACCGAGGGTTCTCCTCAGTGCACTTGCATAGTGCATACAAGGATACCTAAGGGGGGAGTTTACGTCTTAACAGGATACCGTGGCCCCGGAACGTAAAGGGCAACAGAAGGAACAGGGTGGTTTTTTAGTCAGTAAAAGTCTGACAGTCCCTTCCGCCCCACCCAGGGCGGAAGGAGTCATTTGATGATTTTTACCACCTCAAAAAATAAAAAAAAAAGGGGGGAGTTGGTTTCGACCCCTCGTATGTCTTGCAAAGGCCCGGGACTTCAGAGTCCCGAGATCTATAAACTCAAAAATAAGAGTATTAATAAGTAAATTATTAATAATGAGACGCTTGAAATAGTGTCACCACGCCATAGATTAATATTTGCAAGCATTATTTTATTTTATAATATTAAAAATATCGATTAGGTTTTTGAACTTGTCGGGGGCACTGCCATGCGTCTGCGCAATTTTCCATCACAATAATAAGCAATTAACTTGAAGCTAAAGTATAAAGGAGACGTCCTTTACTTGATTGATACATCAACTTAGTGGATGCAATAAAATAAGTGATTATCATTAAAGTTAAAACTTATTGAACATTTAGTTTTTGCTTAAAAACTTGTATTATGTTTTATGTTATTGAAGTCTTGATACAGACATCTTGGGTCTTTATTACTTAAGTTATAAATAAGTTGAACATTCTTAGAAATCCTCGACTACTACTAGACTGCCTCGTTGGTCTAGTGGTCGCAAGCGCGACTGCTGTGCATGAGGTGTTATTGGGTTTTCCATCAGGAATTTCTCAGTAGCAGCCTCGGAGTCTGGATTTGTGCCCGGTTGATGGCAATAGGCTCGCCCCCTATTACATGGGACTAAAAACATAACTGGCGAAATGTGGGTGTACTACCTAATGGGTAAACCTCTGCCTCACCCTTCGGGGATTACAGGCGTGACGTTATGTTATGTCTTAGAAATCCATACTATCCTAAATCCATACTAATAATACTCGTATTATAACTGCAAAAGTAATTCTGTCTGTTACGCTTTAACGACGAAACCACTGCACCAACTTTGATAAAATTTGGTACGGGGTAAATTTGAACCTCAAGAAAGGATATAGGCTACTTCTTATATCACGACTTCGACTGCGCGGACAAAGTCACGGGCAGAAGATAGCCTATCAACATTAAAATTTTATAAGTAATTTATTTTGATTAAATAGAGCAAAACTAAATGTACATTTTGATAGAAACTTAAAAAAAATTAGAAATGCTGATTTTATTAAATAGAACTGAAAAGAGTTGACTGCCTCGTTGGTCTAGTGGTCGCAAGCGCGACTGCTGTGCATGAGGTCTTGGATTCGATTCCCAGGTCGGGCAAAGTGTTATTGGGTTTTCCCATAAGGAATTTCTCAGTAGCAGCCTCGGAGTCTGGATTTGTGCCCGGTTGATGGCAATAGGCTCGCCCCCTATTACATGGGACTAAAAATATAACTGGCGAAATGTGGGTGTAGTAATGGGTACACCTCTGCCTAACCGGGATTACAGGCGTGATGTTATGTTATGTAACTGAAAAGAGCTAACTGTGCTGTACTGATATGTAAATATAAATATAAAAAATATTCATCGTTGAGTAGCTCGTAAAAGTCTATAACCACGTTCACAGATTCTAAATACTATTGTATTTCAATATACATACATACCTAAAATGTATGTATACTTCTACAAACTTCGTGACTCATTTCCAAAAAGGCGTTTTACGACTCAATCGCACTTTACAATAGATCTGCGCGCCATTGTTAAACTCATGCGCACTTATCCCAAACTATGACCGTTTCGCCCGTATTGTCGTGATTTCCTGCCTATTTTGAAAAAAGAACTACTATGCAGGTAAGGTCAGGTACTAAAACTACCCATTTTTTTTAAAAACAGGTACATGGTTCTTAGAAATTTGCAAAAAGTTGATAATTTCAGTGTCATTTATGTCGATAGTGTAAGGTTTAAAATTGTGGGTTGTTTTTTGGACAGGTTCTTTTGTTGAGGGGTCGAATGTTTGAGGGTGCAATATGGGGATGTAAGGTAAATTACGCGTAGTAAAAACAAGCTACTATAATTTAAAAAATTCAAAAACACGACTGCAAAAATTGCACATTTTGTACTTTGTTTACTCGACAGTTTTTTTTATGACGTTTTTTATTTATAGTGTTATATATTTTTTAAATCTACTTGTCGAATTCTAGACGATAAATATAGACACGATCAGATTCATGAAAAAAAATAATTGAGGCTGGTATTAATTTACGTTTTAAAGTGACCACACAGGATTCTTTTTATTTTTAACTAGCCTATGTTACTCGGAACGATGCAAGGATTGTAACGATACCCCATACATCTAAATCGGTTCAGGCGTTTAAAAGTTATGGTGGAATAAAGAATCTCACATACATACATACATACATTAACTCTGAACACATAACACTCCTTTTTTTGGGGCAGTCGTGTAATAAGGTGAGCAAACGGTATTTAAAAGAGTATTTTTCATGGTATTCCATTTTGACATTTTGTTAAAGCCCATGGTAAAGACTGCCTCATTGGTCTAGTGGTCGCAAAGCGCGACTGCCGAGCATGAGGTCTTGGGTTCGATTCCCAGGTCGGGCAAAGTGTTATTGGGTTTTTCCATCACGAATTTCTCAGTAGCAGCCTCGGAGTCTGTATTTGTGTCCGGTGAATGGCAATAGGTACTCCCTCAATTACATGGGACTTAAACATAAGTGGCGAGATGAGGGTGTACTAGGTACACCTCTGCCTAACCCTTCGGGGATTACAGGCGTGATGTTATATTATGTTAAAGCTCATTTTAAAGAGTTTACGTTGAGTTTGCTCGTTCTTCTCTTTCTCTTTATAAAATTAGTGTAGATTGCCTTCATAGTGCTAAAGATTCGCCATATGTCAAATTACAATGCAACCAAACTTGCCAATACCATAGAAATATCATATATTCTTAGAAACACATTATTAAAGCTAGCAGTGTCAGGTCGCTTACCCGTCGGGCACAACAATAAACTTATGATAAATCCATCACTAAATTTGACTTTGACAGCTTGTGTGAAACGTCAACCTAATATCAGCAGACGAAGATGAAGTTGGGGATCTATAAGTACCCTGATCCGTACTAAAAACGAATTCATCAGTAACTTAGTAGTTAATGGAAAAATTTAATACAAGTGTGGAATCGCCAATCCGCCTTGAGGAAGAATGGTGATCTATGCTCATGCCTCTCTGTATCAGAAGAGGCCTTTGTCCTGCAGTAGGACAGTAATAGGCGTGGAGCATGTAAACTACAACTGACAATTCCTACATCGCGTAATCAACATTCGGCGCGATGTTAGCATAATTATAAAATCTAGACAACAACCGCCGGACAGTAGCCCATAAGACTCAACACCCATTTGGTCGGAGAATCCTCCCTTTTCACCTGAGGATGAGAAACTTTATATTCTGTTTCTAATACCCCTAAAAGCGAATTTTGGGTGGGGCCTGAACAGTCCTTCATTCATATAGTTATGTCCCTTTTTCTTTCATGACAACCAAAGTCAAAGTCAAATCATTTATTTCAATAAGACCATTAAAAGGCACTTTTGAACGTCATTTATAATAGAAAAGAAAGATTATCATATTGAATCTAGTTGCCCATTCCAAAAGGTAGCCAAGAGATGAGTCCCCTTTTTGTGAAATGTCTTAATTTAAAACTTTTTTTTTAGTTGAGTCGCGGTGCAGTCTACTTTGGAAACCGCTGATCTAGAATATCCACAAAATCTAAAATCCGTTACGCTTTTTAATTTTAACAGTGCGGTGGGTCTAAAAGTCCGAACAGGAAATCGAAATCTCGCAAACAATTGACCCTATTGTTTAGCAAACCCTTGAACTAATCTCTCGGTCCTTTGTACCTGTACCTTTTTCTTGGACCTTTCTTTGTCCCTAATAGGTCTGGTCAAAAGGACCCTTTGTACCTTAGCAGGGTAAGGGTTGACCAGACCGTAAGAGATTTCGTTTCGTTTCTACCTGTTCGCGAAAAGAAAGTATGGGATTATTTTGGCTTTGTGTACTTTTTATGGGGGGTTTTGTTTAAGGGGGAATATTTGTGCACGTGGCGTATAAAGGATAATGTTTTGGAGAATTAAAAGTTTTATAAAGTCGGCTTGTTATGGTTATCATAATTTTTATTTTATAGTTTCCGTTGTTCGTCTTTTCTTACTACATTACTTAATTATTTTAATGACTTTTGTTTACTGGTTTTGCAGAAAATATTCTCTTAAAATATAATGAATTAGGAAAAAGGTAACTGTACTGTGAAATAAAATGTATTGCCACAAAAATAATCAATTTGTTTTTTAAATTCCCAAGTAATTAGAATATATGTTTTGATTATTAACTTCCAATATAAATTATAGTAATAAATGGGTTATTATTTATTATTCAACATGTTTAAATTATAATAAGATTAACTATTTAAGTTTGATAAGACATTTTGTTACTTTCCGTCGGCAACAAGATATTGCGTACAAAAGACATCAACGCGTCGCGTGTATTATTATAATGAGTATTTTAATAATAATGAATAGTTTAGTTATTTATTTTAATAACATATTAATTAATTAGTAACATGAGAATGCAAACAGTAATAGTAAGGACTATTACATGCCTAGTTATATGCAGTAATGTAATATTAATGAATAATTTAATAATAATGAATAGTTTTGTACCTTCTTATATTAACAATTTATGTATCTACTCAACTTAATAATAAGTAGTAAAATCATGTCTAAATCTGGTAAGAGGGGTAATTTACGGTTGTGTACAGTAAAAGATTAAAATGTAGTAAAAGCTGAATGTATAATAACTGGAAACAATTTAAACTAAAATCCAATTATTTTGTAAATAATTATTTAGAAATTCTATAAGTGAAAATTCTATATTCTATAAGTTTGTTGAAAACTTTTGTTCAGTAGGTACAGAAAGTTTACAGTTTAATCAGTGTTACAGTTTTAATAACTAAAAATATCGTATGTTCATAAATTAGTTTTCGACTGTGGGTACTGTAATTTATTAATTTTCACACAAACCTTGTTTTCGATTCAAATTCATTTAATATTTTTGCAAAGAACATCGTATTTTTTGTCTAAAGTGTTAGATATACTTGTAATTTCAAGTACATGAGTCAAATATTGAGTACATAAGTTAAATATTGAGTACATAAGTCGTACTTACGGTCGTCTAATTCCTCCTCATAGTCTGAGAAACACCTGTCTTCCTTGAGCGCTTGATTGTCAGGCTGCTGGTAGAACCTCTCCGATTTTATGTACATTTTCAGGTACATTCCTAATCACAGCATACACACATATAGATAATGTTATAAAAAAAAAACTATTTTATTGTTATTATTGTCACTAAGAATCAAAAGCACTTTAATTTTTAAGTTAAATGTAGGTATACAAACAGTAACACTTATCAAAACCACGGTTCTTCAAAACAGTTTGAATAAAAAAATAAAACAACACGTTCTCACTTCAAATATTTAAAAACGGAATGTCAAAATTATAATCACCGACCAATGACATCACAGGTCACAACCTTACGTCCTTTAGTTCAAACAAAACTGTTTATAACCAAAAAAGTTTTTAACACCAAAAAGACTTAATAAAAAAAATATTCACACTTAAAAAAATACTTTAAAATACTGGGGTAGTATAAAAATCCTGTGTATTACAGGGTAGTCGGGAATAATACCGCTGTGTTTGTAGTTGAACGGTACGCGCGGCCGAGCCGAGGTGCGCGCAAACACTGCCGACCCGCATCACCCAACGAATCGGACCTTTGACAAAAAAAAAGCACACAGGTAGTGGACGAGGCTTCGGCCGGCTATAAAGGCTATGCGGCTATGTAGCCGTAGTGTTTATAGCCACGTTCACGTGGTGTTTTGTTTGCGAGTTAAGGTGACGTTTTTTAATTGATGTGGGAGTACTTTTATAGGTTTTGTGTTATTAAATATGTATATTCTTTTTTTTTGTGGGATTTGTTATGAATGGACCATAGTGGAACGTATTATATTTTTGAAATGTTTTTATTAAAAACATCAACCGCTTGTTACTGATTTGAAAATAAAAGACTTATTCTTCTTTGTTTTGAGTAACTTTCGATACATTTTTAGTCCCAATAATACTAAATATTACTTCGCAGCTTTTTAAAAGATGAACAAATTTTAACTCGCCCTGTTACGATTTCTCAGTAGCAGCCTCGGAGTTTAGATTTGTGCCCGGTTCATGGCAATAGGCTTGCCCCCTATTACATGGGACTTAAACATAACTAGCGAAATGTGGGTGTACTAATGGGTACACCTCTGCCTAATCCTTTCGCGATTACAGGCGTGATCTGTTACGATTTAAGTTTAGTAGTTAAAATAACTAATTAATCCACGATACGACGGCATCCTTTTGCAGTTCCTTATCGTATTTTGCATCACTTTTACTATACACGTTAAACATTAAAATATTATCTATAAATCACTGGAATGCGACATTTAAACCGAACTTAAACTGTCCAGTTTTTGTTTGAGAAACACATTTGATGATATACGACAACCATTTGGCTAAACACAATATTAAACCGTTATTAAACATAATATAAAGTCGGTTTTACTGTGGTTTCCGCCTAATGTTTGTAAAACCAGATCATTTTGTTAAAGCTTTGGTTTGTATAAGCGGTTTCTGTGAGTAAACGCAACGTAAGACTTGCGTAACGTCTTGGAATTTACTGTCAAATAATCTACTTCTGATTATGGGACCACTAATAACCGCAAGAAATAGCCCTACAAAGATCTTAACATAATCACCAAACTTGGCTGATGCATGGTGATGACGTAATCTCTCTCTTTCTCTCTCTCTAAGAAGAGAAGAAGATGACGTAATTCTTTGAGCTTTAGATTAATCGACAATTCGAGATACAAAAAGATAAAGGACTTGTGATATTTAAAAGTGTATATATGTATGTATATTCATTCTATGGTATTTTTATAGTTAATATGTGGTATTTTAAGTATTTTGTACTTATGTACACTTTATTTTATTTGATAAATACTTTTTTCAAATTAATTTTGCTATTTATCGCTCGTACATTAATTTGCACCTACCATGTCATTGTTATCTCTTCACCACCTTTGGTTGACTGTTAGAGAATGCCGAAGGCATTTAGTCCGCTTTTGTACTTTTGTTGCATAAAGTTGAAATAAATGAATAAACCACTAAATATGTCTTTCCAATCGTATGTAATCTACATCATACAACTTACCTTCATCTTGTACTCTGGAATTTGAGTAATAGAAAAACCCACTAACACTTTACTCGACATAGAAATGGAATGACAAAAAATGTCGGGTACGATTTAGCACATGTTTGTGAATGACGGCTCTTTATTACGAATATGAATAAACGTCTGTGCTGTCCCCACACCTCAGTGCCGTGTCAGGGACGGGGCTCGAACGTGGCTAACACTAAAGCTTCGTTGCCGGCACACGCACGGACGTGTATGATCGAGTTCAAAGACAATGGATGCATTGATATTTTTTTAGACTCCTGAAGAAACACGTCCCTGCCCCGTCCCTGAAATGGCACTGATGTGTGGGACAAATCATTAAGGACTCCGCTCATTACACTGTAAGACAGTATGACCGTGGTATGATTGTATTAGGCACGTAAAAAACATGACAGGGCGACATATCCACTAGAACGTCTCAATAGCGTATCAACCGATTATTATTGGTCCTCCGTGCATGGTGCAGGCGACGGTGTTGAGCGGTGACGGAACGGTCTAGTGGGCATAGTTCTATGCTTTTTAATATTAAGAATATTTCTTTGCCTGGTACAGTTGTAGTACGGTGAAGGCACGAAACGGTGTAGTGGGTAGTCAGTAAGGGTAGGGTAGGGATCTCGTTATATCAAATGCAAAGTTAGTTTTGGACAGCGTTATTATAAAAAATAGTAAATGTGTTAAGTTTTTTTACGATTTGCTTTTTATTTAATACAAATTTTTCGCCATTGGAACGGCAATAAAACCAATTTAAACTCTACGGGATATTTTCATTTATCACCTTTTTGTGTTCACACTAAAATTTGCGTTAATCAAGATAAAATTAGTAATCCTATTATTAATAATTTGTATTATTAGTAACCCATTATTATCCGAACAACACTAAACGATCATCGAATCTTATTTATATCGTATATCGATGTTATATTATTCTTAAAGTGTAATAATGTATAACATAATAAGGTCGATATTCTATTAAATTATTCGTTTATAAATTATGCATCGATTCGTAGTTCTAGCTACCGTGTTACCGCCATTATAGATTTATATTGATAACATACTGGGCTTACGTTATAAGAATCGATTAGGAAACGATAGCCGAATAATATAACGATTTTCGATCTGGTGATGGTTTAGATATCGGTCTATGGGATGAACGAAACCTGTTGATTTACATAAATTATGTGCAGTGTGATTGTGTGATTGACTTTTATGAAAAATAAAAACGCTTCTAAGGAATGCAAAGCCTCCTCTATTGGAGTCGATCAAAAACCATGACTGCTGTAAACTTACCAAAATATCCGAATTCTTAAGTTTTATAATTTGATATTATAGAAAGATAGTAAAAGTAGGTACTACAGAATTAAAAACACACAGATTTTCTCCTGTCAAAAATAATAAAAGAAAAAAAATTGCATTCACACCACACTTAGGTTTGTCGTGGCGTATGCTAAGCATGTCGAAGGCTCTATATCGCCGGTTTATGGTAAAATCACAATAGGTTGTCGCGTGGGCGCCGTGACACATTCTACAACTTATCAAGGAAACTTAAAATTATATAGATTTTTACCTAATTCGGACAGTAATCTTCGGCACAATAACATTTGCTTTTATTAAATCATAATAACTTTGACTTATTGAAATCGTATAATACATCTAAAAGGCAACCGTTACTAAATGACTAATCCATCAACACACTGCTCAAACCAGTGAACGGATTTCGCTGTGGCATGCGGCCATTATTATGACTTAGGCATATGCATACATGCATTCATAAACTCACGCCTTTTTCCCATGTGGGTAGGCAGAAACTACAGAACCCTTACATACTACTTTCGCCTCATCTACGTTCATACAAGCACGCCGGTTGCGAGTACTCCGCACCTGACCTAGGCATATGCTAAAAAGGATTTTCGAAAAATTCATCTCCTCTTTTTTCTCAAGATTGGACACATTTTTTAGGACATTACGGTAGTAAACACCATTGACCAATAATTCTAAGACATAACTTCTCTAAAGAAACACTTTCTTTTAGCCATGTAAACCCGATTAAATTTTAATTAACTTTAAAATTTGATTTTTAATTAGGAAAATAACAAAAAGTCATTTGAGTCGGCACAAAAGCGACGCCACAGTTGTATTTTGCCATACACAATTTAAGGGAGAATTCACAATATCGGCGGAAACGGATCGTTGAGTGATAATGTTTTTTTTACAGTAATAAATACTTGATGGAGTGTTTGGACCACACTGAATGTTATTGTCGAGTATTTTAGCAACATTAACATAAGTGTGGCTGAGCCATATATAAAACATTTCAAGCAAATTATTGCAGCCACATGTTGCCAAGAAAATATGGCCCGTTTAAAGCGTCATTAAGAACTGAAGTTAAGATTGTTTTGTCATGAAGGTCAAAGGTCGAATGTTAAAACAAAGAACTGCTGGCATTTGTGTTGTTAACTGTACTTTTACATTTGTTTAGCTGTATGCACTTTGGTTTTGTTTGGATGGAGTATCTATGAATATTAAATATGTTTTAGTATACATTGTGTTAAATAATAGGTGAGTTTAAGATTATTATGCATCTTAAAGTGTTTTTGCTCATCTGCAGCAAAAACACAATAAATCAAGTAACTGCCTCGGTGTTCTAGTGGTCGCAAAGTGGGACTGCTGAGCATGAGGTCTTGGGTTCGATAATCAGGTCGGGCTAAGTGTTATTGGATTTTTATATCAGAAATTTCTCTGTAGCAGCCTCGGAGTCCGGATTTGTGCCCGGTTAACGGCAATAGGCTCGCCCCCTATTACATGGGACTCAGTCACACTTAGACACAGTATGTGCAATTATGGGTATGTAATGTGTCTTTTTTATACCCTGTAAGTATGTAAAGAAAACATTATTAATTGAAACCACAAATCGATTTCACTCAATAAAACATAACAATTTAAATTATGCGGCCTACGTTTTCTACCAACGCGGTAAAACTTTTGCTTGACCATTTATATGAAAATCAATTATAATATATTCGAGCAGAGAAGGCAAGACCACATTTTCTAACACTTTACGCGACAATAGGCTAACGACTGCGAAGCTGGCTGGCGGTCGAGAGGTCGCGGGATCAAATCTTAACCCCTCGGACTTGTATAGCGATTATGGCGAAACTACATACTTTGGGAATAGGCTTGTTCTTAAGACTTGCATAAATAACATCGGTAGGTACTGTAGAATTACTATGTCTTACATAATAGACAATGTTATTTTACCGTTTGCGTAATATAACATTACTCAGAATGTGGTAATTTTAATTATCAATATGAACAACTTACGACGGATCGACATTGAAATCGCGAAAAAATAAGCTGCTCCATGGATTTTCTTTCTTTCTTTTTTTCCTTTTTTTACCGCAGTATAAGCTTTTCATAATTATTATTATGATGTTGTAATAATGATACTGCAATCGCAGTAAAAAAGCATCTGGTGTATCGATTTATTCGATTCGTGTCAACAAAAAAGGAATGTGAAAGTGTTATTGGGTTTTTCCATCAGGAATTTCTCAGTAGCAGCCTCGGAGTCTGGATTTGTGCCCGATTGATGGCAATAGGCTCGCCCCCTATTACATGGGACTAAAAACATAACTGGCGAAATGTGGGTGTACTATTGGGTACACCTCTGCTTAACCCTTCGGGGATTACAGGCGTGATGTTATGTTATGTAAAAAAGGAATGGAACAGCTGATTTATTTACCTCTGAAAAAGTTAGTCATAATTATGAGTAATTACAATTTTCCCTTTTCGAATATTGCATAAACGAAAAAATAACATTATAACGATAATTATTTCCATTAATTTAATTTAATCACGAACTAAAATTATAGCCCATAACTCACTCATTAGTATCAAATTCAACATTATTTCACAATTCTTTTTTTTATCTATTTTACTTAAAATAACTTTTTACGGAAGGAAAGTCTCAAGACTATGAATTAAGATACTTTCAAATAATCTTGAAGTGCTTAACGCAGACGACATTCGTATTATTCGAATTCGTCTAAATTCTTGAGTTTTTTATATAATGTAAGTCGCATTATTTCGTGAATTCCATCTTAATTGACCCGTCCGCCTTACGAGAGCTCGTCACTTTATTTATGAGCTGTCAGAGTTCTATGCTGTGGTACGGAAATCGGCGATTAATTTTATTGTTTTTTGTTTTTCTTTAAACCCAACTGAACAGAAATTTTGTGCATAATTATAATATTTAGTAGTACCTATTATTTTGACATTACAATCAGAAACTTCAATTCTAGGTTTTTATTAATATAAATAATTATACTTACAAATATTAAAGATAATTTATAAAACGAAATTACAAACAGAATCCGTACTTATTGTATCTTAATTTATACAAGCGAATGGTCACTTACTTATTTACTCACTGACTCAATCTTCACAAAATATCGAAAACCGCTTGACGTATAAAGATGAAATTTAGCAGGGAGGTAGTTTATAGTTAGAAGACATTCGCTTAGACAGGATCTTTCAAAATTCACCCCCTCAGGGGATGAAACGAGGGTCCAAAATTTGTATGGAGAAATTAATTTTGACACAGACGAAGTCGCAGGTAGAAGCTAGTATAATACATGCAAATGTAACTCTGTCTGTCTGTAAGCTTACACGACTAAAGCACTGAATTGATTTTGTGGAAATTTGGTAAGGGATAAGTTTGAACCCCAATAGGTAAAGGCCTAACCGCTATTTAAGCGGACGTAGTCGCGGGTAAAAGTTAGTATTTTTAAATAATGATACATTATAAATCGGTTTAGAATACCGCTCCGCTTGTTCAATGGCCCGCCTGTTAAGAGCAAGTGGACCGTATTTGGACATTAATGTCAAATTTGGCGGAGGCGTCGTAATATAGAAAGTATCTTAGATAGCGATATCCAATACTGACAATGTTTGTGAAGACGCAACGAATTTGAATAGCATGTGTAGGTATTAAGCACATGTTACTCGAATAATACGAAACTGTCTGTCTGTGACGCTTCCACGACTAAACCACTAAACTGGTTTTCATGAAATTTTAACAGAGTCGGGTTGAAACCCGAGGAAGGACGAATTCGGGACTTCGTCTGCATCCGTGATAACCGACATTTACGCGGTGGAAGTCGCGCGCAATAGGTAGTAAATAAATAAAAGGACCAACACATGTTATTTCCGTCAATTTTTTAAAGTTATTTTTTGCAATGATTTTGTATATAATTTTATGCTGATTTATAATAAATCTATTCTAAGAATAAGTTTTAGATGCACATTGAACTGTCATTGCCTAATTTTAATGCAACACTTTTGTCATACATGATTGATTAAATTATTGAGAAATTGTGGGTCACTTTGGCATTGGCTCATTTTGGAAGAACTGGGAGCCGGTCTATTTCTTAAAATAGTATTATTTTAATATTACTTTGCCTTGCTCGCTATTGGATTTGCAACTCTCGGCATAACTCCGGGAGTTGAAAATCCAACAACAGAAATTACGAAGTAATATTAAAATGGTACTGTTTTAAGAGAAGGCGATAGGCATCCTGAACTCAATTGTTTAACCTACTGTAGTAAATCAATTATGAGTTACAATAATTTTTAAATTTTCAAGGCGGATACATTGGTTCTCATCGGGAAATATTTCGATAATAATAAAATAAGAACTTCCCGGAAGAATACTTTTAATAATATTTATTTAGGGTTCGTCTATAGTAGAATTTGAAGTTATATCTTTCGAATTTCAATTTAAATAAAAAGAAAAATAATATAATATAATGAAACATTAATAATCCATAGTTAATTTGTTGAGCTCGTAAACAAAATTTAATGTTAAACGACATAAATGCATACCTACAAAAGTATAACATGAATCCGTAAACATTTTAGTTTAAAATCCTAATATTATTTAGATATCCGACGATATACGACATAATTACGGTCTAATATCCCAATATACGACGTTGAATCCATTTTGTTATAATAGTCTTTGAATCATTTCGGCGGTAAATCCGGATTTGTGTGCCAAAAAAGGATAGTTTCGAAATATTTAAATTATAAAATAGTTTGAAGTGTGAAAAGTAATATTAAATAGTATTGTTTATTTTATTATTATTGTCTATTGATCGTAAATAAAAGAAAATACTTTTATGAGGAGGCGGATTATAGGTTTATATTGCAAATTAAATGCACGAATGATTTTTGATTTAACAGTTATCTATTCGAAAATATTTTGAATTTATGAAATTTGGTACAGACTAACCTTGAACCTCAAGAAATGATGTAGGCTACTTTTACACAAAGTCACGTGCATGAGCTAGTTCAAACTATATTTTCTAAGTTGTTCTTACTATTTCATCTTAACGTTGTTTTTGATGCTTATTAAAACTAGTGACCCGTCCCGACTTCGTACAGATGCAATGTAGAAACTAACTTTACGTATAAACCTTCCTCTTGAATCACTCTATCTATTGATGAAAACCGCATTAAAATCTGTTGCGTAATTTTGAAGATTGAAGTGTAAAGACTGCCTCGTTGGTCTAGTGGTCGTAAGCGCGACTGCTATGCATGAGGTCTTGGGTTCGATTCCCAGGTCGGGCAAAGTGTTATTGGGTTTTTCAGTCAGGAATTTCTCAGTAGCAGCCTCGGAGTCTGGATTTGTGCCCGGTTGATGGCAATAGGCTCGCCCCCTATTACATGGGACTAAAAACATAACTGGCGAAATGTGGCCGTACTAATGGGTACATCTCTGCCTAGCCCTTCGGGGATTACAGGCGTGATGTTATGTTATGAAGTGTAAAGACGGCGGGATGCGACTTTGTTTTATATAGTAGCGATATTGGAAAGCCACGAAATCTTTGTCGCCTTTAAGTATTATATCTCTCTCTACTTTGTATACTTTGTTTGTATGTATATATGTATTTATTATAATATTTTTTAATTTGTAATTTTCTGTACTTGTGCACCTACTATGTTTTGTCTCTGCATCACCCTAAGGTAGACTGGTAGAAAATGCCGAAGGTATTAATTTCGCCTGTGACCAATGTATTTTTTACATGTGCATAAAGTTTAATAAATAAATAAATATTGGTTCGAACTCGCTATCATGCTTCAATATTTAAAACTAACTTTTAGTTTCAAACCAACTTACACCAATGCGAGTCTACAATAAAGTGTTACCGATTAAATTCATCTCAGTTTATAAATCAGTTCTCCTATAAGCCTTACGAACAGCTTCTAATACATAAACGATAACCGCAATTGTCTTAAGTGTAAAATAATTCAAGATTATCATCTCTCCGGCAATCATTTATTTACTTTACGTTATGTCTGTCAAATAAACTATTTATTTCCTCTAACGCCCTATACATTTGCCATTATCAATTTTAAAGACAATATTATAAAGTGTAAAATAACCATTATGTTCAAAAGATTATCATTTGACAATTTTACGGTCGCACTGTGGTTATAAACAATGTGAAACTGACAACGAAAGTTGTGTTTGTTACTTGAGATTTACGTAAAAAGTGTCTCTATGACAAATAGATGTACAGACAGAATGTACTATGTGCGTTCTGTGTTGTCGAGCGTCACTGCGACGATTATCGCAGATTTAGATGGAGTTATTATTCTGCCGTGTGTCTTGTTGCTTGCGTGTGTGTGTGTTTACAATTTATTTGATTTGGAACGTTATGGACTGAGAGCTAACGTTGTCAAACCTACGTCAATATACCATGGCTGAAATTTTATAATTGATAGAAGAGTGTAAATTAGGAAGGTATGCGTACTAAGCTAGTTTTGATGCTAAGCTTTTCAATCAGACGGTTTAAATATTGAAACTTTAACTCCTCAGGCTGAATTTTCGGCGCACAGAAAGTGTCTGAGAATAACCAATAATGATTTATTGTAATATACCTACTGCTAAACGTATTATATAAAATTAGTCGTACCCGGAGTTTGGTACCTTTTACATCTGAAAAATGGCCCATCATTTAACTCCTTCTTAACTACTTCTTCTTCTATCTATTTTCAAAATTTCAGCCATGTTAACATGACATAGTTCTGATGACTCTGGGATCTCAGACTATTATGTTTATCCATCATTATCATCATCCGCTGCCTGAGCCTACCTACTTACTGTTGGATTTAAGCCTTTTTGCATAATGTACTCTCTTTACTTAAGTTAATCGCATTCGATTTAATACGCCGTGAGTTTAGCGCCATCAGTGGTGTCCATCAAATTGGGGACTTGACACTATCTAGGTATATTTATTATAAACTAACATAACATAACATAACATAACGCCTGTAATCCCCGAAGGGTTAGGCAGAGGTGTATCCATTAGTAGTACACCCACATTTCGCCAGTTATGTTTTTAGTCCCATGTAATAGGGGGCGAGCCTATTGCCATCAACCGGGCACAAATCCAGACTCCGAGGCTGCTACTGAGAAATTCCTGATGGAAAAACCCAATAACACTTTGCCCGACCTGGGAATCGAACCCAACATAATAAACTAATTAGAAATATATTTTTAAAACGAGCTTTAATGTAAAGTTATTACAATATTGAGTATTGGACATTGTATTGTCATAAGAACTAAAGGTGTATGCAAAATATCAACTCAATCGGTTACCAAAGAAACGGGTCGAAAAATCGTTTGCAAATTTTGAAAGAACTTACTTACATACGAACAGTGCAAGCTAAATAAAAGCTTGTAAAAATGAATCCCTATTTTCCTTGGTCACGTCATCACACGTGAACGGCCAACGTGGACCAATTTCACAAATTTGTTTTTTTTTGTTTTATATGTTATTGTTAGTGCCTCGGAAAGCACGTTAAGCCGTTGGTCCCGGCTGTCATATGTGGATCTTTGACAGTCGTTACGGGTCGTCAGAAGCCTGAAAATCTGACAACCAGTCTTACCAAGGGGTATCGTATTACCCAGTTACTGGGTGGTGGAGATCAGATAGGCAGTCGCTCCATGTAAAATGCTGATATTCAGCTGCATCCGGTTAGACTGGAAGCCGACCCCAACAAAGTTGGGAAAAGGCTAGGCAGATGATGATGATGTTATTGTCAAGAGAAGGTTAAAGAAAATGGCGGTACAAAGCTTGCCGGGTCAGCTAGTACTAGCTATATTTATACATCTTTGCTTTTCCTTAAGAATAATTCAAGCAGTTATGAAAACCAATCAACGCTTATCGATTCATACGTCACTATGCATTATGTGATACCAAATACAGAGTTCGGTGTAAGGTCTCTATTCCTCGTAAGGGAACTGTGGCAGCACGCACATTGTTCCAGCTACTTGCGCCCACATTACATTTCTATAACCTAAACTCGATAGAATTGTTCGTTTGCACAATTCTAGTTTAGTTTATTTTAGTTTACTACCGATATGGCAGAGCTTGGTGATTTTAGTTGTATATCATTATTGGAATAATACTGGACTGCTGCTGCTGTTTGTGGGGACTGTTGTGAGCTGGAGTCATATTATGAAGTTTCAATGTGAAAGAGAGATAGAGCTACTGATAACACCTTCTCTTTTCCGCAATGGAACAAGGATGGCAATAACACGTCATAAAACGTTCTATTTTTAAATGTGTCAACAGGAGTTCTCTGCTGAAGAAAGATATCTAAAATCTTATTCATTTTTTTTATTTATTCTTGGTTACCTATCCAGTTACAATCAAGATCGGAAAAAAATGTGTGTAAAAAAAACAGTTAAGTGTAACAATAACAAAATAAATTCAAGAACACTTTAGATTCATTCAGTTCCGAGTGCTTTTGAATAAGTAGGTATAGGTACTCATAAGGTATGAGAGACTAGCCGTTAGTGAAGCATACTTGAATCTACACTTTAGTCAGACAATCAATTATTTCTGGTATTCATTTTGAAAGATATTAATACACTACAAAGTTTTTATAACTTTACTTTACTTTATGCTTTTTACAAAAGGTATTTATATGGCAGAGGTGAGTGGTAACGCAGGGAGGGGTCGCCCTAGGAAGACCTACACTGACCTTATTGGTGAGGTCCTTCAGAAAGGTCAGGTGCGGAGTACTCGTAACCGGCGTGCTTTTATGACGAGATGTATGAGCGTGGATAAGGCAAAAGAAGTATGTAAGGATCGTAGCAGGTGGCGTTCTGTAGTTTCTGCCTTCCCCCATAGGAAACAGGCGTGAGTTTATGTATGTATGTTAAACTATGCAACAAAAGTACAAAGGCGGACTTAATGCCTTAGGCATTCTCAATTCTCAATTCTCATTCTTCATCAAAGGTAGTGAAGAGATAACATGGTAGGTGCAAGTTATTGCACAAGAGTAAAACAAAATTAAAGATTAGAAAAATAAAATAAAAAAGGACTCAAAAACTTTACATAATAAAATGAAGTGTACACAAGTACAAAATAATTAAATTCTACATACTTACTATAAAATGCCATATAATATACATAAACATATATAAAAATATAATATATAAATACATTTTTTACAAAGAACCACCAAACCCACCTTACCATTCAAACTATTAAAACATAAGGTCGCCATAATTTCCGGGTGCAGTGTTGCCCGTTCATACGGTCTTATTGTACGCCTGCGCGGGCGCCGATTAGCATTGAGAAGGTCGTAGGGTGCGTAGGCAAGGCGCGCCGAGGAATGCCGAGCGCGCTTCGTGGCATTTCGGCTGAACCGACTGGTTATGTGATTTAAAGCGCCTGCTTGCACCCTAAAGGGCTGGGTTGAACAGCTGATAAATTCTACGAATAGTATAAATACGAAAGTTTTTGAGGATGTATGGATGTTTGATACTCTTTCACACAAAAACTACGTAACGGATCTGAATGAAATTCGGCACAAATATAGATTATAGTCTGGTATAGCACATAGGCTACTTTTTATCCCGGAAAACTGTACAGTTCCCGTGGGAAAATATAATATCAACTTTGATGCGGACGAAGTCGCGGTCAGAAGCTAGTAAACTTATATTATATAGAGACAAAATTAATGTCTACTGATCCGTTTTATAACTAAAATTGTTCACTGATAGAAAGCTACATTACTGTTGAATGCAATAACATATGACTTGCTTTATAGTATACTTGGCTTCTACGTGGACAAAGTCACGGGCAGAAGCTAGTACATAATAATATAGATACTATATATCCTTAATTTATGACTGATAATAATCAACCATAAAATTACGGGATTAAGGTGCGAAATATTTCATAAACTGACACTTTTTACTCAATTATCAAATTCTTAAATCCTGATCAAGTTTCTTGAAGAAATCAGCCAATTCGCGGACTCCCAAAATTACCTGAAACAAAATAATTTCGATTTAGTAAAATGACTAAAGAATAAACTGTGAAATGAAAAAAAAAACGGTTTCAAAAAAAGATGGTGTATATTAAATTCTATATTCAAAATATAGTTTTTTTTTTATAAAGAAAGTTCGATTTAAAGGCCGCATAAAACCTATTTACTTTCGCAACAGAGGTCAACGATTCATCATTTTTTTTCATAACAAAACTACTTGACAAATATCGAAGTGAAAGTCTCATAGACAGGTCGGCTAAAGGATTAGGTTAATGTGGCCGTTGATAATCTGATGATGGCAGTCCATTAAGCAGTTTGATAAGTAAAGGTCAGATTTGAAACGGCGGTGGCCGCCAATGGATTACTTTTGTTTTTTTGTATCGCTGTTGATTTTTTCCTTGAGTTTAGCTGGATAACCTACCTATTTTTAAAGGATTTTAAAGTATGGTAAGAAGATTGAATCTCTATGGGATTTCACAGCTTGACCATGGTTCTATGAAGTCGAAATTATTCTGTTTCTAATAGGGACAAGTCATAGTGTTATGATTACTTTTCTAATTGGTTATTATATGAAGTGTAAAAAGATAAATCAGTCAGATCGTTAATTGCATTAAAGTAAGTTACATCGAGCAAAAAATATTGACGGAAAAAATAAGTTGTTTATTTTTATATTGGTGTGAAAAATCATCGTTTACGATAGCAAAATTGAAACTTTTGGCGTTAGTGTTATTTATTTACACCTGTTATTACATAACATAAACATAACATAACATCACGCCTGTAATCCCCGAAGGGTTAGGCAGAGGTGTACCCATTAGTACACCCACATTTCGCCAGTTATGTTTTTAGTCCCATGTAATAGGTGGCGAGCCTATCGCCATCAACCGGGCACAAATCCAGACTCCAAGGCTGCTACTGAGAAATTCCTGATGGAAAAACCCAATAACACTTTGCCCGACCTGGGAATCGAACCCAAGACCTCATGCACAGCAGTCGCGCTTGCGACCACTAGACCAACAAGGCAGTCTGACACCTGTTATTCTTCCAAGAAAATCGCCCTGCAGCAACAGTAATTTATATTAAACTACCAGTCTATAACTGTCCTACAGCGTATTGGTGAATTCCTAATTCAACCTTGCTACAGACACCAGCATTAATTGCTTACCCCTTTCCGAACGAGTTTCCGACCTAGTGCATAAGAAGTGGCTTCATAAACCTCCGGGTCACAGCTACCAGTGGATAACGAACAAAATTTATTACGTAGTTTACCTTCCATTTCGATTTCTATTCGTTCAATTTCAACCTCGTTTATTTCAAGAGTTGGACACTTGGACACATGCTAATCTGTCTCAGTTCTTAAGGTTAATGCAATTCAGTACGCGTCGGTTGTCTTCTTAGAAAAATGGGAGCCGTCAGATGACTGCCAATTGATTTTCTATTGTGGTTTTATTAATTAGGGATTAACTACAGGTTACTGATGTCGAATATCGGATTAAACTTGGAAGGTTTTGAAATAACAAACAATATCATTCTGTTAGGATTAGGCTATTTTATAATAACAAAATATTTCAAATAAAATCCAAAAACCAAAATAAAGAAAATTGGAAAAAATAAATAAAAGCAATTTTCTATAAAGGACAATAAAATTGAAATAAATAAATTAAATATTTTTAATTTTAATAATAAAAGCATTTTTTCCTAACGTACGCTTCTTTCAGGGAATCTTCAGCCGTTATGTTCCTAGTGGGCTTCGGCGACTAATGAAGTTAAACAGATTTTTCTCCATTTTTCCGTTTCCTTTAGAGCTGTGGTAATAAATATTTTGTGCAGGTACAGTAGTGGTCATAAGTGGAGTAGCAATCTCACAAAGCAGTAGATTGTTTTTATTTTAACTTATGACCTTTCTTCGCCGTTTGCGAATTCTGAAGTATTCGTAGGTACTGTGTTAATACATAATCACTTTACACACAAATGTAGGTAAGGCCGGTATCGCGTGTTCACAGCAATTCAAACCTTAGCATGCTAGTGCACTTATGACCGCTTACTGTGCGTTAGGTCCTCATGCTGTTGTACTTACTACCTACGAAACTACGGAGCTAAAACCAATCGGAGACAACTCGCAACTCGGGGCCATAGGCCATACCACTCAACCACCCACACACTCCATATTTCAATAACTCCCATTCACCATCCGAATTGCCCATTAAAGCATTTAACCGATTCCGAACACTTCCAATCAATTAACTGCCGTTACACTACCTTTATCGAGCAAAATATTCCATTAGTTTTCTAGTGCCTTCTGTAATCTATAAGATATTTCATTAACCAGAAAATTACGTTCACGAACCTAATAATTATCTAAAATCCTGGTTCCAGTAACCGTTGCAGGACTTAAACCGTTAGTTTAAACTACAAAAGGATGGAGCGTAGTGAATTGGTTTTGATTACTGACCCGGGTCTGTGGCTTCTTTGTATCGTGGCTCATGGCTATCCTGGTTTAGTGGTCGAATATTCTGCATCTGATCAGGGGAGGAATTGGGGAAATTCTGATAAGTTTTAGGAACGGTTGTAATCTAATCTCAGTCATATTTAAAAGATTGAGACTGAGATAAAAATGTGGTCATTTCATAAAGTTTTTCAATTTTCACGAGAATTGCCCCCCGATTTTATCGTCGAGCTATTGAAAATATAATATTTAGTGAATAAATTCGAATCATACTGTATACTTTTAAATATCATCTAAATAGACAAAACAGCTAAGAGTTTTTTTATCTTTAATTTTACATTACTTACCTTTAAAATATTATGCTAAAACATTGACAGTTAAAAATCTGAAGTGTTAAACGACTTTTGTCACTGACTATACATGTGTGTGTGTTGCTAGCTGGAGACTACATTGTCCTAAATATACTTTATCTTTACCCAAAAAGGGTATCTTTGAGGAGGGTGACAGCTAAGATAGGCAATGATTTTTACTTCATATGATTTTTCAAGGAAATCTCTACAAATATCTACTAAAAGTTCTTAGTAACTCTTGTTGCTTTACAGACGCAGACCAGGGCACTACTAACAAATACAACTGATGACAAACACGTCGTTTAAACATGTTGTAAATTGCTTTACACGCTAAAGAGAACCTTGCATTGTGCCCCATGTTTAGTGCTAATAGGCACAAGTAGTGACGGATGTACAACTTACGTTAAATGGGAAATTATTTTGATTAATTTTATTTCTGTTTTAATGTGTCTTTAATGCTGGTAGTCTTGTCATGTTTTCAAGATTTATGACAACTTGTGATTTGAAAGGGAATATTATGAAAGCCTCATTTGTAATTAAAAGTAATTAAGTATGATATATACGGTTTATTAAATTAAAATAATAGTCATGTTCTTGTTACGACATTACCTATGTGCTGTGAAGGTTGTATGGAACCTGGCTGAAAAGTTAACTCTTTGAATTGCTGAATTTCGAATTTCGAAATTCGAATTTGAAAAACGTTTTTTTTTTATATTGGGCAGTTGTTTGCCCAGAATGTAAACACGCAATTTTTTTTAAACTTTAAATTTCATTTATTAAAAATGTTTCTTTCCATCTACAGTAATATATTATAATAAAGCTAAAGAGTTTTCTTATTTGTTTGTTTATACATTTGTGCTCAACTTCTAGTGCTCAACTCTAGAAGTACCAGACGGCATGGAAAAAAATATTGTATATGATAACCGGATTCATTAAGAATAGCATAGGCTAGATATAATATCACGCTACGACCCACGGGTGCAGAGCAGTAACCAAAAAGTTAACTTAATAAGGCTGATTAAACCCACAGGAAGAAACTAGTTCAAGTATAAAAGTTGGAACCCTGCGCACACATACATACAGATAAACCTGGTACCTTGGTCACAAGTAAAAGTGACCACAGAACCAATATAATCAGTATAAAATAAGCTTCAAGCTTATTGTCATTTAAAATTAAATTCCTTCAAATTCTATTTAACAAAAGTACAAAACCATTTCTATAATAGAATCAGTAAACATAATAATTCCACATTTCCATTTCAATAAGTCTTGTAAATCAGTTTATCGGTTACGTGGCGTATGCTAAGCATGTCGTTAATGTGTATGGTGTGAAATGTAACGATATTGGTAACCTTTTGACGACGGCCATCTTTAAATGAAGACGGACTTCGTAAAGTACATTTAAATGTAAATTGAATTTAATAAAATTGATAGATGTGGCGCGTTTGAAATCGAAGAAAGTAATTGTTATTTAAATTTTAATACTTAAATCATTTGAGATAGTTTATGCGAGTTCAGGTTTAATCAATTACTGTTATTTAAATTGAATTTATGTTCTTTTTGCAAATAGTCAATAGTCAACTAAATTCATATACCTACATAAAAGCAAAAGGTCACCGATTTATTTATTGACTAAACAATATCTCGAAAACTAATAGACTTAAGAAGCTGAAATTTAGCATGCAGTTAGTTTATAGATAGAAGACATCAGCCAAGAATTTTACGACAGGGCTGAATAAAGGGGGTTTTTAGCTTTCATGTAGACGAAGTCGCGGGCAAATCAAATAAAGGTCGGTTTCACTACCTTCTAATAAATATCAATTAAATTACTTGGGTGGTAATTTCATGCAAATTCTGTTCCATTTTTGAATATTTTTTGGTAGACAGTGTAAAGAGACAAACATGGAATAAGTTACGTATAAAAGCAAACAAAAATAATTTATATCAAACTTTAACTGTTTTCTTTCCCGAACATAACATAACATCACGCCTGTAATCCCCCAAGGATCAGGCAGAGGTATACCCTGTTTATTGCATGAAATAAAAAGGCTTTTTTATTTTTATTTTATTTATACCCATTAATTAGTACACCCACATTTCGCCAGTTATGTTTTTCCCGAATCATTTACAAAATCAATCTCTGCCAAGAAATATAACAAACAAACGAAAACTGTTGCAAAATAATGATATTTACAAATCTCAGAGTTTTGCACGTAGGCGCAGCGGTCAAAAGTCGCGAACGCGTGGGCTCTAACGGTCGATCCCGGGTTTGACACCGGGCAGTTACGTCATCGTCACCCACTGGTGGGCCTCTTTCCCACGCTGGCCCTAAAATGTTCCAAATTAGTTCTGCTATGAAAGAGATTGTCAAGGAATCGTTGTTGGTAATCGAAAGTATCATTAAAAATCTGATTAACGATGGAGGTTTGAATCTGAATGATGCCTTTTATTTTACAAAAGAAATCTATATTACAAAAATGAATCCCTATTTCCCTTGGTCACAGCATCACGAGTAAATGACTGGACTAATTTCACTAATACTTTTTTTGTTGTGTTTGTTATTCTAAAGGGGAGGTTGTAAAGAAAAAAAAAAATATTGGCGGTACAAAGTTCTCAGGGTCATAAAGTATTTGATATTATTTTGAGGTGTCAATGAGATAGTGACAAAAGAAACATATCATTTATTAAGTATTTTTATTAAAAAATCCTCTTCTTCTTATCGTGTGGGTAGTAAGGCCTTACGACCCCACACACCCTAGTGTCAGAGTTTCTAAACCACCTGAAGGGCCTCTGACATGGTTTGAGTGGAACAGTAAGTCTAGGTTTCCTCACGATGTTTTCCTTCACCGATGCCAGTGATGTCCAAGATAAACTTTAGAAAGTACATATGAATTGAAAGATTCACATTGGTACTTGCCCGGATTTGAACCCACAACCTCATGCATGAGAGGCGGGCGCCTTTAAAAAAATCCCCACCTTTATTACTTACTTAGTCTGTGCTTCTCATTTTTTAATATTTGTTGGAACCTGATTCTTTAACTGCGTTATCCAAGTATTTTACATCAACATCTAACAATACCTAGAAAATATATTGTAATATGCACTGAGCAGTTTAAGCACTGCAAGCACATTTTATATCTTAGTTTGTCATTCTTTAATCTTTTCTTGAGCCCAATCTACATTAAAATCTAACACTAAATACTAAAGTGTAAGGTAGTAGTATTTTAAGTAGTAGATTTTAATGTAGATTGTAGTTAGACTGTCATCGTCGAATTACGACAAATGTCTCATAAATTTGATTTAAAAAAATCCCGTCTCACACATGATAGCGATATCGGGTTGAAAAAAAAAAACACTATTACAATAAAAAAATTGTTTGTCCACATTGTTGTTAACAATAAAAAAGGCATATAATATAGTGGCGCATAATTCTGCATAGTTTATTCGCGACAGACATAATAAGCCGCTAACGCGGTGACCTGCGCCCACGCAGCCGCGGACGTGTTTAGACACGGTCGTGTTGCATGGCTAGGGTTAGGCCGATTGCACGATGACGATTTTTATGACATGACATAGAGACGGCTCTCAGGATTCTTTAATACCTAATAAAACAGCTTAAAGTTTTTTTTTTTTAGTAAGTCGCCCCCTATTACATGGTACTTAAACATAACTGGCGAAATGTGAGTGTACCCACTAATGGGTACACCTTTGCCTAACCTTTCTGGGATTACAAGCGTAATGTTAGGTTCTTAGTAAGTGACATTGCGTTTGGAACATTTTTAACTGTTATATTGTAAATATTTTGCCATTCGAAGAGTCACAGTCACACTTTTCCATGTGAAAAAAGTAAAAAAACTAGTGAACAATTTCAATTTAAACATATAAATGGTTTTAAAATACCTTACTTCAATTATAAATTAATTTTGACTGTTGTCATGGTCATATTTTAACCAAATGAATCGTTCTACTTTTAAGACCATAGCATTCTTCCTAACCAAATTTCGGCCAAGTGACCAAACTCAATGGAGACCATCCAATTACCCAGTTACGAGTATAAATTATAGTGCATCAGTGCTCGAACCGAACTCTAAACCAGCGGCTTTACGTATTTTTGATGCACGGGCGTTTCAGGTCTCCAATTTTCATACTACAAGCTGCTAGGCAAAAATTATTAAGGCGGTTCCCTGACCAAATGACCTTGAGCATTCGCTCCCTCTTTGCCGCACGACACTTTCTCATCTCATCTCTTTCCCACCTCTCTCGTTTTCACGCAATTTTTCGGAATTATTTCAATATAAAAATTACAAGGCGAGCTTTTTAAATAAAATAAATCTTGCATTATTTAGATTTTTTAAATATCTTATGATTAGTGCAATTCACAAATTAATAGCACGTTGCATTAAGCAAAAGAAGCAAATAATCGAAAATATTAGTCATCATTTTGTAAGGAGATTTTAAATGTATTATTAACATATTAAAAAAAAAATGATCTAGCAATGTACTGATAAGATATCAAACATCATTATAGTGCTTTTAGATGTCGTTTATTTCCCTGAATTAATGAGATAATAGCCTTTGAAAAACTACTAAAAACAAGGTTTTGGTCGGAGTACCGCCTTAATGGAAAAACCCAAAAACTCCTTGTCCGAACGGAGAATGGAACCTACGACCCCTAGCTCAGCAGTCGCGCTCACAACCACGAGGCGAAATATTATATTATACCAACAAAATTACACTCGCAATTTGCAAATTAATCTTGAAATATACATTTCGCTTACAATTGAACCGAATAACAACACACAGTCGCAGGCGCGGTTTTGCGACAAATCGCCGACAATTATAATTTACTAGTCGCCAGTCGCGTAGGCGGACGCATGCGGACGGCTCGCCTATTCAGATCTTAATGTCGCCTAAACTGTCTGTGTGGCTTTCAACCTTTATGTTCAACTAAAACATAGTTAGATATTTGAGCCAAGATTTGCGATCTGTGTCAAATGTTTGTAATAAATTTTTTATGTGTTTTTCATAGGATATGTTGGTCATAAATAGTAAAAATGTCTTGTTGGGTTATGAGATACGTTTTGGAGATTTCCTTTCTTGGTAGATAAATTATTTGATTGAAAGTTTAAAAACAATAAATAATGTAGAAAGTTATCTCCGTGTTATTCTGTTATTTTGCAGAAAACATTTGACGAAAGCGTTTTTGAACTACATATCAGCCTATTATTATACCAATGCTGGGCAAAGGCCTCTTCTTATACAGAGAAGGCGATATCAGAATTATATTAACTGAAAGTCTAGGTTTTCTCATGATGTTTATCTTCACCGATGTCAGTGATGTTCAAGATAAACTTTGAAAGTACCTATGAATTGGAAAAGTCTCATTGGTAGGTGCTCGTGCCCGCTTGCGAACCTACAATCTCATGTTTGAGAGGCGAGGGCCTTAACCATTGTGTCATCACGACATTTCCTTTATAATGACACAAATATTTTGTCAGCTGCGTTAACCTGGTAATTTGATACTCTTCACAGATCCATTAATAACACATCAATGAATATAAACCTATCAACTGTAAAGTTCATCAGATAGCACAGTATTAGTAGATCCTCGACAACTATACACAATGCTTACTTAATCCACGCGACATTACAAGAGATCAAACACGTTTGCCTATAAACGGCCTCTAATAAACTCCTAACATTATCGCCTACGACTACAATATATAACATGCGATATACTCTAGTATTATATTCGTATAAGGCGCATGCGCGGCGATGACGTCACATGCTGCACTCACGGGGCAAATGTCACGCCCGCGGCCCACGTGCGCGCCCTGACGTGTGCTGGCGCACCCAGGGTTGGCATGCTTAAGTTTATTTTGTTTCGTTTTCATGAATGTTCTGAGGTTGTATGTAGTTTTTTTTGGAGTTAAACTTTTATGTTAAATATATATATATTTTTTTGGAGGATGAGAACATAATATTCAATGCATTTTAAGCAATTTAAAGGCTGATTTTTAATTACAGAAAAAGCTGTTATTAAATTAATAGCTTGTGCCGATATGCTACAGAATCAATAGTGAAGTACTAACTAAAGTTCTTATAGACTATATTTTACTGAGTAGCTTTTCTCTGCGATCTCATCCTCCAATGGAACTCAAAGACCCGCGAAAGAAACCGCTTTTAGCTTGACACCTAAGATAAGCCTGCCGAATTTCAGCTTCATAGGACAAATAGCTTTAAGAATAAATAAAAGATCTATTACATTTTATATTTAGATTATTCTCATCAATATTTGATAAGCATCAACCCTATCAATTCACCTCAAGTCCGTAAACGATCATCGTGTAGGATTCAAGAATGGAAATTGAGATGTTTCTTTTAAGATATTTGGTTGTTTCGACTGTTCTGAGTCATGTGTTGTTTCCTACTTATTGATTTCCTCATGTTTTGAGTCATTTTCACAGTTAACATAATGTAGGATGACGTGGGATTATTGTTAGATTGTAATCCTTTAAAGGTTATGTCGATTTGGGGTTTATTGACCTTTCAATGACAAAGAAGGTCGTAAGGAGGATTATAGACAAAGACAGAGCTATCTCTCCTTAACGTAACATTAGATTTATAGACTCCTTGCCATCACACTGTAATTAATATTCTATTTTTAAATCATAAACTTTTCTATTGATTTAGAGCTAGCACCAATGAGACATTTTCAATTTATATGTAGGTACCTACTTTCTAAGTTTATCTTGGACATGACTGACATCGATGAAAGAAGACATAGTGACGGAACCTGAACTTATCTATACTACATCATGTATAAAGAAGTAAAGCTTGTTTGAAAAGGTAATCTCAGGAAGTACTGATCCGAATTTAAAAAAATCTATCATTGATAGTAAGCTACTATTGCCGAGTGTCATAGGCTATGCTTTATGGGCAGAAGCTAGTAATAATTGTTGCTTTGAGCAAGCGTTATGACCAATGCTCGTTCCTTCTCTGTATGAGAAGAGGACTTTGTCCTGCAGAGGATAGGCTGGTATATTCAACTTTTCATTGTAGGTATCCACATTACAGTTGGCTTACGCATTACAAGTGGCCTAATGTTTAGAATAGAATAGAATAATTTATTGTTTCAAGAAAATACAGACAGAAACATAACTGTACAGAAGACAGAATACAGTTTGATAGTAGACATCTGATTTTAAGATAGCAAAATCGTTCATCAAGAGGTAGATAGGTATATAAAGCAGTCACATTCTTTCAAATTTATCGAAGCAATCATTACATTTATTACTAAGACAATATATTTGAGATTATTTAGACAGCACAGTCGAAGGTCAAAATAGAGTGATTCAGGTAGTTATACATAATCAAATTCCATTGCGATTTGTGACCGAACTATAATGTGCTTATGCGCATTGACCAAATGACCAGCAAACTAAGATACAATCTCTTCGTTTGTCATATACCGTGATAGCATGACTGACAAATTGTAGCGGAATTAAGTGAGTTCCACAAAATCTAGGCATGTGTAGCACTTACGCTTTCTAGATTAAAAAGTTAGCGATATTTTTACGCTTTCTCGTAATTGTGCGCGTTTAAGATTTGCGCACAGTATCTTTGATTGGAAATCAAAATACATTTTTTAATAAAAAAATAACGATTTGCAATTCTTGAGCAACTTTCCTCAATGAGCAATTAACTCGCAGAGTATGGTGTTTTATGTCATTAATACAGTGACATTACCAAATAAGTGTGGGCAATAGGGATGATGACTAAAAAATAATAATTAGTCCATCTTTTAGAACGCCAGAAAATAGTAGATACGTATTTTTTCTTTTGCTTCTAAAACTTAAAATAACAAAGTTACAGAGCGGCGAAAGTTCGCGCTACGTCATTATTTCGTAAAATTTTTACTAAAGAGTGACGTCACGAGCCCCTACTCCTGAATTTGAATGTGCTGTAACTTTGTCAATATTATTCGTATGGACAAATAAAAAAATACGTATCGAGTATTTTTCTATAATCTAACTGACGGACTAATTAGAATCTTGTTGTTTTAACCCAGGAGACATCCCTATTAAATACATAGCTACAGGTAAAGTTGCAATCTTTACTGAAGCATTGGTAGAACAAAATTTTAAGTTAAGAGTAATATGAAAATCCTGGACGAATGTAGTGGTAAGTTATGTACACCTGAGTTTGTGTCCGGTCGAACAAGCTATTTGGTTTACAGTACAACAATAAATGGTCCTGTAAATGTTCTAATTGAAATAAATGTTTTGACTTTGACTTTGAATAATTATCTTTCAGCTACATTGTCATTCATTGTTATTTTGTGTTCACTTTTTAAGTTTGTGGTGTTTAATATTTAAAAACCTATTTCATTTAAAAGAATTGACATACTCGAAACATTGTTTAAAAGTGCAAGTTAGCTGTCTGTATACCAAATGCCTTTTTTGAGTGTACCATTGTGCCAGAACACGTTTTTTGTGTTAACAACAATAACATCAAATAATGTACCTACACATAAAAAAGAAATATAAACAAGTAATCTTGATACTTTAATCGATCATAAGCAACAGCAACACAAAGACACATTGACATTTCTGTTGAAAAATGTCACGACGCATTAAACACATAATCTCAATCTCCTGACGCATGCGCCCTACCGTTCTCGGAACTGTGCGAGCGCACCTTGACATTCGCATGTCAAATGTCAACCGGCCATTGACCCCGTGCGTGATAGTTCACCACAGATTATTGAGACTTTATTTTGATTTTTTTTTTACTTTCGATACGTCTGCGTTACGAGTTAAGACGTCGTGTGAAACTTTGTGACTTTTGACATTTAAAGACATGGGGATTAAGTCGGTTTTTGATGGATTAAATTTTTGTATAGGTATACATTTATTGACTGGCTGTATTAAAACTTTCTTTACACCATTGAAGATACAATCGATTCCATGTACAACGATTTTGTTTGTTAACCAGATTCTTAAAAAAGGGTTATTGTACTCATCATTAGGAACCATTTTTACCACGGAAATGACGCTGGAATTGCGAAATAACATCAGCTGAACAAACGGGTAATCTCTTAAATAACTGAACTGATTTTGACGGGACTTTGACTGGGAGATAGCTAATGTTATTAAGGATAATTAAAGTTAGAAAAATGTAGGAATCTACGTGTGTATGTGTGTATGTATGTATGTGTAGTTATATGAGAAAAATAATTAGATATCCGTGAATAAATTTAAATATCGCACGCGGACGAAATCTCGGGCTAGCTGCAATTATCAAAACAAATAAATATCGATCCCCATACATTTATGTTCGCCGACCTTGATAAAATGTATTCATAGATCTGCTTATTTTGTTTAAAAATAGGGTTATACAAGCACTTTCTAAATTATTGGATAGTTTTCTAGTCTTTTCAACCTTTATATTTTAAGCCTAATCCAGTTTATGTTGAACTAGTTGTGAGCCAATCAGCGTGTCAGAATGATAATTTCTTCCTGAGCCAAATGTAGCCAATGATTTGTAACTGTATCAGAATTTTTAAGGTCAGCAATCGTGACGAATTGGGAATCTTAAACCGATTAATACCAATTTAGGATAATACTATACAATTACGCAAATGACTCAATTATTGACTTGTTTTTTACGTATGTTTGTGAACTTTGCATAAAGCTTTTGCTTTGGCATTGAGTCCTCTTTGTACAGTGTATTTTTTTCATATGCGTAATTTAAATAAATAAATAAACTTTGTGAACTTAAAGCTTTGGAAACATATTCATATTATTGCTAGCAACATTTGATGCGGAAAGATGTTTTTTTATATAACATCGCGCCTGTAATCCCCGAAGGGTTAGGCAGAGGTGTACCCATTAGGACATCCACATTTCGCAAGTTACGTTTAAGTCCCATGTAATAGGGGGCGAGCCTATGGCCATCAACCGGGCACAAATCCAGACTTCGAGGCTGCTACTGAGAAATTTTCAGATGGAAAAATCCAACAATACTTTGCCTGATCTAGGAATCGAACCCAAGACCTCATGCTCAGCAGTCGCGCTTCAGAGAACTCTGTTCTTTTGTTTACTATAAATGCGGAACAATTAGCATGTTACCAGCAAGACTACAACATTCCATGATTCCATAAACATTGTTTCCTGCAACACAAAACATGTTGCTGACACTGTTGCGCAACAATGTTTTTTTTAAATGAATACGTTGCAATGAGACATCAGTACTGTACCGGGATATTTATAATTAATCTACTCAGGATTGAAACGCGTATTACTTATCACTAATTCTAGTTCTAGTTGTCGGCTTGACAGCCGTCGAAACACAGACTTCTATTCTAATTATAAAAGTAATATGTATCTCATATGAAATAGGTTGCATATGGCTCAACCAGCCAGGGTTTATACAGCCAGGGTCTGGTAACTAAAATGCATCACAACATCCATAAACGAGAACCAACAATCTTTAAATATAAGTAAACTTAAAAAAGGTCACATTTTTTAAATATTGACTGACAAATTGTCACTTATGTAAATACCGGGCTATTTATGACAAAAAGTGACGTTACATATCACATTCAGATTGTAAATTATTATAAATTATTTAGGAAGCTATTTACCGTAGTTCAGTTAAAAGGTGAACCAGTTTTTACAGTATATTGCTCGGTTTATGAATATAAAATGGCTTTTACTGGGCTATTTATTGTGACGGGAAGCATTTCTGGTGTAATGTCGAATGGGTATTAGACTAATAGCTATAATCTGCATCCTGGTCAATTTGAGTTGCACATTTTATATGTGTAAGAATTGCCCTCTTTAGCGATATAAGGCTTGAATACTCTTGCTTTGCGATGAGAAATTTTAGTGTTATTGAAATAACTCCGAAAGCAATAATACTAAGATGAGTATCCAGTTTTGGAATTAGGAATACTAATGGGTTTATTAAATTAAGGAGTAATTGAACAATCACTCTTGTAATGAAGCTTTAAAATATTGTGACAAGATTTTTTGAAATTATTTTAAAGTCCACTTGCACCAAAAGGTTAGAGTTAGTTACTAAGTCTAGGTTAAATAAAAAAATATCATACACAATGGGCATGTACTGCCGAATAACTCGGAGTTAAAGGATAAACCTGTCTGGCGCAAGTGGGCCTTAATCAAATAAATTATGTCGTACAAAACAAACGTATAACTGAGTTTGGTCCAGAAATTACCCACCATACATGAAGAAAATACAATAGAAGACACAGTGCATCCCAGTTAAACCAATACAGCAATATTTACGATCTGTTGGCAGCAACATAACAGTGGTATTCAATGAGCTATTGTAAATTAGTTTAGCAGAGGTTACGCGGCGCTGAGAAGCTCGCAATATATGGCTGGAGTCCGTGTAGGGGCACTATGGCTTTTGTTGGTAAGTTGCGGATAAATATTGAAAATCAGAAAAGTAGTAATGTACAGCTAGTGTTACTGCTTGATTGAAATGGTTTTCGAGAAAAGCAATGATTTAGCAGTGCATCAGTTTGTCTATCTATTATTCATAATTATATACATATATAAACTCACGCCTTTTTCCCATGGCGGTAGGCAGAAACTACAGAACGCCACCTTCTACGATCCTTACATACTCCTTTCGCCTCATCTACGTTCATATATCTCGTCATACAAGCACGCCGGTTACGAGTACTCCGCACCTGACCTAAGGACCTAGGGAAAATAAAGCCCTGACCTGCCTGACCAAATTACTAAGTGCGATGATGAATTATTACGTGACCCTTTATGTTACGATAGGTACGTATCTTTTGTTACCGAATATACTCGTGTAAATTACTAAAAATATTGTCCTGTGAAAGTTTTTAAAAATATTGACGAAATCGATTTATCTATAACAAAAATCTTAAATTTTTCAATATCATCATGAATTTCTTAGGCCCACTTGCACCAAAAAGTAACTTTCGACTTATAGTTGCTAACAGGAAATTAAAATACAAAACTACATTATTTTTATAATTTAAAACACGTGTTAACAACTAACTCCTAATAATGTTCTTGGTGTAAATGGGCCCTTGTAAAAATAAATCTAGTCTTTCAATCCCGGAGCTTCATACTCCCCCTACTCATAAAGCCAACAGTTCTGTACCGCAGTGTTAGTGCGATTGTTTCATTACGTACAATGTGTGGTTACCGTAGTCCCGGGGAGCGCTCCTATTCTATGCTATTGAGTTATCAAATATGGTGATATGGTTGCGGTAAGAGATAAATCTGTATGTATTTCTAAAAACTGGAGTTTATAATAGATTCAAAGCTTAAGCTATACTTTTAGGCCAGTGTGTAACATTAATAAAGTTACCGAAGTTGACTTGTCTTGTTTATGTCAAGACTTATCACCTATAACATAACATAACATTACATCACGCCTGTAATCCCCGTAGGGTTAGGCAGAGGTGTACCCATTAGTACACCCACATTTCGCCAGTTATGTTTTTAGTCCCATGTAATAGGGGGCGAGCCTATTGCCATCAACCGGGCACAAATCCAGACTCCGAGGCTGCTACTGAGAAATTCCTGATGTAAAAACCCAATAACACTTTGCCCGACCTGGGAATCGAACCCAAGACCTCATGCACAGCAGTCGCGCTTGCGACCACTAGACCACCGAGGCAGTCAATCACCTATTTATTTATTTATCCCCCCCTCTCCTCCATCCATATGTTTTCATTTTATCCGGTCGCAATGGAGAGCTGTTACAATTAAATAATGTTATCGTTATTAGAAGCTTGCCTTCTCTGTATGGGACGAGGCCTTTGCCCGGAAGTGGTACAATAATAGGCTGGTATAACAAGTATAATTTCATTATTTTTATACTAAGGGCCTAACCGGCCAAGTTAACAAGAAGCGCTTCAGTGTGTGCTTAGAATTTCGTAATGTTTAGAAGTTCCTTTTTCATAACCTTACTACATTTATTCAGCTCAATACAGCTTTTGTCTATAGAAAACATCTAGTATGAAGATGCGTACGCAACCGCATCTGAACGGATGCGATACAAAACTGAAAGCCAATTCTAGTATTAAATAAAAACGTTTTTATTTAACACTAAGTCGCAATCTTGTTTCAGCGTCGCAATCTTAATTCAGAGAAATTTTTGACAGTTTATAAAATGGCGTTCGTTCCTAAGAATTTTGTTAATTTATTTAGATTTATTTATTTAGATTAGTGGATTTGCCGTCCTGATGTTTTTTATACACAAAAGCTGAATGATCTGAATAACTATACTAAGTACCTTCGCCTCGCATACTCCAGGACTAAATACACAGATACAAAAAATTACCACAGTTATGTATCCATGATTCAAGACAGTGTTTGTGTGTAAACAAATTTCGCGCATGTTTGGCTCTGACTAAACTTATTGACATAATTCCTACCGTGTCGACTGCGACGCGCCGAGATGCCAAAACACGTTACCGAATAAGATAACAAACATGGTGAGGTAATAATAGATGCTGCATATAACAATGATCACATGTTATGGCCAAACTTTGTTTGTAAACAATGAGGACGTCACTGTAATTGATGTAATTTTGTTGAGGTCAATGCTTGTTGGTATTGAATCTAATTCACCGATAATTCGAAGAAATGAATATTAAAAAAAAATACATTATTTTAGCCCTAAAAGTCCTTTTAGCGCTTTTTTGAGTTGCACTAAAATCAATAAATAGTTAATTAATTTACAGTTTACTATTGACATACAAAATCTATGGGGAAATCGCGTTTTGAACGAAGAACCTAATTACACTTGATAAAGAAAGTGACAAAATTCTACTACTGCCCTTCTTCATTGGTCCAAAACTTACGTTCAAAATTGAATCATGATACTATCCACCAATATGTAAATTCCTGCTTGGCCACTAAGCCATTGATGACGCTTTGAAGGCAAGTTAAGTCTCCCTTAGTCTTGTTTAGGATGGACACGTCTTCTCATAGATGTGACAAGAACGATGCACAGTCAGATAACGTCATAACGAAAACTGACTTTGAATTTAGAATAGTATAAACTTTTGAATCGAGAACGCGCGATTCATTTGTTTAAGATGACACATCAATTCACCCCCTTAAATCTTCAACCGCGATGACTATCAGACAGACTACAAGTCAAACACTGCATCTTACACAAGCAATGAATCAAAGGAGAACGACCTCGAGTCAGAGTGACAAGCCTTCGATCATTGCACCGCCATTGTTCAGCAAATACGTTATAGGTGTAACCTTTGGGAGTGCGCGTGGGCAGCTCCCGCCCTGGGCGTGACCTGGCCATAGATCAAGTGGGTGCGGGAACCTGTTTGTGCCTATGGAAATTAGGGAGAGGCTGGCTGGAGTGTAATGTTATTGTTGTGGGATATATTTCAAAGGTTATCGTCGGAAGTATTTTAGGACACTGACTTTGCCACAGATGACTAAGTATTTCTTTATAAATTGCTACTGCATATAGAATTTGATAGGTCGTGACAGCTTTCTGTTGATAAAAACTACATGATTTGACTTTTTCACCATATTTCTGAAAGCGTTCCGTTAACCCGATAGTCGTAAAACATAACAGTGTTCTCTATGATAAGACTTGAGCGGTTCCCGGTAATCTAATTATAAGTAAATTGTAGAACTTCGTTTTAATCAGCATAATATTTGTGATGGAACTTCGTTAACTCTGGTAAGCCTTAAAATCACCACTCCCTATGACAAGGCTTGAACAGGTGTAATACTAACTATAAGACAAAAATAAATGGTAATTGATGACTTCTCCAGTACAGCATACTAACTTCTAAACAGCATCGCCATTAAATTATCTAGACATAGCTACCACAAGCTTTAACGCGACACTAATACGCCTCATAAACAAAAAACTAACACAATCAAATCAACATGAACGCCCAACACCTACAAAACTCGGCGTCGTAATAAATTCTATTGTCGTATCTGCCATAATAAAGTCAGCTCTTTGGTAATAAGCCATGCTTAGCGCGTGGGCCGAATAATGAAGACATTTGTCGCGGTCCCATACATATGTTATCCCCTTATAGCTCTTGTATCGGGATAAGTTCTGTTATCCTCGTTTGCTTTCAAAATTTGAGATTGTATTCAAATTCTATAGGTGTCGCGTTACGGCCACACACGTATATGATGCCAAATATTTGATTTAGTAACTATTCGTGTGACTATGAAGAGTTTATAAGCGTTTACGCTGTACGGAATTTCATGTACCTAATCTTTTAAGTTCCTATTTATCGCACTGAATGAAACTTCCTTTGCATAAGAAGATACATAGGTCTGAAAAGTTATCAGAGAACATTTTCCAAATGTCTTATTTTAAATAACATAAGTGGAAATCTTTGTTTCCAAGAAAAACTTAAAATTAGTCGAATATAGTGATAATCTTTTTGAATATTATGTTCTTTAACACCTATGTGTCTTCTTTTCTTAAAATCAGTTTATTCATTTCGAAAAATAAGAACTTGAAAGTTTGTATGAAATTCTGTACCGCGTAAACGCTCCTAATGGAATGATTTCGAATGAATAGATTTATACAGTTTTATAGAAACTACATATTGTACGTTATTGGTTTGAAATGCTATTTCATCATGTATATATGTATGTATGACGGAAGTAAAATATGCAATGAACTTATGTTTTCTAGAAAATTATACCTTTAAAACAGGAACATTGCTGTCAAGCGTTTTGTCTCGGCTTTATAGGTACCTAAGTTGTACGGCTAAGTTGTATACAAGACACGCAACGCCCCGGAAGCCGTCGATCAGGGATATTGAACCTTTTTGTAGGCGGTATTTTATAAGGTTACGCTTTTCCTTCTGATAAATAATCCTGAATCCGTTTGTGTCAAAAATACAGTCAGTGAATTAAGGTTATTTTTCCAAAAAGTCATTATTCTCTATAATGTGCTACCGATAGGTAGGATATAAAATTTTGACAAACAAAACACAAAAAAAATACACATTGAAAAATAAATGAAAATCGGTTTTACCACACGTTAGCCATACGACTAAATGGTGCATCAGAATCTGTAACCCTATGTTTTATTCTTAGACAGGTCTGCCTATTCAAGATTACTGGCATTATTTTCATCAATATATTATATCTTACACCAGACGTGCCAAAAGTTCACTACCCCTGCCGCCCACCATTGATTTTTACCAGGCTTACATAAAATGCAGAAGTATTTACGTCATATAGAGCAGGTATCAATTTTAATGCGACATAATGGCGAGGTTTCACTTATTTGGAGCAAAACCGATCGCTCGGTGAAAGGTGGCGATGGTATCTGCGGTACTTTCGACCGTCTTTGTCTTGGTGTATATTATATTAACTGTAGATTACTGTGGCTGGACGCCTTGTAAGTGGACGCTGCGGTTTTGGTTGGCTGACTGGGTTTTTTTGGACGTAAGTGTAGCTAGAGGTGTATGTGCTACATCTGGCCGTATGTCTTAGAACGTATGTAGTGTCTTTTTTTTGTTTAAATAAAGTATCTTCTGATTACAAAGTTTTACGTACTTATAATTATGGCCATGTTTTTATGACAGACCCTGCTGGAAATCGTTTTTTTTTGTTTTTTTGGTTTTGAGTATGTAAGGATCGTAGCAGGTGGCGTTCTGTAGTTTCTGCCTACCCCCATGGGAAAAAGGCGTGAGTTTATGTATGTATGTATGTGGTTTGTTCTTTTAGCGTTAGCACTGGTCAGACGGAAATAATGGCAGTCTCCATAGTTGTTCTATCTTATAAATGTCAGATAGTAAAGTAAGTAGTGTATTAAAGGCGATCACAGCAAGTCAAAAGAAAATATATTAAACCGACTGCTTTGCACAGCTCTTCCTAAATCTTTGGCAAAATCAGGCGTATTGTAACGTAATATGTTTATTAGTATGAACATATTGGATGAGGATATTAGGATATATATTGATATTCATACACATTATGCGATGTATGAACGTAGATGAGGCGAAAGGAGTATGGAAGGATCGTAGCAGATGGAGTTCTGTAGTTTCTGCCTACCCCCATGGGTAAAAGGCGTGAGTTTATGTACGTTTGTATGTATGTTTATTAGTGTCTTAGTAATTGCTTTTTTTTTAACAATTCTTTCGTATTAGATGATTTTTGTATTTTTTTTTATTCACAATTATTTCCTATGTACTTCTCCTTTTAATACGTTAAATAATAACTTTCAGCACTGCTTCGTTGATCCGTTAACCATATAATCGCCCTGAAAATTAACTGTGAAATTGAGATGAGAGAGAACATTGGCCGTTAAACTAAAAACGGGCAGAAATGGTTTCATGGTTGGTTAGTCAAAGGTCGTCTGACAGTGAAGACGGTCTTTGAACTTTGATGGGTGTCATAAATCAATGGGTACTGGGATTGTGCTAGAAATATTAGTACGTTGACCAACACTGAAGGCCCGGCCATACTGGAACGAACAATATGCAGGCGCCAAAGGATACAGGTTTATTTCTAGCAACTTCATATCTACAATACATGTATATTCATTAATAAAGTGCCTAATAAAAAAATACACACAAAAATTATATTAAATCAATATCGACAAGTCAGCCAACGAAGCTCACACGAGCGAGCCTAATAGTGCTACCTAAAACTAGAACCAATTATGGCAAAAAAATGGTTTCATTTGAGGGAGTACAACTATAAAATAAATTACCATCAAGTATTAGAAATACACACTCACTCAATGCATTCAAAATTCAGCTCGGCCAGTATTTAACAGCAAGAAAAACACCCTGAAGTCGAACCTTTATATATTGTTAACATTAATTTATTGTTCTCAAGTAAGTGACATTTGTGTATGTTTTATTGAGAATAAAGTTTCTTTAACCTCAGGTAGAACCCTATTATTATTTTCCTATAGTTTTGAATGCCCTAATTTTAAATATTTTTGTAAATCAATCATTTCAATAAAAAATTAAACAGCAATTAAATTAAACTCATCATATCAGCCGAAAGACGTCCACTGCTGGATATAGGCCTTCCCTAAAAAAACAACAATGACTGATCCTGATCTGCCCTTACCAGCATAGACATAGGGTTAGTCTCACCCAAATTCGGTCTAGAGAACATTATTTATCTATCTACCTATACAATAGGCTCGCCCCGTATTACATGGGACTTAAAACATAACTGGCGAAATGTGGATGTAATAATGGGTACACATCTGCCTTACCCTATCTATGCGTATAAAATGCTTTGTCCTGAATGACTGACGGATCAACGCACAGCCTGAACCGCTGATTGTAGAGACCTGAAACTTGGAGGGCGTGATCTTTGTATGACGTAGGCATCGGATAAGAAAGGATTTTCCAAAATTCATCCTCTAATGAGATGAGACAGGGGTCCATAGTTTGTATGGATAAACTAACTAACCAAAGCTAGTTTTACAAGTAACTGTGATACCGGAATATCGCAAATATCCTTCCACATTTATCTTATTCAGTTACCTTTACTTCAGCATTAGCTTATCACTGCAAACAACACCCACAGTATATCGTCATTCTAACTAAACATTACCAGTCTATTAACTATCGACACGTGTACGTTTGTACACCATAAACTGATGGTGTTTAAAACCTGAACTAGTTTATATCCTATCTGAGGGACAAATGGAATGTACAGTAAGCACCAGAAATATTGGGACGAAAATATTGTTCAAAATTAGCAGAATAATGGACTAAAAAAATGAAACTGGCAAATGAAAAAAAAAAATGTCAGAATGACAGTTTTTGTATCACTTCATGTGGTGTAAATAAATACTAAGTTCAATTTTCTTATCTATTCTGTAATTTTTTATTCATTTATTTTCTTTCAAGGCTTTAGCAGATACGCGACTGCCGATTGTCAATCGTACTATCATACGAGAGTTCAGATTCTTGTTTAAAAAAAACTATTTAATTAATCTGGAAACACAGTTTATTAATTTAGAGGACTCGAAACAAAGAAATAGTAATATAATGTCAATAGGTCCCGTAATGTCGATGAAGCATATTCGAATGATGGTCAGCCATTCCACGAACATTGTAATGGTCTGATAGTACGCAAGAGGCACCTAAACGCGATTCAATTGACCTAGTCGCTAAATCGTCGAGAGCCATTATAAAAGTATGTTGTCTGTTACGGTCTTGCTTCTTATTTTTGCTGCTGACTGTACAAGCGGCTTACAGACAAAACAATGGGACTGTAGGCGAACTGGATAGTTTGAAATACTTTGTTGGTCGACTCTTGGGGGTGATAAAATGTGGAGTGGTAAGTTTAAGTGGATTTGTATCTTGAGTGGGAATTTGAAGACTGGTGAGAGAATGAGGCTGTACAATCGATAACGAATATTTACGCGACTAGCTGTGCGGACGGTTTTGCTCACGTGGATTTAACGAAAATTAGTACTGAATACCATATTATGACAATCCTCTGAATAAACCTAGTTGGTCTAAGTCTTGGAGCAAAACCGTGGTAAACTGTAGAAGCAATAATACAAATAGTACAATATTGCTCATTCCCCATAGCAAATAGTGATAATATATTGCGGGCTATTTTCCAACTCTACTGGGCTATTTTCTCTCTGTTTTCAGCTATCAAGAAGAAGTTTCTCACTTCTGTATATAATAAAAAGACACAACGAGAAAGAGAGGGAAGAAGAAGGTCACCTGGAGCCCCCTCCAGGTAACCATAACGCTTGTTAAGTGACGATTACAGCCAGTTAACTCCTACCGCAAGAAAATTAAGGAAATTCGTTCCAAAAAAAACATACACACCATTTTGGATACAATCAGAAAATTCCTTAAATATTGCCATCACACAACTACATGACTTCCCCATGAATTAAAAAGCCAACAACATTGACACATCACAGCGTCTAATCCCACGATGCTAACCCAAATAAATTAATATTTAATTGGCGTGATCTTATCTGCCTTCAAAATGTCGAGCCGATATAAAAATGTCACAGCTACTGACATTTCGGAAGGTAATCCGAGACAAGAAAGTGATCGCGAGACCTTTAACTAGCCGTGGATGCTAGAGTGAGCGACAAAATCTTGCTGCTACCTCATCTCGCACAAGCTCGAGGCAAGACTATCCGTAAACATACAGGAAGACTTTTTATCAGGTTCCAAATTTTAATATCTTTATTGAAAATAATCAGTCCAGTCTTACCAAGGGGTATCGTATTACCCAGTTACTGGGTTGTGGAGGTCAGATAGGCAGTCGCTCCATGTAAAATACTGGTATTCAGCTGCATCCGGTTAAACTGGAAGCCGACCCCAGCATAGTTGGGAAAAGGCTAGGCAGAAGATGATGATCTTTATTGAAAATGATAAAATACGTGTTATTTTTCTTTTAGTATCACTCCGCACTAAAATATTAAGATATATAATCACATAGAATCACTGTATTCACAGCAACGACTAAACTTTGTCCAACTAGCAATATAGCCTGGTATTAATTGACAGACGAGTCTGCCTAGCCTTGGTGGCGATGGATTGAAGATATGGATCGCTCTCATTGTTGTCAAATGTCGGTTCATGAGTGATTGGGTAGCTGATGTCGTAAAAGTTTCTTGTGACGAAAAGGTTTTGCGAAATTACTTTTGTAGGTTATAATGTGGATTAGAATGTAGAGGGTGTTTGAAAAAGTAAAGTAAACAAATGCTGTTTAAAAAAATATACAGGGTGTTCCATACATTACGATCGTGTTGTATAGCATTTTTGCAGGGAACAGCAATTTTTTTTTCATGATTTCAGGTTTGTTCCCATAATAAAAATTGTTCATAATAATGAGTACAACGACCCCTTTTCAGATTTCTGGTAAATTTTCAATGATCTTGTTTAAATTTATAGCTAATAGGTAGGTATAAGGTTTCTATAAAAATGCATTTTTGAATCTTCGTCTATTTTAACAGGTTTTCATATAAAACATAAATAATCAAATAAAATAATGACACCTCAAATTCATTAATAAGTCAAGGTCAATAATTGACACATACTTTTTGTGTTTATCTTTAGCAGTATTTCAGAGTACACGTTTTCAGAAGAGAATCTCCTCATTGCGTATACGGTGGGCAGTGCTGCGCGACTATATCACTGAGTGCGTGCAAATTCATCACCCCGCCTATCTAATCCCAGCGGCAGGATGGTTAATTCAAAGTTGAAAATCATCTACTAATAAAAAACTTTTTATTTTATTATTAATTCTTGTTGAGAATAACTACCATATTTCTATGAATTTTACCAGGATGCGAAACTGCACTTTGTATATCAGCCACAATACCACATTTGACAACACTTTTGCATTAATTTAAGTGCACGCGCATAGTTTATACTTCTGCCCTTTTATGTCAATTCAGAGGTTATTTTTTGCTAACAATCAGGCGATATTACCGAGGAACATTATGCATAAAATATGAGTTCCTATTATTCACAAAACCAATCATAATTCGTTACAATAAAGTCATTCATAGCTACCAATAAGTAGGTACTATATAATTTTCATTGTTATTTTTTTTTTGACAGCCAAACAAAAGTATTCTAAACGGCCAGTTGTCACGTCCTTTATAGAAACGAATAGTCGATTATTAAGTCAAGTCTGGTGAGGTCTCGAATCGATAAAGTTATTCGATTATGTCCATTGTTCCGAATCGATGAATATCTAAATCAATAATTCAATTATACTGTATAGATATTCAAAACTGATATTTTGAATTGTTTAAATGCGTCAATACTTCGAAATACGTTAATGTTAAAAGACGTTAAAAGTTGTAGGCTTTGACTTGAAGGATTTTAGATTTTAATTAGAACAATAAAAAAATAGGCACGTGCTATTGTTATTGTTTTATTTGGCAATGAAAATTTGATAACATCGGTAAAATGTCGAATGTCGTGATGGCCTAGTGGTTAAGGCGCCCGCCTCTCGTGTATGAGGGTGTGCGTTCGAATCCGGGCAAGTACCAATGTGACTTTTTCAATTCATACGTACTTTCTAAAGTTTATCTTAGACATTACTGACATTCCGTGCCTCGGAAAGCACGTTAAGCTGTTGGTCCCGGCTGTCATTCGTGGATCTTTGACAGTCGTTACGAATCGTCAGAAGCTTGAGAGTCTGACAACCAGTCTTACCTAGGGGTATCATGTTACCCAGTTACTGGGACGTGGAGGTCAGATAGGCAGTCGCTCCATGTAAAATACTGGTACTCAGCTGAATCCGGTGAGTCTGAAAGCCGACCCCAACATAGTTGGGAAAAAGGCTAGGCAGATGATGGTAAAATGGCATCGGCATTCAGGTATAATCCTGTTATATTCTTTTTAAAAAAATATTGTAAAACATTTATTTTAAAGTTTCTCGCCGATCCTTCTCTATATGAAACGAACTTTTGGATAGGGAAAATAGATTCAATTCTTTTCTTGTAACGTGTACGTTTAAGTGTCTTTCAATGGTCTAATTGAAATACATAAATAATTCGACATTTACTTTAAAAAAATATGTTATTATTAAAAAAAAAGAGCTCTTTATGACTACATCGTGACGTAAAACGTCATTGACAATGACGTTCCATTTCACTTATCAAACTGCGCATGCGCAACAAAACCACAGGATCGTATAAACCATTCATTCAATTACAGCTCGTTTCACACTACATAAACTGTAAAACAACAACATTCTATTATTTCCCATTTATCCCTAACAAGTATAATTTGCGAATAAATATAAGACTGTAAACTATGGCTTGTAAGGTAACTAGCAGCAAGTGTGTTAGTACACTATATTGCTTTGGTAGGTACTAACAACGTTTGAACTTACGATAAAATTGTTTAAAGTGAAAGGGTTGGACGTGGGAAAATAGCAAGGGTTTTGTAGTACTATTCTGTTAAAAAAACTGTCTTGGTGAATTTGGAACGAGCTTGAGCTAGCATCACATGTCATGTTAGAGACATTACAAACGCACTTCACCAAAATCCACAGAGGGTTTTTTTTACAGAATAGCACTGCAGTTTTTTTTAACTATTTCACTGTTTATCACTGAATATTTAAATAAAGAAACAATATTATAGTTCCGTCTGAGTTAAATTACATTTTTGTTTAGTGCTCCACTCCCATGGGTCGAAGCGTGATGATATAAATATAGCTTAAACTATTCGTCATGAATCTGGCTATTACCTACAAATATGTATTCCAATCAAACTGGAAGTTCCAGAGATTAGCGAGTTTAACCAAACAAACAAAGCTTTATTAAATTATTAGCTATGTGTCATTGAAATAAACTAGTTCGCATTTGAAAATAATTCAAAATAAAACATAACATAACATCACGCCTGTAATCCCCGAAGGGTTAGGCAGAGGTGTACCCATTAGTACACCCACATTTCGCGAGTTATGTTTTTAGTCCCATGTAATAGGGGGCGAGCCTATTGCCATCAACCGGGCACAAATCCAGACTCCGAGGCCGCTACTGAGAAATTCCTGATGGAAAAACCCAATAACACTTTGCCCGACCTGGGAATCGAACCCAAGACCTCATGCACAGCAGTCGCGCTTGCGACCACTAGAGCAACGAGGCAGTCCAAAACAAAATTTATATTTTCACAATCCAAGCACAACACTACCGTCCACGCAAATGAATGGAAATTATTTTTTCTGATCATTTGTACAGTGTTATTTACTACGACCAAGTCCCGTACACTGTTGGCCACAGGATAGTGTGCCCCGCCTACGCGCAGTTCGCACAAGGTGCAGAGCCTCCGGTCAGCACATTACTTACGTAACATGTGATCTTCGATCCTGACCCAGAACTCTGCACACCCGACCCGAGGGTAATATGTTTTGCAATAAAATTGGATGTGAAAATAGCTTGCGACACGAAAGGAGCTTTTTTACTTGAAAATGTTGTGAGTAGATATTGTTTATACTTTATTTTGTCCTCAAGTGTATGGTTATTAAAGTTGAAATATATTCTAAGAAAAAAAAACTGCGATTTTTCATTTAGATACTGTTCAAAAATCCCCCCCTAATTTATAGCTAGATGTTGATTGCTCAATTAAGGGAAAAATTGATTTTTGATACATTTCTATATTTTTTGTACAGACAGCTGCATTGATTGGGTACTACTGCCGCAATAAAATATCTGAGAGAAGGGAGTAAACAATTAAAGATGCTGTCCGTACATTATTAATTTAGTATTTCACTCATTTTATAACGCTTCATTTTCCTGTAAACTTATAATGTAGCTAAATCCAGTGTGTTTCATAATAACTATTATATCAGCGGAAAATGCATTGAATTATTTAGGTATTGATCGCCCGCATGGATGTCGACTATCCGCGTGAATGAAATTCATATGCGCGGAACCTAAACTATTTTCTGAAATAGAAGCTTATGTTACTTTATATAACATCAGCTATCTATCAATGAAAGTCCTGTCAAAATCGGCCCAGCCGTTTCGAAGATTAGCCGGAACAAAGATACAAAAAAAAATGTTTTTGGTATAAGTATCTACTGTTTAATCATTCATAAGCATTTAGAAAAAATCTGTAATTTTTACCCGACAACGGTAAAGCCAAAAGGAGGGTAATGATTTTGACCGGTATGTATGTATATTTGTATGTGTGTATGTTTGTTTGTTCCCTCATAACTTCTAAACTACTTATCATTATGACATTACAAACAGACAATTCAATTTTATTTATATCTATAGATACCTAGCGGTATAAACCCCTTTAAATATTAAAGTATCATAGCACGAATCGCCTTTGGCCCAACAATATCACCTGCTGGACATAAATCCACGTCTATTGGCAACTGGCACATACAATCCGGAGTACTGCACAATGTCGAACAGTAGCAGTGATTTGTATCACTAACTATCGATGTGATAACAAGAACAGATAGTGGGAACACATCGATAACACCATAGATTTATGGGTGCAGCTCTAGGGCTGGCCAATGGGGCTGAGTTTAGGAGAGCAGGTTAGTTGAACGGTGAAGAAGGGGGATATGTAGGAGATACGGTCAATGGAATGAAACCACTATATGCAATAAAGCTGATGAGTTTTTTTATTTGATTTGAAGCGGTAATCTCTGGTACTTCCAGTCGAATTGGAAAAATGGTATAACATAACATAACGCCTGTAATCCCTGAAGGGTTAGGCAGAGATGTAACCGAGTACGCCCACATTTCGCCAGTTATGTTTAAGTTTCTTATAATAGGGGGCCAGCCTATTGCCATCAACCGGACACAAATCCAGACACCGCGGCTGCTACTGAGAAATTCCTGATGGAAACACCCAATAACACTTTGCCCGACCTGGGAATCGAATCCAAGACCTCATGCTCAGCAGTCGGGCTTTGCGGCCGCTAGACCAACGAGGCATAAAAATGAACTCCACAGAAATCAAAGGCAGCGCAAGAAAACGAAGTGACGATTACAATTTCTACGAACATTTCCCTCACTTACATAACTCTCAGCATTGTAGCAGGTCCCTCCAGTTTCTAACGAGAAGCACAATAATTTGCACCCGACTAAAACCGCAGACATTTTGAATTTCAAATCGAAGTATTTATAATCATTTTGATCGTTATCCGAGCGAAGGGAAAGTAACAGAAAATGATCTCTCCTGCGAAATCTAAGTTAGTCCTATCATAATTTAGTACTTGATTCTACAATAGCAAGTCCTGTCTGCTAGATAAAGGTCTTAGGAACGGTGCACAGATTAATGTACGCACAGAGAACGCAATGCGGACTTATTTCATCAATTCCACGGTTGTCGCGTCGATGATTTCTGGTCTGTAACTTATCTATGCATTTTAAAGTACAATGGACGTTGCAATTAGAATTTAATGGCTCGTATTGTGTACGTAGGTTATTTAGAGGAGATTTTTTTGTGTTAGTTTTTTTTTTGGTTATTTATATTTTATTACTAGCGAGCTTGCGACTTCGTCTGCGGGAATTTCGAAATTAAGTCGTAAGATCCAAAGTCCTAAATTATTTATCTATATATTTATTTATTTAAAATGTATGCACAGTGTTAAAAATACACTGTTCAAAGGCCTAATTAATGTGTATCGTGTGCGACTTAATGCCTTAATTTTCTACCAGTCTACTTCAGGGTGATGCTGTGACAAAACATAGTACGTAAATTATCCCATAGAAACAAAAAAAAAAGATATTATATTATTGTTTGTGTTACCTAGATCAATGTCTATATGTGTGCCTTACAGCTAATTCCAAACATCCATTCATCCATTAATCTTCACAAACTTTCGCGGTGAAGTAGGATGGAAGGTAGTTACTCTGTGTTATTGTATTATTAAGTGCAAGGTTGTTTGTTGCTGTATTATTTATTCCGGATGACAAAAGATACTTTGCTTGATTTGACGCCATATTATCAGTCTTTGGGCGTCGAATTACATAAAGTAACTTTTGAATAACTTTTGGTAAAGGACTATTCTCTATTTACATAACATCACGCCTGTAACCCCCGAAGGGTTAGGCATAGGTGTACCCATTAGTACCATATTTCGCCAGTTATGTATAAGTCCTAAGTAAAAGGGTGTTATCTATTCCTTTACATAAAGTGTCTTGATATAATTATAGTATTTATGATAATTTTGAGATCATTTTAATATTTATTTCAATCAAATATTGTAATCAAATCAATTGATTTTCAATTACTAATACTTATCAGATTTATTGATTCAACTCCGAAGGTCGTATGCAAACGATATCTTAGTGCAACTGTTTTGCTTACTCTGCAGTGTTACCGCCCACGCCTGTCGCGGCCCGCCGCGTAAATATAGCGCAGAATTAGAACTACCCGCGGTTATTTATCGCTTGCGCGCGCGCAGGAGAAATCGACGCACGGACCGCTCAGTGTCACTTCCTGCTCGGACGCCGCCGTGAACGCACGCTCGTGCCGTAACGCTCATGTAATAGTCCTTTATTTGATGCCATAAAACTATATCAGCCTGCCCGGTAATACCGATCGTAATCGTTTATCTGATTGTTGTTTGATGTTCGTTATTTATATTTTCGTGTTTCTTACGAGTTCTCAAGTGAATGCACCCGGTTGTGTAATCCGTGGAGAATTGAGCCGGCAACTTTGTTGTGCCGTAATAAAATCGTTAAGTGCTTCTTATGCCTTAATTATTTTATTACAATTTGCATGTTTTGTTATTGCAGTCACGATATTGATGGGTCGTGTTCCACGCGTTTATTGTGATGACTAACACCATCAACTATCACAAACAATGCCTAACGATTAACCTCAGAAATTAGACAGGAATATAACAATTACCATGTAACATAATATTCCACGTTGAGTAGATTACTACCGCTACCTATTAAGGAATTAATCACAACAGTAATTAGTTTTAAAAGAATGACTCTAAACCACGGTTAGGACATATCGTGTCATGCACATCTAATTTATTACACTACACATTTATTTTCTACAGTTTCGCGTTATTCATACTGACTTAAACGCCCATAAAAAGTTGGACGGTTATAAATCTAAGTAGAGAATTGTCACAGTGTAGTTACGATGTCAGAGACTGCAGCTGTTGAGTAGTTACGGAAGTAGGTCCTTGTGTACGTATGACCGATGACTTTTTATGTGTTGGCATTTACTCGACATTTGACATTACCGCCCGCCATACGTCTAATTATTATTTGTGGGTGTGGGCTGTCGGTGTGCTGTCCTAACTGGGTTATTGGGGTCCCACAAGTATTTGGTTCAAGTATTTTTAGTACTTCTTTGCTCTGGTTTGAAGAAGCTTTCTGTTTATGTACCTGATTTGTGCTGACAACTATTTTTAATATTATTCTGTAAATTATTGCACCTGAATATTTTATTGTCCTTGATTAGCATCCAATAATAGTTAGTAGTATTTATGTTATTCAGTAATTATTTTTGATGTTGTTTTGTTTTTGTAGGCTTCAGTAGCCTATAAAAAATATCCTGAGTTATTGTTATTGTTCTATATTTTATAATGGAAGGCCTGTAATTCCCTGTTAGTCTAATTTACAGTTCTAACTCTAAATACGTCTTCGTCTACGTCTTCCATTTTCATCAAATAAATAAGTAACTTGGATAGCTTAAGAAAATGGCGTTCTCTTTAAGTCATACAGGCGAAATTATGAGGCCCAGTACTCCATTTTAATATAGTTGTAAAGACAAACGCAGTTCGCATATTTTCGATAAACATTAAGCCGGCACGCGACAGAGGAAATCAAATAATCGTACTGCGACGTACCCCTGAAGGAATACTAAATCGAGTTTAAGGACATCAATAAAACAGTCTCTGGCAGGTTATTAGTTTAAGCCCGCAAACACTTTGGCGACCTACTTTTATTAATTGTTCAGATGCTCAGCCTGTGGCCAGAGAGCAGGCAGCGACAGGTTAGTGGCCAACCAACGGATTTTATGGACTTTATATTATTTAATACCGAACAACCTCGGGCGGTTTAACCGAGTTAATGTACTGTGCCTCTAGAATTTTGATAAGGTAGTCTAACATGCATGAGTTTTGAATAAGTGAGGTGACACGTGTTCTTGAGTAGTTTTAACTAGATACAAAGTTATTCCTGCTAAGAATAATAAATACCTGCCTATTACTGTCCCACTGCTGGGCAAAAGCCTCTTCTTAAACAGAGTTAGCACGAGCATTGATTACCACGCGTTAAATTCGGGTAACTTAGTTCACTCCGACGTTTCTCCTAAATTGTTCTATACAAACTTTAAACCTTCTAAGTGGATGTATACTAACTATATGTCACCGGAAAATAACAAGATCCGTAAGTTTATCAATTTACTAGGAAGTTTATAAACTTTCGTAAGATTCTAAACGGGAGATAAATTGTAATATTTTACGTCCACATTTTCGTAAATTTATCAATTTCCGACGTGATACGGTAAATTTATAAACTAACGAATATCTATTCGTAAGATTTTATATGGTTCGACCAATCACAGAAACTCTTTTAAATATACGATCTTTGAAATACGTAAAATAACACACTGCTCTCTGATTGGTCAATGTTCATAGTGGCAATGCTTGTGTCCATAGACTTTAGAATAATCAGACTTGACAAACTATAAATTGGAAGCAACAATGCCTGGTTCCTCTCTGGCACTGATGTAGTGAGTTGAGTTTTATATTATCAGTTTCAATAAGGTATTTAACAGTTACTTGCTAACATACAGGAATACTCTTATAAAACACACTAATGAACACTACTTTGCTCTATTTAAATAAAACGACAGAAATTGTGTAATACGAAAGGCATTTAGTTTCAGTTTTTGCAAAAAAACTAAAAGAATTATGGCTTTTTCGTCCGTGTCATACATACCTACTCAGTCGTAGTTAAATAATTCAATAATTAGTAACTCGTTCGTAATTATTCAATTCAGTCTTAACATGACTTAAAAAACATATAGTAAAAATTATATAAGTTTATTTTCCGTGGCCAGCAATGGCCGCGAGGAAGGAGAAGTGACACGTGACAGCCAACCAATCAGATCGCGCGTAGCGTTTGGTTACTGTTTACTTATTATTTTACGAGTGAGTTCAGTAAGTTTATCAATTTACGAAAATGTGGACGTAAAATATTACAATTTATCTCCCGTTTAGAATCTTACGAAAGTTTATAAACTGCCTAGTAAATTGAAAAACTTACGGATCTTGTTATTTTCCGGTGACATATACACTACTTCCCTGTCAAATTTCATCTTTATACGTCAAGTGGTTTTCGATATTTTCGTGATGAATGAGTGACGTTTCGCTTTTACATTTTTAGATGATAATTATCAATTTTGGTTTTTCTTTATGTTTAATTATTTCTATCACGACTTCCAATTATAGACCAGTTGAACATTTTTTTATATACCAGGTACGGAACCATCGCCTAGCTCCAAAACTCGTGTCTGATAAACTTTGATGATGGATACAGGCGTCGTTTTAAAACCTGTTCGTGTGATTAATGCATTAGTTGGTGAATGTCATGCGTGTGTCTTGCTCTAATTAAATCTCTTCCTTTGTTGAAGCGTTGCTTATTATTTATTTTGGCCGTTGAATATTTATTAGACCTTCGATTCCAAGTGTCCAGTGTTGAACGGGTTATAAATCTCGAGTCGTGCTGCTACTGGTCTATTTTGTGAGCTTAAAGTTCAAATATTATTATTGTTTGCTGTAGTTTCTTATTTCATCATAAATGCACTTTGATGACGCAGAATCAAATATGTGCAATTATTTGTATTCGTCTCACTGTGTACGTTGTTATTTTCTTTTCTATTATATTTGTACTTAGGGCTGATTTTCCAATAGTTAGATAACTTTTATCTAAAGAATAAATATGGCAGTTTGACATATTTTCTGTACAAAAGCTGATAAATCATCATATTTACCTACGTCAAGAGTTTACTGACGATTGAAAAATTAGCCCTTAGTTTTGCTAAAACCTCTCGTAAAAGTATTGAATTATACGAAGACATTATTAGAGTTGCACAATATTATTTTATTCATGACTAGTGTTACCATCACCTAAATTGCCGATGCCGGACAAAAGCTCTAAAAACCAGGACCTTGGGGTTAGATTAAGATTTTTCCTAGACGCAAAAATAAAAGCATCGTTGAAATTTAATTACCTACTATTTTAGTTTATTGCTAATCTTTCAAACAATCGGGATTCTTCTGACACAAAAAGTTTCATGCCATTTTTCGGAAATCCCTTCCGAAAGGTCTGCATAGTAAATAATGTAATATATTTAGACATAATTAATGGTAAATGTAATATAATATTGGACACAAATAATTTTGATGAATAAGATATAATTTAGAATGTATTTCATTTGAATGACATTATTATTTTTAATTCCATATTATGTTGACTGTTCTGTATTTACGATTAGTTTTATTTTCAATGACATTGGACTTTAATTTTGAAATTAACTGTATAAAATTCTTGTTTTATATTTGCACACCTCATATGGTTATTAATATTGTACCGCTCTACCTTTTGAAACATCCTCTGAACCTGTTTAATGCAAATAAATGATATGATTTGAACGACCCTCGAACACCCTCAAAATTAGGACAAATCCGAGGTATCCCAAACGGCTGGCAGCCCCATTTATGACCACACTTCTAAGACATCACGAACTATATCCAGCAACTGTCAAGTAAAGAATATAAACTCAAAATCGCCATCAAGTGTGGTTTATGTTATGATGCCGAGAGCAATCTCCGGTTTAATGGGCAATGCAGTAGGCCTTATGTTACAGTAAAATGGCCCGGGATGTATATGTAATGGCCCACGACCACAGGTGGTTAGAGTTAGTACTGACCTGGAAGAATTGACATTGCTTGTAGCCACCGGGCATAGCTGTTCGACAATAAAATATTTGCAGGCTTTGGCGATTCATTATGGCTAGAGTCAAAGGTGCTGTAAAAGCAATCATCTTCCTTATATAAATAGAAATGAATGTTTGTTTGTTTGTTCTATATTATTTAACTATTATTCCGATTGGGATGGACATTTTGTGGGTTCTTTTACGTACGCCTGCGAAAGAGCCTGGCTATATGTTGAGACACAAAAATATGTGTCATACGGTTCGTCTAGCTAGAGCCTACCTACTCGTTTGTCGCTCCTTGAATCCTGCACAAACAACACCCGTTGAGAAGAGGCCTTTTCTATGGATAATAGGCTGGTAATATTTATTTATCTATACTTACTAAGATAATAAAGCAAAAGAGCTTTTTTATTTGTTTAAACGCGATTATCTCTAGAACTATGGTATATGGCTATTTCTATGATATTTTTACAGTACATATGTAGTATTTTTAGTATTTTGTACTTATGTACACTTTATTTTATTTAGTTAAATACTTTGTGTTTAATTTTTTATTTGAAATTAATTTTGCTGTTTAGCGCTCGTACTTTATTTGCACCTACCATGTTATCTCTTCACCACCTTTGGTTGACTGTAAGAGAATGCCTAAGGCATTAAGTCCGCCTTTGTACTTTTGTTGCATAAAGTTTAAATTAATAAACTACTACTAGTATTGGCAAAATTTTTGTATATGATAGCCAGATCTTGGTATGAGAAGTAGTATATGCTATGTTACATCACGCCACGATCCATGGCAGTGGACCAATAACCAAAGATGTAACGCGATTGAAAAAAACCACGCCGCCAGAAGCAAATTCGAAATAAAAATGATTTCATAGTTACATGATAAATTGTTCATGTACGACGTAATTATGTAAATGATTGTTCTTCATTAAAATTGGATCAAATCCGTTGACAGGCACGGAAGTGTAGCGATCGTTTTTATCACGTTATTGAGTTATGTCTGTCGACCTCGCCCGTGTCGCGGGGCTAACAAAAAGTGGAGATTAGTTTTAAGAGTAGGTGTCATACGTTTCAGAATAATTAGGGGACACGTTATGATTATTTTTATTGGTTAAATGTAGAAAATAAAATAACTTAATCTTATAATGTCACTTATATCTTATTCCACTGACTAGTGTCAGTTCGTCATAAACAAATTAAGGAATATAAAATCTCCTCCCCCTTCTTATGACTGCCTCGTTGGTCTAGTGGTCGCAAGCGTGACTGCTGAGCATGAGGTCTTGGATTCGATTTCCAGATCGGGCAAAGTGTTATTGGATTTTTATATCAGGAATTTCTCAGTAGCAGCCGCGGAGTCTGGATTTGTGCCCGGTTGATGGCGGCGAAGGGGGCGAGCCTACTGCCATCAACCGGGCACAAATCTAGACTCCGAAGCTTGCGACCACTAGACCAACGAGGCAGTCACTACTAACAACTAACTAACTACTACTACTAATAACTACATATTTTTAGAAAGCAATTTGCTTTAATAATTTACTGAAATTGCTATCAAATTAATTAACAGTTTTAATCAGAAAGTCTTGTTTCATAATAGTTTATGGTCACATTACAGCGTTAGTCATAATATAGTTTTTACAAGTTATACTTACGAGCAATGGCCAGTGGCCAATGGTCAATCAGTTTTTTGTTATAGCATACTATCATTTACAGTATGTACGAACAGGACATCAATCGAGATAAGAGTTATCTATACATCTAGGTATAGTATACAAATAAATAAATTTGAAGTGTCTGTTTGTAATATTAAAATAATTGCTTTTGACTACATGCATATGAAATACATTCATATTCATGTAGTCAAAAGCTATTATTTATAGGGTACATATACCAAAATAACATCTTTTAAATTTTATGTCTGTCTGTCTGTCCGTTTGTTCCGGCTAATCTCTAGAACCGCTGATAGCTGATGTAATAAGGAGTACCTAACATTGGCTACTTTTATTTTCGAAAAACAATTAGGGCTATACGCACAAACATAAAACCTCGCAGAAATACGACATTCACGCGGACGAAATCGCGGGCATAAGCTAGTAAAGAACAATATTCAAAACAAACCAGCTTGCATATTTTATTATTAAAACCAGGATCTTCTTAGGTATGACTCATTGCGAATAAAAAACGACTCTAATATAGGTAGGTATTTAAAATTGGGTCATAATCTACTATTATAAATGTGAAAGGTTGGATGGAAAGATGTTTGTGACTCACGCCAGAACGGTTGAACGGATCTAGATGGAATTTAGCATAGAGATAAATAAAGTTTGGAATGGCACATAGGTTTTTTAATTTCGGAAAATTTTACGGTTCCCGTCGGTTTATATGTTGATGTGAAGAAAGTCGAGGTCAGAAGCTGGATTTCTATATCATTAATAGGGCTGCCTCGTTGGTCTAGTGGTCGCAAGGGCGAGTGCTATGCATGAGGTCTTGGGTTCGATTCCCAGGTCGGGCAAAGTGAGTTTTTCCATCAGGAAGTTCTCAGTAGCAGCCTCGGAGTCTGGATTTGTGCCCAGTTGATGGCAATAGGCTCGCCACCTATTACATGGGACTTAAACATAACTGGCGAAATGTGGGTGTACTAATGGGTACACCTCTGCCTAACCCTTCGCGGATTACAAGCGTGATGTTATATTATTATGCAATCGTTTTTTTCGAATGTAATTTAATTTAAAACGTAGATATTGAACAGTTAATTAAGTTAAGTTTCAGTCAAAGAAATCCATCGGTTTCTAAGAAAACTTCAACCATATATAATGATCCTGCATACATTGAGATACAGTAGCAAAATATAATACTATATTGGTTGCATAACTGAGGACTGAGAGATACCACTGCACTTAATTCATTCCGACATCAAATTGCACTATATTAAAACATGTTTATAGCCCTTAAACAACCTATTTCACATTTCCATAATATCTATATGTAAGAACAGCCAGATAATAATTACACATGCTAATATCTTTATCAACGAACCGACGGACAACTTTACGGTTCCAATGTTTATTGCCGAGGTAATTGGTATTCGGTATCGGTACCGGTATCGAGGTTGTGGCGCGTCACTAGCCGATAAAGTGAAGTGTCAAACAACGCTGGCTTAATTAAGGCGTTCACTCAATTTGATTAAATATACGTATTATAATATGAAGTTTTAATACGTGGGTGGAGTGTGAGATTTTGGTAAAAACACGGTTTGGTTATGGTAAATATGGTAATTACCTTATTCATTATGCTCGGTGTACGGAGAGGTTTTATTTGCAGGTACCAAAATAATTATTCTGAGGTAGACAGGGAGAGATTGCCTGTGGCATACAGTTGACATGAAATAAATAGTAAATTTTACATATATAGATTTAGTTTACCAATTCGGTGTTTCAAACAACGAAGGGTTCCCTTTAGTGTAAGTTGTGTAAGTCTAAAATATAGGTAGAAAAAAACTAATTAAAAAATAAGTCTAGATTAAAAATCGTCTCATAACACGTGCTTTGCTCGTTCCGTCTCTATTTTGCAATCGTTGTGCGACAGAGACACGAATATATTGCTTTCCCTAAAAAACCTGCTAATAGTAACGTTTATTAATATCGGCCAAATTAACTAAAGGACGAACATAGCCTTCAGAGTGAGCCTGCAGATTGATCCTTTTTGGGGTGGCCTATTTAAAGGATGATGATGAAAATGATGAGTAAATATCCTTTTGAACCGATTTAAAAAAAGGAACATGTTCTTAATTTAAAATCCGTGTGAAGTTGTGGATTTGGATGTTAATAATTTAACCAGCCAGATTTTATTTTCAAAAAAAGAACATTACCTACCATAAACGTTTTTACCATCACAAATGAAGATCCCATACATTTACAGTGTTTCAAATATGGAACTAGAGCACGCAACACGTAACAACTGCGTCACATTTGTTTGTTCAGTACAAACACAACAACACGTGTGTGTATGAAACAAAAGGTATGACACAATTATACTGTTTGCTAGAACCGAAAGTGTTTTTTGAACATTTGTTTTGAATGTTCCAATGTATGTTTTTTTTAGGAAAATTTATACGCGTCTTATTCCTGGTAAAAAAGTTGTGTAAACAGGTTGGTGTATATTTTTTTAATAGGTTTAATACAATGGATTCCTCATGACAAATCTATACCATAAATATAAAGCTGAAGAGTTTCTTTTAGCCACTAATCTCAGGACGTAACTTAACGCGGGCAAAACTCAGTGGTATAGCCAGTAAATTTCAAGAAAGGGTATCTTTTTTTTCTTTTATTACATTACTCTAATATTACATGATGTTGGTGTATCTATTAAATAAATAAATAAACTAATTAATAAATTGTTACCTTATTAGCAGACAAAACACATCTCAGTGCAATGTAAAAAAAATAGCCACTACATAATATTATCATCAATTAATTGATGAATTCTCTATTAGTTCTATATTGAATCTAAAACGACTATTATTCCAATTATAAAAAAAAAAAAACAAAAAAATCGAAGCATTTGAATAAAACATTCCAAATTCAAACACATCAAAACACTAACCAAAGAGTTTCATTTCGGACTCCTCATAAAATTCCAATCATTCCGTCATTTATCGAACTCGGAATACAGACCTCACATGAATCTACATGCCACACCTCACGAATGAGGTAGGTATCCATTTCCACCGGCAACTATCTGTTCAATGAAGTGTAATTACGAATGTTACAAAACACAACCGCTCCAGTTTCCAGAGGCTGTGTGACAGGGTGTGCCTGTGTGAGTGAGCTGGGGTAGTGTGAGTGAGGGGACAGTGACCCGAGCTATCTCGAGATCGCAGCCTCCGACCGGCCAGATGCCGAAAGATGTCAGCCAGGCACGGACTAGAACGGCTACTTGAACTTCTTCTTGATTAATAATACTTTTTTTATAGATACTGTCGACATTATTTGACCCATTACGTTACTTTTGGAAGATAGAAATATTGCAATTTCGGCACTGTTAAAAAATAAACATCTGACATTTTAACATAAATAAGTTTTGTACTAATGTAAATGGAGATATTAAAACCAAATCGTCTTAACACATTCACATTATATATTAGTAAGATTTGTCATCATTACTAAAAATAATTATTTAAATTTAAAACAAAAATTGACATATTTGATTTACATACTATTTAGCAATATAATCTACCAAAATCATTTTTGTTATTGGAAAAATCATCACGTGTAAAAACGTTAATATTTAAGTGTGTTATTAGTGTATTAGTGTATTTAATTAAGCATAAGATGTCAACAGGTGCAGTCGATAATTTTTTAATTCTGAATATTTTTTAATATAATTAGTATCATAAAAATTAGTCCAATATATAATCATGTCATAATTTAATGGAAATGTTAATAATATCTTTTTATTTTAATTTTTTATTGATTTTTATTTGGAGTATCTGAATCTATAAAGCAGAGGTCATTGTATAAGTTTAGGTTAGTTGCACAGTTCATTAGCTTTATTATCGAAATGTATAAACTGGATTTCGTATAAATTAGAAAAACATCCATAGGTCATCGGATATCAAAATTAATTGCATACGGTAAAAAATCGATAACAGGGTAAAATGGAAAAAAAATCGGACAACAAAAAATAATGTGATAATGACATACCTACCTAAGTTTGACACAATAAAACTTATTTATGCAGTATTTACAAACATTGTTTTTCTTTAAATATTGGTTGAGGACTTCACTGAAAATTGCTTAAAAACTAACAACTTAGTTTATGAGCTTAACCTGTAGTAAGTATGGAAAAATGCCGTACGTTAAAAAGTTATTTCAAATATGGAACAAAAATTCCAGACTTTAAAATTCCAAATTGGAATTCGTCTTCAGTCCGTCTCTGGGTTAACCTTTAGCTCGCGGCTATCGCATATAAAAATAAAAGTAGTTGTGTTAATAACGTATTTTTAGTGCGCGTTTGGTAGGGAGCTACCGCAGGTGCGTTGCCCTGCCCCCGCGCAGCCCAGCGACGCCCCCTGCGCTTGCGCCGCGCAGTTTTTGTTTGTAATTAATTATGTTTTGGCGATGCTGCACGATTGTCTAGGTGATTGGTCGGCTTGGAGGTTGTTCAAGAATTAGTTTTTGATTGATAGTGAGATTAAAAAGAAATGTTTTATTACATTTGTTGCCGTAGAACTTAATTAGATTTGTTAAATGGTTATTTAATTAAATGTTGGCATAAAATAAATCATTTTTGTTATGCTCAATATTCATTAGGTACCGGAATAAAAGTATGTATTTATCTACACGTCTTTTGTAAATTAATATCCATCGTGTTTTTTTAATTAAAATATTACGATATTAACAATAAATTAATTTGGTTTTTAAAAATTTGATTAGGTAGGTATATTTAAATTACATAGGCAAAGAAAAGCTTTGTATACTTTCGAAGGCAATTCTAGGAAATCCAAGTAATCATAGGTACGAACATAAATATTGATGCGTCATCAATATTAATATTTTTTAATTAAAATCTTTTATTAGTGTCATTATCGGCTGTCGTTAAACACGGGTAGTAAATTAGTTCAGTGTTAAGGCACAAGATGTCACTACCGGAGGCACGTCTCAAGCGCGCAGGATGGCAGATATTCATCAGACGAGGACGGACGCCTTCCGGCCTGCGCGTGAGTGTCTTATTAGCCTGGCTTAGAAGTCGCCGTCTACGGAATATGTTGACGCGATGATCTGCGCGGATATCTCCTGTGTTTGCATGCGGTGGAGACAGGGTTGAATAATGATTCTCTTTTTGATTTTTACTGATGTTTTCGAATTATGTATAAAGTAGAAATAGGCAAGTCAGACTACCAGAGGATTGAGAAGATAGATATTTCTTTTTTGTCGTCTTAAGGTATACTCACCAGGTATCAAGTTAAAGGATTTTTTCTAGACATAAAAAAATTATAGAATTGAACCCAATGTTATTTTAGAGACTAGAAATAAACAAAAAAGATAATACGTCAATTAACCTGTAAAGGAGGAGTTAGTTTTACCAATCTTTAATAAAACTACGAATATCCATGGAAATAATTTAGATAAGTAGCCCATTTTCTCATAAATTTGAAGGTATGTCGGCTAAAATATGAATATTTTTTCTACATTGTCAATATTCATTTTTATTGTTAAAATTTTAGAGAAAATAGTAAACAAGAGGCTGGTAAATTTCATAGATAAACACAACATCATCTCTGATAGGCAATTCGGATTTCGTCGAGGAAGGTCTACAGAAGACGCGGTGTCCCTTATGACAAATCAAGTCTCCCACCATATCGAAAATGGGAAATGCTGTGTTGGTGTATTTCTTGATTTGGCAAAAGCATTCGACACCGTGTCACCTGGAATTTTATTGAAGAAACTTGAGGCAATAGGAATAAGAGGAATACCTCTAGAATGGTTCCGGAGCTATTTAACATCGCGACACCAATACTGCAAAATAGGCATCCATCAAAGCAAGTTGCTTCCCATCACATTTGGTGTTCCTCAGGGCAGTACCCTTGGTCCGACACTATTCACGCTTTACATAAATAACATAGTGAACCTCTCTATTAGAAAAGCTGAAGTGATCTCCTACGCTGACGACACAGCCATTATTTTTTATGACACGTCTTGGGACCGAGTATATCGGCTAACGGAACAAGGCCTCTCTCAGATAGCGCAATCTCTTGACAACAATTTACTAACACTAAACATCAGCAAAAGTAAGTACATCGCCTTCTCCAAAACAAGCTCCTCAAGTCCCTCACAAACAATGTCCTTAAAAATTCACACCTGCCCACAGGAACACAATATCGACCCCCACCATCCTTGCTCATGTAAAGTCCTTGAACGAACTGACACTGTGAAATACCTTGGCATTATAATAGACAAAAATCTCACATACAAAACACACATCCACGCTTTATCATCCAGAGTGCGGAAACTTATTCATATTTTAAAAAAACTCCGCGACTGTACCCCTTTAGACATTTTACGAATGGTCTACATTGCTCTCTGCCAGTCAATAATACAGTACTGCATCCGTATATGGGGACGTGCTGCCAAAAGTATAATAATAACTCTGGAGAGGGCACAACGCGCACTGATAAAAGTTGCTCTAAAAAAACCCTATAGGTTCCCTACCGACTTACTTTATCAGGAGTTCCAAGTCCTCAGGGTACGGCAAATTTTTATATTAGGAGCAACCATAAAATACCACGCAACACTTAAAAATCGGTCTGATTATAGTGAAATCTTAAACAAGCGTGTGTTTAGTATACCCGTACCAAATGCCAAATCTGAACTAGCTAGACGCTGTACCTACTATTCCCACCCCAATACCTGCAATAAAGTAAGTAAAATCTGCGACATAAGAGACTGTACAGTTGCCACTTGTAAGAAAAACGTAACTTCAGCCCTTTTAAAACTTTCATATGACGACACTGAAGCCCTGATATAGTACCTACACCTAACTCTACACACACTACACCACACCACACCCACTCACGCGTCTTTTGACCTCACAATCATATCTCTCTCTCTCTCTCTCTCTTTCCTTCTTTCTCTCTCTCTCTCTCTCTCTATCTCTCCCACTCACTCACTAATGCACACAGTCACATACATCACATGCCCAATTTTTGTAAAACGTTTTAATTTTTTGTTATTTCGTTTTAAAATTTTAATTTTTGTGTTAATTTTTGTAATTTTTGTGTTTTTATTGTATTTCTCAACGAAAAGTAACCTTGCTTTGTAAAACTTGCACCCCTGAGTCACAAGATACAAGCTTTGCTTAGTTTGTGGCTCGCCAACTATGCTCACATTTGTAATACCTACTTTTGGTTAATAAACGTTATTATTATTATTATTATTATTCCATTTATTTATTTTGTATACATATATAATTACATTTTTAAATATTATTATGAAAAAGATATAAAAACATTTAAAAATATAAAAAAAAAAGATTATTATTATTATTATTATTGTGCGCATGGTTTTTTTTTAGATAAAGAGCGTGTTACAAAAGAATTGACTACTGAACACACTTGCAACAAGTTTTTAAAGTTGTTGCAAACTATGCCTGTATATCAAATAGATAGTTCGATTGTACCAATTCCTTACAATATCTCCGGTAATAAGTTTCCACATAACTACACTTTTCAACGGGTATTCAATTAAAAACAGGAATTCAGTTCGAGATGTTGATGCCACTGAATTTGAATCGTAAAAGCCTTCTGTAATCAAAGTTATGATAAAATTATGATAAGACATACACTTAGTACCTCGAGAATCGTAGATTTTTTCTCCTTATCAACATCCGATGGGCTGATAGTAGCCGATGATTTTTCACTTTGAAATCAGTATGGAGATTACGTTAATTGAAATTCTAATTTTAATTGATAATGAATGCATTAAGTTTGTTTATATTCAGAACTTTAATACGCGTGTCTTTAGAGGAACTTCTGGTTTATTTTATTTTATTTTACTGTTTTGAATTTCTCAGTAGCCGGAATTTGGTTGTATGACACCCTCGTGCCTTAGAAAGAACGTAAAGCTGTTCGTCCCAGCTTTTTATATAAATCTTTGACAGTTTTTACGGGTAGGTCGGGTCGGTACGGGTGGTTTGGTTCGGTCATGTTGAGAGGATGAGTGAAAGACGATTGACAAAAGGTATTTATATGGCAGAGGTGAGGCAACGCCGGGAGGGGTCGCCCTCGGAAGACCTACACTGACCTTATTGGTGAGGTCCTTCAGAAAGGTCAGGTGCGGAGTACTCGTAACCGGCGTGCTTTTACGACGAGATGTATGAACGTAGATGAGGCGAAAGGAGTATGTAAGGATCGCAGCAGGTGGCGTTTTGTAGTTTCTGCCTACCCCCATGGGAAAAAGGCGTGAGTTTATGTATGTATGTATGTCTTTACGGGTAGTCAGAAGCCCGAAAGTCTGACAAACAGTCTTGCCAAAGGGCATTGTTTTGCCAAGTAACCGGGTTGTGGAGGACAGATAGGCAGTTACTCCATGTAAAATAATGCTATTCACTGACTCCATGACACTTAAGAGGCTAGGCAGATGATGAATTTGAGATATGACAGCAGATTGTCCTACAAAAGACTATGAAGCGTCTTGGAACCAAGAGTAGTCAACGTCGAATTTTGTCCACAGTGGCTACTCTCAATGGAAACTAGCCAAGTACACATGAGATCATCATCATCTGCTTAGCCTTTTCCCAACTATGTTAGGGTCGCTTTCCAGTCTATCCGGATGCAGCTGAATACTAGAGACAAGAGATATTATAGTGCATAAGTGTATGCGCAGGGGCATTCCCTATTCCCTCAATCTCATAATCCGTTGGGATTCCAACAAGCCCGGGGAGAAATTATGCAAATTACCAAGAAACTTTAAAAAACCCGATTGCTCTAAATACGCAATATTCAAAAGCGATCTGCAACTTCCTCTTATAAAGTACTTGTAAGTATAAATATATGTATATGTATAAATATAATTGCTACGTTCCAATATATAATTGTAGCAGCGATACCAGTAGCAGGTGCTGAGGAAATGCCTAATTTTATGGCCATCGTAGTAACTTAACTACTTTCAATGATTGCTACTGATGGTAGGGCTACCAGACTACAACTTTTCCCAAGAAACAACTATTCCTAGTATTATAAAGAGGCTCGCCCCCTAATAGGTACGTGGGACTAAAAACATAACTGGCGAAATGCGGGTGTACTAATGGGTACGTACACCTCTGCCTAACCCTTCGGGGATTACAGGCGTGATATTATGTATGTATGTATGTATAAAGAGGTAAAGTTTGTGAGTTTGTCAGGCTTTAGGTCTCTCTGGAACTATTGAACCGATTTTGAAAATTCTTCGCATGTTGGAAGCTGTGTTATTACTGAGTGCTATAGGCCATTTATGTTAGTATCAAAAATTAGGGATCCTTAAGAAATTTTTCATATAGTAACTCTTAACCTAGCACAAACGCGCCGACGAAAAGTATTCGATTGTCGGATTTGGTAATACGACTATAATAAATCATATTCTTTTTTTATACGAAAAACACAATAAATATTACCCATTGCTTAGAATATAAGTCTACAAACTAAAAAAAATGCGCTATTGGTGCATTACTATGTACCTACATAAACAATTATTTATATCTTTACCTAGTCCAAAGAAGGTAGGTACCTACCCTAAAACACAGTTTTTAGTCTTCGAATTAAGAGTATGGGTGAATAAACATTATCAAAGTTTCAACCCTAAACTGCCGGGACCTTCAGTATAATAAACACTATATAAATTAGTTCAGCGGATGCGTTAGTTTGCTATAACACCTATACGGCTATAATTTATATGAATGCTGTACCGTTCTATAGGTAGCTGCTAAGTGTTAATAACTATTTGATAAAATCTTTTAAATTTTTGTTTGGATACTGATATTAGTTTAAATAACAAATGTTAATAGTGTGAAAAAAAAACTATTTTTTTTGTGAATAGCTAATCTTTAACACAACAACGGGGCTAAAAATGATGAAGGTTAAACCTCCACAAGCGCCAGACACATGCTTGACATGGCTGCTAACGGGTTAAAATGAAATAATGGTTAAATTAAACTCAAAAATGACTTATATTATTTCAAAGACATGAAAAATAACAAACATAAGATTACGCACGTAATTCCCGAAGGGTTGGGCAGTGAGACCTATATTTAACCAGTCATGTTTAAGTCCCATGTAATAGGAGGCGAGCCTATTATTTATAAAAAATAACTAAATGAAAAAACAAAAGTAATACAGCTAAAACTGAAGAAAACCTACATACATACATAAACGCCTTTTTCCAATGGGCGTAGGCAGAAACTACAAAACGCCACCTGCTACGATCCTTACATACTCTTTTCGCCACATCTACGTTCATAGATCTCGTCATACAAGCACGCCCACGACCTTACTGAAGGACCTCACCAATAAGGAAAAATACAAAAAACCTAAAAATACCCCCTCCCCCCTTCCCCGGTTTCCTGAAGAAAACCTAGTTATCAAAGAATTTATAAAACAGTAACAAATTATAATTATCTTAACTAGTTTTTTTTTCCGATCACTGGTCAACTTATCCAAGACCACTTAACAGCTATCAATATAGCAACAAATTACGGAAAGCCACAATCATTATTCATGCAAGCCGTCACGCAATATTTATCATAGCTCTAATTATATCTGGAATTAAGATAAATAATGCAAATCTATTGCAATGCTCATAAATCTGCGCTTTCTTCAAGTAAAGTGGAGTTATAAGGTTGTTAGTTGCATAAAACAGTTCCGTCTTAGTGCAACATAGAAGTTGTGTTGCATTTATGTAATGCAGGTCAGTTTATTCATGAGTTGTATTTTTTTTTATTACGAGTTGCACTATTAAATGGTTGTTTTATTTTCTTTAATTATACGACATGCAATAATGTAGGTACAGTAGCGGTAGTATGTGGAGTAGCAATCTCACAAAGCAATACATAGATACTTTGACTAACTTACGACCTTTCGACCCCGTGTGCGTATTTTGAGGTGTACGTTGGTACTGTGTTAATACATCACACACAGATGTAGGTACGGCCTGTACCGCGTGATCACAGCAATTCAAACCTTAGCATGCTACTGCACTTATGGCTGCTTACTGTACATTATTTTGGTGCAATCGTCCCCGTGTGTTTTCCTTACGGATCCCTATTTTTCTTTGCAGTCATTAAGTGCTATATCAGCGAAAGAGTTTTAAGAATCAAATCAGTAGTTCCATGGATTAACGCGTTCAAACTAAATAACATACAAACTCTTTAGCGTTATAATTTAAGAATAGATTTAATAACAGCTAGGCTAAGGCAGAGTTACATAAGTGGGTTATTTCCGTTTAGGTAATTCCGTCTACCAAATTCGGTGACTTTGAAAAATCTGGGGAAATCCATGGATTTGACAATTAATTTAGAACCTAATTACCTTTTTATTTTTCATATTATTAATTTGCTTTATTCTTAACTCAAAGGGATAAAAGTCCACTGTCAGGGTTACGGATTTTGTTCGAAAGAGTTACCACGGCCCTGGATCACAAAGAGCAAGCCCGCCATACTGTTCCCACCCACTGCAACTCCTGAAAGCCAGAATCAACAGTGGAGGCCACCAGAAAAGCGTCGAGGCAATGAAGCTCGACGAGTCCCAGAGAAACGATTAACTGTCTTGGGTCCCGCAACGAAATTAATCAGAAAATAATCGCGGAGGAGTAAGAAAAAAAAAATAGTTCACAAAGAGCATTAGAAGGGAAGTGATTAAGAGTCTGACAGTCCCTTTCACTTCGACCAGAATGGAAAAAGTCATAGGATGATTTCCCATCCTTAAAAAGGGGATAAAAGTAACAAAAAAAACCTATATACCTCGCCCCCCCATTGTAAAGTGACTTTATTTTATTTTCCCTGGAAACGTCTCCCAAGATTTTATTTCGCGCCATTCAAAACATTTTTGCTTATCATTACTTCCAGCTATTCAGAGTTACGCCAACAAGATAAACGTTCCTCATACCACTCTTGCGCACGCCAGACATCCAGATTGTACTGTAACCTACACATTAATAGTTCCATTCATTGCCAGGTGAAAGTCCTATTATTTACTGGCAACACTAATGTATTTAGCGACAAAGAAACTATTGCAATTTTATTGAGAACCCAAGTATTCCCGTGCTGTCCGTTTTGTTAGACCTGAATTATGTAGATAGTTTCTGAGCTGGAGGATGTGTTTGTGGACCTTATGTAGTTGTCATAAGGTTGGTTTTAGTAGGAGGTGTAATAGTGAGAAGGATTTTATAAGGCGAGGTTTCAATGCAAGCGAGTTGCGGTGGTAATACATAGATAAGACTCGATTGTTTGTCAATAAAATGTATGAATGAGATGGGACTTATTAAAGAATGCATTGAAATATCAAAACGTCCAAAGGATGCTTCAAGTAGCTCCATAGTTGATTAAGGTCGCGACCACATCAAACGTAAAATTCAAAATCAATGAAAAATCTAAGTTAGCTTCCGATTACTCCAAGTGGGCTGACTTTTAGCAAACGTTACGTTTGATGGGAACGCAGCCGAATGGTTAACGAGTCAGATTATAGCGGCCTGCGTTAGGTGTTGAATGGCAGAAATCGTCACATAAGCAAAAAGCGTTATGCACCCTCCAAGCGACTGTCTTTCTCTCTGTCTTTTATATTTTCGCTTACACCCGGACCTAGTATCAAATGTACCATAGCCAATAAACCTACTCGTTTAATTGTGTACAGCGGGTATGTGTGAACTGCTAGCAACACTATACTACGTACTCTCTACACGGCAATGTTACCAACATGACGTTAATACCGCCGGCAAAACGACAGTCTGCTGGTAAAGTTACGGAACGCCGCTTTTGACAAATAGTTTTTAAGGCAAAGTTATGGTAATGCTAATTGATATAAATATTGCCGCTAAAATAGCATGAGTCTGTGCGTTGGTTAAAGATGAGTTTTATGTGTTTTTACTTTTAAAGCGAGAGAAAATTATCCGTTTTTTCGTTGTACTCTATACATAGGTAGGTAAGATAATTCTATATATTGTTGAATACATATAATAAAAAAGTAGTATTGATGAATGGTTTATCAATAAGCAACTATTCATCATACTTCTAAAAAAAAACTAAAAAAAACTAATAAAAGTTTAGCTACTTAAAAAAATTATACGTGCTTTATAATTTTTAAAAAAATATTGCCAACTACTAAATAAAGCAAACCTTGATCAAGCTTCGTTCTCCAAACGAGCCAATATATTAAGCTTTTAATTACTTATTAATTATCTAAGTTTCAGGTAACCAAGTCTCTTTAGCAACCCGTACCCATGGTCCAGTATTTCTGGTTTCCATATCCTGTAATAGTCCTGCACCAGCAGGGGGTAGTCCTTGTCTGAATGCACTTGCATAGTGCATACAGGGATAATTGTCGATGGGTGTCTCATTACATTTAACCTAAGGGGCGCCAACCTAAGGGGCCTCTGCGAGGTGGCTTCGGCCCTCGTACGCCTCCTAAATTAAAGATATAATGAGCCACAATTAATTATGCCAATGTGTTCTTAGCAATAACAGTTCAAAGTACATTCAAAACTTATGATAAGAATACATAAACTTAATCAGTTTTAAGTATCCAAAATCGTTAGAATAACATTGAACCAGAATCCATCTTTACATACATACAAGTCAAGTTAAATAAAAGCTTTTTAAATTGGTAGAATTTTTGTCATGGGTACGTTTTGGCAGAGCTAGAGCTAAGCTAAGCCAATTTAAATGTTTCTGGCTAAAGATTCTCAACAGAATGTCGGCAGAAGCCTTACTTAAAATTCAAAAGCGGTTTTGCATAAATCTGTTACAATAATTAATACCAATATATTGTAAAATTAATTGGCTGCTGATAATATGTAAATGGACGCGGTACTTTGTTCTCTAATCTACATAAACATATGATAATAGAGCCTCCGTATTGGAACTATGTATTTTATATTATTATTTACATGCTTATTTGGTGGTGGGAAGAAGTTCATTATACAATTTTGCAAAGTATTGAATATTTGTTAAAGAAAACGTTGAACTATGAAATCACAATACGTCAACTGTTCGTTATTAAGAAGTTTCATTGTCTATTATTTCCGAATATAAGGGACTACACTAAAAAGTATGACCATTTAAATAAAAAACGAATTATCAAATTCGAGATAGGTATGAAGCATGATGAAATAAACATAAAATTGTTTGGTCCGTAGTGTTATATTACCTGTGTTTGTTAAAAAAAAACATACGGGTCAAATTGAGACTACTTACAATTATTTTTGAGGTTGGTTAAAAAATGGACAGGCGTACCTCCCGTCCCTGATTTTAGAATTGTTATTATAATGAATTATAACTATGTAACTTACGGACGAAAACTTCTTGTAAACTGCAATTAATTACCTGTAATAAAAATTAAGAAAATGTTAGTCACAAATAAGCACACAAAGATAAATAAATTAATACATAACATCTTAAGGCTAAAGCTGAATATATCAAGAGAGAGTAACAATTAAAATTTTATATGCGAAAAACTCCAATAAAACAACGTTGATAATAATTTCTTACGTCTTTTTAAATCAAACATTAAAATGTTTAAATTCGTTTATCTGAACCGTGCACTTTCGAAAACATTTTGAGTGCACTTTCTAGAACATTTATAATATGTCATACGTTTCTTTTCCGTCACGATGCGCGTGTTAACTGTGTAATTGTATAAATTAGTAATTAGTTCAAACGCCTTCTTTGGAACACGACAATGTATGTAGGTACATACGACCTGAATGTTTTGGAAAAATCATCGATTAAAACTTAGCATGGGTAGTCAACTGATCGGTCCCAATCAACCAGTCGATAATCACGCACGTACTAATAAAATAGTTACAAAAACAAACTCCAAAGATGTAACCAATATCTCACCGAGTTCTCGGCTCTAATCAAGTTGGCCAACACTGGTCTATATATAGTAGGTAATACTCACACATGCTCGGTCAATAAATATCACTTTCAATTATTAAAAAAAAATCAAGTGACAAATACGGAAGAGTTGCATTTACATTGCATAATAAATATTAGCTTTAATTGATGCAATTTAAATCTATATTTATTTTATTTGCATCAAGTTTTTTACCAAAGTGTAAAAAATTACCCAAGTATTAGCAATTCAGACACAATAAACTTGCAGCCAGTAATTACTTATTCAAAACAAATAAAAAGAAATTACGTACGCTCATTTTTTTCAACATGTCATGTCTGTGAGTCCATTCAGTTGTTTTTGGCCTGAGGCTACAACTATGAACAACAGTTGCAGTCGCTCATTGTTAAAAACAATTCATTGTGTCGAAAGTCGCGACACGGCAGTGAGTGGTGGCAATTAGGTGATTACAGTATTATTGTTAAGGCGAGGACACATTAGAGAGATATTATTAAGTTGTAGGAGTAGGCTAGCTAGGCGTCCGGATAAAGCCGTTTATAGTCAGGCTTTTGGGATGAGTGTCCGGCTTGCCCGGGTTTTCTAAGGTCTATACAATTAATTCATTAGAACTTGAGTTGATTTCATTATACACTATAAATATATAATAATTTCGTTTTAAATATCATCATCATCATAAAATCCGGCTTTTTGTACTCAATTCTGCATAAAACAAAGTCGAATGGTGGTTTGGCTTTCCGAATATTGGATCTAGCCACCCTATGTAGGAGTGTATGTCGTGTGAGGTCCAATATATAATAAAGAAGTGATAAGTTTTCAATTCTTCCGTCATGAAACCTATGATTGTGATCGTAAGATTTATTTTCGGGTAACGCGATATGATATGCGATAAAATATCTAATCCCTCTATCTGAAGGGATAATTGGACATCAGGGCAACTGGACAAAACAACGGAGCTTATTTGGATCATCATCCACAGGACCTATTAACCCAGTTGTTTTTTAAACTGCATTACTAAACTAGCAAGCTATCTAAATGCATTGCTTGCTGATGTTGATTTTGATCAGTGGTCAAGTCGTTTGATGCAACAAAATTAAGACTATTTCCTAATTAAATAAAATATGCCTAAAACCATTTGAAATTAATTAAAATAAATGTCTGGCGTTCAATGTCCCTTAAAAGAACATGCAACATTCAGATTTATCATTGTTTATCTTAAATCTTAATGCAAATCTCGATGGAATATAATTAATAAATAAGTTAATTAATTTTCTCGAATGTTAATTGTATTTACTTTGAATTAGCTGGACATTCTTAAGTAAACATTTAACAAGATTAATTATCTTTTTATGGCGTCATAATTTTAATAACAAATTATTAATTTTGTAAAACCGGTAGGCACAGATCACGCAAAAATGACATAAAATTTCCTTAAAACTTAAACGCCTACCAAAATGTTCTAGGCGTACAACTAATTCTCCTAGCGAGACAACGGTGTGCACACAGCTTTAGTTCAGCAAAAACACTAGATAATAATATAAGAGGCACACGTACGGACAGTAGGAATGATTATCACTAATGATAGTGATTTAAGAGAGAGGACTACTGGAACAGGGTTAACTAAAATAACACCTGCTGCACAATGTGGGTTAATTACATTAGATATTTTGACATTCAACTGTGACTATATTTTTTTTATGTTGAATTTACATAAAAATCATTTGCCGTGTTGTCGCAATAACTCGAAAATGGTTCGACCGATTTGACTTTTTGACAAGCTTTTATTTAGCTTGCACTGTTCGTATGTATGTAAATAAGTTGTCCTTTATAAATTTGCAAACCATTTTTCGACTATTTGTTGGTATCCGATTGAGCTGAAATTTTGCTTACACCTTTAGTTCTGATGACAATACAATGTTCAATACTCAATATTGTAATAATTTTAAATTAAAACTTGTTATAAAAATGAATGTTTAATTAGTTTTTTTAGTGTTGTTAGCCTCAACCTAGGTTGGTTAAGGAAATAAATACTTAATAAATAAGGAAAAAATAAATTTTAGGATGCGATAAAAATTAAACTTAGGTCAATCAGAACACATTACTAAATCTATCGCAAAAATAACCGTTGAACTTTGCATCAAAATGGCCATAATAAAAATAAGCGTAATACAATACTATTTACGAAGTAGGTAATGCAATAAAGGCGCGACCACACTGGCGCGTTGGCGGAGCGGCTCGTTACCGCGGATTAGTCGCGCCTCATCGCGACATTTGAGCGCGCGTGAATCACATTTATTGTGACAACAGAATGTTACTTCGCGTTTGACTTTAATATCCGCTTGCTTCAGATAAGTTTCTGATGTCTACTAAAATTACGCGATAAAGATCTTTATGTTTATTGTTTTCATATTACTTACAGGTATAATTTTCAAATTTTCAGATCATAAATTGTTATATGCGGTAGCACTTCTTGTTAATTGGACACGTTATCTGTTCAAATATTTCGTAAAGTTTCAGTTTAGATATTTATATTGTAATCATTACCTAAAGTCAGAATAGCCAATGGCACAACGTAATTAATGTCCCTTCTCCTTTAAAACGAATGTTTCTTAAAGCAAAAGCACATAATAGGGTTCTCTATTGCAATTTGTAACATTATAATGAGGTACGATTTGATAAACATGTGTGCCTTCAAATTCATCAGCTACGGCTCTTCGAACAAATCGCCTATAAGGGCTTTAGTGGACACGGGCGGTTGTCACGCGTGCGCTGAACGTAATCACGTGGAACCAACGAGATGTGACCGGGGAAAATAAAAACTAAGCTTTATTGTTGGTATCAATAGTACCTATGTTCTTTCATTTGTTGATTTTTATCTTTTTATATCATGTAAAATTATATTATGTAAAAAAATGGTTGCAATTTTTATCGCATTACTTACATATATTTAATTATTTGCTAAATGCAATGCATGCATAATGCATTGCTAAATGTACCTAGTTTTTCTCGAGTTATAAGCGCACTTACGGACAAAAAGGAAGGAAGGCTTTGCGTTTTAATGTACAGAAGAAGAATGTGGCATCCTATCACACTATTAGATACACATTTTTACTTCAATCGTTAATCTTATTACTGCAACTTTAGAATATTTGCAGCACTAACCCTCGTAAGGGGTAAATCATGCATGATATATCGATTCAACTACATCAGAATTGATGCGCCACGGACCACGGTGAAAGAGCAATTTCGAACAAATCGTCGAAGACCGACCGTCGACGATCGCGGTCGTTCGTCGCGCGTGCGGGACTTGTCATAATCATGCGTGTCTGATGCGCTTTGATCGCGTAAAACAAAAATCACCTTTATGTACCGTGAACGAAGCGTCGTGTCGTAAATCATTTTTAATATAGGTACGGAAGTTGGGATTTCTATGACACGCATTTTTGTTTCTATGTCAAATAAAATTGTAGTTCGTTGAAGTGACAAACAATAATTAAGGGTCACTGCTAATATACTCGATTTGTTTTAGTTTAATTAAATAAAAAAGTAACTCTGTCAGTTTTTATGTCTATTTGTGTGTCTGTTACACTTTCACTACTTAACCACTGAACTGATTATGGTACAGGTAAGTTTGAACCCTAAGAAATGTCATAGGTTACTTTTTCGCCGGTGTCCACAATAATCGATATTTACGAGGACGAAGTCGCAAATGCTAGTAGTTTAAAAGTTTAACAACCTGGCTAGGGGCCGAACTTTTTAAGGCATTACGGGAAAGTTCGGTTAAGCAGTTGACAACCTTTTTGGATGACTTGCGAGACACCAATTCGGGTAAGATGCATTACTTTGGGTACCTATCCAAGTAAATGAAAAACCTAGTAGGTACTGTCGTCACTAGGACGTGACCGAGGTACCGAAATCCATCTTTGGACCTTTAGGGTTACTTGCAGGGCACAAGTAATATACTTAGTGAAACGAACGATCGGATTAATACTTATATTGAAATAGCTTTTAACTCTACTGCTCCCAGATGAGCGAATGACAAAACAATATTGTCAAAATTATTTAAAAAAAATTGTAAATACGAATAATAGTTTGTCAGAGAGTTTAGAATAGAAATCTTTCAGCCAGCTTGCTTTGACAAGCAACCTTCATAGTACTTACGATTCTTACTCGACACTCACTCGACTTATCCCACGACGAGTCAAAAGAAAGATGCGTAAAACTGTATAATAATCATCTTCGGAGAAAAAGATAAAAACGTACTAAATAAAACGTGTATTTAATTTTTTTATGTTTTAATTTCAAAAGTGAATCTTTATGGCGCTTCTGCATTGAGTTTAACTGTTAGCCTTTTTGCGAAATCATGCAAACCGTTACTCGATAATGTATAAAAATAAAAAAATATTTATCGTAGCTGTAAATGCGATGTCGTCAAGTTTAAGAATGTGTATTTTTAACTTTTTGCTTGCAGTGTAAAATTGAATGGCAAATATTTTTTCGTCAAATTTTATTTTACTCTATTTACATACAATCATAGTGGTCGCAAAGCATGACTGCTGAGCATGAGGTCTTCGGGTTCTTCGGGTTCGATTCCCAGGACGGGCAAAGTTTTATTGGATTATTTCATCAGGATTTTCTCAGTAGCAGCCTCGGAGCCTGGATTTGTGCCCGGTTGATGGCAATAGGCTCGCCCACTATTACATGGGACTAAAAACATAACTGGCGAAATGTGGGTGTACTAATGGGTACACCTCTGCCTAACCCTTCAGGGATTACAGGCGTGATGTTATGTTATGTTCTTAGTAGCATCCTTGGGAGTCTGTATTTGTACCCGGTTGATGGCAATACGCTCGCCCCCTATTACATGGGACTTAAACATAACTGGCGAAATGTAGGTGTACTAACGGGTATACCTCTGCCTAACGCTTCGGGCATTACATTGTTTATATACAATAAAAAGCATTCTATTTTAATTAATTACTACTTAAGCGTCGTTTATGAAACGCTAATTAACATGTTTGTGTAATCGGCCGATTAGAACACTTAGCTCGTTAAGTAATACGTATTTGAATATAGACTTTTATATTATAGCCTTTTTTAAAGTCCAGGCTATATTTAGGACAGGCTGACATTATCACGTTTTCTAAATCAAGGGATACGGGAATTACTAAGATGTTTTATTTTATTTTTAAATAATTTATTTTATTTTTCATTTATTTTGTAAAATACCAATTACTCGCTTCACCCCGCGACTTTGTCCGTTCCAGCCGTTATAAGTTTTGCAACTCGTGCGCAGTGTTATATTCCACTTTAATTGGTGCGATACTTACAGGTATTAATAAACCCTTACTTACCATTAACACTTCACAAACATTAAAGGATCGTTATTGGTTAACAGCAGGTGGCGAGGTGTTAAGAGATTTCTAGATATCAATGTAATTTATTAAGTGAAGAGCGAATTGAGAAATTTATGACAACATTTTATGAGCTACAACTCGCCTGGGTCGCCTAGGACTGCCTCGTTGGTCTTTGGCTCGATTCCCAGTAGTGTTATTGGGTTTTTCATCGGGAATTTCTCAATAGCAACCTCATAGTCGCGATTTGTGCTCTGGCTGATGACAATACGTTTGCACCCTATATAACATGGGACTTACACATTACAGGCGAAATGTAAGTGCACTAATGGGTACACCCCTGCCTATCCCTTCGGGGATAACAGGCGTGATGTTATGTTAACTCGCCTAGGTTTAAATAGAAAAAGAAAACAAGGAACAGAGGTTAATAAATATATGTACAAAAAAAGATGCGCCCATGTCCACACTCTTATCTTCTGAGAACATTTAAAGAAGACAGCAATAAAAGAATCGAAAGACACAGAAAGGTTGCGCGGGCGCTGAGCTCAGTTCACAGTTTATTTGCATCGTAAAAGCTTAAAGAGACATCCCTACTGATGTCCCCAAGAACTTACTCACGAAAAAAAGAAATATTTTTACAACCTTGGTTGTGCTCGCGTAAGAATTCGCGAATCGAGAGACTCACAAATAGTGCAGCTCCAGCAACGAACATCGATTTCGCTCGTATCGATACACATATCCGACTTTATTACTAGAAATCGATTAAAGGGGTCAATATTACTTGAAACAGTTTAGTACATCGTAAAATAATTTTGCGCACACCATAGTTAATTGCTTGTAAACTCTGCTACGTTAGTGTCCACTCTCCAATTTAATACGTCCGCAATTGTAAACTTCATTTGTGTTAACATTCTATAAAACTTTATGGTAACACTGTAGCCATTAAAACAAACATGTACTGTCGTATAAAACTTAACGGTTCGCGTGTCAAGAGAATACGGAACAATCTCTATAGTTAAATTAGATTTACGTCAACGACACATCGCATGGTGTTACGATTACACGAGTTACATAATACGACACTAGAAATAATCGTAAGTGAGTAAACAAAGCACTTCTCTATGCATTAATAAAGCTATACTCCAGTGACGGCCGCAATAACATGTCGAATTTACGACAACCGTTAGGGCTTGACATAAAAGTCGATATAAAGGCCGTTTTTATCGATACCCGCAATCCGCGGCTCGTTACCGACTCGATAATTTCTTCATTTTCATAAAATAAGTATCGGGTTATATCGAGCGAGTCCAAGTTCGAACCAGTTTGTTTTTATTATTGCGTAATACTTGTCAGACGTTTTTTGGGTAATTAACTAAAATTAGCGTAAATTTTTTAAGAGTCACTTTCGTATTAACAAATCGTTTAATGATGTAACGTTAATGTATTCGATGTCAAAGCCATTCTTTATAAGACTTTTATAATTAGCCTATTTTTGTCTCAATGCAGGGCATAGGCTAATTGTGGCATGGTACCACGCTTGCTTAAGGCGGATTGATCGGTTGACTTATATTTTATTATTAGTCCAGTTTTCCTAACGATGGTTTCCTTTACCGACGTCAGTGTCCAAGATAAACTTATAAGTACTGTATATGAAATAGAAAAAATTGTATTGGTAGGTACTTGCCCGGTCGGGAACCAAGTTATTTATTAAGTAAAATTAAAAAATATTATCACTAAACAGTATAGAACAAAGTCGCTTCCCGCTGTCTGTGCCTCTGTATGCTGAGATCTTTAAAACTCCGCAACGGATTTTGATGTGGTTTTTTTAATGGATAGTGTGATTTAAGAGGAAAGTTTATGTCTCTACATTGCACCCGTGCGAAGCCGGGACTGGCTACTTACTAATAAAAGAACAGTTATTTTTCTTTTTGAAGCGAATGTCTTTTGAAGTAGCATATTTCAGGATTATTATTTTTAATTTTCGCACTTTCTCCGGATGTAAGTTAAATATAATTGCCTTAGTTTTGATTAACAAATTACATAAACCTATTTTGGAATAATGGTCCATTACACAAAAGTGCTATTACATTTACTAATTAAGGCTGGTAATTCGATCGAATGATACTGTAATTTTGCTATTTAATCGATTGTTATATTGGTACCGGTAGCCACTCTAACGTCAGGTGAAAGTCACAATTGCGGAGCACTATTATTTTGATGTAATTGTGAAATGTGATACTTATTATTTTTAAAGTCAGAAAAAAGGCTTCTATTAATATGGCCTGTAAAAGGTGACACGTTTTGTTTATTCTTTCAAAAGAAAATGTAAAATAAATAAAATAAAATCATCTTAAATTAGGATAAGCAATATCCAATAGTAAACAAAAAAAAATAACTTATACCTATGTTGGTAAACTAAAATGAGTTGACAAAAATTCGTTAGACTAAAATTAGTTTAGAATAAGTTGTAATTGGGCAACGGATACTCTACTATACTACGGTATTAGACCGCCATTGGCGAGCTCGGCTTAACACATGGGATACTTTTACATCCACGGGATAATTTCCGACATACACACGGGTGAAGCTCATGTAAAAGTTAGTGTGACATAAATGAAGCTAACAAGAACAAGAGGTTTCCGAAGATAGTTACTATGTAGTTATGTAGCGGGATTGGTATGCAGGTAAGGCACACTTCTGAGTTAAGAACGAAATAAACATAATAATAAAATATAATTAAACCGCTTTTCCTTTCTGCAGTGATAGGTTTTGGCGCCATTTGTATAAATATGTTCCTGTAGTGCAGGGTTTTTTAACCTGTGGTCCATAGACTAAGGGGTTCGTGTAATAATCGCAAGGGATCTATGATGACCAGGCCCGGGTCGACTGTGCGTTTTGTTCCACGCGTGCCTCAAAGAGCTGTCAGCACAGGGACGGTAACAACCAACAGGGCGAAACGCCTGCCTGGGTCGCGGGACGTCTTAACAGGATACCGTGGCCCCGGAACGCAAAGGGCTACAGAAGGAACAGGGTGGTTTTTTAGTCAGTAAAAGTCAAGACATGACAGTCCCTTCCACCCCACTCACGGCTGAAGGACTCATTTGATGATGATTTTTACCATCCCAAAAAAAAGGGGGTCTTGGATGAGCCTACCGGATCTACTAGGATAAGCAGAGCTGTACACCGACATTTCGCCAGTTATGTTTAAGTCCCATGACGTAAGCTCAATTCCGTATTTTTTTTCGTAAAGTGTCCGTTGGCTTTTAATTGAAATTCTGAGACTCCAGACTCTGAGGGTCCATGAATTCAAAAAGGTTCAGAGTCTCTGCTGTAGTATAATAACTATGAGATGGCAGATGAGACTCAAATAAAACGACTTCGTTGTGTTGGTAACCATGCAAAATGGGACTGCTTACGGAAATATATGGAGACCAGATACTTTATAGGTAGGTATTCAAATATTCAAGTTTCCTATAAAAGTCAATTCAAAAACAATATCTTAATATTGTTGCAACTACCTCTACGCTAGTCTACTTCCACTAGAAAAATATTAATTAGAAATGTCATTTTAAGTCTAAAAATTACAACATAATAACATAAGGCCAAAACGTTCAAAAACTAGTCACAATCTCATCTCGGCGACTATTAATGTCAAAAAATTAAATGTAAATTAGAAGCATTTTTTACAGATTGAGACTGAGATTAGATTGCGATTGTTTCTAAAAGTTAGTAGAATTGCCCACAGTGTTACTGATTACGGTTTTATATGTCTACTAGCTTTTCCCGTGACTACGGCTGCGTGAATTTTCTAACGAATAACTATTTAAAAAAAAAAAAAAATAAGTAGACTATGTTACGCGCTCACAATTCAGCTTTCCAAAGTTGAAAGAATTATCTATAAGAAACAATAATAAATCTTTTTCAAATTTTCTCTCTAAAATATTAGTTAAGATGTAAAATAACATCACACATGTAATCCCCAAAGGGTTAGGTAGAGGTGCACCCATTAGTACACCCACATTTCGCCAGTTATGTTTAAGTCCCATGTAATAGTGGGTGAGCCTATTGCTATCAACCGGGCACCAATTCAGACTCAGAGGCTGCTAAAATGGAAAATTGTTAACCCACCTGCTGACCTTCCCACGAAATAAGTCACCCTACATCTCCCATAAAAATAAATAATAACTAAAAAACAAATGAACGCCACTTATCAATATTAAACGCTTCACAAAAAACAAAAGCAAGTCTGTGAGAAACGGTAAGTTTTTGCAAAGTAAAAGGAATGCCCCCGACCGTCCATATACGTGAACGGGTTCCGTCGAGGTCATTAAGGTTATATTCGGGTTTCCGCCAATGTACAGTCAACAAAACAGATAGGTATGCAGGGTAGTTAGATATAGTTGAAGTTTTCTTAGAAACCATTGATGTTTTCAAATGTTATTTAATTTAAAAAGTAAATAATAAACAGTTTATTATTCCTGCCTCGTTGGTCTAGTGGTAGCAAGCGCGACTGCTGTGCATGAGTTCTTGGGTTCGATTCCCAGGTCGGGCAAAGTGTTATTGGGTTTTTTCATCAGGAATTTCTCAGTAGCAGCCTCGGAGTCGGGATTTGTGCCCGGTTGATGGCAATAGGCTCGCCCCCTATAACATGGGATTAAAAACATAACTGGCGAAATGTGGGTGTACAGTACACCTTTGCCTAACCCTTCGGGGATAGCAGGCGTGATGTTATGTTATGTTGATTAATTATGTTAGGTTTTAATAGAAGACATGCATCCGTTTCTAAGAAAACTTCACCTATATCTGACGACCTTGCATACCTATCTCTCTGTTGACTGTACATAGTGTACATAAGTGTTTATGTCGCTTTAGTGTGGGGGGTTCGGTAGTTCTTGTACTAGTTAGGGTTGGCAGTTTTGAATTAAGGAAAAAAAAGGTACTTAAAAAAAGAACAATAACACATAACATAACATCACGCCTGTAATCCCCGAAGGGTTAGGCAGAGGTGTACCTATTAGTACACCCACATTTCGCCAGTTAGGTTTTTAGTCCCATGTCGAGCCTATTGCCATCAACCGGGCACAAATCCAGACTCCGAGTCTGCTACTGAGAAATTCCTGATGGAAAAACCCAATAACACTTTGCCCGACCTGGGAATCGAACCCAAGACCTCGTGCTCAGCAGTCGCGCTTTGCGACCACTAGACCAACGAGGCAGTCACATCGACATCGTTGACATTTTTGTTTATTCCTAATTAGGAACCATCAAAGATATCGATGCACGTATAGCCATTTCAGCGATGTTATTTGTAGAATAGTGTAATAATCGACGACAATATTTTATCGTTTCAACGGATACTAAAAATAAAAAACATATCCAGTGTTGCCAGTCCTGTATATCTTGAATAAACGCCAATCCTTATACGGTACATACTATAAGTACTTGATTTGAGTACTCAAGTACTCAAAGGTGCAACACTGCCGCGATGAAAAAGTACGCATAACCAAAATCAATAACAAAGTCAGAACAATAAAAAAAAAATGAAGGTTCGTTCAAACTACCCGATAAGGTTAATCGAGGTCACTCTGATATTACGATAATACAACACACGAGAGAAAAATTGAAAACTTCAATATACGTATCGTTCGAAAGGTATTACTTTAAAAGTTATTTTAAAACGAAATTGGCCCTAAAAATTACGACACAATTAAAATTTTTTGCGTGTTTTTTTTTGGCCGTCTCGTTTTATGTTTTTTTTTTTTAAATATAAATAAGGTATCTGCGCCGGTTCGTACGTCTCCATTTGAGGTGATAGCCTCTGTTTACGACTGAACTTAGGGAGTTGTACGTAAATTGGAGTATTTTGATTATAAGATACGCGGTTACGAGAAAACGTTATGTTTCTGGGTGTAGTAAAAGTTTCTGCGCTGTGTTTTTAGTGCAAATAATTTTAAATTTATCTTCATTACTCGATCCTCGGCCATAATTATGTAGGTTAGGTACGCCCTTTCTTTTTGATATTTTTGACAGTTACTTTTTTGTGTTGGACAAAGTAGCCTATAGGGACATTTTCAATATAACTACATCGTTATCTCTTTTGGGGTTAAAAGTCGTAAAGGACATGGTGTGTTGTGTCTTTTGCGACCTTTAATCCTAAAGAATGACCAACCAGTCTGACTAAGGGGTATCGTATTGCCCCGTTACTGGGTTGTGGAGGTCAGATAGGCAGTCGCTCCATGTAAAATACTGTTATTCAGCTGCATCTGGTTAGACTGGAAGCCGACCACAACATAGTTGGGAAAAAGGCTAGGCAGATGATGATGATACCTATCAAAGAAAACAATCCACCCTACCAGTTGCATTTTTGTTACCTTTCTTAAAGCACAATTATTAGAGCTAGAACATACTGGGCGGTCGAGCCAGTTGAGCGCGCGTTGGTCGCGTACACACACTGCGCTTAGCACGGCGTTCAGCGCGCGAAATCAGTATCAAAATGCTCTATCTCCATTTTCGAAAGGTGCGTCCTCTCTACACAAAAGCGCGCGTTTAAATGTACAACAATATGGCCGCTCAAGTATCTCAAAGCGCGCAGCTGACGCCCGAGCAACGCGCGTTCTAACGAAAAAATGTAAACGCGCGATTGACGCGCGCTTGCATATGTACACTTCAATAGAATTCGGGATTCTCAAAACGCGGATAGCAAAGCGCGCGTTTCAAAACGTGCAATGTGTACCCGCTCTTAAAGTCGCTGTTGGTTATTAAATACGAGCCTTTTTTTTTTTACCGATGGGAAATCATCAAATGACTTCCCCCGCCCTGGGCGGGGCGGGAGGGAGTGTCAGACTTTTACTGACTAAAACCCATCCATGTTCCTTCTTGTGCCCTTTGCGTTCCGGGGGCGCGGTATTTCTTTCGAACAACCCGCAGCCCCGGCACGAGCCTATACTTACAAGATCTTCTCAAAGGACAACAGCAGTTAAATCTATCTGTTGTACTGTAATTTTAACAACTAAAGGAATGTCGTTATCTAAACACTAAAGCTATTGACTGTATATTTGAACGGCTGGCACGCAAAAAGAGAATTTAATTAACCTAAGTCATGAACTTGACCCTCGGTAGTCAAGCACCGCATGTTTATCAAGTAGGTTCTGTATGACTCGACGGAATATAGTCTGGAGGCATAAAGTGACCCCAAGCGTCTGCGCATCTGTTATGAAATAACAGTCCGTTCATTCATGTTTTGAGTGTCATTGACAGTCAGATATATTGGTGGTTAAGGTTTCTGTTGGGTTCTGTATAAATTACCGACTATTTTTCTTTCGGTTTTGTAGAAATTATTGTTTTAATCTTTTTTTTTTTTTTTTATGTAGATTATATTGTAGAGAGACTAATAAGTAAATTAGTCTATTACATAAACTGTAAAATGTTTCATTATAGGGTCAAAATGCATCCTGAAAATATTCTGAATAAAAGTATAAACAATTGAAAGTACAATAAACAAAACAAACGATCTACCAAACCACCTTGATCCCAGCCACGGAACTCCAAAAAACCTGACCGCAATACTAAGAACTATTTGGCTTTTCCATTGACACTGTCACTCAATAAATAATAGAGGTAAGGTGCGGCGCGTGCGCAGCCCACGCACACATTACCAATGTAAATATCATAGCAATTCATAAAGCGGCACTAGGAAAAAATGACGACGTGTTTTTGTGGAGCGTTTTTTGAGTTTTACTGAAGAGGTCGATTTTTGGATGGTGTAAAAAAGTAGTGACTTGCTAGAACGTTCTGTTACGAGTATGTCCTTTTTAGTAAGAAGGACACACATACAGTGTGTTATTAGGTTTTCCCATCAGGAATTTCTCAGTAGCAGCCTCGGAGTCTGGATTTGTGCCCGGTTGATGGCAAAGACTCGCCCCCTATTACATGGGACTAAAAACATAACTGGCGAAATGTGGGTGTACTAATGGGTACGCCTCTGCCTAACCCTTCGGGGATTACAGTATTATATTATCCAGTTCCCATATTTGTAAACACGGGAACACTATGTATCTTTGTACTATCTTAACTGTCAATAATTAGTAATACTTTTTACGTATAGTCTTTAATGTGACGTACATTGCATTTACATGTAATTATTTATGTATGATTCTGTATGCAAATATTGTAAAACATTGATTTTTAAAAGAGTAGGTATGTATGGAGTTTCTTGCCCATTCTTCTTCATACAAAACTTTTTTTAGTTTCTTTTTACATGTTTAGTTTATGATAGGGCTGGAATGATCTTACTTCTGACTTAAATAATCACAGATTTAAAAAATATTGTAATATTTTTTTATTGTTTTTTTGGTATAATAACACGGAGTAACATTGAAATACATCGTTTTTGAATTTAGTAAAAAATGACTCACTATAAAAATACTTCTTTCAGGTTTGTATTTCAATAAAAAATACATACATAACAACATAACATCACGCCTGTAATCCCCGAAGGGTTAGGCGGAGGTGTACCCATTAGTACACCCACATTTCGCCAATTATGTTTAAATTAAAAATATGTAAATAAATATCTTGGGACAACTCACACACGGCTATCTGATCCCAAGCTAAGCAGAGCTTGTATTATGGTAACCAGACAACTGATATACATACTTATATAATTTATAAATACATATATATTATACATAAATCACACCCAGACACAAAACTAACAATCATGCTCAATATGGCTTGTAGATTTGTTATGTCATAAGTAGAACTAGCTGTCAATTTCAGAATTTAGTCTACCACATGACCGTCTTAAAATGTTGACGTTGGCAAGGAAGGAACATGAATGAATTCAACCAAATAGCTCTTCCTGAATTCGGTCGTTCCGTTGGTACTCTAACGTCCTTTTAAGACCAACCGGCAGTAGCCACTTAGCCACAAGCACACGCAATCTAACTTTTCATCATTACAGGGGCTCGTAAATCATGGCTGAACATAGGCCTGAGGGTCTCAATGATCGATCCTGTAGAAATATGGCTGTAATTACCACGCTCGGCAGGATTGGTGATTATTGCACGATGTTATTAGTTCGATTGGTTGCTCGTCTTCACGATAATTATGATTACAGAGAAATATTGTGCGGCTTAATTACTTACTGGGGTAAAAGCGGTATGAGATTAGGATGGTGTTAATTTCATCCGAAGACGAGGATGGCTGACTGAGCATACGGGCGAATAAGTGCCAATGTGATTTTTCGATTAATATTTACCTACTTCCTAAGATCACTGACATCGGTGAAGGAAAACATAGTGAGGAAACTTAGACTTTCAATTTTTACCTATACTTAAGTGTGATCATCACTGATGCGCCAATCAGCCTTGAGCAAGTGTGGTGATCAATGCTAGCCGTCCTCTGTTAGAAGCTAGCTTATTAGCTAGTTAATTCAGCAAGGAAAATTCAGTTAGGGTATTATAGTGTGCCATAATATTTCATAACTGCACAAAGTATTGTATTCATATTTTGCGGATAATTCTACTTAGTAGCGTTTAATATAATATTAACAGCAGTTAATATAAATGTAGAGCAACCAAATTGACCGTGTCTGTTTGTTATCTTTATCAAAACATTTACAAGTCTTTTATGTATATCGTACTTGAATTAGTTTATGTTAAATTATTGTTATATTATGCTAATGTTGGTACTGTCATACTGTGCATTTAATTTGCTAAATTAACCGTTATCTAAATTATACCACTATAGTACTTAGGTGAAGCAAGGTTTTTAGCTGTAAACAATCAATATCCCCCCTTAAAGCCAGGTCTCACCTAGGGTTACCAGAATCTAGACTGGCTAAAATTTGGTGAAAAAGCCAGATATTTATAATTATATTACGTCTGAATTTTAAAATGATAACATTATTGTGTTCAACTTTGTCCATACTTTATTATAAAATCAAATCAACTTCAGATAAATCAAATTTTCGTAAACAATAATTAAAATACTATGACTGCAGGACATGTACCTAAAATATTTTAGCTTTTGCACGGAAGAGATATCAAAGCGAAAATCTTTGTTATTAATTCAGTATCTGGTTCTAGAACTCTTGGAGCAGTTTTTTTCGACGCTTTTCCGTAGATGAATTTAATTAACAGCTTATTATTATTTTAATGCATCCATGGTAACAAGTTGAGAGCCAACGTCCCCACAAACCCCATATTTTCTATTCAGAGATACATGGGCCAGCTTTAGTTATAAACAAATAACATACGTATAACCTAAGAAATATTTTAAAACAAAAAACCTAAAAGTACAAATCCAAAAGCTTTGATACTGTCTTGTCTACATCTATTTTAATAATGCAGTCATACGATATACCCTAACACAACCACTTAGTAAACTTATATTAAAACAGGAGTCACCATTCAATGAATATATCCAGACCTCGATGAAAAGAGGAAGAATCTAAGACAGCTTGAAATACCGTTCAGCAACCAAGTTTAGAAAACATTAAGTGTTAATACACTAGTAGGAACTGAAAATAAATCTATAATACATGAACGTTTAAACTCGTTTACAGATTAAGGAGCTACACACAGTAAGCGCGGTCCGGTGCGGCACGGTTGTTAGAAGCATTTCATACATAACGCACGGTCATGAAAAATCTAAAGAAAAGTACATAAACCACGCAGCGCCGTGACTCAACGTGTTTGGTGTGTAGTGCTCCTTATAGCGCAGCCAAGCTTCCTCTTCGTAAGATTTCTACTCATTGTTTTCAATGGCTTTTCATGAGGTTTTATCTTACTTTGAAATGGCCGAAGAGTTAATATTAATGATGTTCCAATGGACAACGTTTTTCAAGATGCAGTTGTAATTAGTTGATTTAAAGATGAATGGAAGGAAGGAGAGAATTGTAAGATAGAAAGTGGACGCAAAGACATGTTAGAATATAATGAGAACTAAGAATGTTAAAAAAATACAAGGATATTTGCTGTCATAAAAAAACGTTGTGGAGTACAGACAGGAGTCTTCACCTTACAAAGCTCTCCGTTCTTATCAAACGGATTAGATCTATAAGGATTTATCCATGACACAAAAGGCTCATTAAGTAAATAGGTAATGGTCTATACTAAAATATCGTTCAAGAAATTCTAGAATTTGGTAATGTGAACAATAATAATTCCTCTTTTTAATATTTTGCTATAATCCTAATCGCTAATAACATACTCGTAAATAATAAACGTGACACAGGAAATCTTTCAGACGGATATTTTGTTCCGAATAATATAATCCAAATTTTTATTATGGAATGACGTCATGTGTTACCTATTTGACATTTGTACCCACATTGTTCACCAGCCATTAAGGTGGTTTTAACAGAAACAATAAATCAAACTCATAGAAGTCTTACCATATAAGATCGTGAATGGACGAGTTAGATTCCGAAATCTTTGACAAATAAAATGCTTGGTTGATCTTGTTAATAAAAACAGTTTTATTATTAAAGAAACTAAAAATCATGACGATGTTTAAAGGATTGGTTTTTAAAGAGAATATGGGATTGGTTTAAAAGACCACTCAAATGATAAATAACAAGATGTGACAGTAGAAGTAATAGACAATGCTAAATACAGCATGCTATATATTTAATAAAAATGAAGGGATGAATACTGAGGCAACAAACAACGAGAAGATGGAAGACACAAATACTAAGATGATACAGAGATTTCTTGAAATGAAATAAAGACTGCGTCTGAACTAGATATTGATATAAGAAGAAAATATATTGCACTCACCCAAAATAAACAAGGATAAGGGTAGAAGAATAAAGACGATGATGATAGGAAGCAATACAAAAAGCCACTCTAATCGCTAAACAAAATCACGAAGCGAATTTATTTGTATTACAATCACTAGTAACATTTCAAGCTACAAAAACCCGCATTTACTCTAAACGTCAACCACAATATTCAAACAAGACAGAACATAGACCCGCAAGCTCTCAATCACCTATCAATGTCTTAGCTATTGGGCTACTAAACTCTTTACAGTGTTTCTGTATCGTAAATATTAAATCGTGTGATGCCAGATGTTCATAAATCGCTCTATGAATAAGACTCGACATTGGAATAAGTTATAAGTAGAACATAGTGAAGACCTCATAAATAAATAATCAGCTGATGCTCTGGCCTCGGTGGAATCATCGCATGATGTAGAACTGCGGTTTTGTGATGAGATGTCGAATAATTCAGAGTGAAACGTGAACGAAATATTTTGTTTGGAATTTCTTTTGTTTTTGATTCTTCTTTTTGGGAATCGTTTTTATTTCACTAAGGGCCGATTTTTCAATCGTTAGATAACTTTTATTAGAAGAATAAATATGATTGTTTGACGTATTTTCTATAGAAAAACAGACAAACTGCCTCAGACAAAAGTTATCCGACGATAATTTTTTTTTTTTACATTACTTTTGCACGTCTCAGAAATTGGTTAACAGCTCTCTTTTGCTATTATTTTGTCTACGTTCAAGTTATTTGTACACAGTCACAATGATATTTTCGAATCGCAAATTCCACTTTTAAGATTGAATGAGTAATAAATAGAATTTATTATTTTAACGATCAACATTTTAAATGCAGAACTTGTTGAAAAAGTAATAAATAACAATACAGGTGTGGCAACACTGCCAACTAATATAATAGGCTGCCACTTTTGACTGTACCAAATTAGTAGCTTAGAACTAAAATATCTCGAAACGGAGAAACGTATAAAGTAAACCTACCTATTTAATCCTTGGGCTATTTTTTTTAAATTTGCTCTAAAAGAATAAATTACCTACTATTGGGGAAAAAAATAAGTTTGTAATTTAGCAACAACACACGAAGCAGAACTTATTGCCCTAATTAAACAAACAGGGTAATTAAATCCTCTTCTTTTTATTCACTTACGTCATCAATTTTTTTTTGTTGTTCGTAGCCATTTTCCCTTCTACACTTTTGTACTCGAACTTAAGTCACGAATATCATGATGACTGGCGAGAACTGTGTGAGAAGTGATCAGTTCAAAGTGTTCAATTAGCCACCTAAAGTGACTAGAAGGTGGCACTTTTTGGTACCCACTTAGCAAGTAATTGGTGATTGTCGGTGATTTAATGGCAATCGTGTGTAAGTACAAACAACAAGAAGCTTTGTAGTTTGTAGAAATTCTTGCCATAGTTTGATGGTAACTCTCACGATTATTAGCTAAAAGTGTTTATTGGAGAAAGTTTGTATCTATGGGATCGCCGAGGAACTATTTGCACGTTTTTTTTAATTACATTCCTTAAAAGGAAATAGGCTCGCCTCCTTACATGGGACTTAAAACATAACTAGCGAATGGGTATACCTCTGCCTATCACTGGGGATTACAGGCGTGAATTTATGCATACCCAATGATTGGTTTAAAAAAAACTCACAGTTTTCACAACAAACAAAATGTTTTCTAACAAACAGATACATTTTCTAACAAAATCAATAATAAATTCCTGCAACAAGCAAGGCTCTCTAGGCGTGCCTAAAAAACCCGCTCGTCACATCACTTGCGTCGTTCAGGCGTGCTCTTGCGCACGGAAGACGTATGGAAATGCGCGCGCACCTGCCACTCCGCCACCCACTGCGCAGATAAACCAGACTCAGTTACACCACTAAGTAGGGTGGTTCAGAAGTCTAATTCAAGATGTAATAACAAAAAAACGCTCTTTAATTATTAGGAAAACCTCAAAGTAAATGACCAAATGGTTTTATCACAAAAGCACACAATCAGAAAGAGGTACTCATTTTCAGTAATCTATCAGCCATAAGTTTTGACCATAATTTTGAATTCTGATTGTATCAATGAAGATAAATCAAAAGTGAGTCACTACAACAGTTTTTTATTTATATGTTCCTTACTTAAACTTACATCACTGTGCATGTATAATTATTGAGCCTATCTAATCTACCTACCTACCTGCCTACCTATGAAGATGCTTTTTAATAAAAAAAGAATAACCTGTCGAAAGAATAACGTGGTAAATTTTTGAATGTCCGCCATTTTAAGACATACGTATCTGTCCGCAATAAGGTTCATAAACGCGCACGATACGACAGCCATTTTGTGTCAAATGACATTTGAAACTCCAGCTTATTTTTGTAAATAGGGGTTGTCTATGTCAATGCTTCATTGAAACTTCTCACCCTAATCTGTCCTGTGACACATCTCCTTGCTGCTAACTACCTGTTACAGTAGATTGCCTACCATTTTTTCACTTACGTCCGCTACCGTTTACAAGAAACATTTAGATGACTTATGGTGTCTTGATGGTTAGCAGTAGTTTCCTGGGCGTAATAATTGAGGTTCATTGCCTATTCGTTACCGACATTACGCTGGAAATGGAGGAGAACGAGGGAAACGATTTAAAATGGGTTTTAGAAAATTGTTTTTCTAAATACGCCTTCAAGCTAGATGAATACGAGTTGGGAATGGAGGCCGAGGTAAGCTGAATACGAATATTTAATTCTGCAGTAATTTGTGACAATTCACAGACATAGTTTGATTGGTGTTGGTAAAATGTTTGCTTTGAAGTATCTTACAGGGAACGACATCGACGCATAACTAGTTACCATGGTTTCAACACGTAATTCTAGACATCCAAGGGATTTAAATTTTTGCCGTTTATAATCAGCTGTTCTATACATTTTGACCTTGTAAGACTTTTGGGTTTTTATAAAACAGCAGATTTTTTGAAATCATCATCATTACATCAGCCGAATGTCGCCCCTGCTGGACATAAGAAGAATTTTGAATAAGCTAGGAAAAACTTTGTCCGTTTAGACCCTTCCCCTGTTAAATGTTTCTTCGCTTCATCACACTATTACCAATACTGAATCTAGCAAAAGTTACTTAAGAATACCTAATGTGTTCCTTGGTCTTGCTGAGCTTAGTCGGTAAGTTTTAATGAAGATCCTGGTGTTGCACACTGATCAGAATACAATAAAGAGCTAAACTTTGAACCTCTTACAGGTCTTCAACGGGTGTTATTCTACGTCTTTCTGTCTGTTTGTTATTCACCATGTATATACCTGAGTAGCACCATGCGGGCCAGACGACCGGCGTTTCTGCGTCCACGTCGCGGCGCGCCGAGAGCGAGGCGATCATCAGTGCTGCATATCACCCGCCGTCGCTGCCCGACATCGTAACACCCTACAAATTGATATCATACACTGGTCTTGAATGGCCCATGGGCTATGAAGATCCCCATTAGATTTACTCTACGACACAGGTCAACATTCGCTGGTTAGCACATTTAGTTACGTACAGTGTGCATCTGGTACCTACGTCATGACGTGGCGTGCTGTGATTGATCCCGTGTCTTTTAAGTCGTCATTGGAGCATTTGAATTTGGAACGTTAGATGGCAGATTTAAAAAAAGAATGAAAGAAGGCAGAAGAAGTTGCCAGTTCTTTTGCTAAAGTTATTATTAATAGTCACAATTGTGAGTTACGATTTTATTTTTAAATATTAGTTTAACATTTTGAGGAAAAATGATATGCAGAACACAAATGCCTGGGGTAGCTGATAAACTTGAGAATTACAACAGCTATAAAAGAATATAACATTAAGTATTAAACGGCATTAATCAACCGATTATTGCTTTAAAAATCGACGATGACAAGGCTCATTGCATCTACAAATTAAAAGGGAAGTAAAAACACAAAAACAAATAAAAAAAACATATTTGTTACACGATGACAAGGCTTATTGAATCGCCAATCATATATTAGTGTCTATTTAATGTCCTATAAAAAAACATACATGTAATCGACACCACTAACACGCTAGTTACACATTAAAAACTACTTATGTACATCGAATTCGGTCCAAGTTCAATTAGATTCCAACATGCGCGTGCGCAAGCTACCGCTGCACGATGGATGGCGACCCCGAAACGGTTAATATAGCTGAAGTAAGTTCAATTAACTATTTGGGGTTAACTATTGAAACGGTGATGTAATATATAGGTTAACTGTAGTTGACATGATTATTAATTATTTGTGTAATTGAAATTCCCACAAAAAACCGTAAAGGAAAAAGTAGTCTTTGAAAAAAAAATTAAGACGACTGCCCCAAAAAAGGACTGTTATGTCTTCAGGGTTAATGTATGTATGTATGTGAGATTCTTTATTCCACCATAACTTTTATTCTGTCTTATATCCTGTGTGGTCTCTTTAAAACGTAAATTAATACCAGTCTCAATTATTATTTTTTATTAAATCCGGTCGTGTCTATGTTTATCGTCTAGAATTTGACAAGTAATATGTCGTGAAAAAAAACTGACGAGTAAACAAAGTACAATTATGTGCAATTTTTGCAATCGTGTTATGATTTTTTTTTAATTATAGTAGCTTGTTAAACGGATCATTCTATTATGTTACCTATTCCTTTATAAATCGATTTGTTAAATAAATAGCTAAAAAAACCTTAGGATTATTTTTCGGTTTTTCATCTGTGGAAAAACAGTGCTGGGCCCGACAGGAATGCGTGAAAAATCGATCATTTACGGTTAAGATAAATTCTTTGACGGTGATACTTAACCGAGAAATACTCCATTATTTTCGATTATGATTGGTCAACTGCAAAAAGCTAGCTCCTAGACTAGTTGAAGTTTACGTTTGTTGTTTTTTTTTTGTTGTATCTTTACGGTTCTTGCTTTCTAAAGGTAGCCTTTCGAACTGAGCGTCACAAACGCAGCGTCTAATAGCGTCACCAACATCGCACTACAACAGCGGCACTGTGACGTCACTGACGCCGCGACAGTGACGCTGCGCTCGAATGACGTTCCCTAGAATTTCATACATTTGCATAGAACATCTATCTGTCGCACTGTCGCGGCGTCACAGCCGCGGCGCCAATGACGCCATAGACGCTCAGTTCGAAAGGCTACCTTAAAGGGTTATTTAAATGAACTTTGAGGGTGTTGACCTCTGATTTAAAATGGAGTAAAACAAAAGAAGCTACTTCTATTGTTGTAGGTATTATGGTACTAACTACCTATTTTTCTCAGTGTCGCTGGCAACACAGTTTTTTTTCATAGGCAGCACATAAATGTCAATTTGACTGCATGTTTTGGGGCACAGAGGGTAAGCTAGAAGATGAAGTAGTTTGTGACTCGGCTCCACATGCAAACCTTGCAGTTGATCCGTCACGTATGTAGTAATTTTTCAAAAATCTACTGCTTTTAAAGTACATTATTATTAAGTTGCATTAAGCTTGATTTTATAGTTAGAATAAATATTTTACAAATGCCGATTGGCCATTTTCAAATGCCTACGTTACTTTGCACAATCAACTCGCCTGTAACCCACAAATTCTTTCTAGCTCATAATCAAAATGAATTCCAAAACTACTTTCGTTTGGTATCGTGGCCTCTGTTTCCGTGACAATGGTCAAATTTAAATGGCGTCGGTCTAGTTTCTGCGGGGCGTGTTCAACGCACGCGCCGCGCCCGCTCTGCGCCTGCGCCGTTTGTGTGCCCGCGAGCTGTTTCTAGGGTTGCCAGCTGGTAGTTTTCTTGGTACTTGAGTAATAACGAACAGTAGTGGGTCACGGACTCACGGTTGTTTGTGATTACGTTGTTTGTGTTATAGGTTTTAGACTAAGTACGTACCTATAGTAATTGAAAGACCACTTGATACCTTTTACCTTTGGTTGACTGTTAGAGAATGCCTAAGGTCCGCCATTGTACTTTTTGTTGCATAAAGTTTAAATAAATAAAAAGGTACCTCTTTGAATCAGTTTAATTACTGACATTGACACCAGCCTGAAGACTACTACAAATTAAAAACGTTCGAAATCTGGTTACAATCAAGCGACAATCCGTCTCAAAAACAGTTACAAACTATTTTTGAGACGGATTGTCGCTCGATTAGATCCAGATTAGAGGAATTAGAGGCATTTTTGACAGATTGATACTGAGATTAGATTACGATCGTTCCTAAAAGTTAGAAGAATTGCTCCCATGAATTCAAATAAGTAATTCATGCAAATGATAATATTATGCAATACACGTAGGTTTAATTTGAAGAACTAATTTTGAGATCTATGGGGCGTTGCCCTAGTTCTACTAAACAGCACGCAAGAATTGAGAAAAAAAGAATCCTCTTATTTTACTTAAGCATCTATGTATTTACAAATTTGTCTAAAAGAAAGAAAATAGAAAAAGAAAAACTTTTTATTCACGTTTTCTTTTAATTTTCTTTTTTTAGATAAAAAGGCACCTTTGGGTCACGCTCAGATAACTACTAGACAAGGCACTACCTCATCAAAAACTAGCACCAATAGCAACAAAAAATCGAACTGTTCTATTCCACTTTTTCTAGCATTCGTGAACCCTGCGCTTGCGCCAGGTGTTTGCGTCGTGCGCAGATCGCTGGTAACTCGCTGCCCGTCAATTGCGCGCAATTGAGGCTTTTTTCCGAGCCGCCATTAGAGACGACACGCGAGCTAGGTGACAGTCTGTATACAGGATGTTTCATTTATTGATGTTGTGTTTTTTTTTTTGTCAAAATGATTATGACTGTAATTAATGACATAATATTCATCATTATTCATTTCGTTAATTTATGGCCTCATTTTCCTGGGTTCATTAATCATAAAGCATTAGTAAATAAGTATATTAACTTAACAATTTAATACGATCAGCATTTGATGTTGAAAAAAAAAAACTTAATTTGTAAAGATTTATGAAACCAAGTATTTAATCCTTTTAAAACGTCACTTTCCTACATTAATTTTGAATAATCTCACAATTCACATAATTTACAACTAAGAAATTGTATGAGATGATTTGCTTTCACTATAAATATACAAGTTTTTTGGAATTGCATCTAAATGCGTAGGCGCCAAACCAAAATTAAAAGTTTCCGGCGTTGCTAAAACTGATTAAGAACCTAAACTCCGTTTCCGATCAGATCTCCTTTCAACAAACGGTTGAATGTCCTGATGGCCCAGTGCTTAAGGCGCCTGCCTCTCAAGCTTGAGTTTGTCGGTTCAAATCCGGGCAACTACCAATAGACTTTTTCAATTCATATGTACCTAAAGTTTATCTTGGACATCACTGACATCGGTGACAAAAAAAACATCGTGAAGAAACCTGGACTTATTACTGTCCCAGTCAAACCATGTCAGAGGCCTTTGAGGCGGTTTTGAAACTCTGAGACTAGGGTGTGTGGGGCGTAAGACCTAGCCTACACTATAAAGAAGAAGAACAAACGGTATATGAAACAAAAAAATAAATGCACCATGCTGTATAAGAGCCGCACATAAGTGTATAAGTAGAAAGCGGTGCCAATTACGTGGCACTCCGCTGACAGACCACCGCTGGCAACTGTAGCATCCTGTCTTTATCGTGATGCATCTCTATATTCACATGTGTCGTATTTGCTGATTCATCTATTTTGTTGATAGTTTGATTAACATAGTTGTTAAAGATCGACAAATAAAACTTAGTTATTTTACTTTTTTGTAAAGTTTTAAAATAGCTTGATTGTTATTTAATTAGGTTTCACTTTATCTGTACTTATAATATTATAAAGAGAAAAGTTTTGATTGTTTGTTTGCATTGAATTGGCTCCGAAACTACTGAACCGATTTGAAAAATTATTTCACTGTTGGGAAGCTACACTATCCTCGGGTAACATAGGCTATGTTTTATTATTATAAAAATGATAAAAAATATAAAAAAAAATTAGGAACCCTAATTTTATTTATTTTTATTTTTAAAATAAGAAACATCAAATCAGCGAAGTCGCTGGGAGATAGCTAGTTAATTATAAAAAAATAATCGAATTTTAAATCTACTGTACCTATAATAGTAGCAGCCTGTATACATTCTGCCTACATACCATAAATCATATTATTTGACTTTGGAACAGCCACTGCAAATAAACAAAAATTACTCCAAAAAATTCAAAATTAATCCATTAATTGCCATGATAAAATTAATAAATTGGTTTAATTTAAATAAATAAACACTTAAGTCTATAACAGCAATAATAATTTCGTTGTATATCTAAGAATAACGTAACTCACGCGCCGGATAGAAAGCCACCTGTCGGATTATCGATTTGAGGTACAGACATTTATTTATGATCTGATATTTCTAAACATAATATCATCCTTTCCGACTAGGTAAGCAACATTGTAAAGATAGGTACTAATCTTCTTCGTGCCTAACCTTTTCCCGACTATGTTGGGGTCGGCTTCCAGTCTAACCTGATGCAGCTAAATACCAGTATTTTACATGGAGCGACTGACCTCCACAATCCAGTAACTGAGTAATACGATACCCCTTGGTAAGACTGATTGTCAGACTTTCGTGTTTCGGACGACCCGTAACGACTGTCAAATATCCATGTATGACAGCCGGGATGAACGGCTTATTAATGTCTATGATGATGTCAGTGATGCCTAAAATAAAGAAGAAAGTACAGATGAATTGAAAAAGTCACATTGGTACTTGCCCGGATTTGAATCCACAATCTCATTCATCAGAGGTAAGCGTATCAATCACTGGCTCATCACGACATTCGAAAGACGAAAGATAGGTACCCAGGTATGCAAAATATATAGGTACGAGTATTTCCGTAACCTCTTAAATAATGTAACAAGTATAAATGCAAGTAGAGCTCACGTCTAAATCAGTCGGTCGACAGTCGATATCTGCTAGGGATGTAACGGTGTTGTTCCTGGCTGACTAGATTTATGAATGAGACCTCCAGCGCGGTAGGTTCGACTAACATTAAGATCAGTACTCGGTAGTGATGGGATTAGATGGAATAAGTTATCGATATTTGTTTTTGTTCGTATTGTCGTATAAAGATCATGATTTTACAATTAAGGGGTGATTTTTTTTAGATATTTAAAAAGACAAAGGTGCTATAGTATAGTAGGGATATAGATGTTCCCAATAGATAGGACAATTCGCTTAAAACATATCTGATTTGTAATTCAAAGTAGGTATTACATTTTGTTGAAACCATACTTAAGGAAAGTTAGAAAAATGTTAAACGATTATGTAAGAATGTGGATTAAAATATTCTCGCAAAAAACATCAGAATTTGGTAATAACTAGTGTTTTTTTTTTTTGTGCAGAATGATTAATTTGGTTGTTCGACTCAAAAACACTAAACTATTTAAAATACAAACTTCTCAATTTAATCTTGAATAATTATAGAAATAAATCTCCTAATTTACGTGATTTATTTGTGTGTACAGTAATAAAAATCTATCACCACAAACACGGATTATTTCTTATTTATACATCGAATTATAAGATAACATCGTCATTGGAATTTATTTTCTCTAAAACTCGTAAATACAAAAAAAAAGGAAAAGAATTCGATTGAATTCGAACCATCGACTAATTTATTCGTATTATTTGCATACATCGCATCACTACGGGCCCTCACAAGTGGTCGCTACTATAAGTATCGCCGGTTGTTAGAATCCTTGTCTTTGTATTTCATTACCCCCCTATATCAAGAGAAGTGAAGAGGGGGGGGGGGGGCTGTTTCTCAGCCGGTCAAGATAGAAATTAATGTTATAGTGAATTTAGGGTGCGATGTTTTTAACTTACGTTTTAAAGCACATAACGTGTTATTACACTGTTATTAGTTAGTGTTTTTGTTTAAAAATCAAGTAGGTATTTTTTTTTTAACAAAGCCGTCGACCTGTCATATTTATTTTTCAAATAAAAGTTATCTGACGACTAATTATTCGCCCAAAAAAAAAACACCCTGTTCCTTCTGTTGCCCTTTGCGTTCCAAGGCCACGGTATCCTGTTACGACGTTCCGCGACCCCGGCCTCAATAAATGTAATTTTTTTGTCACAATTTGTCTGCTCATTTCATCACCAAATCCCCTACAAGGGTCATTACCCAATACTCTTCGTTAACAAACCAAATAATGCTCTCCAAACATAATCTAACATAACTTCAGTGTGGTCTTCGAACACGCTAATCGTACTCGTAACATAGTCTGCGAGCAATTCATTAAGGTTGTATCGAGATTAATGGACGGGTCGAAGGTAATACCGGCAGAAATCAAAGCGGGTCAGACCGCAGGTGGTCGCGATCTGCTCCGCACGTGTGTTGATGGAGTGGCGAGATGATAGGGAGGGATGGCCAACATTTTTGTGATAAGATGATGACGATAACAAAATAATATGTTTATTATAACGGCTTAAGAAAGAGTTAGTATAGAGTTTCTTGCCCATTCTTCTCCATACGAAACTATTTTTTGGAACAGGCAACTAGATTCAATTGTTCTCTCTCTCTCTCTCTCTCTCTTGTAAATTAATATTTAATGATTTTATTTTGACTTTGTGAAGTGAGGTTGAGGTCAGCTGTTAACTATACTGATGCTAAGGATTGTCGTTGCACACTCACTTCACCAATTACGTTTTTATATTTACCAAGAGAGATTTTTACAGAATATGACTGTAGATGTTTTCAAAATAGAACAGAATTTAAATGTCATTTCATTTAAATTGTGTTTTTTTTCCTGCCATGTTTATGGCATGGAACTTATTGGAAGGTGGTGGAACAAGCCCTTAATTTATTTTCGATAAAAAATCTGACATACTAATGTAGGATTCAGTGTTAATTTGGATTTGATGAAAATTACTAAACGACCCCTAAATAATTACGGCCGGTTTTTTTTATTTTCCTTTGATTCAGTTATAAAATGCAATTGAAGCTAATTGGTGATGAATATTAAATAAGTACTTATTAATGAGATATTACCATTTCTACGGATGAACATAAGTTACAAGTTAATGAATAATTAATGTATAATTTTCCTTAATGTATTCAGCGTTGAAAGTTGCGTGAATCTGTTGAGTAGTACCATCTAAAGGGTTATTTATTTATTACTTAGAAAAGTTATATTCTTCGATCTAAAAAGTAAATAACTCACAAAAGGCCTAACTACAATACGATTATGTAGCTTAAGTAAACCGATCAAAATATATTTTCCATTGAAACAAAAGAAAATATAATAAATAAATGAGGACAAAGACCTCTTATCATACAGAGAAGGCAGGAGCATTGATCACCACGCTTGCTCAAGACGGATTGTCGATTTTAGACTTATATTAATTAATTTATTTATTTATTTAAACTTTATGCACATGTAAAAAATACACTGTACAAAGGCGGACTTAATGCCTTAGGCATTTTCTACCAGTCTACCTTAGGGTGATGCAGAGACAAAACGTAGTAGGTGCAGAAAATACAGAAAATTTTCTATATTAAAATATAAAAATAAATACATATAATATAAACATACATACAAACAAACAAAATATATAGAGTAGAGAGAGAATTATAAGTCCTAGTTTCCTCACGATGTTTTCCTTCACCGTTACTACTGTTATAAATGAGAAAGTTTGGATAGATATTTGTTATTCAATCACGTCAGAACGGCTGGACAGATCTGAATGAAATTTGGCACAGATATAGATTATAGTGTGGAAAATCACATAAGGTACTTTTTATCCTGAAAAAATGTACGGATCCCGTAATATCAAGTTTGTCGCGGACAAAGTCGTGGTAGAAACTAAGTAAAAAATAAAATCTAAGTAACCGCCTCTCCTCAAAATAGTTTTCTCTTTTTGAATAATGATAACTCCATACTACCACCACAAGACCAGACAAAAAAAAACTTACATCAATCAGGCATTATTAACGTAGCTTTAAGGCATCATGAATCAAAATAACCATTTCATTAAAACCCATTACACCTAATTAAGTATTCTGTGTAATACCCGCATACGTTACGCACATTGACCGGACAAAACAGCTGTCATTACAGTGATTGATGCCGGTTATAGTACGAAATGACCGCACCGACTTTAATCATGTTTCTTAACCCAATTAATAATGATATCTCAGCTCTATCATTAATTCGAAGAAAGTACTCATTGTTCATTTTTGTTAAGGCGACGTTCTATCTTATGTAATGTAAAAAACTAAAAACATGTGCTGTTATTTCGTTTCGCAATTTTCATTTTTGCTATCGATCAATCAAGTAAGTTTGTTATAGTCTAATTTATCAAGCTGAGTAAATGAACCGCCTCGAGCATACAAAGTGGCTAGTGTATTTGTGTGTGTTTATTAACTACAATATTGTAACCAGAATTTTGTAAAAACCTAATTGAAAAGAGTATCCGTGGAGTTTCTTGCTCGTTCTTTTCCATAGGTAGGCTTCCGACCTAAGTTTTGTACCAAGCAGCTAGGTTCATTTTTCTGCCTAATTCACAGACTCCTTGACTATTTAAAAGTGCCTGTAAATGGTCTAATTTAAATAAATGCTTTGACTTTGACTTTGAGTGTATTGATATTATTATACTTAGCTATTATTTTTGAGGGTAATCTAAAGATACGTAAAAAAATATATGTATATTTCGTATTTCATGCAGATATACCTACCGCCCTAACCTAAACATCAAAATCGATGTAGGATATTTCTCTGTTCGAACTTCCCCTTAAAAATCTTTAAAATTATTATGATGGGCGCAAAATCTATAATGGTTTCTATTGTGCACGTAATAGAAGTTTTATTAGACAACTTATGCTGCCAACAATGGTACGTTTTGGTATTTTTCACTGTGGTAATTAAGACATGGTTTAACAAGTTAATTTGGGGTTTAAGGTCAGACATTAATGTTGGTAATATTCAGACATTAGTGCCAATATGGCGGGTGGGTCAGCTAAATATCTCTTTCATTGGACACACCTGCCATTTTCTTATATCAATAGACCAAGGTTCCAGGTCAAACAGGTACACGGACAGACGCATCCCACTAATAGCTTGTTTACAGTCATAATATAATATATTCTTAGTTTATTCAAATTAGCAGACAAGGAGGAGAGAACAAACGGAATGCTAATGTGAGAAATGTGTGCGCTAGACATATGCACAAACACTTCGTTTGTCATGATAGCCGACAACGGAAGCTCAAGACACGCCGCTTGTCGTGGTGGTCGTTTAATGGGAAACTTTTCTTTTCAATGTGAACATTTAAACAAACAAAATGAATTACTCAAAATGGAGAGCTAACTTGCTTTTTATAAGCATGCATATATAGATCATCCATAATATAGAAGATAACCTAATATTAAAATTAAAATAAAATTATTGCTTTTAAAAGGACATTAAATGGAATTTCTTTTTCGTTCTTCTCTAAAGGAATCTACTGTTTGGAACGAGTAACTAGCTTCAACTTTCTCATTGAATCCTTGACAATTTCAAAGTGTATGTGAACAGTTCATTTGAAATTAAGGGATTTGAGTAAGACATCTACTCTCTAAATCCAATGAAATGAATATCTACATCCATTTGACCAGAAAATTAAACCGATGTGGTTGCGAATGACAAACATTTGCTAAGGCATCTATTCAGCTAGTCCTCCATTTGCTATGAACTCCATGTCACAGCAATGCGGGTGCCGATCTAAGACACGGTCGTACACAATTATCGGGCTAAAGGTGTGTATGTCATAGTTATAATATTATGCATTGACCTCGAGATTTCGCATAGATATTCATTATGTAGAAGAAGTTATTATGTTTCAATAGAAAAGGACCGTTAGTTATGGAAGGATTTTGTTTAGCGTCTGTTTAACAGGAAAGGACAGGGACAGTTGATAAGAGAATATTTAAAACTTGCATAAAGTGTTATTGGGTTTTTCCATCAGGAATTTCTCAGTAGCAGCCTCGGAATCTGGATTTGTGCCCGGTTGATGGCAATAGGCTCGCCCTCTATTACATGGGACTAAAAACATAACTGCCGAAATGTGGGTGTACTAATGGGTACACCTCTGCCTAACCCTTCGGGGATTACAAGCGTGATGTTATGTAATGCTATGTAAAACTTGCATAAAACTCATACTATGTAATCAAGCATATCATAAGTTAGAATTAATAAAAAAAAAAAAAAAAAAAAAAAATATTTCTCACAAAAATTAGTTACATTTGGACAGATATACAGGACAATTTTCAAAATATTCTTGGTTTTATAGTGAAGGCATCTGTGTCTGAACTAGATAAAAAATATCTGTGTCTCAGACATCAGCGCTCTTCCTTTTATAATATCATAGTTATGATTTAAAACGTTCATCATTAAGATATCAAAAATAAATACGCCTTTTTAAATGAAACTACATAAGTATTCAGTACGGTACAGATATGATTTCAAAACCACTACAGTTTAAAATAGTTTCAGTCCATGTTTGCTCTAATTAATTGTTGTTTTTTTTTCATCCGCGTCAAGTTACGTTTTTGTTTACTGCTTCGCTCCTGTGTCCTCATAGCGTGATGTTATATAGCATATACTATTCCTTATGAATCTGGCTAGCAGTTTCACAGATTAGTGCGTTTAAAGAAACAAACAAAAAGACTCTCCAGCTTTATGATTTAAGTAATAAATAGATTCTCTGCCTGCGTCATTGGTCTAGTGGTCGCAAGCGCGACTGCCGTGCATGAGGTCTTGGGTTCGATTCCCAGGTCGGGCAAAGTGTTATTGGGTTTTTCCATCAGGAATTTCTCAGTAGCAGCCTCGGAGTCTGGATTTGTGCCCGGTTGATGGCAATAGGCTCGCCCCCTATTACATGGGACTAAAAACATAACTGGCGAAATGTGGGTGTACTAATGTACACCTCTGCCTAACCCTTCGGGGATTACAGGCGTGATGTTATGTATGTTTATGTAATAAATAGATTATTAAAAAAATATATATCTTTCTCAGCAAGATTTCAGCAATTTCGTGTAAATTACCTACATGTTAAAACTAAACAGGTTAAAACGTCATCATTAACCATTTCAAAGAAAAACATCATTTAAGTTAAAGTGAGGATGCTATTAATTATGAATTATTAATTAAGTATTAAACAGCTTCACCCACACAACCGGAACGAACAATGGTGATGTGGAGCGAGGATGCGCGGAGGTCGGGCCAAGGTTCGATGCCGGCCGATGTCTTTTGTTCCTCACAGCGCTATGTAGGTTAGACATGAAAACGCTTTGGCTTATTGTTTTCTTGTTTCATGGTAAATGAAGTGTCGATGAGGTTATATAAGAAACAGTAGGTACGGGCAGCGTTCAGGTCAGCGGTCGTTCAGTTTCAGCTGTTATCCCCGAAGGGTTAGGTAGAGGTGTACCCATTAGTACACCCACATTTCGCCAGTTATGTTTTTAGTCCCATGTAATAGGGGGCGAGCCTATTGCCATCAACCGGGCACAAATCCAGACTTCGAGGCTGCTACTGAGAAATTCCTGATGGAAAAACCCAATAACACTTTGGCCGACCTGGGAATCGAACCCAAGACCTCATGCACAGCAGTCGCGCTTGCGACCACTAGACCAACGAGGCAGTCTTTTCGAATATATTTTTAAGCGAAAGGGATAACTAATGGTATAGACAACGTCATCAATAGGCTACCCTCGGGGCGGGGTTTAATAATTATATTAAACCCCGCCCCGTTGATTTCGTTGTTGCAAGCACGACTACTAAGCGGGGGGTTCTAGGTTCAATTCCCAGGACGGGCGAAATCTTGTTGGGTTTTCCATTAGGATTTTCTTAGAAGCAGCCCCGAGTTTTGCTGTAAGCTGTGTAGTGTGGATTGAGAGTCACATAATTTTATTTCTACTGAAGGCTGCAACTCATTTTGCGCCGTACGCTACAAATAGAACCATTTTATGAAATGGAGCACAGCGTAAATTACGCTATTCAAAAAACGCGCCTTCTCTCGAAATTAGGTTTGTTTGACTTCATTCTTAATTACAAAAAGTCATACATGATTTGTAATTCAACCTAGTGCTAGCAAAATCTGAGTTAAGATTTGGTGCAAATGGGCTTAAAACAATTATTTACTTGGGCCCTTGGGATAAGGACAGAAGGATAATAGCCGTCTCGTCGTCGCGTCACAGACGAAGGATGACCTTGAGATAGAATATTTTAATTATATCACCTACTCAATTTTAGAACATTCACATCATAAAAAATATTTAAATATCCCAAAGTAATTTCAACTTTATAATAATCTGTTTTTGAATCGACAATCCATTACACAAATCCTTCTGTAAAACATCTAAGCAGTAATTAGTTTACCTATCTTTTGAAATGGATCCGTTATCCATTCAGCCACATAATCATTATACAACTCAATTACTTACCCAACTAAAACCCCAAGTCAATAAAGCACATTTTCCCGTGCACATTGCATCACGTTCGAACGACAATCCTTCGCGAATCGTCGGCGCGTTCCGTCCTACATTCGACCTTCGATCCTGACAGGTCGCGGCGGTGACCGGCCATCCACTATTAGCATACAGACAAAGCCTCCGCAATGAATAAGAACACTTGACGCACGGCAGTCTGTGAGCAATAAAATGCTGCTTTTATACTCAAGACTGGCGTAGTAACAACTTTGTCTTTAGTAAACAACATAAAGGTGCCAGATTTGACAGAAAAATGAAAGAAACCAGAGTTTTTGAAGTGAAAACTTCTTTAGCGGCGTTGAGCACTTTTTCTGTAATGGGTATAAAATCTTAAACTCGCGTCAGGACACGTGACCTGATCGAAAAAGCGTAAGACGGATGGAGAGTAGACAGCTATCCCCTCTCTACGGCGCGGCGAAAATGTATGCCTGGGCCTACTGTTTCGTTTAGGCAGCGCAGGGCGCTTGCGCGAATGTTCGTGTATAACTTTTTAATGTAAAATAATTGTAATAGTTTTAAAGTGTTAAATTTTTAATGTAATATAAATTGTCATGTTTGTGTACGATAGCGCAATAAATGAATATTGTATTCTACCACATAAATGATAGTACTTTTATACTGATAAAGCAATTGGTGCAAAATTATTCCCTAACCATTCCAAAATATCAAACATGCTCAAGTTTTCACTTCTGCCGGCACTCCCGGAGTGCAATTTTTTTTTTTAATGATGATTCTATTCAGTCAATTTGTTAAACGGTAGTGATTTGATCATTTCATTGAGGGGCGCTTATTTGCACTGTGCAATTTGGTACCACGTTACTTAAGAGGTGACCTACCTAAATGACGGAGTATAATAATCACATACCTATAACAGTTGGATAAGTATGCTTATAGATTGTAAGCTGTAAGGATGATGTCAGGATACTTCTATGTTATTATAGGCCACCACTGCTACAATTCCAAACTCAAACTCAAAATCGTTTATTGAAACTTTTGATTTGTCAAGCAATCAGTCAGTCAGAAATCTGAAGCCTACTGTAGGTATCAATTTAAGCTATCCAGCGAGTTATTAAGTTTAAAAAATAACATAAGTTATTATTTTGGACAGTTTTTAAACTCTTAGAAGTGTGCAAGTGTGTCGGAGTCATCAGTATTCGGAAGCAACAATTCTTTTTTTAATAAAAATATAATATCACACTTGATATTCCCAGTGCATCATTTTAGCGGCGCCATTGTGAATCGGCTGCCTTTATCATGCAAACGCGACACTTTTGGCTCAGTTCAGATTTCTCGGTCGAGACAATGTTATGGTTACGACAACCTTACGGAAAAACCGACCATTGCGTTTCTAGAAAATAAATAAAACGTTTGGAAACCTTTTTTGGATTCGAAATTTGAATTTGGTAGTAGTCTAGTTTTGATGAATAAAATCTTATTTCTAGTATACTATGCAGTATTTACAAACTTATTATATCCCTATCTACACAAGAAACAAGTAATATCCTATAACATTAACCTAAACAAAAACAAAAAGAAGGTATGCGTATCTACCTACCTCTTTTATACATTTTGATGTTTTATATGTTACAGATTTCTGCAACAACAATTAATTTTTCTTTCTTATTTTGAACTCAGGTATTAAATTAGAATTCGGACTCGGATACAACACACAAACGTTCCAACAGCACTGGCACACAAGTCTTCGAATAACAATAATTACTAGTTAAATTAATACATGCGATCAATTATCACTTGTTCATTGCATCACGTTGACTTCACTGACCTCCAGGTCAAGCTACAGGTTCACAGCATAAGCTAATAGCCAAGGAAGCACTTCATCACTAAGTTTTGAATGAATTTTGTTTGGGTAGTTTTAAAAAACATTATATATTTTACTGTTATGTGCCAAAACGAGGTTTATGGAAAAGGGGCAAGGTTCAAATTGGATTAGTTGGATCATGTCAGCCGCAAGCACAGTGACCACTGGGGAAAACGTCTCTACTTAATGAGTGCCTGAAGATGGACGGCATCGTTGAGGCCGCCCAGAAAAAGGTACCGATATTAGACAGAATCGCACCGATGGGGCTGGTATGGAGTGGCACAAGAAAAGAATACTTGGAAACATTTGGAAGAAACCTTTGCACATCAGTGGGAAACTACAGGCTAATAAAAAAAAAAGAATTGTTAGAATTCAGATTAACACTGACTGACGCAACATGGACAATAATCAGACTAACACAGTAAGTTAAGTGGTCCTAAAATTAATATAATTTACCTTCAAAATTGCATGATACTGGAATATTGTTAAATCTTTACCACATGGTACATTTAAACAGTTAGATTTTTCCATCATTCCACCATTCATTGGCAATAAATTGAGCAATAGAAAATGCCCTTTCAATTAAAATCTAAGTTGTGTATTACATATTCCTTTAATGAAATCGACACAGCTATATTGCGTTATATCACCTTCTCAGACCCCCAGGTCAGCACCGGGGTGCGCCGTGCGTGAGGGCATAGCGACGGAAACACTCCATCAGACTAAACATATTGTGCTGTTCCTCGGGTCCTGGGGGCACCAGCTCTTCGAAAGTGGGTTGTTTATTGTCATTGTTGCATTGCGTTTGTTGCCGTTATGTGATATGCTTCGGTACTGTTGGAAAGTGATGGGGTTTGATGACTCGAGTTACGACTTTAAGACCACAATGGGATCCTAAAAAATCTATAATAAAAGTCAGGTGAAGTGGGATTGAAGTGAGATGCATCCCTAGGATGGTGGGATTATAGTTCACTTCAAGCTTTATCTTAATTTGTCGAGGATTTTTTTTGCAGTATAGCACGGCTGGTTGGATAAAAAAGAGTGCTTAAAAACTTTGATAATCAAGAGGAAGAATTTCTAAAATCGTATTGTAAACTAATTGCATGTGATTTAATTTTTTTTTGCAAACACCAATCTTTAATACCTATTAGGTATAAGAGATAGATAGTATAAGCATGATTTAGTCCTATTCCAAGCTGCAAATAAGTTTTGAATTTTTAACAGTTTTACAGATAGAAACTTAATTTTATTCCAAGGATATATGACTTCTACTAGGAATAAAAGTTTCGTGAAATTCGTTCTTAACAAACATATTAAACTCATAACCTCAAGGAACCCTGCAAGGGTCACGAGTATAAATGTCATGAACATAACAACAAACAAAAAAATAAATACTGAAATCAAAGCAACCAAAGCAGCTGTTACAAGAATAGTTTAAAACAATAATTTCTTGTCCTTACATTAAAAACATAAGTGTATTATTATAAAAACATTTTCACACACATTTGTACATAATATAACAAATATAGACTAAGATCAAGTGTCGCCGGATCTTTTTAATCTCTTTGACCTATTTGGGGAGAACGGAGGGCTTTGTCGGACTCTTACTGTCTAAAGCCCTACCAAGGTTCCTTCTGCTACCAAGAGTCGGGTGCCCGGTATTGGGTTAAAGCATGATCTGTGCCCCCTACAGAAGAGTTGAAAAACCCACCCATTTTTGAATGGCTGTAACTTAGAGGATAGATAGAGGAATATTAAAGTAAAGGAGGTAGGGATACTCGCTAGCTTTAATACTGGTTCCTTAAGCTATGATGGCCCATAAAAAGTGTCTGGCAATACCAAAAAAATATTTTTTACAATATTCTGTAGAACATATTTTAAACATGAAGTGAGTAAGGCATCTTTAAAACATGATGCCAGGATAGGGCCTAACATTGAAGCTAGCAAGTACGCATACCTTCTCTACTTCAAATTTTCAGCCATTCTAAAATGACTTAGTTCTGGTGACTCCTGGATCTTGGACCAATACTTAAATACAAACAATGCTCAGAAACTAGATGCATTACGTGTCAAACATGAGTATTGCGACCTTGCAACGGGCGGCGACCGGTAACGCGTTACTACACAATCGATTCAGAAGTTCAGTTACGTTCAAGACACCAAAAGTTTGATGATCTAAAATTTTTAAATAACTTAAATACATGAATTAGATATGCTGCTAAAACTATTGGGTAAAAAGCAAAAAGAATATGTGAAGTCTAAGGATCGCTGCAAGATCACCGATATAGGTACAAGCTGGAGTAGTTTGATAATGAATTAAAACACATCACAATTAGAGTTGAGAATTGTATGCAAGATATAAATCCGTGCGGCATTTATTATTTTGCACGCAATTACACAATTTTCAACTTTATTTGTATTGTTTTTAGTTCAATATCAATATTGTATTGAAGAAAATTTCTCAAACAGAATGAACTCGTTGTGGAATTCGGTTAGACTGATAAAAATATGACAAAACTCTCTAAATGTTTTGCAATTTTGATCATACAATCCTTCTAAGCTTTTCTCCATAACGTGCGTTGATCTTATCGATAACACAAGTAGTAAGTAGGTACATAAACAAGTACATTTATCATAAACAATGAACTGAAACTATGTAGCAGCATTACGTGTCGAACATGAGTGGTGCAACCTTGCACTATGGTGCTGTGCGGGAACTTGCCACTAGCAAAGTTATTCAGAAGTTTAATGACGTTTTTGAATATAAGGACAGTTTTTTTAAGATTATGTAACCAAATAATGCAAACTGGACCCTATTACTAAGGCTATCTATCTGTCTGTGTGTCACAGGTCTTCTTTTTACAGAATGTTTATTACTTTGGCATCGATAACAACAAATAATAAAAATAAAATAAAGTCAAACAACAAAAATAAGATAAGATATATTTTTAGGGGAGGCGCAACAGTGGTCCAACAGTGGACGTAACACAAAAATTGCCTGGACACTTTTTTATAACTTCTTAGTCTGGACCACACCCGGGTGCCCTCTAAACTTTGAATAATCAGGGGAAGTGGACGAATTTCCAAATTCAAAATTAATCGAATTTACGTTACATTACTTCGTGCATTCGAGCTTGGCGCTCTGATAGTTTGAAAAAAAAAATTATTTAAAACAATATAAGAATTTATAATCTTTTCAAAAGAAACGATGTCAACAGGACAGAGTAAAAAATAATCAATGGTTGGTTTACTGTATATTCTGTACAATGTCTAATCCAACATGAAACCACTAACAAACGTCCATGATGAGCTATTTACTACCAGGTGATAAGCTGTATCGTATTTATAGGAGCCACTACAAAGGACAATGCCCTATATTTTCCTGTGACCTCTCGTGAAATGATTTTTGCAAGGACTGTGACACTGAAGCCATTAATACTCTTGTTTACTGATAAAAATGTACAAATGGCTACAATATTTTTTTATTTGCACAGTGCAGTCATTTCAATTTATTTTTTTATTAAATAGTGAATTTTTGAGACGTTATAGTGCGTTTCTGGATGCCATTTGGCAACGAAAAAACAAAAGCAAGTTTTACTTATTTTAAACGTCAATGTCACTCAATGTCAAAAAATCTATGTAATAAAGGCATTTTTGACAGATGAGGTTAGATTGCGAACGTTCCTAAAAGTCAGTAGAATTGCCCCCTGCAGATAAAGGAATAATTTTGAGTGGAGATGTGACATAATACGATTAAGAAAAAAATTTAGGCAATTATTAACTCATCTTTTCAGTCTCTTTCAGCCGTTTCGCCTTTCTCTTCTTTTTTTAATAACCGCATTCCTTTACAGTTTTACGTTTTAAACTTTACAATAGCAACTTCCAAAAAAACACATTAACTAGTGTAACGATTCGTTAATTATTGGAACTGGGTAACAGTAACTTGTCAAACACAAACAGCTGTATAAAGGTATCACATACATCAGACACAAAGCGTTAATTATATTAATTATACCTACTAACTACACAATAAAATCGTGACGTTATTAGACCCGTCGTGTTATATAGGGCCTCCTAAGCACGCCATAATGAATGTCCGTGAACCATAACAGGTATAGGTTTTATTGATACGCGAAGGAGGAAAATGCGCGACCCACCGACCCGAAGTGCGGGCGAAGGTCGGGCGGGCGTGTGTGGTGTGGGGTATAAGCGGAGAGCGGCTGACAAATAGCCAAGTGTTTATGAAAAGCGCGACGAAAAGGCGTATAATTCGGGTGTTTCATCGAAACAATGGTACTTATTCTAAATGCTGCAGTTGTGTATTACCTACATTGTTATCAGTTTAACACATAAATTAAGTATAAAACTTTGACTGACAAGAATGTCTGTGGAGTGGAGTTACTCATTCTTTTCCGTAGAGTATCTACATTTTGGAACGGGCAGTTAGGTTCAACTTTTCCGAAAGTGCCATTAAATGGTTTATTTAAAATAAATGCTTTGACTTAGATTTTATACCCACGACGTCGACTTTGCAAAGCCAACGTTATGAGATTTTACTTCTAAATATGTTTAAAAACTTCAAAAGTTCTTTAAATCAATTTATAATTTTAATCAGACCGTTAAAATACACTTTTGAACGTCTTCACTTTACAAAAGTTTTATGCTTTCCACTCGACTACTTTTTATTTATTTAAACTTTATGCAACAAAAAGTAAAAAGGTAGACCTAATGCTTTAGATATTCTTTTGCAGTCAACCAAAGGTGGCGATGAGATAAAGTACCTTTAACCGTACGTTTGTACCTTTTGTATTTACAAAGTCAGAAACTTCAAGTTCTAAAAACAAGTTTTTGTACCTTAAGAGAAAAAACGTTATAACTATCAGAAGTATAGCCCTCGGATCAGTAACTACAATTAAAGCAACGCGGAAGACCAGCGAAGTTCATATTTAATTACAAAACATTTTTTTCTGTCGCTTATATCCATGTTATCATTTATTGCGAAGTATATCGACAAACGTCATAGATCTGTACATAAAACTATATCAGGTATTAACATAGTACCAGGGATGTAGCTACCGCCGTATAAAATATCCGGGCCCCTCAGCTGCTGGGGCCCCAAACAAGCGCTAGAAATTTTTTGTACAATAATTTTCACTATCTCACTCAAAACTCGAGAAAAAAAAATATTTCTTTTGCGAAAAATCTTTACCCTTCCTTTGGGTTTCGCCGCAGTTAAATTGAAGGGCCCCCAACACATTTTAATACAGGGCCCGTCTAGGGTAAGCTACGCCACTGCATAGTACCTACTTGTAAAGAAACTAGGCTAGTGTTGATTAAACGAAAAGGTCACGGGTTCAAAGCTTACGGAGTTGAACTATTGAACCACACCCAGGCTTGCATGGTGTTAATAACGTGCTAGGTATGACTTGCAGTTTGATTTTTGCAATCTAGATCTTATATATTGAAAACTGAGTTCAAGTTAGTAAAACTTTAAGGAATTTTCTGATTGGTATTTTATTAAATAAAAAAACTCGTTTACTATATAAGCTTTGGGTTAGCTACAAAATATATCGTATTATAAACTTAAGAAGAAATCGGAAGCGAATTAGAGGAGTACTAGAAGATATTAGCTGTCTTATCCGAAGACATAACTGCAGATGTACATATTCTTTGACTTTTTAGGAATTCCACATTGATGATTACTCTAGTTAGTTACTATACATGTTGTGTACTATACTATAAGGGAAAATGGGCTTATTCGGGATTCTTGGGGTCAGTGCAGCGAATAGAGTTGAAAATTGCGTACAAGATACAAAAGACATGCGAAATTACCTACAATCTTGCATGCAATTTGGAATTCTATTTCTTTTGTTGTTTAGTTCATTTTCAAGTAACAAATTATGAGTGCTCGAGCATGCTGCAGTCTCCGCTGACTGGATAAGCCAATCGCTTATAACTCACTAATCACTTACAACTGCGGATGCGCTTGCGATGCACCTCGCTATTATGTAACGCAGTAAAATATGTCAATGGTGATGCTAGTCGCGGCGTGTGTACGCGGCCTTAACCCGGTCGGGTCGTCTGTGCCGGCCATTACGACTTGCCCGACCCGTTTGATTGTATGGTTATATTTAATGTTGTAGTAAAGATTATATTTGTAATGGTTATAAGTGCTAAGGGTTGTGTGTCTAAGTAGTTGTTGCGATAAGGTTTTAAGAGCAACTTAATTAGTAATTTGTATATGTTTATCGCTTTACTTGTTTAACATAAGGTAGACATTAATCTATGGAAGATTAAGAGAGAGAGAGAGAGAAATGCGAGAATGGGGTGTGTCAGGGGTGTGAAAAGGGGCTCTCCACACCCCTAGATTATACCTTAGGTTTTATACGAAATTCTTGAATATAGCTTCCGTATATTTGTGTACACAAAACACGTCAAAAATTGTTGTCATGTTTTGAACAGAAGGGCTTTAAACATACTTTTGATTTGAACAAATTGAGTAACAGGGAAGCGTAGCGTAGCGCACTTTGTATTGAATAATAATCAATAGGATAATAATAATCAGTTTTGCAGAATAGATATAAAATCTTATCTTGTAAAAATTGGGATAACAGTGGAGCTATTTGGTAAGTCAGAGCAGCTTTACCCATGGGATACGCAGAAGCGACGCAGCAGTCGGGGATTGCAGAAGGCACATAATCTCCCGGAATCCGGGGCTTACGTTTAAGAAGAAACATAGGTATAGTTTTTAGTCAGTAAGAGACTGACAGTCCCTCGCCCTCCCCAGAGCTTTCCACCTCGGGAAAAAATATTAAAAATCTGTTGGCCGGACCGAACGTCCCAGTCCGAGATTGCGGACTGCATATACTCTGCCAGGATCCGCAGCACAAGTGTGTGAAGAGGCCACCAGGGCTGACAGACCCCTAGCGACGAACATTAGTGAAAATTTTCCACCTCGAACATAACATAACATAACATCACGCCTGTAATCCCCGAATGGTTAGGCAGAGGTGTACCCATTAGTAAACCCACATTTCGCCAGTTATGTTTGTAGTCCCATGTAATGGGGGGCGAGCCTATTGCCATCAACCGGGCACAAATCCAGACACCGAGGCAATAACACTTTTCCCGACCTGGGAATCGAACCCAAGACCTCATGCACAGCAGTCGCGCTTGCGACCACTAGACCAACGAGGCAGTCCACCTTGAACAATAAAAGAAGATTACTCCAATGCTCTTTACCTAATCCAGATCAATACTAAACGTGATCAGAAATGATTACAAAAATGACCTCATTTTTTACGAAAAATCTCTGAATGCGGCCTTATCAAACGTTTAAATACCTCATTTATCAGTCAATATGAAGGTCGGTCGTGGTCAACCGGCTTGAGGATAATATTTGCACCTACCTACCTATATTATTAGTGTTTATTTAACGAAGATTAGCGCTAAATGACTAGTTTTTATTGAGTTTGTTCTGTGTGTTGACACGGATTATGATCGCTGTTGGTTGTGTGTAATTAACTTTATTGCAGCTTGGCAGATCGTCGCAGAATCGTCACGTAAGAAAAAAGCATTATGCCCCCTTCAGACGACCTTCTTTTTTTTCTCTCTGTATTTTGTGTGTACATGCTAGTATCGAGATTCAAGCAGCAAGCATTGCGCACGGCCAGCTGTATAACTTGAATTCTAAAGACGTGTAAATTTTATTTAGTTTTATTGTTTGACTTTCCAGTGCACATTTCACCTCTTGTATATCACGCTACGAGCGGCCGCCGCCTGTACCTCTCCGCAGGCGAGGACTCAATTAAGCGGTATAACTACACTCGATTTTTGTCACTGTACTTAATGATCGTTAGTCATCATTTTTGTGCCTCAAATGGAGTTAACAAGTCTTCAACCCACTAAAGTCTAACCCTAGAAACGTCGCGCCTACACAAATGAAAACGTCTTCAATTGTGGAATGTTCCCATAAGGTGATGATCGATAGGAAATGGCAGACACACCTCGACCTACTCAACGTGAGGTCGAAGTTAAGCTGGTGTTAAGGCTTGGAAGTGAGATACGATTGATAAATCGAGGTGTGAATGGTGCGATTAGTCGGCCATGACAGTTTACTTGGTATAATACAGTCGGAGAAACTGTACCACTGACATAATATATATGCAAACGTTTCGAATTTTTGACAAAGTATGAGTTTTTTTTTTTTCAAAATTAAACCGTGACAGTTTAACAGTTTTGTATAGTATACATATAACGTATAATGTATTTAAAGAAACGTTTGTGTAACGTAGCTTCTTATATGCAAAAGGACTTTCAAACTCGGACCAGTGTTCCGAAGATTAGCGCGTTCAAATAAACTCTATAGCTTTATAAAATTTTAGTATAGATTTGTGCTAAAACCGTTTTGTCAGTCCTAATGGCGAACTGTCAAATCTTTCAAATTTAGAACTAAGTTTGAAATATTGTAGAAACATCAATGTAAAATAAGGTTGGATACGGCTAAACCAGCTAGACTCTCTACACCATTTATATTATATTTATTTGCAACAAACCCTACTGATTAGCTTACGTCAAACGTGTATTACTCATCAAACAAGTATGTAAAATACAGCAATTATACACAAGCACGCGTCAGCGGGTGAGGGTCGGTACGAAAAGTCGTGCGACAAATCTGTGCGACTGTCGCGACAAAGGGTTCAAACTAAAGGTGGGTTCGGGCGATAGGTTGGCGCTGTTTACGAGCAACTCGTTACACGGACATGTTTATTTGGACGCCCACGATTTACCCCACGCGTGGCTCGTGCCGGCTTGCGGTGCGAGTTAGAAGCGGTGCGAGTGTGACTTTAGGGTTGGTAAGTTGGGAACTTCTAGCGGGTTGCAATTTGGTAAGTATTTGTTATTTTTAAATTTTTAGATAGAAAAGAAAGAAAGAAAGAAAGAAAAATTATTTATTACGGCGAAAGTGACGCACATAACATAAAAAAATTGTTTTCAGAAGCTCAAGCCAAAAACAAGTATTAAATCTAGGAGAAAAAAAAGATATTTTATTTTTAATATTTTAGTTTTTCAGTGGTTCGATTAACTTGTCACTTTCTTAATGTAAGAACGAAAAAAACTTAACGGTTAAATTGAGTTATCCCACAGAAGACTCTTTGTTAACTGAACGCATTCAGATAAATGATATTGCTGCTGAGCCAAAACTAGAATAAAAATACAAAAAAGGTACATGTATAAAAAAAACTCCTAAATCATGAAAAAATCAGCCGATCCGTACATGATGTATGCAACAGCTGATTACTTTTTCATGATTTCAGGGTTGGTCCTATCGTAAAACTTTTTCATAAAAAAAATAAGTACAAATACCATTTTTTAAGTTTTTGGTCAATTAACAATCAACCTGTATTATATATTTGTATTTTTGTTTTGTATCGTCAGCTATATGATATAGCTGAATGCGCGCGTTCAGTAAATAAAGAGTTTTTTTGTGATATCTCAATTATAACATTCAGCCTGTAGAAAAAGGCAACTGCCCACTGTGACACACAGTAAATTTCTTATCTCCTTCACTATTTTACCATTCAAAGCCCAAACAAAGAGCAAGCCTACACTCTATTGAGCCGTCATCACCCACGCACCAAAAATCATCCAAGTGTCAAATTGCATAGACAATCTTATCTCAAACACTTGGACCACCATAGAGTCCGGTACATAAATACCATAAACAATGCTAATATAGTAATCTAAATTCATCCTAACACTACGGAGGTTTTCTTATTTATAAAGTTGACATAAAACCGTCTAAATACAACTTAATACTGGAAGGCTTTTGTGGAAGCTACGTGTGGGCCCTTCTTGAAAATGTGTGTGTATGTATATCCCATTTGTGCGGGAACGGCTGGATCGATTTGAATGGAGTTTAGCGTTTTGGATCGAGGGATTACTTTGTAATCTGGAAAATACGTATGAATGTTATTGTTAAATTATGCTCGATGCTTGTGGATTTGTCAATATTTTGTGTATTGTAGTTTCTCAATATGTCAAAATATTGTTTTGTTGAACTACTGTAGTGGTAGACTAATGTTTTTGTACAGAATATAAGTAGTGTCACACGGAATTTCTTGCTTTATTTTATTAGAGGTTAGACAGTTGTTGAATAATGATTAGATATAAATGATTATACATATAAACTTAAATTACACAGTTTAAACGATCATGAGTCATTTATGAGAATGCATTGTGAATAAATTTCGCCCGATCACATTTGCCTAGCTTTTTCGATCGGGGGTCGGCTTCCAGCCTAACTAGGTGCAGCCGATCTAACCTCTACAACCCAGTAATTGGGTAACACAATACCGCTTGATAAGACTCTTTGTCAGACTTTCGGGTTTCTGACGATCCGTAACGACTGTCAAAGATCCACGCATGACAGCCGGGACCAACAGCTTAGCGTTCTTTCAGAAGCTCGGAGGAGTCTCGGTATGTAAAGATGGTCAGCCATCCTCGGACTAACCCCGGCAAGCGTAGCTTAACCTAATGGATGGACCCCTGCCGCTGTTATTACTTAGCCACGAGCATATTACCCCTACAAGGTCAATTAAGTTATCCAAAGAAGCAAGCATAAAACCAGTCTTGTAGGTTATTAACAACTCTATGTATGTAATTTTCCACTACAACACAAGAAAAAAAGAAACATTACAGAATCATCTCCAAGCAGTAAACGTAGTTTGTTTCCTTTTACGGAGATAAGCACACAAAATAACTGAAATGCCTTCATTTAAAAATAAAACTACACTAACGATTGAAATTGCTTACAAACACTTTGGTTGAAACGCCTAAAAAGAAACATGACGATAAGAATCGAAAACAATACGTTTTCAGACGAGGAATTTCCAACTTTAACACTTAAAGTTTAGAGTGTATTTTTAGGTGAAGGTGTGTAATTGTTAGGTCATTATGCTTCGGGAAGCAAAGGTTGGTAAAGAGGTCATGTGATAAGCGTGTTACAAAGGTTATTATTGTGGAAATTAGAAAAACCTGGTACTGTTAAATGCGCTAATAAAATTATTTTGTTCGTTATGTTATCGTGGTCGAGTGTTTGTTGTGTGGCGGTCATTTTGATTATGACATCATAGATATTGTGTTTTACTTTAAAATTATGTATGCATGGGTAACATTGAATGTGGTGTAAGACATTTAGTTTATTTTTCTTTACATGATCGACATTCGCGTTTGGTACATAAAAAAAAAATATTCAAGTGATTTTTATTTATAATTTGCTTTTGACCGCCATTTCATCAGTGTAAATGTCGGTTATCGCGGACTTAGACGAAGTCGCGGAATAAAAAGTAGTCTACATCCTTCCCTGGAATTCAAACTCACCCCGTACCAAATTTCATCAAACTGGTCCAGTAATTTAGTCGTGAAAGCGTAACAAACAGCTAGACAGAGTTACTTTCGCGTTTATAATATATGTATGGATTTTTTTCCAAATTAAAGATATGATATAAGTTTAAACAACGTCTATACCTGCATTTGATAGTCCTACGACAAGTCAAGTGCTGACAGAAAAATATACATCTGTGTTACACTGATAAAAAATATTAAGTGATAACAAATATTGATAATAATGTAAGCGTCTAAAATGTTAAAGTAAATACTCAAGCTCGTTTTGACAGCTACAATAACACAAACAAACCTTCCTCTCTTTCACTTTAAGTCATTTGATCGATCACATTATTAGCCGCGTACTAGCCTCTGCCCGTTTCTTTGTCCACGTGGAAGACAAGTATACGTCAAATCCTACTCCGTGATACTCAGCAATAGTGTAGCTTTCTATCAGTGTATCGGACTTGGTCTTCTTGAGATTACCTCTTACAAGTAAACAAACAAATGCACAAATTCAAATCATTTATTTCAATTAGACCATTACCTTCTTTTGAACATCATTCAGAAGAAAAAAAACTCGTTGCTCCTTGCAAAAGGTAGCTTCATATGGAGAAGAATGGGTGTAACATAACATAACATCACGCCGGAAATCCCCGAAAGGTTAGGCACAGGTGTACCCATTACTACGCCCATATTTCGCCAGTTACGTTTAAGTCCCATGTAATAGGTAGCGAGCCTATTTCTATCAATCGGACACAAATCCCGACTCCAAGACTGCTAATTAAAAACTGATTGTAAATCCAACCGGGACTGAAGCATTGATATCTCTTTACAATTTAAGTTTAGACAAAAAGTAGTTTAGTAGAATTTTCCATAAGAGCGAAAATATTCCCCAGTTTGGCTTCCACAGTTCCTCAACCACATTTCTTGGCAGTTTCCCACGAGCTTATCATTGATGACACGCGGTGACACGCCATCCATCACGCTCGTTTGACACTAAAATATTATTTGCACGTTTTCATGTCATGTCTCCAAATCTAATAAATATGGCTAATGCAATATTTATAAGATGTAAAGATTTATTGAAATGTTCTATTTTTAAAACTATTTTTTATAGGTAGTAGTTAAAAAAATGTTTTTTTTTTTATTCCTGATTAGGTCTTAACGTAGTAGATTAAAGTAAATAGGGTAGAATAAAAGCTATATTAAAACAACATAACAGTAAAACATTTTTTATTGAGTTTTTTTTTGTTATTAAAGTTTAAAATAAGATACTCTGTTTATGGACGGTGACATAAACAGAGCATCGTATACAAACTTCGTCATCAAATGTAAGTACTCGTATGAATATTTAAAACAATAAAAAACAAATTATTTTCAATAAGAAACAATATATTATCTGTGCAATTAGTTTCAGAAAGGTCGCGCGGACAGGCGTTGGCCTCCGCCAATGTCAATTATCACAATAGCCAAGCGTTTGACAAAAGAACACAACCTGTATGTTGGTAGAAATATGTAGGGTACGCATATTAACGCAGTCGTAAGGATTTTATTATAATGAAAAAATAAAAAAACATATTTAAGTTGCCACTTGCAAATCATATTAGAACAATACTAACCTTTTTAAACAATTGTTTTATGCTTTTTATTTTAATTAATAATTTGGATTGCTTTAAATGAAAACTATTGAATTGTCAATTCGTGGACGAAGCGAAAGAAGTATGTAAGAATATCTTGGGTCCATGGGAAAAACAGTATAGGTATAAGATCTGTGCATTTAATTGGGTAAACGTAGGTACCATAAAAAAATCTAACCGAATTAATAACCTACTCCTTTTTTTAAAATAAGAAAAGAAAATGGCGATTACTTGCTTACTTTTTTTTTGACCCAAAATGTACTTAGTGTCTTTCTTGTTTTAAATTGAGAATCGCAACACTTGGCTACCGCAATTAAGACAAATATTAGCTTAGATGAGGTTCGTAGCCTTCGACGCCAGAGCAAGGTCGGAGCATGACGCTTGTATGTCACAAGCTATTGTGTACCGGTAAATAACTTTGTTACCTATTTACGTCTCATGGTGAAATGAGTGGGCGAAGACCTTAATTTATATATATATATTTTTTTTTTATTAATCTTTATATTATTAATATGGCTGTGTCATATACCTACATAGAGTAAATTATATGTAAATAATACTGTATATAAAAAGCCTGGTTTACAAACAATCTACCATAAAGAATACTAGCTTAGTTTTTTTTTAAAATACTAGCTGTTCCCTGCGGTTTCAAATACGTCTTTGGTTACTGCTCCACTCCCGTAGGTATACTATATCTACTACAACTATTCTTTATGAATCTGGCCATCGTATACAAAAATATTTTTTTCTAGATTTATAGTTTCAGGGTTCACTTCATTTAAACAAACAAACAAAATAACTCTTCCAATTAATTATATTAACAAAGACTTTATTTTGGACACCCTTTAAATTAAATCATGTCTTATTATAACTACTATAAACAATAATAACAATACCATTGTCAGAACTAGCCGTATGTCAACGGTCAGAACAAATAAACTCCAAGGTTTTAAAGTTTCCGGCTTATATTTGATACGTATCAAAAGATTATAAATAATATTTTAAACAAGACCGGCCTTCATTCATTTCCGAACCTTATTTAGAGTAAATTCATACTACCGTGTCGACATCGTAACTATATTGACCACATTTTGCGTAAATTCCATTAATATAACATCACGCCTGTAATCCCCGAAGCGTTAGGCAGAGGTGTACCCATTAGTACACCCACATTTCGCCAGTTATGTTTTTAGTCCCATGCAATATGCGAGCCTATTGCCATCAACCGGGCACAAATCCAGACTCCGAGGCTGCTACTGAGAAATTCCTGATGGAAAAACCCAATAACACTTTGCCCGACCTGGGAATCGAACCCAAGACCTCATGCACAGCAGTCGCGCTTGCGACCACTAGACCAACGAGGCAGTCATTCCATTAACAAACTATATTTTTGAAGGAACCGATAAATAAACATGCGTCCCACGCAGATCTTACATCGGTCCCATTTGCTTGTATATTAAACCATTGATACCTAACATTCGTACACCGCCCGACCCTATGGACTAGCGACGCACACACCGCTACCGCCTCTCCTCGCGGTGTACCGCTACAAAACCGCTTCGCCGCCTCCGCCATCCGCGGCGGTAAGCGGCGTCGTGTAAGAATAACATACTTACTCTTAAAAGATTTTCGGAATGCAGTCCGAGGGTAGACTATTTAACTATGAATGATGAAAGTGGAAGTGCACCTGTGTTTGCACACACACCTGTGCACTACAATATCTTCGTCAAGTCTCCATTAAGATTGGAAGCCGTGATTGAATTTCGGTCGGGAGCATAAAATCAAATATTCAAATGATTCAAATCTCGGTCAGGGGGCCTACCACAACCTCTTAAAACAATATTATTTAAATATTACTTTGCCTTCCGCACTGTTGGATTTTCAACGCTCGGATCAGCGCCGAGAGTTGAAAATGCAACAACAGAAATTACAAAGTAATATTAAAATAATATTGTTAAAAGAGATGGCGGTAGGCGCCCAGATAGACATTATACATATTTATGGTATAGGTATACCAAAAGTGTCTTTAGTGTCTGTTTTTGATTGGCAATGAACTTATTAGACTGATGACCCTCATTAAACTCCCCAATATTTATAACATTGCCACATGTAACCAAATTTCTCAATGATTTAATAGATAAAATTAAAACCAATTTTGACATTTATGTACCTAATTAACTTTTTAATTAAAAAAAAATGTTAGTTAATAATAAGTGGCTCGGTCAGCGGATGTTACGACAGATTAACAGAGAATACACGGTCAGAGATCGTTAGGCAGAAGTTCGAACAAATGTCAGTGTCAACCACATTGACAGGACAGCTCAAATTGACTGCGCACGAGTCACCTTAGTCATATGACATGTAAATGAGACTTAGGTTTAAAGGTTGGTCGTCACGTTCCGCTGTTTTTTGTCGAGAAGAATGGATGTTGTGTATGTTTTTAACCAACTTCAAAGAAAAGAGGAGGTTCTATTTTCGACTGTTTTTTTATGTTTTTTTTTTTATTTCTCCGGTAATTGTAGACCGCATTTCTATTTTTTTTATTCAGTTTTTGTTTGTGACTCAAAAGAGTTTAAGAAATAAAATAAAATGTATATAATAAATTAAAAATGTGGTGATTTTATTAATTATTCTTATGATATTATGATTTTTTATTTAATGACTATGTGAACATAAATGAATTAATCATTGGATTTTGTTTTGTAATAACAAACAGGACGTAATTAGGTGCAACTGCAGTTGACCTTTGACCTGATTCGGAATTACCTCATGTTTGTTATGTATAAAACTAGCGACCTGCCCCGGTTTCGCACGGATGCAATATAGATACATAAACCTTCCTCTTGACTCACTCTATCTATTGATGAGAAACGCATTAAAATCTGTTGCGTAGTTTAAAAGATCTAAGCGCACAGACATTTTTTTTATGTAGAGATTACCGCACTATCAAGTTCGTATCTATTTTAACATACATAACATCACGCCTGTAATCCCCGAAGTGTTAGGCAGAGCTGTACCCTTTTGTACACCCACATTTCGCCAGTTATGTTTAAGTCCCATGTTATAGGGGGCAAGCCTATTGCCATCTATTTTAAACATGCCTGAAATAGCACATGTATAGGTAGGTACATATATAATTCAATTATTATACCTATACTATTACCATAACATGTTAAATCACACCAAATGACGTCACTATCATTGCTTGTCATTGCTGTGTACACACACAGAGCCAAATAAAGTGCCCGTGTGTGTAAGTTACGTAATTATAGCTATCAAAAACTCTAGTGCACAGTTGCGCTAAAAAACTTAACTCAGAGTTAAGTCATCCCCCATACACAAGCGATTGCCGGCGTGATATTATAATTTAAATTACTAATTAACCATTAACATTATCAGAGTTAACAGATTACCCTTCCTGGTGCAAGCGGGCCTTATCGTTGGCTATTTTTATGACGATCTTATAATGACACCAGTAAATATACCACGACTGGCCTTCGTGAACTTATCAATGTTAATGAAAGTGTTGATATGTTTTGACAAGGTCAGTATTGACCTTTGACAGTCGATGGAGTATTACATTGCATTTTCATAGCGGTGGTCTAAGACTAGTGGCGAAAATCGTCATCAGGAATGAAACGCATTTGATTTAAAGAGTTGAGAGAAAGAAAATATAGCTGGGTTATGTGAATAGTGGATATAAAAGACAAGGGAGTCATGATAGCATGACGGTTAACAGGATAGAATGGAAGAAGAATTTTGTAGCACCGATCCCAAATAACATGAGACAAGGGCAGGAAGATGATTTCTAGGTCACGTGTGATATATACAATGTTCATAATGATGAGTACAATGACCCCTGTTAAGGTTTCGGGATTTTTTTTAATTACCCTGTATATAAAAACCAACCAAGTGCGAGTCAGAATCGTACTCGACCCTATCGTGTGCAATCTATTATTACTGTACAAAATTTTCACCTTTATTATTTTTTTAGCATTTGTTGTTTTCGCGGCCATATACTACACCTCGCATTATTTCAAAATTTCAAAGCTCTGCCGACTGCGGTTCAAAAGATACAGCACTGTGACAGACGGACAGACAACGGAGTCTTAGTAATAAGGTTCCATGTGGCACCCTTTGGATACAGAACCCTAAGAAACGATACGCGATAACACGATTAACGTCATTCGATGCCTTCTAAACACACACTTAAGATGGAATATCTACCTAAAAATGAGGACATTAGAAACTTGCAAATAAAAAAAACACAAGTGATTATTGTAAGTAATAAATTAACTCCCTAAAATACTTCAAGTTCAAACAACTACTATACATCACCATAATCATTTAGCCCACACCGATATTTTTCAATGTAATGCCTTTTTAAACAACCATAAATTAACTAAACGTGCTGTCAAAAGGACACAAGGAATTATTAGTTCGGTGGCTAAGGTCAAAGGAGTCACAGAGGTCGTATGCGCGTACGCATTGCAAAAACGTTGGAAATCAGTGTTACGTAGGTGCTCAACTGTGTCATAGTTGATCCTTTTTTTTATGTCTTAATTGTAACTGAAAAAAATACAATAACAAGCGATTTTTAATTAGCTAGGTTTTGCCCGCGACTTCGTCCGCGTATTTGTCGGTTATCACTGACGCAGACGAAGTCGCGGAATAAAACGCCCTATGTCCTTCCTTAGAGTTCCAACTAAGCTCGTAGCAAATTCCGTCAACATCGAGTCAGCGGTTTAGTCGTGAAAGCATAACAGACAGACGGACAAAGTTATTTTCGCATTTATAATATTAGTATGGATTTTATATAACACCGATAGTTCTATATAATTCTTAATTAGTTAACTACAGTTTTCGCTTTCAAACGTGTTCTACTAAGATAATTTTCTCATAAAAAATGACACTTACCTAAACACTTACCACAAATTAGTAACCACAGAACTATGATAGATATCAATAACCATGCTCACTTCAACAAAAACTTGTATTAGACTTTATATCAGAAATAAATCAATTATAATTTTCATTTTCAATCAATTGGCGAGCATTAGTGCCAATATCAATTTAGCCTCCACTCAGTTCACACGTGGCCTATCATTATTTATAGTTGCTACCTCATAATTGTATATTTTATGTCAGTATGTATTTTTACGCGTAACTCGAGAATTGCTAGCCGATCTTGCATGCGGTTTATGATAATTATACGTAGGTTATTTGTTTATATTTTTAATTATCGTGTAGTTTTTAAGTTGTATTGCTTTATCACGATTCACGATGTGGAATTATTACTTTGAGGTAGTATGTTAAGTATAATTAGAAGTTCGTAAAGCAATAAAATTTCTTTTTACAGTACTTTTACGAAAATATTTGCATTAAAATATCTATCATTTTTACTATGCAAATACTAATATAATTATATCAAAATGGCCACATATTTACAACTAAATAGAAAAATCGTGCAACAATTTCACTTTCGAATCTCATAGTGGGTACAGTTACGAGCAAAAACAAGTATACACTTACCAAAATTCAAAAGCGATATTCTTGTGTGTGTTGGTTGTAACTTATTTGATATAAGACCTTTTTCTTATTAGTATTTAATTCAAAATACTATATTCCTAAAAATATGACATTAAAATCATTAAAATCGAAGAAAATAGCTTCGTAATAATGTTGCTAAGTGTACAGGGTAATTGAAAATATACCCGAAACCTTAAAGGGGGTCATTGTACTCATTATTATGAACAACTTTTACTATGGGAATGGGAACAACCCTAAAATCATGAAAAGAAAAATCAGCTGTTCCCTACAAAAATGCTACATAACAAGATCGTAATGTATGGATTAGCTGTTTTTTTTTTCCTTGTAAGGTTTCGGGTTTTCAATTACCCTGTATACTTGTTTTTGTTCGTGAATGTACAAAGATCGTGTCAAACATTACCAATACACTTGCGGCCAGAATTACTGGCACATTTTTTATTAGTTCCATTTATTTGCACATTACATTTGACCCGCAGCGAGAGAGCAGGGTTACGTTGACAAGGTCAATCCACAAAGGTGTTGTTGTCATTTGTCAAGCTGTGCTCGCCGATAATTACCTGTCAGTGTACACATGATGGCGAATTAATGGCCATTATTAAATGAGGAGACATAAAATTAATGAGGTTAGAGTACTACCGGCTTTCTCTTTAGTTTTATCTGATTTTTAAAAGAATTACTTTGGTAATAGGACGCTTGTTTGCCTGGCAGTTAATTTGTTAAAAAGAGAATTCGTAGTAAAAAAAAATGTATTTTTTTTTTAATAGAAATAAATAAATGGAGTGCCAGAAAGCACATCACATAGCCAAAAAATGAGCAAAAAATAATTTTGGAAAGTTTATTTTATTAACATAACATAACATCACGCCTGTAATGCCCGAAGGGTTAGGCAGAGGTGTACCCGTTAGTACACCCACATTTCGCCAGTTATGTTTTTAGTCCCATGTAATAGGGGACGAGCCTATTGCCATCAACCGGGCACAAATCCAGACTCCGAGGCTGCTATTGAGAAATTCCTGACGGATAAACCCAATAACACCTTGCCCGACCTGGGAATCGAACCCAAGACCTCATGCACAGCAGTCGCGCTTGCGACCACTAGACCAACGAGGCAGTCAGTTTATTTTAATATTGGTGTGTAAAATCACTGTTTATGGTATGCAAGCAAAACGTTGTGCTAACGAGTGCATGCACAGTACAGGGTTTAAAGTTTAGTTAGAACATATTAGTTTTCTTAAAAAAAAGTTGGAACTTTGACCTTCCAATATTACTGTACCAAAAAAAAAACGCAGTGCCGAGAAGAATATTTGTTGTCTTTTTATACTCGCTATATATATAGAATGATTTTTTGAACTTAAGAAAATATCGATATAGTGTAGTTTAATATTTCATCCATTTATATCCATCCAACTTTATATTCAAAGGTATATACGACATAAATCATTATTTTACATAATAGTCACTAGATACACAAACACAATGAAAAGTTATTTAAACTGATATACTTTTCGCTAGACACCATTTTTGAATCTACATTTATTTAAACTTAAACCAATCGCGTTAAAATATATTTATTATACGTTGACCTTTCAAAAATAAATAACCCTGCTACAACCAACGCCGCGATTTGAAACAAAAATAAAACTAATTATATTTTATTTCCGTTGTTACACTTCACCTCGGCCGCAAGTGTGTTTTATGTGAATGACATAATTATATTTTCATACAAATCATTATTTTTTAGTTATAAATACCGTTTTACTATAAGAAATATTATTTGGCTCTGATTTTTACAATACATAACATCACTCCTATAATCCTCGAAGAGTCAGGCAGAAGTGTACCCATTAGTACACTCACATTTCGGCATTTCTGATTTTTTAATATTACATTAATTATAAGTCCAGTTTTCCTCGCCATATTTTTTTCATCGATGTCAGTGATGTCCAAGATAGACTTAGAAAGTACATATGAATTCAAAAAGTCACATTGGTACTTGCTTGTATCGATCCCACAAAACCTCATGCATCAGAGGCGGATGTAGGCCATCAGAACATTGAACGATCAGTAATAAATTAAGAGTCACCTTGTGTAACTTTCATCGGTTTCCTCTTTTATTACAGCAAGTTATCAGCTGTGAACAACCCATAGAATAAGTTCTTATTACCAATGAATCTATTCCACATATCCAACTAACGATCAATTTGATTCTAATTCGTAACTCACAAATTTATCACTTGCACTAAAACCTAGGTAAGGTTTTACCTAATTAAGATTTACAGAATTACCCATGTGATAAGTGAACGGTTAGTTTAAGTGCCACTTTACATTTTATGTTTGTACACTACGTTCTGACTGGGCACCAAATCCTTCAGGGATGAATAATTTGAAAGTCTACTGCGTGGTTCAATGTTTACCTACTTATCAGCTTTTGAAGATAGGATTCAGTACGTAGTCATCTCTATTACGGATTTGTATAATCGCGAATAATTGCGGTTAAGATCTTTTCGGACTTACGCCCAGAGAAACAAAGTTGAAAATTGGTCAACAGGCTTTCAGCATTTTAGTAATTTGAAATCATGCTATAACATCGACATATAAAAGCGAAAGATCACTCATTCATTGATCATTCACTCGCAAACTAAACACGGAATCCGAAATTAGTTGACCTATGAAACTGAAAGGCAGGGCCGGATTATGTTAGTAATTTTTTTTTAATTATTCCTATAAGTTTATAGACAAATATCATATACTTAAGAAAACTCAAGCAGGTAAAGTGAGTTGCGGGCCGTCTTAACAGGATACCGTGGCCCCGGAACGTAAAGGGCAACAGAAGGAACAGGGTGGTTTTTTAGTCAGTAAAAGTCTGACAGTCCCTTCCACCCCACCCAGGGCGGAAGGAGTCGTTAGATGATATTTACCATCTTAAAAAAAAGCAGGTAAAGTGAAGTCGTAGGCAAAAGCTACGTGTTTGATCAAATGTGTAAGTTAACCAACCCTGTTTTTTTTTTAAAGTACGTACCTCCTAATATTTCTGTATATTTTAGCCACAGGGGCAACCCTATAAAAATAGCATTTCTGCATGAACAGCAGTTCACTTTCTCCGATATAAACGGTATTTCACTAATGCGATCGGTCCTGGCGGTAGTTCCATTATCAGCACTTTGTAGGCGGACCCATGATTATAGTGTAGTGGCTACACTGACAGGGCGAATGCTACTACTTGTCCTATAGACCCTCCCCCCCTTGTACCCCCTCTAGGCTTACTTATAGAAAGGTGTATAAAGATCTATATTATAAAACTAGAGACCCTACCGGCTTATCGTCATTTCGGTAGCTTATTTTAGCCAAGTATTTATTAATTATAGCCTTAAACCTTCCTAGATACTTCTTCTTCCTATAGGTGAAAACAATATGAAAATCCGTACAGTAGTTTCTGAGATTCTGACTCCACCCGCATAGAAGTCTGGTACACCTATGGCATTCGGCCATAGTGTAAAGGATTTTTTCTGATTAGACCAGTAATTCTAGAGATTATCTCCTACAACCTACTGGCGAAATGTGGGTGTACTAATGGGTACACCTCTGCCTGACCCTTCGGGGATTACAGGCGTGATGTTATGTTATGTTATGTTATCTCTTACAAAAAAAAACATCTAAGTATACTTAAATTACAAAAGAGGGAAAGTTTTAAGGTTGTAGAGGGTAATCTTTGAATCTACTGAACTGATTTTGAAAATTCTTTCGCAAATTGAAAGCTATGTTATCACTGAGTGCTAAAGGCTATATTTTATTATAGATAAAATAGGGATCCGTAAGAAAAATCAGGCGAACGAAGCCGCGGTGAGAGTGCTAGTAGTACATAAAACAAATATTCTTTGATGGCGCTTTCAATTTTTTTTTTCATTACATTTATTAAATTGTTTTGCTTTACCATTAAAGTATAAAGTACTTTCTACATTCCATTTTCAAATATGTTTCTTTTTCACACTTCCTGCTTATTTCACACCACACCATACTAAGAACTCGCGCAACTAAAATAATATTCTAATTAGTAATTAACTAAGCAGCATAGCTAACAAGTCAATCAATATCAGGTGACTGCCCTTTCACCGGTCACATGCAGCCCAAGCCTAATATCCGTTAAGGTCACACCCCGCGTTATTCGTTCTGTTTGTTAAACAGCGCACGCGCACACCGCTTGTGGAATGTTACGTTTTCTCTGCGTAAGCGCGCGTTATGTGCAAAGATAAATTGTTCTGAAGTCGAATTGTTGTGGTTTTAGCGAATGGGAGGCTGTGATAGCTGTATTTTTGTTGTTGTGTTATTTTGAGGGTTCAATCCTCTGTGTAGTGAGTCAGTTAACAGTCACTAATTGACATACACATACATCCAACCTCTAAAGAACTGTCTAAAAGCCGTACGATTTTGTTTACATTAAAAAAATGTGGGAATACGGACTGTAATTAAGGAAACCATTTTTTATTATTAGTTTACCTATTATTATTTTTTTCTTTCAGCTTCAAATATGTAAGTATAAAAATATCGTCTTTCCGTCCTTCGTTATCTTTATTCTTGTCCTTGCCTGTCACTTTTCAAATCGGTTCGAATTTTGAACGAGTCAAGTATCGCATAAATATTTTACCCATTCAAAAATCGAACCTATCACGTGCCTATCACCCATATGCGTAGATGCAAACACTTTTAAGGATTGAGGACGAAAAAACCTTTTTAGAAAGACCTACACCTACTTAAATAATGATAATAAAACATAAACCAACACAAATAACTGTGAGTACAAATAAACTAAGAAGCAGTAAATGAATAGGTACTTATATTTACTTGAAGTATCACATACCTAAGATTAAGTATCAAACATGCTAATAGGCTATAATTATAAAATCTATTGAACATAGGTCAAACGCCATAGGTCCTATACACGTTGTCACAAACTTATTACGAGAATTATTATGTGCGTGTATTCAATTAATAATCTCCATAAAAGTTAATGAAGGTGATTAATTTAAAAACAACGTTAAGTGTGATCAGAAGCCTCTCATGTATGTTTGTAGATAATAAATTTATGTACAGGCTTTTGCCCGCGACTTTGTTCGGAACACAAAGATTACCTACCTTAGTTCGGCTCTGACGTAAATTCCAAAAAAAAAATGTAATGTCTCATGATGCATTTTATCTCTCACGTGATAATAGTGCCTATATAGTGTCATAAAAACATCGTGAGGAAACCTGGACTTATACCAGCCTACTACTGTCCCACTCAAACTATGTCAGAGGCCTTAAAGCGGTTTAGAAACTCTGACACCAGGGTGTGTGAGGTCGTAAGACCTTACTGCCCATAAGATAAAGAAGGAGTGCCTATAGTACCTACTCTATACTTTTTTTTTGATCCGCTGTAGTAAATCCTCGTGGATGTCCCCCGCTCGCTATTTAGCAAGGGTTCTATCAGACTTTCGCTGACTGAAAAGTACCCTTTGTTTGCTTCCTACACTTATACTAAGATTTTCAGTAGCGTATGCGCCTTCCACGAACTCCGACTCCGACTGCTCCGCCTCTAAGGACTATTTTCACTACAATATCTCAACTACAATGCCATCTGTTGCTCTAGACAATCATCAAGATATAATCGATGAACAACGTTTTGATAGCTTCATTCATACTTACAAGAATTATCTTAGAAACTCGTTTTGTTTTGATACGGTGTACATGTCAAATATGCAATAAAACATATTTTATGTGTCCTGCACTAAATGGTTTCCGCTAAGCAAATTACGTTTTAAACAAATTCATTAGTAATGTGAAATAATAATACATAGTTGCCAAACATATTATTAGCATCGATGATAATAATCGATTTGAATTAATCGATCATAAAATCTTACTATCGATTAAAAATCTGTACGATAATGACCTAATTTGACACTAGATGGGCTGGTCAATTAAGGTCAAGTTTGTGAGCTGTTTACATGTGCAATTAAAATATTTAATAGGTATTCGTATTGCAAATTACTTAATTAAAGAACAAGCTAAAGTTGCGCTTCAAACTTTAGTTAAGTAATTTTTAAGGATTTGTAAGGAGTAAAATATGAATTTGTTGAAGGAAGGAGCATTATATTTTGTTTAATGGTTTTCATTAAGTACTTAAAACCCCCATCACCGCCACTGGCACCTGCCGTGTAATCCCTTCACCACCCTTGGTTGGCTGGTGAGGAATACCTAAGGCATTAAGCCCGCATTTGTTCCTTTTGTTGCAAGTTAAAATAATTATAGAAAAATTAAGACGTTAAAACATGAGCTAAAAACATGTAAGACTTCGCCAATCCTCATTGAATAGCCTTCTGAAATCATCAATTGCTATCACGCTGTAATCAAGAACCAGAACTGGTGCAACGCACTCCATGCCCCACGTCCGCATCCAGGTGACACGACTAGTCGCTTCGTTACCGAGCAATCGCGATTAAACGTCAATTAGACCCATTGTCGCACGATCCCCTCATAAATAACCTAACAGTCAATCCGCTGCAATCCGGTTCAATCTAGTTCGATCTAGTTGAGTTTGCTCGCGTTAACGACTTTGTATCCGACACCGCTGACACCCGGCGTCCTTAAGCGACGAACTGCTGTCTCATTTACTTCGAACTCGAAAAATAAATTGAGCTGTGACTAAATTAAGTGTATTGTTATTGGGTGGAATGTGGCAACCTTTAAGGGAGTGCCCTAGTTGAATTATTCTTTAAAAATATGGAATAGATTTATTGCTATACTTGGGTTCTCCGTCTATGGTAATCATTGTTTAATAAGTACAATCTTGTTGAATAATAAGGTAAATTATTTAAAAGGTCACTGTATTTTTCCTGTAAACAAGGGTTTTTTAACTAAAGATAGAAAATCCATATTATACGGTTACTGCGCTATCGGATGCAGCTAGGAATTAGGAGGATAATAATGTATTAAATCGTGTCGTGACATGTTTACATAAACAAAGAACATTTTTTTCTATTTTATAACTTTATTATTATTTTAATTCTAACTGTACTATGAAATGTTATACATAAAATCAATATATTTTCCCAATAAAACTTAACACCAACGTTATACATTTTGTAGAACACTAAAAATTGTGACAAAATAAGATCGTCGTAAACGTTATGGGCTATAAAATCTAAGCGAAATGAACGAGCCAAAGTATTTCATGGAGAAAAACTCCAAAAAGTGTAAAGGTTTAAAGGTTGTTTTGATTATAGAATTTAGTTTAAAACCTATAAATTCGCTATAAAAGTTTAATAGTAAAAAAAGGAATTTGGTTCAAAGCCATTTATGTCGTAAACTTAATTAAAACACCTGAATACAGTCTATATTAAAGGATGTCTAAAAACTTGATCACACACCTACGTTTTCATAAAAAAACTGTCAAGTCGAGAAAAAAAATCATAAATAATCTTAACAATGTCATAAGATGTCTACCTACTAATTTCATTCTCCAGTAATAAGAATTCACTTAAAATTTTGGCTATACCAACACAATGAATAATAATAATAATAGTTTATTATTGTAAAATATTTGATACAGATTGGAGTTCTTACACATAATTTTGTCGAAGTACAGTCAATACAAAATATGAGCAATGTCTCCTAAACTAGGTGAATACATAGCAGATGACCTCTTCTATCGATCAATTCGATTTGGCAAACGATTGGTATTAAACGATTTGGTATATTATAGTTAATTAAATGGTAAAAAGAAAAAAGAAAAATAAAATTAAAATTTTGTTTACGGAAGGTACTGCCGTTTGTGTGTATTAAAAACACACGGAAAATAAAACAGCAAAGTACCAACCTAATCTCAATCAAACATGTATTACCAAAGACAATCAAAATGTCTACATAAACGAAGACAGTATAAGAGAAACTACTGTCAGTTCAACGACCGTACGCAGTTTTGTGCAATGCGAGCAAAAGTTGCTTAGGTATTCTGGTCAGTTGCGCTTGCGTCGGTGACATGGCGACCTCGATCTGACCTGCGCTAGGTAAACGACCGGCTATATAGAGCATTATCGCAATAAGGACATTCTTGACGGAGCTGATTTGGACCTCTGTCACGCTTTTTAATTTTGTTGATGAGCCAAATTGACAACGGTGTCGTGTCGTGTGTGGCAAATGGTTTAATTGAAATAAATGCTTTGACTTGTTGGGTGTTGTGTTTTTGCTTATTTTTACATAACATAACATAACATCACGCCTGTAATCCCCGAAGGGTTAGGCAGAGATGTACTCATTAGTACACCCACATTTCGCCAGTTATGTTTTTTTAGTCCCATGTAATAGGGGGCGAGCCTATTGCCATCAACCGGGCACAAATCCAGACTCCGAGGCTGCTACTGAGAAATTCCTGATGGAAAAACCCAATAACACTTTGCCCGACCTGGTAATCGAACCCAAGACCTCATGCACAGCAGCCGCGCTTGCGACCACTAGACCAACGAGGCAGTCATTGCTTATTTTTATATCTTTAAGAACCTTTAATATAGCAGTTTTAGGTCTTAGGTAATTATGACATCGCTTAATCCGCGAAATACGTACTTTCAAAAATTTATTTTGGACATCACTGACATGGTGAAGGAAAACATCATGAGGAAACCTGGACTTACTGTTCCACTCAAACTATGTCAGAGGCCCTTGAGGCGGTTTAGAAACTCTGACACTAAGGTGTGTGGGGTCATATGACCTTACTGCCTAGACGATAAAGAAGAAGAAGAAAGAAAGATCCGCCAAATCAATTTGAATATGTATAAGATTTTGCATTTCAATCTGTCATGAAAATCTATCTGTTATTCTGTTAGGCGGGTTAAATTTTGTACTCATAAAAGTCATGATAAGCCATTATGACTTTTATTCTCAAAAGCAATATCCGTATCAGACTAAATCCAGGTTTAATTAAAGATATTTATCATTTGTTGATGAATTGTGTATGAATTCGCCTCGAATTGTCACTTGATTGCAAGTTAATTATATTAATGGTAAATCACAGTCTTATATGTGTGGCGCGTGTGTTGGATCATTTGGCTCCCTCCATAATGGTTGAGCTAGGTGGTGCTGATCCATGCGTCATGCTCGTGAACGAGTGCTGTCAGTTGGGATTGGTCATCTCTTAACTGCTATTGCTTTAATTTCTTTATATTTTTTTTACTACTATTTTATATTCATCTTCATTGTGATCACATATAGAATCTACAAGAATAATGTAACCAAGATTTTATAATAATCTAATTTAAAAGAGTGCCGTGGAGTTTCTTGCTCGTTCTTCTCCATAGAGGCCTACCTCCGTTTTGGAACGAGCAACTAGCTTCAACTTTCGGACTAACTGACCGACTCTTTGACAATTCAAAAGTGCCTGTAAATGGTCTAATTGAAATAAATGTTTTGACTTTTGACTTTTGATATGATTGCTTTAAGAGTGTGATTTTATCTATTAATACTGTCTTATCTGCCTAGCCTTTTCTCAACTATGTTGGGGTCGGCTTCCAATCTAACCGAATGCAGCTGAATACCAGTCTTTTATAAGAAGCGACTGCCTATCTGACCTCAACAACCCAGTAACTGTGTAATACGATACCCCTTGGTAAGACTGGTTGTCAGACTTTCGGGCTTCTGACGACCCGTAACGACTGTCAAAGATCCGCGTATTATAGCCGAGACGAACAGCATTAATACTGACTATTATACAAAAAACAGATAAGTAGGTAAGTACCTATAACTTTGATAGTGAAAGTTGTTCTGATGACTGGTGAAACTACCCCTTCAAAGATCAAAGTGGCTCAACCGCCTATGTACTAATATATAATATTATATACTTATTACCATTACCCTTTACTTTTATACCTGCTGTTAAACAGAGTAGCTTATACCTACAAATTATATGAAGATATAAACCTCTGGTAAACGGATTTTCTAGTAAAATTGTTCAAATGTTTAGACGGAATAAGTTTTATGATTAAGTTATAAAATTAGAAGATTCTCAGTTTACGACTTTATTATTTGAAACATAAAATACACAACAGCTGTGCTGAAGGGAGATTTTGTTAATAACATAAAATAGATCTTTGATGATATGTTTTGACAGCTACCATAGTACTCGCATTTTATTGGCTAAAAAGGCGGTTAATTAATTCAAAAGAAACTGACAACATTAATGAAAAGGGAGCGAATGATAACACTATGGCTGACAGTGAATTAAAGATAGAGAACACGCCAAGCTACGAAGAACAGTTTACTCTAATAATTACCAAGAAACCATAAATTGTGTTACGGCTAAATTACGCCGATTTCAAGATTTCCATGCTTACAGAGATTTCCATTTATCTTTTATAAACTATATATATAATATTATAAAGAGGAAAGATTTGATTGTTTGTTTGTTTGCATTGAATAGGCTCCGAAACTACTGAACCGATTTGAAAAATTCTTTCACTGTTGGGAAGCTACACTATCCCTGGGTGTCATAGGCTATATTTTATTACTAGCTTTTGCCCGCGACTTCGTCCGCGCAAATTTTAAATAAAATATATAGCCTATGTTACTCGCAGATAATGTAGCTTTCCAATGGTGAAAGAATTGTTAAAATCGTTCCTGTAGTTTTTGTGTTTATCCATTACAAACAAACAAAAAAAAATATTTTTTTTTCCTCTTTATGATATTATGTGTGTAGATAAAAAAATAGGGATCTGTAAGAAACATCACGCCAACGAAGTCGCGGGGAGAGTACTAGTTTTAAGTAAGACATTTTAAAAATGTTCTCTTATAACTGTTAAGACTTATCTATTTCGCTTGTGTAAGAAATTTAATTAAAATCGGTTCATTCATTTCGAAAACTAAGAACTTAAAAAAGTTCGTACAAAATGCGGTACGTAAACGTTCTTAAAGCCAACAATGAAACAAACGAAGCACGGTTTCTAGTTTTACAAAATCGCAACGATCCAAACGATTACCTTCGTAAAACGATGCAGCCAATTCTCTTAGTCCATCTAACATAACTGTCGCGGTCTGAAGCCGGTGACATGAGCCATGTGTGGATAATTGTGAGCTATTACTGCCTGACAATAGAATTGGGCGGTCTACAAGCAACTCCCCATGAAATTGCGTTTTTTTAAATACTTTCTACGGCGCACGCGACGTTTGTCGAGTTGGCGGAGGTCTTGTTTTGAGGTTGAATACAATGTTGCTGGTGAATGAATGAAGAAAATTTTAAATATCCTTGAATCATATTTCATCATCTAAATATAACATAACATAACATCACGCCTGAAATCCCCGAAGGGTTAGGCAGAGCTGTACACCAGTACACCCACATTTCGCCAGTTATGTTTTAAGTCCCATGTAAATATGATCATTTAAATATGATTACTCACTTTTGCCTGCGACTTCATCCGCGTGGAAGTCAAGTGTCAAGTTACTAGTATATTATTATTATTTCAGTAGCTTTCTATCAGTGCAATATTTTTTGTAATCAGACCAGTATTTTCAGAGATCAGATTTTCAGAGAAGACCTACCTGTCACAACAAAAAATATACAAGAAAATAAATTAGATTGACATAAATGTTAAGCGACATGTATAAAACCTAAAACGTCACTTACGGTAAGTTCGCTTAGTATTATAATTTTGGTGACTTTATTATAATTATTCCAAACTTCGTTGGCCTTAATAATCACTTGAAATAATCAGAAATGATAATGAAGATAATCACTTATCAGAATAGTATAATATTCGCCACTTATATTCTGTAATTTATTATGTATTAAGTCGATAATTACGTCACAACCATTATCGACAACCAATCGTGAACCTTTAAGGAAAACGGTAACCTTTAATTAAAATCTCAAATCACGTGACACTCTAATAAATCTAATCAACCAACATGACAAACTGGCCAATTTAAAACTGGACTAGTTGAACAATCGCTCTATATTGAGCCAGCCGTACGTACAAGGCTTATCATTGAATCTCAAACGTGTCCTAAACTCAGCAAATTAAAATCGACGACAAATAACCAGAGATAATTGGAGCACAGTTTAAAATAACGTAGGTAATTATTTTGTTATTGAATGGGATGACGTAATTTTAAGCAACAAAACGTAATCTGGTTCTTTTCTCATCCATTTTTGGAGTGATCTCGATGAGGCCTTCGATCGCTCGGGTCGAGTTCCGCCAATCACTCCAGTCTACACTACTTTCGCTCAGTATTTTCACGACCTCTATACCTACGCCTTGTAATCTCTTAAAGGAGGCTGCCCATTACACTGTACCATGACCGTGCTACGAACGTATGGAAAAAAAACGTGACACGGACTGTGCCCACCATAATATAAATCAAATCAAATCATTAATTTATTTTCTTTTCGAACATGGTTAAATAGTATAGTTAAGTATAGTTACGCGGATGTTTTTTGAATTCACATTTCTACATACAACCGTCTCGTGGGCATGCAAATCATAACTTCTTAATAGAGTTGCAACCAACATTTTTGATGCTCCGTGATCACCGACCAATACCTTGGCGTGGCAGCGACGGTGTTGGTCGATGATGGAACGATCCTGTCAGCATAGTTTTACAGTGAGATGTCCACCACCTCACGAGTACTTGAACACCTGCCTCCCGGTCGTGAACTGCAGTGATCTATCTAGAAGGCATAATTTGGCAAGATGGGGCAACATAGACCCGTTGGAACATTTTTCATTTGCCCGTGCACCTGCGCCTATGAGGACGTGTACAACGCCTCTGATGCAACAATAAATGTGGCGATGTACTTACTAAGCCCAAATAGTTTAAATTATTAAAGATACATTATCGATACGAAAAGTAAAAGAAGCCTCATACTTTTAAATACAACGAATTTTATTTACCCTCTCATTTTCCTAGCACGTTCATGACACGATACGGTGTAATGGGCATCCTCCTTAATGCTCTTGTTTTGACTGCGGTAACTTTCAAAAACAAACTGTATCGTGTCAGCTACCAGTTTGCGTCGATATTTTAATTTATGTAACGACCTCATATCGTGTGCGGGTGAACCCAGATGTAAATGTAATCTTGCATGCTCCCTTAGCTTAAGGATTGGACATGTCTTCAAACTGCTAAGGATCGTGGTCTTGCTTGCGTACTTATCTACAAGTAGATCTAACACTTGCGTTTACCTGCGACTTCGTCCGGCCGAATTGGTATGGAATACTGTTTAAAAAAATATTGCCTATAACACTCAAGGATGACGTAGCTTCTTATTGGTAAGAGAATTTTCAAAATTGAACTTTGATCTACTATATCTCCGTAACTAGAAGGTTTCCAAGTATGGTCCAGAACCAAAAAATAATCACACTGATAATAAGAACATGTAACTCAATCAATCTCTCCAATTTCGCATAGTTCATTCAAAATCCATTGAACCTCATCAAATAAACCTAATCTTACTGCATCATCGTTTAAATTTTCCAGCCAGTGTTCTAAATATCTCAAATCTAAAGGTGCAATAAACAAAATAGAGCACGGCTCATTGATCCGAGTCATGCGATCGGTTCGTAGGTATGTCTCGATGATTTTTTACTCAGTTTCCATCGAAACCAGTTCAAAGAGCACACGAAACTTGAGACCGTAAAAAGAATGTAACGAACGTTTGTCTTTTGTTTGGTTCTGTATAAAAAGTGAAGTGAATTAATTCGGGGAGTTCTATAAAAAGTGGTTGATATTTTTTTTTATCGAATTAAGGTGAAACTTTGTGAACTTGGTATCTATTATTGCAAATGGTCTATACAGGAGGTTTCAGGATTGCTGAATTGAAATGATTATGACGGATGTTACTTCAAGTATATAGGTATATGCAGGATGCACAGATATTTACCATAGTAACTAAGTATGATTTGACATGAGGTCTTAGGTTCGATTGAAAGGTTTGGCATTGAAGTGTTATTGGATTTTTCCATCAGGATTTTTTCAGTAGCAGCCTCGAAGTCTTGATTTGTGCCCGGTTGATGGCAATCGGCCCGCCCCCTATTACATAGGACTTAAACATAACTGGCGAAATGTGGGTGTACTAATGGGTTTACTTCTGCCTAAACCTTCATGTTAACTCAGGATCCGAAAGTGTCCCTCATTTGAACCTGTTTGAAATTTAAATAGATCACGTACCCACATAAAAAAAAAAACAAAACATTTAAAAATGGAATCCTCGATCACACTCGATTTGTGAATCGATTACATCCCAAATAACCCTAACGCGGCGTTACAGCGCATATCAACGATTCGTCGCTCGTGACTTCGTGCACTTGTCGCGACCTCCACCTGTAGCCGCGACTAATCGCACAAAAATGTCTTTTCACTTGACAAAAACGCAATCCGATGGCACTTGTCGATGGTGACGAAGCTCTTCGTGACGCCAGAACGTGACCTGCACCTGCTATGGGACACTCAAATATGTCGCGTACGACAAAAACAGGGCATGGGACAAAAACGTCCCAATTGTGATCGTGTCACGTTTTGGATCAAATGCTTTAACAAAATGTAGTGAAACATGAACAAGTGTTGACCTTCGATGTTGTTTAGTTTTTGGACCTAAAATTATTTAGTCCAAGAGGTTGTTTAGTGCACTATAAGAACCTACTGTATAGTGTCATGCACTGGGAACAAAACCTGTAAGTATCAACAGGACTGAACAACTTACATAAAAGTATTTCTTTTTGAAACCTAAATATTTTAATTTGAAAACTTTTTAAATAAAAATAACATAACATAATATCACGCCTGTAATCCCCGAAGGGTAGAGATGTACCTACTAATACACCCACATTTCGCCAGTTATGTCTTAATTCCCATGGCCATAAGGGGCCAGCCATCAACCGGGCTCAATCCTGATTTTAAACATAAAAATGTATGCAAATAAATGAAAATATAAAACTACCATTTATTAGTTGGCAACTTCAGGTTAACCAGGTAATATTAAAGAATAACTTCAAGCTATTATCAATCAAAAGCAAAACGATTTCTTCTTAACAAAAAGCCTAAAACCTCAGGTCCTGATTTGGTTGCGCAACCAGGAAGCGATCATCAGGTGCACCGTAGCAAGAGTTCCCATAGTTCGGTCACGTCGTGCGGTCGCCGTGCGGTCGCCGGGCCGCCGGACCGCGGTCGTGACCTCCTGACAACCGACGGGCCGGAACGACTCGTAAAAAACCTATCATGTTACCACTCAGCAGCCAGTTTTGCTCTTATTTCGAGATAGTTCATCAAGCCGGAGTCCAAAGTTTTTTTCTTTTTTTCCAATCGAGCTCCGTGATTGGACAAAAAAATATTTAAATTCTAAAAATCTTATTTGATGTAGTTTAGTGAGTAATCGCGGACAGAAAAACTGGAAAGCTGGAAATTGATGGTATTATTAGTTCTTCCGCCTCGATGGTCTAGTGTCCGCAAAGCGTGAATACTGCGCATGAAGTCTTGGGTTCGATTCTCAGGTCGGTGTTATTGGGTTATTCCGTTAGGAATGTCTCAGTAGCAGCTTCAGAGTCTGGATTTGTGCCCGGTGGACGGCAATAGACTCGCCTCCTATTACATAGGGTGGTACTATTACGATATGTAGGTGTACTAATGGGTACCTACACCTCCGCCTAACCCTTCGGGGATTACAGGCCAGATTGTCTTGTCTATATTTGTAATCCAGCTATAATGGATATTTTAAACAGTCATAAACTCTAGAAAAAAAGAAAATAGAAGAGCGCATAGAGAGTTATTTGCGATCACTTTTCTATTCCACTACAAAGGTTTGGTTTCCAGAAATAAAACTCCTTAGTCTTCATTAGGGCCACATTCTTCACATGACTTATAAATTAAGTTCTTTATTACGGAACTAGAACAACATGTCACCATAATTTTCATCACCTAACATTCCAGTAAGGTCATTCAGTCACATACACTAGGCACAGTGCAGTCGTCTAAGGTTATGCGGATGCCGCGGCGGCGCGTGCGTCGACTGCGCAAGCGTCGCCCGAGGTCGCGTCCAGGAATGTTTTACTTTACATTAGTTATCGGACACGAATCGATGTGGATCTTCGAAGGAGGCTCTGCTTTTTGATTCGCTCGAGTTGTGTTGAACGAGGGTCGAGGAAAATTCAATTTATATTGGACTTTTAGAGTGGCTGGCATGATAAAATATACAATTAAGTAATCTATATAAGTACCTACTATTTAAAAATGAATCCCTATTTCCAATTTCAGTAATTCGTTTTTTGTTGTGTTTGTTATTGTAAGGAGAAGGTACTTTTTTTTTAGGTGGTAAAAGTCATCAAATGATTCCTTCCGCCCTGGGTGGGGCGGAAGGGACTGTCAAACTTTTACTGACTAAAAAACCACCCTGTTCCTTCTATTGCCATTAACGTTCCGGGGCCACGGTATCCTGTTAAGACGTCCCGCAACCCCGGCAAGGAGAAAATACTTAAAAAGAAAATTAAGAAAAAAACAATATGGCGGTACGATATTCGCTGGGGCAGCTAGTAGTGATTGTCTTTCAAATAGTAGTGTTTTTATCCTGTCTACATTTGATTGAGTTGTCTGACTTTTTGACTAAAATATGACTAGATTGCAGTTGGTAAAGTCTTATATGTTATGAAAGATTTAAGAAAATAAATAAATAAAAAATAGATAACCGCCTTCAAAAACCACAAAATAAAAAATAACTTTAGCTTGGAAGTCGGCGGCTTTGGTTTTGTTTCTTGTTATGTAGGTATTGCCACCGACTTCCAAGCTAAAGTTATTTTTTATTTTGTGGTTTTTGAATGCGGTTATCTTTTTTTGTAAAAAAGCTTTTTATTTTTCACTTTTTAGTGCTTGTGTGTTAATGTTTGAAATCCTTACATAAAGCCCTTTCAAACAATACCTCACACGATATATTTAATTTTGGAAAGTGGTGGAAGGGGGGTTGACGTACCCCCTCCCCACGTCCTTTAGTCAGTCATCGACTACACGTATAAATAAAGCAATTTTTCTTGTTACGGCGGTTCTGCTGTAATTTTATAAGGAGTTCCGTTCCATATCTCCAAAGTTCGTCATTAGATCTTGACAATATTCCTATGGGACCTATTCGGGACTATACTCTTTCAAACAAAAAAAGAATCATCCAAATCGATTCATAATTGGCGGAGTAATCGTTGAACAAATATACAAAAAAAAAAAACAAAAAAAAAAAAAAAACATACGCGTCGAATTGAGAACCTCCTCCTTTTTGAAGTCGGTTGAAAAAACATTTTTTCCAAAACAAACACAACTTTTTAAATCACTGCTACCGTCTTCAAAAAGAGACCGTTCACTTTGTAACTTTTTATTTTATTTTATTGTTTTATTTAATATCGTGTGACACCACAGCAAGGTGCATTTCGCGGTGCAGTAGCAAAAACGCGATATTAAATAAAGTCGTGTCTTTACTGGAGCCTTTACGGTGCGGTGGAACTCGACACTTTGCCACTTCGCGGTTTGAACCTGGGACACGACGATACGACCACTGTTATACTTATGTAATAACATAACTTATATTATGTTGAATATTGTGGTGAAACATATTGTTCTATATTGAAGGAAATATATAATTATACATATATGACAAGCTAGTTCAATAAATTTCGTCTAGCTCGGTTTTTGTTTAAACACAACAGTCAGTATTTTTTTTACGATTCCGTAATTACCAAGGAACCCTTATAGTTTCGCTATGTCCGTCCGTTTGTCTATCAGTAGTACTAGCAAACTGAATTATACCGAGAAAAAGGTAAAATAAAATAAAAGCATCGTTTTGATTTGCGCCTCATGTTTTGTGCCCTATTTGGGCTCAGTATGTCTCTGGACCCAAATAGTTTAAGTTATAATTATTTATATTAAAGACGACCACTCGCCCCGCGATTTCGTTCGCTTAATTTTTCTTACGGTTCTCTAATTTTTTTTTATAAAATATAGCCTATATCTCTCATCATGCAATAGAATCTTTTTAAATCGGCTCAGTAGACCCACATATTACCTCCTACAATCTCACAAATTATACCTCTTTATAATATTATAAGTAATAGATGTATCATTGATACAAAAAGAAGAACATTTTGATACTAAACGAAAAATTATATGAAAACCTGACTAACATTACTGTTGTATGATTCTAAACTAGCAGATACGTTCTTTGGCCTCTCTGCTATACAGTAAACAGTAGCAATAACACCACTTCACTGCAGACACTTGAAGCACACACAAGCTGTAACCTGACACCTCGCGGTTTGAACTCGGGACATACGAGTAGATACTGCCGTATGTACAAATACTATTATTGTAGTATCTTTTGTGTGATCGAGTTTATTGCAGAATTATATTAAAATTAATTATACAAATATTGTTAGGGATTCGTTTCAGGGAGGGGTCGCCCTAGGATGACCTACACTGACCTTATTGGTGAGGTCCTTAAGAAAGGTCAGGTACGGAGTACTCGTAACCGGCGTGCTTGTATGACGAAATGTATGAACGTAGATGAGGCGAAAGGAGTATGTAAGGATCGTAGCAGGTGGCATTCTGAAGTTTCTGCCTACCCCCATGGGAAAAAGGCGTGAGTTTATGTATGTATGTATTTTAGGGATTAGTAAGAATTTTAAGGTGAAGGCTTATTGTCGTGATTAAGAACGTTAAAAATCTCATCTTAGCAACTATCAATGTAGCAACAAAAATATAGGAAAAAAAGAGGCAATTTTGACAGATTGAGATTAAAATGCGAACATTCCTAACAGCCTATAAGTAACTAGAATTGTCCCTTAGGTCTTAGTGCAACGAGGAAATCACGAAAATAAACTCATAATATTTTAGGTTTAAAGATACTTATTCTCAAAAAAGACACAAAGTACGAGAACACAATAATAAGTTCGTCACTGCATTAGACCATCCAGTACCTTCAGTTTTTGAGAAGGGTATTATTTGCTGTTAGATATTTAGCAAATTGAGTCTTGAATACATTGAATGAGTGTAAACTTTTACATTTCACATTAGCGAAAGGATTTTCAGAATCTGATCAATAATTCTGAAGATTAGCGCGTTCAAACAAACACACTTATAATATTAATATAGATGTTATTGTCGCATAACTGTGGCGAATCATCATAATAATATTATTCCGTTTATACCTGCAAGGTAATAAACAAGATAAATCCGACCACATACTAAGCCCCTGTTTTCCATAAGACTAAACGTTTAGAAATAATACAAGAGGATAAAACATTATGCGGACGCGGCCCACATCCGAACCGAACCATCATTGTTGGTCCCTGGCGTTTAAGGGTGCGTTCTGATAGATTACGAAATTATATCGCTAAAGTTATATTGTGAACTGCCAGCTAATTTGAGAGTAACAAAAGCAAGTCGATCGAAAACTTTTAAAATTAATTTTTAAATGTATAAATATATCAAAGATCTATTCGTGTTTGCATTTTAATATTATAAATGCGAAAGTAAGCCTGTTTATTTGTTTACTAGTTGCGCTGTTAGGAAAAAATACTAAACCGATTATGACGAAATTTGGTACAGACTAAGCTTGAACTCAAAGAAAGGGTATAGGCTACTTTTCAACCTGCGACTTCGTCTGTATTCACGTGGACGAATTCGCAGGCAAAAGCTAATTTGCTTATAAATATACTTTAATCTCCGCTGTACAGAAGAAACACGGTCCTGTTTTGGCTTATCTTAAATGTTTTGTATTCAGTAGTCACTTGCAAATTGCGATACAGTCACAAATCCCAAATGGCAGTACGAAATTCGTACTCTTAATCATATCTTTGTCATATTAAAATAAATTGTATGAAAACTAGTCACAGCAATATAGTCATAAGTTTAAATAAACATTGTACGAAACATAATATTGTTTATTTTGACCTAAGAACATAAATACGTGAAGATAAACACGAAAACAATAAATTTTAAGTACAAATGGACACTGGTATTGAAGTAAAATGTAATTTTGTTCAACAGGATTGTTTACATTGCAGTCACGGAAAAACTATTAATTTTAAAATGTTAATTTAAATGAGGTGTCCACTTAATGAGCATATTAGTAACTTGGCAATAAATATTACGTACTCTAGGCAGAGTACCTACTTGTGCTATTAGTTATAACTTACCAGTCTGAACGTGAGGAATTCATGTAGATATTTTTCTTAATAGCTATGAATTCAGTAAAGTTCATGGACATTATTGCTAGCTTTTCCATAAACTGTATGTAACCTACAGATTTACATTTTCTAGTTACCTTTTAAAGGTACAGTCACCGAAACAGGTACCTATGCAGGGTCGTTAGATATAGTTGAAGTTTTCTTAAAAATCGATGGATGTTTTCAAATGTAATTTCATTAAAAAATTAGATAATAAATAGCTCATTAATTAAGTAACCTCGGATACCTATCTCTTTTGTTGACTGTACCTTAAAAAAAGTATTGAGATATATATGTATTTACTTTAAACACATCTTTTATAAAAGTGACACCTCCACGTTAAATTAGGATCTAAAATCTTTCATCGTTTTATTTTTATTTGTGTTGTTTTCTTTTCTACGTCAGAACGAGCCCTTAACATTGAATATTGAAGACGTGCTAGGGAGGTGACACGCGTGTCAGTCCCGCGCTCGGCGTGTCAATGAGCAGCTAGTGTTGTCACTTCCGGGACGGAGCGTGACCGGCCCTGATGGTAATAAGCAACGATCATCGTTGTACGGCCTATTAATGCCTTGTAAGTATTTATGGAGACGACTGTACTTTGAATAAGCTATGTATACCTACTCTTAAGTTAAAACATATAGGTACCTATATTTCTACACGTTTGGAACAAAAGTGTAAATTCCCGATTTTTTTATTTTTTGCTAGATACAAGTACGTTATCCCTAGACGGAGGGCATCCGCCCTATGTCTTGTCTTGCTTCTGTAAAATAAAGAATTTATTGCTAGCTTATGCACGCGACTTCGTCCGCGCAAAAATAAAATAAAATATAGCCTATGTTACTCGCAAATAATGTAGCTTTCTATTGGTGAAAGAATTTTTAAAATCGGTCCAGTAGGTTTTGAGTTTATCTATTACAAACAAACAAACAAACAAAATACAAATTTTTCCTCTTTATAATATACAATAGTGTAGAAGTGTAGATTTATTTTTGTTGGTTATTTATTTATTTAAACTTTATGCAACAAATGTACAAAGGCGGACTTAATGCCTAAGGCAATCTCTAACAGTCAACCAAAGTTACCAAAGGTTTCTCTTTTATTTATTAGGAAGTCGCGGGCTAACCTAGTAAACCTTATGAAGACTATATTACAATAATGTATTTTGATTTTTGGTAAGATTTTTATCTCTATACGTACCTACTTATGCAAAGGAAGTCTGAATGTAACGTAACAATTTTTTTTTATTCAGTCAACATATTACTTACGTTTTTCTAAAAAAAAAACGCCTTACTTTCTGTTAACCTTCAAAAACGCAAGTTAAAACACATGTCTGAACTCTCACTATGTCATTAACAAAAAATTTTGACACACTGGAAACAATTCATCACGCAGTTATCGTGTAAAAAAAAACTTGACATTTTTGACTTACATTTGACACCTGACGTCTCACTAATTAGCTGGTAATGACACCTTTACACAATGGCCGAGGCTGGTCATACTTTAGTTTCCATTTATGGGTGTTTTATTTTCTTTAGTAATCCTAATTAGTCGGGATTATAATGATGCCGGTTCGACTTTGGCTCCCATAGATATGACTATAATAATACCCGCCTATTATTGTCCTACTGCAGAGCAAATGCCTCTCCTCATACAGAGAAGGAACGAGCATTGATCACCACGTTGGCTCAAGGCGGATTGGTGATTTTAGACTTATATTGATTATACATACATAACATCACGCCTGTAATTCCCGAAGGGTTAGGCAGAGGTGTACCCATTAGTACTCCCACATTTCGCCAGTTATGTTTTTAGTCCCATGTAATAGGGGGCGAGCCTATTGCCATCAACCGGGCCCAAATCCAGACTCCGAGGCTGCTACTGAGAAATTTCTGATGGAAAAACCCAATAATACTTTGCCCGACCTGGGAATCGAACCCAAGACCTCATGCACAGCAGTCGCGCTTGCCACCACTAGATCAACGAGGCAAATTGATTATGTAAGAGAAAATTTCCTCACCTAGTTTTCCATAACCGTTGTCAGCGATGTCCAAGATAATCTCAGAAGGATTCGAATTGCTGTATGACTTGAATTAGCTTTCGGACAGATTTTGTGGTATGAAATGTAGGTCTTAGGAGAATGACAGGCCTTTTTAGTACTCTGCTACTTGTAAGCAATCAATGAACATTGCAAACAAGCGGAAAGACTCACATGACCTAAACAATAAACGGTGTGACTATAATTCGCATTTAGAATAATTGCTAAAATTATGAAAAAAATATATTATCAAAAATGGCTTCTTACAGTCGTTCAGTCGTTTTTTTTTACTCATTCACATTGAAGAGAGGTAAACTGTTATAAAATTAATCTTAAACAAATTCGTCCCGAATTCCTGGCCCATAGTGTAAACAGCCAGGCCATCATCAGCCGTCACAATTCAATAACGACTCTAATTGTAACTGTTCTCACGCTGACGTACTGCAGTGGCCCACCAATTACAGCCAATTACTTATTGTAATCGATAGATGACGTAAAAGAAATACCTACATAACATTACCTTCTTATAATGTTTTATGACTAAGGAAAATATATAAGAAATTAATTCTTCGTAATGACTGGTGTATTTATTGTATAATATATATAATATAAAATGGTTCTATATTGTTCTAAACGGAGGGAGGAAGGTGTAATATGGTAAAGGTGGCACCTGTGGTTGGTAAGGGGTTAAAAAAGTGTTATATTGTATTTACAAGCTTTCATTTAAGCTTGCACTGTTCGTATGTATGTAAATAAGTTGTCCTTCAAAATTTGCAAAGCATTTTTCGACTATTTGTTGTTATCCGATTGAGCTGAAATTTTGCATACACCATTTAGTTCAGATGAGAATACAATGTCCAATAATCAATATTGTGGAATTGTAAATTAAAGCTTGTTTTTAAAAATATTTTTTAAATTAGTTTATTTGTGAATTCAGTTTTATAATAAAGAACTGAATGAGACTGCCTTGTTGGTCTAGTGGTCACAGAGCACGACTGCTGAGTATGAGGTCTTGGGTTGGACTTCCAGGTGGGGTAAGATGTTATTGGGTTTTTCCATCAGGAATTTCTCAGTAGCAGTCTCGGAGTTTAGATTTGTGCCAGATTAATGGTAATAGACTTGCCCCCTATTACATGGGACTTAAACATAACTAGCGCAATGTGGGTGTACTATATTTAATGGGTACACCTCTGCCTAACCTGTGTTTTATAATGAAATAATTAGATCTTAAAATTGTAATGATTTCGAATATATAGTGTAGAATTTAAAGACACGTTTAAATAAAATACAACAATATTAATCAAATTCACGCATTGTGCTAATTAATGCAAACAGTCTATTAATTTTACATTATTATTAGATATTACATAAAGATTTAACTTCCAGTGAAGGATCTATAACGCTTCGCTACGAAGGTTGCGCTACAAAGATTTCGCTACGAAGTGTGCGCTACAAAAACTATGCTATATTATGGGAAAATAATAAGCGCATTTTATTGTGAAATGTATTTTTTTATGTTTTATGGCGACTAAAGAGTAAGGTGAATAAATATTTCGTAATATGTACAAAAAAATTGTTAAACACTCGCCTTCTCAGTAAGAGGAAGAATATGGAGTAAGATAGAGAAACTCTAATAAAAGGTTCATAAGGTTATGTAGGTACGTGAGATTTGTATCGCAAAACAATCATTAGATTTGCATTAATTTGTTCGGCTTTTTTTAACATAGGCTTAAGTATAAGCTTTGCTATCTAAAATGTAATAAGCAAGTATGTATAAGATAAGTGGAGCCCTTGTATAATTTATATCACATAAATAATATGTTAAATTTAAGTTACATTACCAAAGCGTATCAGATAAACATTTTTTTGCTCACATATCTATTATGGAAGTGGCAGTAGGTAGGTATATTGCTATTAAATTATTTTCGAAAACAACCGCCTTATTAGGACGTATACAAGGATGAATAGTAAACGAATAGTCGTAATACAAATATCACTCTAATTAGAAGGATTATAGATACCACTGCAATAAACTCGGTAATTGATCGTCATTAATTTATTATACCATTAAAATCAATTGGAGCCCTATTAAAAGCCTACCCCTGTCACACTGAGCTGACTCTAACCAATTTATTGCTCATTAATTAATTCAATTGATGTCATATTTATATGACATTACTGATATTTCAATGAAATACGACAGTCGACCATAATTATAGCCATGTCGTGCTATAAATTGTAAAGGATTACATGCTAATCATAAGCACTAAGGATTTTATAGCTAAGATGTGATAATACAACATTTTATTCGCAATAATATTTAAAACTTGGACCGAATTCACAAACAAATAACCCCCAAAAAACAAAAACATACCTTTTATGTATTTCCAAATGTATTCTTCGGTCGAAATATTCCTCAGTTTGGATAACGAAACGTCCAAAGTCACTGTAAACACTTTCTATCACTGTCCACTTAACGAAAATTCTGTCATTCAATAAGAGCAAATAATAAAAAAAAAATGGCTAAACAATGGTTTCACCAGGACATAGGCACAATGTTATCGCCAGTCAAATGTCAGCGCGCACTTATCAGTACAGTCAATTAGCATTCAGTGCGCACACGTGGGTACGAAACGCGGAATGTCCGAAGCAAGACGATACGACCAAAGCGCGCCAAACAGACCGACCAACTGAAACACTACGCGCACTCACCCACACACGCGCAATGCTCAACAGGTGAAAACGCAACAGTGTGCTACAAATGAACTCGCACGCGACCCTATGTGGAGGTTACTCAGGTGAACCGCGCCACATGTGTGCGTGCACCATTTTGTTCGTGTTGTACAGATTTATTACCTCGAGCGTGCGTGTGTGCGAGGCGCTCTACAGGTGATACTCTTTTGTGTTTGTTAGTAATCACACTTGGTCACATGTCATGTGCGTATGTATGCTGCCTACCTGTTGTGCCCCCGCAACTTATCAGTTTTGCTCTTTTAGGGCTGTTCAGAAAATGTATTGCCTTTAAAAACGTCCATCTTCGCCATTGTTTTGACAGAACAGAGATATATTCATCAGTTTATTATTAACTCAATTTGACCTTTAAGGACTAATTATGTTATTCAGTACACACACAGATGTAGCAGTCATTACATGTTTACATAGACGAGTGCAGATGATAAAGCGCGTAGCGAATTTTCCGACAATTTTCCGACGATTTGATTCGGTAGCGTTATAATAAACGTTCGTCGGTGTGAGTAAATCGTGCCTCCTGCACTTAGTGAACTTTGTACATCGTAAGGTCACGGATGTTTAGCACCAATACAATAGGTATTAACATCTCATGTCACCTTGACGTAAGCGCAAAGACACGATTGTTGAGCGAACAGGAGAAACGTAACACTTTGTAACAACGAAGCATTTTTGAACTCTACTACTCTAATTTTAGAAATCTAAATTATGTAAACATTACGTGGTTGATAGAACGTTTAAAGGAAAAACCTCGATTTAGGGCAGAACGTTTGAATTGGATTCCTATTTCAAACGATAATAGCTCATGTTGCCTACGAATCTAAGTCCTTTTCGCAAAAATGTGAAGCAAAAAGTTAAGTCATTTTTTTCATCAAACATTTAGATCGTGACTGGTCTATTTGTATTGTAATTTGCACCTAATCAGATGTAAAACTAGATTGATTATCGTAGTGCGGGCCACTTAAGAGTGGACTGTTGTTTCTTTTGTTATTTTGTGTGACAATTCGAGTATTGTAGACAGGTTCATTACCATTGTTTGGGCATCGATTCATTTTATTACGCCTACTTGTGACATTTTTTTGTTCTGAATACATTATTTTTCTGTTGTGTTCTGATTCAAAGGTTATGCATGAGTAGTCTGGGTTTTGCCCTCGATCTCTTATTTGGTTTGATTTCACAATAACTGGTCAATTCTATTATTAGGTAACACCATAATACTTTTCATTAACAAAGAAAACCTAAATAGATTGTAATAAACTTAGATCCTGGAGTCGCCAAATCTTAGTTATGTTAGCATTGTGGAAAAATAGTTATAGGAAGATATAGAAAAGTTAATACCTACCATATACTTTACTACTTTACCTACATAGGTTCTTAAATACATAACTATTTCAAATTGTTTTTGACGCTAAATTCGTGTGGCTGAAATTATGGCCCACGGAAAGTGTCTCGCAATAATGTGTGTTGGTTTTTAGCAATATCCTACAAAACAGATATAAAAACTAGCCATCACACTTGTACGTAAGTAAGGTACCTCTTATACCTAAAAAACGGCTGTGCCATGCCTACTCCGCACGGCTGCGTTTTCGATACATAAACCTCCCTCTTGAATTACTCATCGATTGATTAAAACACATTAAAATCCGTGACGTAGATTAAAAGATCTAAGCATACAGACAGCGGGAAGCGAGTTTTCTTTATACTAAAATTTTATACTTATTTTTATAAATAAGTATAAAATTTTAGTATAAACGGACCCAGACTTCATTGCTATGAATATTCTTATATGTATTCAAAATTTCACATCACCACCAAAAAAAAAACCCTGGCAAGTACCTATACATAGGTACTTGCCAGGGTTTTTTTTTAAACTTATTAACCGAATCTTGTAGTACATTAATATTAACCATTAACATATTAGGTACATACAATGTTTTATTATAATTATATAAATTATCCTATAATCCGGTAATTATTCATCAGCATCATCTGCCTAGCCTTTTCCCAACTGCGTTGGGGTCGGCTTTCAGTCTAACCGGATGCAGCTGAATACCAGTATTTTACATGGAGCGACTGCCTATCTGACCTCCACAACCCAGTAACTGGGTAAATCCGGTAATTATTAATGTAATGGAATTATGTAATGTTATATTTGATGTGTAATGTATGTGTTTAACGAATAATTATGTAATAAATAATGTATATGGACTGGTTCCGAAATAAATCAGTTAAATTGAATTAAATCAATTATAGTTTCTATTAAAGTTAGTTCTTGTTTAATTTAATCAGTATGTCCGCCTTAGGTTTGCGTTTGTAATTGGAGCAGCAATCTCGAAAACAATCGGATATCAGGCCATATTAAGCTCAGTAAGTTAGCTCGCTAACCACTCTTTTGATAATGAACTGTACTGTAATGTTATATACTATTATATTACATTAGCTGCTGCCCGCGACTTCGTTCCCGGTGTTCCTTTTTTTAGCCCAGAACCCAACCCATTCATCACAATCGGATCAATGGTTTAGGAACGCATAGAGGGCAATTATACAAGTATTCGATTATTCGATGACGATTCAAACAAGTCTTCGATTCGATTTCTAAATTTAACGTCTCTCCTATAGCAAACTAGTTTAATTTTAAACGCCTAGCACAATAATATGAATAAAGCCTTCATACGAAACATTTCCAATTTAAAAATCGAACGAATTTACTTTACTTTACTGCGCGCTCGCATTAGGCCCTTCGTTATGTATATTATAAAACAAACGCAGAATTGGTGTAGACAGCGACAGTGCCCTTAATAAGGCTGTTTCATAAGCGAACGAACGCAGCGAATATTTACACGCATTTCAATTAACTAGCTGACCAAACAACGAGAAACGACCACTAGAAAAGCGGTTGAGAAGGTCTAGTATTTACTCTAATTAAGATAAAATATGTAAAGGAAAAGCTTTAGACATCTTTCGGGCGAAAATATGATGATTATAGTTAAACACTGTACTATACTGTTTAGATAAATTAATTAAAAATCATCACAAATACTGGTATTATGAGCATTAAAAAGTTTTCTAAATAAAATGCTTTGTTGAAGCGCTTCAAAAGCTCTATTTAATAACTCTGCAGAAGCCCTAGAAGTTCTAGAAGAATTTATACACGCTGATATGGATTTTTGTATCTATAGAACATAAACATAACATAACATCACGCCTGTAATCCCCGAAGGGTTAGGCAGAGGTGTACCCATGAGTACACCCACATTTCGCCAGTTATGTTTTATCTAGTTGTGTTGTATCTATAGAATTTTTATTAATTTCCTTATGCGTAAACCAAGCCTAAAGCTGTAGATTGAGTGAAGTGTATATTATCAATACTATTAAAACTTTACTGTAATGTTATCGTTTCGTCGTTAGATAGAATTTTGAGTATTCAAAAAAGGCGCTATGATTTTATCAAACAATTCTGGACATCCTTAAAAGCTTTCTTTTTTCAGAGCCACCAGACCAGACCTACTTTCTTTTAAGATGGCTGAAGTTAAACTTTCAATAGTATCAGGTACCAACGGTAACTTAACTCACTTACATTCAAGCGTGATAGGTTTTTGTTTTTGTTTTACATGATATTATTAAAAACTAACAAAAAACCCAGCATTAAAGCTTGCAAGTACCTTCTTCACTATAAATTCCTCTATCTATTTTCAAAATTCAGGATCTCAGTCAATTTATATGCGTGAATTGCAGAGATTGGATCTTCTGCGTCTCTCTAATTTGTGTTATAACTGTTCTGTGCGCAGGATTTGTGGCAGAGCTACGAGCGTGTAGGAATATAGAGTGGGAAGTCAATAAGTTTCGTAGTTAGTGTTACGAGATTACACGCAAATTATGACTACCTACTGTAGCTTAGTTAGAAAGGAGGTTGCTATAGTTACGGCCGTCCTTTCACATACAACTTTCAGGAAAACTCGATTTGCAAACATTTGTTAACAGGGGGCAATTATTCATATATTTTTTTAGGAATGTTCTAATCTCAGTTACTATCTGTCAAAAATGAATAAGAAGAAATTTTTATTTATTTATTTAAACAGTATGCACGTGTAAAAAAATACACTGTACAAAGGCGGATGCGGAGGCAGAGGCGGATTTTTATTATAATTTGATTGATATAGATTATTTTATTTCTTAATACCTTTACTTTGTCTTCGACAAGATTTTGACATTAAATGTTGCTGAGATGAGATAGCGGCTGGATTTTTAATGTTTTTAATTGAATTTACACATGTGTACCGAAATATAACTGGGTTTAGTTTTACAGAAACAAACCGATCTACCCCGATCCACTTTTGTAAGTAATTGAAATGATTTTAAACATTAAACTCTGATACATTTTAAATCTATTCCAAGCATAAGTGTTGGAAGTTCATCTGAATAATAAGTACATTTGGCTCATGAAATTACTTTAATGTAATTAATTTAATTGTTAAGAGATTGTGGTTTGAATTGTTTTGGTATAATGGTGGTATTTTTATGTTTTATAATGCATACTGTTCCCTTTCAACAACTCTGATTGGCTATCATCTACGCATTAATACTGAGACTAATTGTTATCATTATTAACTGTAGATACTTGACTTTAGATGACGAGCTATCAAAATAGAGAAAGTTGAGATTTCCAATAAAAGGTTTCACATAAAATAAACAACAACCTGTCTATCCAATAACATACACTACACTATCTCAAACCGAACTACGTGTACGAATACATACAAACATTAGTACCCCTAAGCGGTACAAGCCGTATGCGATAGCATTCTTGTTTTAATTTATTCGGAGTGGCAATTAAGGTCGTGTTCCCATAGCACAATGGCTGGTCAGATGCGACAATTGTGCGCAAACCGGGCTATCGGCATCGGGTCGCCGCTGCGTTCTCGGCAAGATATCCAGCCTGTTTTGGGGAGATTAAAACGTGGGTACATTGGTAGATGCGTAAGTGTAGCCTTAGCTTAAGAATACATTGGAATAAAACTGGTTTACACTGTTGTTGGTTTATGGTTTACTAGCTTTTGCCTGCGACTTTGTCCGCGTTGAAGTTGAAATTACCATTTTTCCGGGATCAAAAGTTGCTTATGTGCTATTACAGAATATAATCTATCACTGTGCCAAATTTTATCCAGATTCGTTCAGCCATTTTGGCGTGATTGGGTTACAAACATCCATCCAAACTTTCGCACAGTTAATAATGGTAAGATTTATTTTACTGTTTTTTTTTTGCTTATAACGGATCATCACGAATTGAAGTGGGGTTCAAATAAATACGGGAAATAACCTTAGAACCACTTAATTCATGACAATGTAGGGAAGTACCTATCATTGCGTGAATCAGAACTCAGTGTACTGAGTGTTTAGTAGATACAATTTTAAAACTGATAAAGGTACACTTTTAGATGAAACCATTGCTCATTATGTGTATACCCTCGGAAAAAAAAAGCCAATAATTTCTCTATAACAGCATCCACGATACTATTTGTCTATTTTATTACTTACAACAAGCGAACTTATCCGGCTTCGCACGGGTACAAAATTCCCACGTTCTTTCCCAGGTAGATTACAAAAGGACCTTTTCCGGGAAATCAAGAACACAAAAAAAACAATCAGGCAGATCCAGTCGAGCCGGTCTCGAGTTTTACGCTTAGTAAAACAATTAGCCATTTATTTATTAATTTATATAAAATATAAGTTGCAAATATTTTTAAATATTACCATAACATAACATCACGCCCGTCATCCCCGAAAGGTTAGGTAGAAGTGTGCTCATTAGTACACCCACATTTCGCCAGTTATGTTTAAGTTTTATGTAATAGGGGGCGAGCCTATTGCCATCAACCGGGCACAAATCCAGACTCCGAGGCTGCTACTGAGAAAATCCTGTTGGAAAAACCCAACAACACTTTGCCCGACCTAAGAATTGAACCCAAGACCTCATGCTTAGCAGTCGCGCTTTGCGATAACTAGACCAACGAGGCAGTCCTTTTAAATAATGGACTAGCTGAATGCCGAAAGTATCATAAGCAACTAATGCCAGTTGTCGTCATTTTCGTAAAACTATTATTTTTTTCATGGCAAACAATATATGAACACAGAACATTGTCATTAAACAATAGCTTCTTAACTCGCTTGTATACCACGACTCTTGTTTTGCTAAGCTTATCATTCGCAAGACCTGTTCTGTCATGATATGGCGAATTTCTGGTTACACAGAGAGGCTGACCTTCCCAACCTATGGGGAAATCAGGATATCTATACTAATAATAAAATAAAGCTGAAGAGTTTTTGTTTGTTTGTTTGTTTAAACGTGCTTATCTCTGAAACTGTTTCGTGATGGCCCAGTGGTTAAGGCGCCTCTCATGCTTGAGATTGTGGGTTAAAATCTGGGCAAGTACCAAGATGTCTTTTTCAATTCGTATGTACTTTCTAAAGTTTATCTTGGACATCGCTGACATCGATGAAGGAAAACATCGTGAGGAAACCTGAACTTATACCACCTTATTACTGTTCCACTCAAACTATGAAGCTCTTGAGGCGGTTTAGGAACTCTGGCTCTAGGGTGTGTGGGATCGTAAGACCTTAATGCCCATACGATAAAGAAGAAAGAAGATCTCTGAAACTACCACTCGGATTGGGAAAAACGGTATATGTTAGATAGCTACATTTATAAGCAATAGTATGAGCTATAAAACATCACGCTACGACCTACGTGAGCGGAGCAGAAGGCAAAGACGTAACTTAACACGGGTGACAAAACAACGCGGACAAAATCGCGGGCTGCAGCTAGTATTGTATAATGTTATCGGTATTTCTGATGAATGTGCTAGCCAACGACCTGATCCTATCCCATGGGAAGAGATGAGATGGCACTGTCACGGCCAAGACGTGGTATTGCCACGGCTTTTCCCGCTGCATCGCGTGGAGATTCGTACCTTTGTAGGTAGTTCGACTTTATTGATATCGTTTGACCAAACTCTCCCAAATTCTCTCACGGAATAAATATTTAAATGACCTTCAGGATGGATAGAGTGTGTTTATGAGTTTATGTGTATGCGTAGTGTCTATGGGCTAATTAAGACCTAGGCTTTTGTGAGAAATGAAAACTAAAAAATAAATTTAAACAATAAAATAACCTGAATAGTTAAAATGAAAGATTTTTTTTAATTAGCATATTTATTTTATTGCGCTATTTTAATTTTCAAAGAATTTAATGAAGTGTTGTGACATTCGCCATCCACACAAATATACGCACGTATGTGTGTACGTATTCATATTCAGACGTATCATTTATGAAAATCGGTTGAGCCGTTGAGTAGTAACGAGCGGACATTCATACAGGTCAAACATACATATAACCCAACGTCTAGGCTTCGCCACAGTCGGATGAAAAATGAAATAATAATGTAACCTACACTTTGTAGCATAACTTACACCGTACTACAACAGTACAAAGTAAGTAGCAGGCATTTTGCAAAAGATTGCTTTATCTCTCCGCTAGTAAATCAGCCGAGCAGGAAACGGGTGGACGATGAAAAATACCCTGGCAGCCCCTCGGAAGGCAAGCGTGATGATACGTGTGGATCGCGCCGTACGATTTATTGGTTGCCGGCCGATAACCGGTCGGTAGGGGTACTTAGCTAAATACTTTGTGAGATTTTCATAGTAGTTCAGTGTCATAAATGGAAAGTCGTCTATGTCTTGTAATAGATGTACTCGTAGTTACGCCATTTTGGAATAGTTTGATGTGGTCATTTTTTACTGTGTTCAGTTTCATTTATCAGTTAGTGGTTACCTCCTACGTAGACGAAGTCGCGGACAGAAACTAGTTTCGTAAAAGTTTGAAAATTTAATACTGAAGTCATGAAAAAATAATTCTTGTGAAAAATCGCCTTTGAACCCTCGTGCTGTTTTCTTTCATTTCATTAAAAAAATTAGTTTATCTATAGGTACTCAATCATTGAAGTAATTATGTATTTAAACAAGTAGATTTGGCTAATTGTTGTTATGTAATCAAGTAGAGTATTTTTTTGAATTGCATGCACTTTTTCTTGTGTATCATTAGCGTCATTCATTGAGAGATAGCTAATTAATGAGTTTAATGAATAATTTAGAATGGAATTTGAAATTCTAATTGATCAAGTAGATACCTACACTAGGTAATGTAATAAGATAATTAGTAAACAAAGCATAATTAGAGTGTAATTTATATCTTTGGTTCACAATTCCAATTTTATTTTTAAAATTCTAAACAAGAGCAATTAAAACAAAACAATAAACGCTAACAAGAACAATAAGCGTTTAAATTACCATAATCGCGATCATAAAACAGTGTCACTGTAGAATTATTCCAATAAATGTGACAAAATATCACTTCAGAATAAATCTAGCCGCAATAAATTTATAGGCTCAGGCTAGAATTTAAATCCTGTGTTTGTAGAACACAAAACATGGGGCAGGGTCGTTTACATTACACACAAAACGTCATAACAACCTCAATGATATTCAAACCAAAACAATCTAAATTATACGATTTATTAAAGCTATAGGGCTGATTATAGCGTGTATAGTTCGTTAGAACGGTCGGAGAGCGAAGGTCGTTGAAGGTTGGCGCGCTTTTCCGCGATCAACGGCACTAGATTAAACAAGATGGCGGGGAGCGGCGCGTGCGCAGTGGCCGCAGTAACTTAGTTGGAGCGATAAAATGTTGCACGCACTAATTTATTTGTTTTAGTGCTAGAGTGGTCACCGTGATTGATGTAAATTGTTTGGCTATGTACTTTTGTAGAGGGATAAAACCCTAGTATAATTACTAGGGTTTTATCCCTCTACAAAAGTTTATCTTCAAAATTATATCTGCTGTTAATACAGCAGATATAATTTTACTATTTAATTGTGTTAAATATTCACATATTGATACTTATCAGTCGTGAATTTTTATTTTCTTGTTATTTCTTTAAAGTCGTATCTAAATCTATATTAACCATACTTAGTACTTTGTATTACCAACTGCCTAATCTACTTTATTGTACCATTTTATAAGTTTTAAGAGCATTATCTAAGTTTTTGCTTTTACGTCGGCTCAAATTAACAAAGTCACAGTCAAATCATTTATTTCAATTAGACCATTAAAAGGCACTTTTGAACGTCATTTACAAGAGAAAGGAAAAATTATAATATTGAATCTAGTTGCCCATTCCAAAAGGTAGTTTCGTGTAGAGAAGAACGGGAAAAAACTCCATACTTAATCTTTAAAAAAATATATAATTATATGGTTTACAATAAGTAATAGGTACATTAATTCTATTTATACAAATGTGAAGACGGTGTACCTAGAATAAGTCATATAAAGTACTACAATAACGAACCAAGTGCTAAGAAGATTAGAAATGAAAGCTAAATTATTTTTTGTAGATACCCAGTGCTCACACGTTAACAATATTGTGATCGTCAACTATCTTTTCTTGTCTTTTGAAATGTTAGCATTTCATAAGACATCGAATGAATGGCATTGAATGTGAGCCAAACAAAATAAGCATCCAACACTTCCTACATCAAAAATCAGCAGCAGCATCTTAGCGGCCCTGATTTAGCTCTAAGTCGCCATTATAAATGTGCTTTTAATGTAACGATACTACGGCACGAGCGAGCCCCGATACCATTATGAATTTCGTCCAATCCGCGTTCAACTTACACTTAATTTTATTTAATATACTTTGTTTAGTTTAACTTTAGTTTAACGAGAACTGAGGTTACGTGGCGCTGCGATTTCCTATGTGATTGTTTGTTTGTTTGTTGTTGAGATAAAGAGTAATAAGGTGAAGAAGTTCCATATAATATATATAAATAAAATCATTTATTTCGGATAACGTGGATCCGTAAAGGTAGGTGACAAACACATAAAATAACAACACATAAACTAACAACTCACTCACACAAACTCAACTCAACTCACTCATATAACTTGAGTTTTAATTTTTCACAGTCAACTAAAGAGATAGGTATGCAGGGTCACCAGATTATAGTCAAATTTTTCTTACAAACAGACGGAAGTTCATAAATTAAGTTAAGTTTCAATAGAAGACGTCCATCGGTTTCTATGAAGATTTCAACTATATCTATTGACCCCGATACCTCTGTTTTGTGGACTGTACCTATAGATTTAACGATTTATCGGTGACCTTCATAATAATTCTGCTTATGCAATTTAGTTTCAAGAAATTGTTTATTCTTGCCTGCGTACTGTGTATGTAATATCGTGTACATGTTCATAGTGCCGGTCATAAAACAGGAAATCAAGATCAAAGGTGTAAAGGAAACTATTAGGTGGATAATTATGATGACCCGACGCAATATGGCGTGACCTTTAGGGTCAGGAGGAAAACGAATTGGATAATTACCAAAGAAACATTATTTTATAAAACTAAGAATTAGCTAACCCTTGTACCCGTGACCATAAGTGCCGAAATCGTATCAATCTTAGTAGCCAATTATGTCAATAATCCTCCATTTTTATATTCAAACTTCTTTGTACTCTATTAACTCAACAAAAGCAAACAATCTTTCTTTCGTTATGCTCGTACGCATCAAAATATATAATTTCCAGCGAACGGATGATTTCTAAATATAATACTTAGTATAATATCGGATCGTAATTCTGAAGATAACAGTACTGTGGACGAGTAGGAAGTTTATTTGTTTAGCGAGACCATTAATCAAAGTTCGGACACACTATATTGAAGAACAGAAGGTACAGTGTTACCAGCTCACGATATTATGTATGTATTTTTTTTTTTTGTTGCAAACGATAAATAAAATAAACCAAAATTAATTATAAGTATAATAAATATTAAGAACTTTATAAACCTTAAACTCACTAATTAATGATTCTATCTTATTATGAGGAATGTATGCAACGAAACACAATAATGTATCTCGGGCTTAATAGGCACAACTGAAAAGCTTGAAGCACCATCTAGACTAGAATACTTTAATGCTTTGTGCTTTTTGTATTTTTTTTCTATTTAAGTACTTTTTATGAGTTTTAGTAGTCATCTCTTCACCATGCCAGAAAGCGTTAAGTAACTGCTTACTTTGTGTGTCTTCTGCATCTATTTGTCCTATGTCACAAGTTGAACTGTGCCCTAATAGAATTACCATTGATTAAAAATATCACGATCACGTTCAATTTCTAGTTTATTATTGTTTTAATTTAATTTATTACTGAAATTATTATAAGCTATTCAAGTTTTGTAGGTTAATAATAGTCTGTCTGACCTAGTGGTGCGCTCTGTTCTTAAGTTTTGCATTTCTTATTATACTGTTCATTGATTTATTGTTTCTTTTATACTTAGATGAGCATGACTTGAAAATCTAAAACCATATAAAAGGTGTATTCTAGGGCTATATAGCCATTAAAATAGCTTTATTAGTTTCGCAGTAATAGTCGTTGAACTTGGGTGTTGGATAAAATTTTGTAAAAAAATACAAAATCCTTAGCAATATTTCTTTAAAGAGTCTAACATGAAGTAGTTGCTTAGTTGCTACTTCGAAACCCTACATCGTGCGTGATCCGACACGCATTTGGCCGGTTCTTTTTTCTAAACAATTTTAAAATATAATGTAGCATTTGTAAATATTGTACGGTGGTGGAGAAAATTCGTGTAGGAATCCGACATACGCTTGGTCGGTTTTTCCTCTCACATTTTACCCAATATGTTTTCATGGAGGTCTTTAATTGAAAACGAGCTAAGAGTCAATCATAATACAACATCTCATCAATTAGTTTATTGCGTAATAGTCGTCATACAGTTATAAAACAATGACGTTACGTTATGCCAAATTATAAACACATCGCGCTGCTCGACATACCCAGTTACGTGGTACCTACAATGAGTTAATACTAACATACTGACACTGCGTCATGCAATAAAAGAAAAAATATTCTAAAAGATATGAAATCGGAATGGAGCTGAGTTACGTACCTATATTAGGGACCAGTAATTTTTATGTTTACTTTCAAATTGATTTGTGAAATGCTATTTTAGTGGGTAATAAAAAAATTGTAAACAACTCAATGTCATAAACAATATCAAACACGGAGTGTATTTGATGATGTTTATGACATTGAGGTGCAAAACATTAAGTAAAAATTCATAAAACATGCGACTATCACAAAGTATGAAACTGTGCCTTTAAATAATTTTGAAATTATTTTCTCATCGGGTCTTTGGAACGTAGACGATTTTTGCTTACGGTCAAAAGCCCGCGGGTCTTCCGATTGGGGCCGTTCAGTCTAAATACCCAAAACTTTTTCGTAATAGAAGTTAAGATCGTAATATTGCAATTTGAAAAAAGAACACAGCACATTCCAGAAGCTTAGGTACCTAGCAGCTACAACTAAGAACGCATTCCACAACGTAAGCTCAGCATGTAATAAATTTTACAATATAAGTGTTGTGTCGCTCGAAGTAATTTCATAAAATTGACGTCTGATTTCTCTCACTCTTCCGTATTAGTTACACTCATTCGCTGGCGATTAACTGGAACCAGGTACAAACAGAGAAAGCAATGATTGTTGGTAATGTTGCACTAGTTTATGTGAATGGGGGGAAGTGTAATGTATTTATGTTTTGTAGGTGCATAGACAACATAACAAACTCTTTGGTTGGAAGGAGGATTTATTGAACGCCTAGTGTTGCTAGTATGTAGGAGTAACTGCTTTCTACTCGCTCAGTTGCGGTATCTGTTCAAAAGAGTGAGATAGATTATAATCTGGAACAGAAGCTACTTTTTATTCTAGAAAAATGTACGGTTCTCGTTGGTTAATATATAAACTTCGAGACCAAAGTCACAGGTAGAAGCTAGTATTTTATAATATCCACAAACGTATTCTAGCGTCATGGAAACGGTAGTAAGAAACAAAGTTAAACCACGTTATGTTTTAGCACGATTTCGCTGTCATCTTAAACCCAACGTCTGTCATTCTGCCAAGGTGCCTTAGTTCTTAGTATAACTGACAGACGGTTTAGTTTATCTACTTATCTCTTTAGTACCTAAACATCTAGCAATAATAAATAACCTTAGTACGTATATATTTGTAGCAACACCGTGTTCTTAAGACGGCTGATGACTGCCTCGCTGGTCTAGTGGTCGCAAAGCGTGACTGCTTAACATGAGATCTTGGGTTCGATTCCCCCTGAAGTCGGGCAAAGTGTTATTTGGGTTTTTCCATCAGGAATTTGTCAGTAGCAGCCTTGGAGTCTGTATTTATGCCCGGTCGATGGCAATAGGCTCGCCGCCTATTACATAAGATTTAAATGTAACTGGCGAAACGTGGGTGTACTAATGGATACACCTATACCTAACCCTTCGGGAATTGTCAAAGCTCTTACTGACTAAACCCATCCGAGTTCCTCCTAATACCCTTTGTGTTCCAGGGCCGGGCACCCTTTCCCCATTCTGGCGGAACTCTTTTGAACAAAATCCGCCACCCTGGCAGGATACCACAATACCTATATACTAAAAAGCATTTTTATCACAGTGTTAAACGTCCGTCAGACCTACAAGGCATCGGACACTGTGATATTTATATTTATTTATTTATTTTAAAGAAAGCTTACAGACTAATAACAAATATAAATATCATACTTAAATAGGGACATTTGCTAATTACAAGCTGTCACATGTACATTTTTTGAAACTACAATGTAGATACGATTTCCATCAACTGGGCCGGTCGCACCATTCGTTAACAAATATAACAGCTTACAAATTAATTAATGCCACCTCACATTTTGCACACAGCGATAACCCAGATTCGAATGGTTATCGGTAATCAACAACAATCATTCAAGCCATCGACAATGCGGCCTTCAGGGCTACCTTCAGAGGCTGGTCTAGGCGCATTCCGACTAAAACAAATGCTAATTATATGGTAATCAGTGGTTTGAATATTGCAGCATCGGTATTGTAATGCGCTTTGGTATGTCAATGATATCTTGTGTTTGGTTGTGGCTATCTCTGATATTGCTGTGACGGTTTTGATTCAAGACTTTCGGGTTTTTTCTGCAGGCATATATTTTAGGTGGTTAGAACATAATATAAGTAAGTAGTATAAGTAAGTATAAGTAATAGGAATAAGTCATTTGAGGATTTCCCATCCTTAAAAGGAAAAGGTACCTATACATATTGTCTTATAATTCTACAAATTAAAAGCCCGCTCGTTTATAAATCCCAGAACATTCAAAGACATCTCTAAACCCCCACCACCAAGACCACATATCTCCACACACACCCTGCATTTACACCACCCTAACACAATGATTACGAATACGTGTACAAGCCAAGATAATGCCGAGCCTACCATATCTTCCACAGTAAATACCAATCTACACATCCAATTAATAGTAAGACAAGAGCAGAACGTTCTCGCCCTCGTAAACTAGTATCGATACTTCGATAGGTTCACTTGCCGATCGTAATTATCGATAGCGCAACACTAATTGTGGACGTCGATATCGAAGTATCGAGTGACGATGACGGGTGATGGGTTCTCGATAACGTGTCGATAGAATTGTGTTTGATGTACTGGTGTGTTTCCACTAATTGAGCAGTTACCTCTAAGACGGTTTGAATTTTTCAGTTGTGAATTGTGTAGTAAATTATTTAAAAATAATAAATATACCAGTATATTATGATCACAGGCCTCTTTTCATAGAGAGAAGCCATGAGCATTGAACACCACGCTAGCTTAAGGCGGATTGCATTTTTTTTTCATACATGCATACATAAACTCACGCCATTTTCCTATAAACAGAGGGCAGGCAGAAACCACAGAACGCCACCTGCTACGATCCTTACGTACTCGTATCGCCTCAAATGATTTTAGTTTTTTTTTCGATTGGTTTAATATTGGTGTTTTGTTTTCTATGAGATGCACCTGTATCTTATAGCAAATGCTGAGATGGCGCCATTGGATGTACTCGTAGTATAAACCTTAGCAATCCTTGAACTTTCTTCTTAAGTTTTTTGGTTGGTTTGAATCTCTTTATCTAATAATTAAAAAGCTAAACATCACTAAGTGCTAGCGACCGATTTCAGGGGCCCATTTATTGCGTGTGCAAGTCACTCCCTGCAATTTTATGCGTTTCATACAAATATTGATCAGGCAGGGGCCATAGTTCTTCCATAATCCCATTCAATGTGTCCACATGCAATACCTAGTCCTGCGCCAACCGGGGGTTGTCCTTCGGGGGGACAACCCTCCTTGGGTGCACTTGGAAAGTGTATACGGGGATAATTGTCAGTAAGCGTCTCATTTCATTTAGTTACCTACGGGGCCTCTGCGAATTGGATTCGGCCCCTCGTATGCTTCCCAAAAGCCGAGGTCCCTGGGGTCCCGAGATATATTCAGTAAACAGCAAACATTTTTTTTATCCAATTTTAAAACTCCATTCGTGTAATCATACGTGTCAGCAAGAACATATCAACATTATAATGTACGATGTACGCACAACACTTCGTCACATCCCTACATCATTGTTTTACTCTTATTGCGCGCTACCGCAGGAAATTGTGCGCGCGCGCAGCTTTTTGTGACGAAAGGCTATAATGTTCTATGAAATAGTTTTATTGTTCGCCTGTCATTACCGGCATAATAAAAATGAAAGCCATCATTAAGATGTTAAGAATTTATTTTATATAATTGTAGTAAACTACGTAAATTGTAAAAAATATAATTAGTTTTTACTGTAAATTAAGGGTTTATAAGTGGAATACTTACTACTAATTATATAGCCGAGATGCATAAAGCCAGTAACAAAAATTGTTCAAAGGAAAGTTTTACGTACAAATAAAGTCTAGTTTACACAAGCTCAGTAACGAATTGTAACATAGTACATTGATGGCTTAGTATTTCTCGACGGTTACGTTATTCAGGCTCAAGTTACAAGTTCGACTAAGTTAAAAGGAGGTTTAAAAAAATATTTCCCCACGCTAGGTAGTCCTGTATCGTGGGTGCGCATATAAACATATAAACTTATACACACTAAGAACCAGACTAATATCTGAATATGAACTTGTAGGCCATGTTAATTTTTGTTCCGTCGAACCCGCGACCCGCAGCGCAGCAGCCAATCGCTCAGCCCCACGGCCACCGTGTCGTCATCTTGAACCTAGCTTTGAGAACATATGAAGAAATTTCTGTTTCTATATAGATATAAGTCAACATACTTAATTGTTGATAAGGACTTATAAGTACTTGTTTAGTTATGCTATTATCTAGTATTCTCGACAGTTGACTCTGCATGACCACCAAAAATCCTATCTAGGGCTACGTTTCTACCAGAGTTTGACGGGCCTGTTGGTCTAGTGGTTAGTGGCCCTGACTGCTAAGCCGGAGGTCGTGGGTTCGATTCCCACCCAGGACAAACTTTTTGTGATGAGCATGATTGTTAGTTCTGTGTCGGGGTGTGATTTATCTATAATATGTATGTATTTATAAATTATATAAGTATGTTTATCAGTTGTCTGGTTACCATAACACAAGCTCTGCTTAGCTTGGGATCAGATAGCCGTGTGTGAGCTGTCCCAAGATATTTATTTATTTATTTTATTTAGAGATGAGCGAAGATGCGTTAAGAGGGTTGTGCGCGGAACCAACCGATTACAGCGCTAGTTCACTTCAAGTTACTAAAATGAAGCCTAAACACATCCCTCGCTAAGCATCTCCAAACATCTTTGGTGGAAACACAGTCTAAAACCAGTAAAAAATCCAAGTTTCAGGGAGTATACTGGCTCCAATCACTATACCCGTGTGAACTCACCATAATATTGTAAATATTAAGTAGGATATTGTACAACCAAAGTGTCTATAGTGATAGGTTCTGGTACAAGTCTTACAGATATTATGTCCCATTTCCTTCAGGTAGTGTAACGGATAGCGTGGGTAGGTAGTAACTGATGTTATTAAAATTTATGCTATCCACTTCATTAATAAATCATAATTTATTACGATGAACAGAGAATCTTGCAGAAAATGTGAAGCAAATATTATGAAATATGCAAATCGTGTCATAGTTATGGCGATTTACAAAATTAGGTACAGTCACGAGCGTATATGTTTTAATTACGCAAATTCTTAGGCATTTTTTTTTCCAAAATTTTAATAGATATTGTAGTCAATAACACCCCTCTGCCGTAATAGGGGGCTTATTGCCATCATCCGGGCACAAATCCAGACTCCAAGGCTGACCTGGCAAGAAATCCAATAACACTTTGCCCGACCTTGGAATCGAACCAAAGACCTCATGTTCAGCAGTCGCGCTTTGTACACATAACAACAAACAGCAAACATATTTAAAGTATAAAGTAGAAAACAATTCTCATTTTAGTGTAATTAATTTATCGTTTTTTATTTATTTAAACTTAATGCAACAAAAAAGTACAAAGGCGGACTTAATGCCTTAGGCATTCTCTACCAGTCAACCATAGGTGGTGAAGAGATAACAAAATAGTGTCGTTACTTAAGAACAACAGGTGTATTCTGTAAAAAAAATCCCTAAATGAAGTGAGTTTGAGGTGAGCTGTCAATCCCTAGCATCAGTATTGCTATTAAGTAAAAAAATCCTTTAGTGAATATAGTTGCAGTGAGCTACTTAATAATATTTTTGCAGAATAGTATGTCTGGAGAAAAATTCTAACAAGGAAAAAACATAGCTACAAAGTAAGAGTACAAACAAACGTCACTCATTATCAGCTTCCGATTGAACCTTAAGCAATAAAGGCTCATCCTCTACAACGACTAGATCCAATCTTGTTTATCTAAGCAAATCGTAACCAGCAAAATATAATTGCCTAGTTCCGTTACTAAAATATCATAATTAACCACGGTACTTACAAAATCAACTATAACCAGTCAATCAAATATTACTTTGTAATATTGAAATAAGGCCGGAATCACATCAGCCTAACGTCCGGCGTCCGTCCGGTCCGTGTGGCAACGCCTTAATAAAGCTCAGTTCACATCCTTCCGACGATACGTCACTTCAAGGAAATGATTTCGAAAAGTTGTGGGAACGATTTGAATTTCGAATGTTAAATGTCAACCTATTGAGTTCAACACTTTTGTGTTTTGAAATTCGAACGACTGGGTAATATGGTGATTTATTGTGAGAAGTAAAAGTTTACGATGTAAAAACTTAATTTGACAAAGATGAAAGATATATGAAAGTATCGCACTGATTTACAACATAATCTTACCCGCCCACGTAATAGAAGTCTGTCTTAAAAATGGTCTCTCTCTAATGATGAGTCTTTAAAAATATTCACATATCTGATTATCTGACTGCCTCGTTGGTCTAGTGGTCGCAAGCGCGACTGCTGTGCATGAGGTCTTGGGTTCGATTCCCAGGTCGGGCAAGGTGTTATTGGGTTTTTCCATCAGGAATTTCTCAGTAGCAGCCTCGGAGTCTGGATTTGTGCCCGGTTGATGGCAATAGGCTCGTCCCCTATTACATGGGACTAAAAACATAACTGGCGAAATGTGGGTGTACTAATTGGTACACCTCTGCCTAACCCTTCGGGGATTACAGGCATGATGTTATGTATGTATGTATGTATATCTGATTAGTGATAGAAACCACAACGTGGCCGCCAGGAATAGCCTTGACCGAAATGACTAAATGAGTCAACCACAAAAAAATCATACCAAAAGCTATAATAGCTAAATGTCATGGAATATCGAAAATAATAAAATAAATAAATATGGGCCTATTATTGTCCCACTGCTGGGCAAAGGCCTCTTCTACAGAGAAGGCACAAGCATTGAAAATAAGGCTGCCTCAAGGAGGATTGGTGATTTTAGATTTATAATTATTTATTATACGACCAGGTTTTGTCACGATGTTTTTCTTCACCGATTTAAGAATAATACAACTAGAATTTATCCGCGACTTTGTCTTTGTGAATTTTGGTTATTGCAGACGCACACAAAGCTGCAAATTAAAACTTCATCAAAATCGGTTTAGTAGTTTAGCCGTGAAAGCGTAAGAGACAGAGAAAGTAACTTTAGCATCTAAAATATTAGTACGGATATAATGTTACAGAGAATAGCCAAAGGTCAATAATATTCCAATGTTCAAGCTTCCCTCTTAACCAGTCTAGCACTCCCATATCAGTGCAACAGAGTACATAAATAGAGGTAATCTCCGTGCAACCCCATTACTTTTACCTTAAGATACCGCGTTCCGTTACAACATGATACATTAGCTAGGCTGTGACACGGTAGCCATTAGAATATCCTTGTCCACCAGGATATCGTGGTGGCCGTTATGTCTGCCAGGCTTTACAGTTTTTGTGGTGCAGGTTGTTTAGGAAAATTGTTCTTGTTATGAGGCGGGTCCAGTTCAGCCAGTTCCCTGATGATTATGTAGTCAACGGGAACAAAGAGGATCAGAACTCTGACTGCTACAGAGAATTACAAAAAAAAAAACGAAGAGTTGACACTGCCCAAGACTAAGAATGGCAAGATTTAATGCTCGTAAACACTATCATTGCACCAGAAGGTCCATTAAATTTTACCCATTTACAGCCTTTACTTACCTTTTATTTACCTTTCATCAATATTTTATGCAAAAAGTAAACAAATAAATAAAATTTAAGTGTGTCATTCTAAAATAGCAGCTTTTTTACAAAATAAATATGAAATTTTGCATGGTTTTTACACGAAAAAAAAAACAATTAAACATTTTTAGTCAGTCTGTTACTTCCGATCGATTAAGACAGGAGTATCACTGGCAGGTAGCTGGTGTTTTATGGAGTAACTTAGGCTACTTTTATTTTAGAAATAGAATTATAAAAACCGTCATACACGCGAATAAAATCCCGGGCTAAATGTTAATGCAAGCTCGCAATGTGTTGAAATTTTTGCAAAACGATTTTAGTAAATTTTAAATGCGATTTTAAAATAGCACTGTAAAAAATTGCACTACAGTCTGTACTCGCTCTTAGGTCCTAGGTATAAGTATCAAAACAGGAACCCACATCACAATACAAAATCAACGAGAAAATAATAAACAAACCTTTCTAAACATTTCCCTTGACACCTGCAATGATAGCATAAAGGTAAAGAAAGCAAACGACTTTAATTCGATCAGCTATTACGCGTAGAGGAAGCAAGGCAAGTGTTTATAACCCTGCTAATTGAAGGAGGTCGGTGTCAGGTTGTATTAGAAATGGTAAAGGCGACAATTTAAATGTGCCGGGTGTTACGACCCGAGAGCGCTGAACTTGGCTGACCATTAGAAAATCTAATCTTACGCCGCTTCTGTGTGGGTCGTCGGGTTCGGGTGGAAGAAAGTACTGGACTATATTATTTTGTAATCATTTTTTTTTACAGTCATACACAATTAGAGCCCACTCCAGAGACAAGATAAATCAGAAAAAAATAATTCCGTGTAGGATTTTAAACTACTATGCGAACCAATTTTTGCCACGTATTGATCTATGCCAAGCAAAAGAGTTATCAAAGTGGATACGAGAACTATAAAGAATATCAGCAGTTTCATACATTTTTGTTGTGTTGTAGGTACAACATTTTTCTAGGAAACAGCGGATTTTTTTTTTCATATATCATAGTTATTACCCTAACTCGCCATAGCAACAGCTGTTTATATTTAAGAATACTTTCACCTCCTGAAATATATGGTAGCGAATAAAAAGTGAACCTATATTTTTGGGACAAGCCCGCCAGATTATTCCTAGCTACTGCAACTCCTGAAAGCCAGAATCAATAATGGCGACCACCATAGAAGCTCGACAACTCCCGGAGAAACGATTCAACCGTCTTGAATCCCGCAATGGAATTAATGAGAACAGAACAGCTGAGGAGTAAGAAAAAACATTCCACTTCTCCAAAACAAGCAGGAGACAGAACAGAACAAAGCCAATAGGCACAAAGGAACGTTTACAAGAGGGAGAAACCCATATTACCAAGCACTACGGATTACAACATAACATAACATAACATCACGCCTGTAATCCCCGAAGGGTTAGGCAGAGATGTACCGATTAGTACACCCACAACGGATTAAAATTAATAATAATTAATCTAATTTGATTCCAGTAACGGTTATGGTAAAAGTCAACTTGTATATACTCAAAAAAGTTTACATCAAAATTCTTTAACGTTGCCAGTACTTTCTTGCTTCCGTACGGTTGTTGGTGGCACCTCGGCCCCGCCCCATCGCGGCTGCCCCGTGCAACACTTACCCTGATTGAAACTATTAAAATAGGCGAGGTGAAAACCAAACACTATAGTTAGCTTTCCACTCGCTACAGATGCGATAACTACACGTTTACTGTTATGAATATTATCTAGTTTGTGTTCATTTTTATCGGTAATTTGTTTGGTAAACTATAGTGTAAATGGAACATTAAAAAAAATTGTTGACGTTTGTATAATATCTATGGGTAATATTTTTTTCTTGTTTAAAAGACGTATGTATGGATGATTAAATAGGATTAAAGGAATTCATAGACAAGCATACCATAGGCGCTATTTTCTATTTTTATGCAAAAATGTTAAAATAATTTTATTTCAGTTATTTAAAAGAAATCTTAAATGTAATTTACAACAAAAAACATAAGTTGCCTCTTCCAAAAGTTAGTTTCGTATAGAAAAGAATGAGCAAGAAACTTCATACTAACAGTTTTTAAATAAAAAATGTTTTACTTCTAATGGACTTTATTAGGTGTTCACAACAAAATCATAATTCTATCACGTTCTTCGACTTCCACTTTTAACCATCTTCTGAAGGAACACACTCATAAGCTACCCAACGATTTTTCTTCTCCACCATTTTTCCACCCCATAACTGATCCTAAAACCCACCTGAACTGCACTATCAGGGAGTGTATCCGAGCAAGTGACAGGCAGGCCGACATGCAGATATTATAGCGCTGCGCCTGCGCCGGGTGGCGGGCGTGGGCAGACCTCCGAGTTATTGCTTGTCCCACTGCCTGTTACCGTTATCTTATAGCCCTTTATTATATAGGAGTTGGTTGGGTTGGGAATTGCGTGATTTTTTCTAGACTGGGATACAGCAAGGGCTCTTTTAGAGTTTAACCGTCTTTCAAATGCCAGTCATTTCACATAGAAGAACTTTACTGTTCTTGGTTTAGCTGCAGGAGATGATTGGGCGCTACATTTATTGATCGTAGAAAAAACATTCAGGATTTATGATCAAACAATGGTTATTGGAAAATGCAACATAAAACTTTACACACATCTGATAAAATCCGTACTGATGACGATAATTATATCAGAAGACGCATATTCCGTCAAATGTGCATCCCCCCTTGAAAAATAACACGGGCTCAAACCGGCACTCATCATCACTAAATGGCATTAAAAAATTCTTTCGCATTGTCAACTGGAAATGTGCCCAAATGACTGGCCGCATTGCCACGTTGGACATATAGATAAACTAATCAATATCGAATTTTAATAATGCAAGTATGTAGTAACAACATTCCTGAAAAAACTATGTGTAGGTCAGTAGGAACATAATTGCTTCACCTCACCGCCAGGTACTTACTTAAGTGGAAAATTAATTAAATATCGACGTTTAGATAGGCCGGTAAGTATTAATAAAGTTTATGTGTTGTTATTTATTTACATCGTATATAAACAAATCGTTATTTACGTAGACCATAGGAAGAGCTGAAGCTGCGGTTATTAAACAACCTCGTTAGTGTTTTAAATAGTAAATGATGTACATAAAATATATACGTACATAATTATATCGTAAAAACATGAATAGTACGTGTTTTTCTGTAAATGAAAACTAGAAATTAGTACTTGATTAATAGCATGAAAGTCGTATCTTCAGTAGTTGTTTATCCTATATCTGCAAAGTGGTTAGTAGCATCGTCTTGTTTATACGAAACTTAACTAACTTAAATTTTCAAATTATTGATGAGTCTTGTCTTATTTATCTATAATATGTATGTATTTATAAATTATATAAGTATGTATATCAGTTGTCTGGTTACCATAACACAAGCTCTGCTTAGCTTGGGATCAGATAGCCGTGTGTGAGTTGTCCCAAGATATTTATTTATTTATTTATTATTTATTCAAAATTTATGCAACAATAGTACAAAGGCGGACTCAATGACTTAGGCATTCTCAAACAGTCAACCAAAGATGGTGAAGAGATATAAAAGTAGGTGCAAATTAATGTACGAGCGTTAAGCAGCAAAATTAGTCAGTTAATTAGTCTTAGACTATGTTTAGAGATTTTCTAGAAACATTATTAATTAATTGTTGTTTTCAAGTTCATTTTAAATAGACAGTACAAATGAACTGTTTTCCCAGAGTTTCCACAACAGCGGTGGACAACTGGTGGCTGACGCAGGTAATGTCTGGACTTAGCTGTTTCGGGAAGTAAGAAAGGGAAGGTAGGTAAGAGTCCGACATATCCCTCACTAGACACGGAGAGAGACACCAAATCTACATAATATGAGAATAACCAAACGAAAAAAAAAATCAGAATCTTTTTTTTTCGTTTCTTTTTAGGGTTCCGTACCTAAAGGGTACAAACAGAGCCTCTATTACTCCCTCTAATCGACTCTTTCACAAGGATCTTACGAATAAACCGTCAAAGTTATATTCTTCATATTTCCACTATTTCTATTACATTCCTACTGAAGCCATTCCGTTTACACACAGCCCTGCAAACAATATAAATTGATTCATCTCATTCCCATATCATAGGCTTCCTGAAATCGTGCCTCCAGAGGTCGAAATCTTAGAAACTATTGTAGGAGAACCGAATATCGTACATTGTTAATCAGTGGCAGTCAACCTGCAGACCTTGGCCAAATCCTTTTTAACTTTTGATAGGTTATTGTGGAGATAGGATTATAGATAATACAGGAGCATTGAACAATATGGATGGATGTTGTGTATTACAAAAAAAAAAGATTTTTGTTTTGTAATAACTGTTATTATGTCTTTGGCCACCAAAAACATAATGACTGTTATTGAAATTCAACTTGCAAGATTTAAGACAAACCAATTGATGTAAGTATCGTCCAAAATCGGCCCATGCGTTTGGTTTTTAGAGTGCCACAAAACAACAAACATGTATGTTTGCTGATAACACACCTATGTATGTTTGCTGATAAAAACATTACCCTTTACGTTACGATGTCGGGTAAAAAAATTACCGCCAGGATGAGTACAAACGCTCGCAAACATTAAAGAAACGATGCATTTATGGATGATGTCATATAATGGAGTAGGTACCTACCAAACAGTTAAGTCCATTTACAACTTTCAACATTTTCAAAAACACACTCATCGTTAGCTCATTATCACTCCAAAAAATGTTCAGCGCCTCTGGTCCAGATATACCGTGTGTCCGGGCCACAAGGCAGCCGACAGGTAGGCTGACCCCGCGCACGGCCGCGTATAAATCCCATTGTTTCAGCCAGATAGATATTATTTAATATGTAGGGGAAATATATAATACTGTGTATAAATATATAGACATTGTAGACCCTTACACACCTCTGTATTTATGTTTTGTTGAGTCTCGAACGGCTGATTTGTGTGATGTTCTTCTGTAGCGGGGTGATTATGTCGAGCTGTGGGCTTTGTTGACATTGATGACAACACTTTAAATTGTGTATAATCATTGTTTCAAGTAAGTAATTAGTACACGATTTGGAAGATCGATTTTTAAATGAATTATACCTGCTTCGTTGGTCTAGTGGTCGCAAAGCGCGACTGCTAAGACTGAGGTCTTCAGTTCGATTCCCAGGTCGGGTGAAGTGTTATTGGGTAATTCCATTAGGAATTTCTCAGTAGCAGCCTCGGAGTTTGGATTTGTGCCCAGTTGATGACAATAGGCTCGCCCCCTATTACATGGGAATTAAACATAACTGGCGAAATGTGGGTGTGCTAATGGGTACACCTCTGCCTAACCCTTCAGGGATTACAGGCGTGATGTTATTACTTAAATGATATATATAATTACTTATCTTTTTGACATTGATTTTTGATATTGATTATTGTACCTACATGAGTCTAAACTAAATCTAAATGCTTTAATAATTTCATTCTAATTGGGTACAGTTACTACTTAGTTACCTGAGTAACTAAGAAACCTGTGGTTTGATACAATCTATACGATGTATCATCGTTTTAATCGATTACGATACAATCGATTGTCAACTCGGTTGGAAGGCGTAAAGCGATCGTACGCCCACGTGTTCCCTTCATCTCGCGCAGCATCGGAAGCTGCGGTAGCTTATTATGTCGCATCTTGAGGCTTTTAGATAGGTACCCAGAACTTTTAGAGCTATATCTTTATTTGTTCAATTACAGATATTATAATGTCTTCTTAAATATTGGTGAATGGCTTAACTTTTTATTTCTACAAGAAATCAACTAATAAAATGTAAAAATGTTTTGTTACAAAAGCTAAACATAATTTTAAAATAATAATAATACACCCTCATTTCGCCAGTTATGTTTAAGACCCATGTAATAAGGGGCGAGTTTATTGCCATCAACCGGGCACAAATCCAGACTCTGAGGCTGCTATTGACAAATTCCTGATGGAAAAACCCAATTACACTTTGCCCGACATAGAAATCGAACTCAGGACCTCATACTCAGCAGCCACGCTTTGCGACCACTAGACCAACGCAGTCAAAAGGATTTACCTACATTAAAATAACAATATTATCGCAAAGCATTAACATCATCAAACTGCTACAGTTAAACGAATGCATTCGAAATTATTCCGAAGCTACATTATACACATACATAAACACAGTTATTTTTTAAGTAACGTGGACATATCCAGAGCAGGATTCCATCGTTAATTAACCACATCGAATGTAATTGATAAGTCCATGTGATACATTTTGGATAATTAATATGGTGTAGTTAAATGTAGTTGATTCAACCTGTATTGTAAGGGTATACGGTAGCGGGAATTTGGGAGAACTTACGAAAATGGAAGTGACAGTGGTGGGGATAGTCTATTGGATTTTGTGAAGCAATTATGTTTTTTTTTACCCACGAAGGAACAGAGATGTATTGCGTTTAGGGTGAGAGGTTGTTTGTTTGTTTGTGCAATTTATCTCCTAATCAGAATGGCCGATTTATACAAGGTTTTCTGTATATGGTTCGTCATAGATATTCCGGTGTTAGCTCGTCAGGGGGCGCTGCAATATTCATTTATTTAAAAATGTTACAAATGTTTGAAAAAGGAGATTTTTATATTTTTTGTATGTTTCGGCCAGTGTTATTACGCAAATGTAGCTATAATCGGTATGAATTTTGTGTTTTAAATGAAGAAAATGATGTCATTGACGCTGAATAAATACAGTGGCGATAAAAAGGTTCAGTTTTAATTTAAAAAAATATCAATCATCCAAAAAAAGTTTTGACAGAAAAGCACACTATTTCACTATTTAAAAGATCTTTGTAGCCCCAACGAATCATATGAACCAAGTATGAAGTCAAGATCAAAGCCTTCAATAATTTCAAAACAAAACTATGAATTGAACCTTCGACCTCTGCATACTACCGTTGGTCACATTCTATCACTTCCATCTCTCTCTACTCTAGTTTAAAAAGTATCCGACTTTCTAACACATAATACTAAGCTAAAACTTTGCTGACACCATAAACGATAGCTATCTTGAAGATATAAGTTATAAATAACTTATCTGCATCACTCGCAACATTACATTGCAAACTTACATACGATCTGCTCTCAAATCTTAAAAGGCTATAGCCCAAATGTTAACGATACATGCATAATTATTATTATTGCACAAAAATGTAATTACTTGCAGCGATATTTATTGATAAAAACATATAAAATATGACAGGGCGACCGCTGCGGCCGGTAGAGATAAAAGAGGATCTGCACTTACGCGCCTCATATGTGTAGTCTTGACCTTACTTTGCAAGTCTTTTTCGCGCATCTCCGTAATTTACTTTCTGCTGTTATGAAAATATATATAATGGTGCCGATTCTCTTGGTCACAAACTAAATTTAGACTATTTCCATCTTTTTCTGTCCAATAAAACAAGAAAGAGACTAATGTAAAAAAGAGCTGTCAAATTTAGTCAATCTGACACATCCATACAATTATTATAGTTGACATCATAAAATGTATGGATTAAAAATACGTAAAAATTCGAGGCAAAACTAATTTGACATCGCTAACTTAGTTATTTAATGTCACCGTCCTTTCCGTTCGCTGTATGTTAGTAAGAGATGTCAACTCTGTAAATTTAGTCTAGTTTGTGAACAAGGGAATCGGCACCAATGGCTCACCAAACCACAAATACATCAGTCATAAATATAGATTGGCAATCTCATTATTTTAAATAATTATCCTTTCAAATTATAATTACCGTCTGACTTAGTTCTACAATTTTAATCAACAGTAAAGATTTTAGATGTTGTAAATACACTACTTCCTTCTTTCATTTACCAACAATCCCTCGTGTTTCCGCATCCAAAGATCTGTTTTCCACTTCAGTCTCATAATTTAATTAAACATAATTACAGCACTTATACTTCACGTACATTCTAGCCGTTCACCTTTCATTTCCTCGCAGCGGTGCAGTCACCGGCTCCAACCTTACTACACTCTCATAACCTATAAACAATTAATTATAACAATTTATCGCGCCTGACTACAGATACGCGACAAGCGAAGGAATGTGCTACAGTTTAAATGAGGCTGTGCGGGAGTTGAACCGGTCGGGGGCGATCGGCCGCCTCCGCGCAACTTCGGGGAAAGGCCGACCATGATTTATAGCTAAAATTAAACTCCGAGTACAGGTCGCAGCAACCGTCGAATGCAGGGAAATGAGATCACGACCGAAGTAGGGATCGATTATATCGATAATTTGACGGCTCAGGTTGTGAAATATCTTAATCGTGACAAGTGGGGTATGTCAAAATATGTAACACGTGATGTAACCCGGTGCTACCATTTTAAGGCTTTAAAAGTTCGATCCAATTAACGGTTTTCTCATTTCCTGTTTAATAAAAGTACGTAAGTAATGCCTTCCAATATCGATTAAAAATTAGGTGTTAAAAGGTTCGTACCGTTTTACTTAAATAAAATAAGTTACCTTACGATCTCTGAATAGTTTGAACTGCGAACACCGCAGAAGTCCGGACGTCGTAAAATCTAGTTCCATAAAAGGGTGACAGAGCATTCGCAGATCATTCCCACCTAGCACGCAGATCAATATAAAACCAGAATATTATCTGATCTGTCATCGTGAAATAAGACCTCTAAACACTCATGCGCACTATCGTATAATTCCCTAATTCGCATTGTTCTTATTGGTCCATCAATCGCCGGCGCATGCGCTGTAGAGTCCAAACGCAGGGTATATATTGCTGGATGAGATAAAATCGCGCCAGTCGAGCTGCGGCAGCGGTCGCGTTATCTCGATCTGGGAGCTAGTAACTGCGGCCCGCAGGTCGTTCCATACAAATTGTATGGCATATCTACTACTACTTTTGGGCATAGTTAACCTTATAGTTTTCTTGTAGCATGTTCTCGGCCGCTAATGGGAGCGATTCATCGCGTCAATGGTGTGAGAAACGCGTAAATAGTCCTGCCCAGGAGATGGAACCTGCTGATACTATTCGAATTGTATCGGTGTGAATGTAGGAAATTGGATTTAGTTGCTTGCTGAAAAATAATAAATGGACATATAGGGAACTGACCAACGACCGTAATACGAGATGTTCACATGTGAACTTTTTAAAGGGCAGCTTCAATATTTATTTTAATTACTTACTTTATAAATAAACTTACTACTTAGTATTCCTTGATAAGAGGCCACAGCCCAAAACGATGGGCAGTTCAGGTCCGCTCTGCACTGGACACCCAATTGCGCGTCGCACTACATGATGCCAAAGACCGACACAGATGGCGAGACACCATTAGTAAGAATAAGCTATCCAACGGGAACTTCACGACCCTCAGTAATGAGGAATACGACGCTAGGAGAAGGGATTCCTTGATAATATCGTTAAGCTACTGAACTATGAAAGAAAGAAAGAAAGAATAACTGTTGAGTTACGCGAAAATGACGCATAACATAACGTAAAAAGAAAATATAAAGAAAATTGTACATAAAATGAAAATAAAAACAAGTTGGTATTAAATCAAAAAAAAAAAAAATACAAAATAATTCATCATCACACATCAAAGACACACCCTTACTGGTTTTATAAAACGGAAAATATTATAATGCTATGTAATTTCTAACTTTAAGTCAAACAAATAAAATTGCTAGTGCAAATTCTGTAAGCATTTCAAAATTGTTGCCAGATTAGATCTACGTTTAGATAATGTAGAGTACGAAGTTATCACTTATCACCGACAAGTTTTAAGGTCGAAATATACCAAAAGTCAAGCAGTTAACTAGGACATAAAGTATCTAAGTAAAGTTAGGTCTTACCTACCTAAAGACCTTTATCTAGTCGCAATTTTATCTCAATGACAATCAACGTCAAAGACTTGTCAAAAATGTAGGTAAAATAAAAGGATTTTTGAATACGTACTCAAAAATTGCGGAATTACCCCTCTGATGCAAATGTCGAAAGGGAATAAGAAAATGAAGATTAAGAATAAACGACCGCTGTCTATGTTTACTTCTGTGTGCTTTACATGGGTAAAAACTTTCACTTTTTCTGTGTGTGGTGGATTTTCAAAAATATCTTTCAAACCATATTGATTCACCCGTTCTCGAGTTTGTGCTCAGCAACACATTTAGCCATTCTTTTTACTTATATAGATTTCTTGAATCAAAATTGGACTTTGAAAGAACCAAGACCGTAGAAAATATTAAAATAATAGAAAAACAAGTTCTAGTGAGCCACTGGATATCACTTCGCCTCTCATACAAGAATAAATTTACACAGCAATAAAAACCACATAAAGTGACATAATAGCACTGCATCTGCCATCCCTCCTGCTTCTAAATAGCTTCATAATACTGTTGATAGTCATATCTAGTCCATCTTACATTACCATATAAAATACAAGCGCGCTTTATGCGTTTATAACTTGAGAATCGCTGAACGAATTTTGATAGGATTTTTAGTCTTATTTTTCTTGTTGTTTAGTTTTGTTTTTGATATGAATGGAATAAGTAGTACTTACCCTAAATAAATATTATATTATGAGTTATTATGGTGCAGTGGAACAGCAAACAGTATTTTAAGGGAAATTCCGAAGATGCTTGCTAAAAGACTTCTTTCATAAGCGCAAAACTTGATAATGGCTAAATACCAATTTGATTGATTCGATTTTTTGTTATGTTCGTAATTTTCCGGACAAGGTTTGTATAAAAGATTTTTTTGAAAAATTCACCAGAGTGAAGTTTGCACCCGCGTCAAGCGGGAGCGGTTCGCTAATTCTTAAAAAAATCAAGAGATATTTTGATGTTTTTAAAAAAAATCATACCTTTGATCAACTAAAGCCACAACACACACACACACACACACACACACAACACTAAGCATAAAGCAAATATTAAATTAAAAAAATGGTTAAAACATACGTTTTGCAAAAACGAGAAAATTCTATTTCAGTACCAGAAAATATAACAGTATGCCTTTACTACATCTAAATCTGGGATTTCTGGGGTCACAACAATTATGTAACATCTGTCTTTTAAGAGCCTCTCCACATCAAAAATAGACCTAGACATATACCAAAAACGTCTAGAACATCTTATCTAGCCGTAATCTCAAACATAAACAGATAAGCTAGTTAAAAATCTGAGAAAAATTCAACATTACAACAATGCTTTCTCACAAAAAACGGGTATTTTAACTTTTCACATCAAGATTACCAATGAAGATAGTACAGGCGAATTAATTCGCGACATTGAGAGTGTATGCGACCTCTACGCTCGTAAAAAATACGAGAAGAACCGAGTTCAGGATCTCAAGAGAACTGAGATTGGGTTCCGAGAAACTGCAATGTAAAGAGCTTGCATTATGTGTGAGTCTGTGCGAAATTATCTAGATTTCGAGTTGTTATCTCGCGCGCGATAGTGACCATTCAAAATTCATTGTGGAGTTCTGTTGTTTCCTATACATAATAATCATTTAGAGAAGCGAGCGTAACCCCTTTCGCGCGATAGTGGCGCATATTTGTTTTTATATTTATTTTATTTTTAATTTTTAGGTTTAATACAAACTTTGACGGGCCTGTTGGTCTAGTGGTTAGTGGCCCTGACTGCTAAGCCGGAGGTCGTGGGTTCGATTCCCACCCAGGACAAACTTTGTGTGATGAGCATGATTGTTAGTTCTGTGTCTGGGTGTGATTTATCTATAATATGTATGTATTTATAAATTATATAAGTATGTATATCAGTTGTCTGGTTACCATAACACAAGCTCTGCTTAGCTTGGGATCAGATAGCCGTGTGTGAGTTGTCCCAAGATATTTATTTATTTATTTATTTATAAACTTGTTTCTACTTTGCTTTTAGGTAAGTACAGTTTTTATTTTCACTTTTTATGTTATGTGCGTCATTTTCGCGGGAATGAACAGATTTTTTTTCATTATTCCTTTCTTGAAAATATCGCGAAGAGCTGATTCTGACAAGAATCAAGGTAAAAGTAGAATTTAGATAAAGATGATTAGTAATAAAATATCAAAGGAACTGAAAGACCGAAATATAGAAACTTTGTCTTGATACCATTCATTTGACGATAAATAAATAAATTGAAACTAGCTTTTGCCCGTCACTTCATCCGCATGAATTTTCTTACGGATATTCTTACGGATATTCCCCATATTTTATAATAAAATGCCTACAGCACATCGAGATAACGAAGCTACATGTTAGCGAATCAGCGAAAAAAAATCAGAATGGGAACGTAGTTTCATGTCTATGAAACTACGTTTGTTTAGAGCCAAACTTATGCCAATGCGATTAATACTGTCTGGCAAGCACATCAAACCGTACCATGTAAAACATATAACATAAAAAAGTTTCCAATAAATTGCCTTTGGGACCGGTTGAAAGGTAGCCGGTCTGAACAATGTCCCGAACGAGATGCGACCGCTGATTACCAGTAATTATACCAAACGGCTTCTTGTTAACACGCGTTCAACGAATAAAATAAAAAATGAAATACAATTTAGGCTACTGTCTCCTGTGTACTACCTATACATTATTTTTATTTATAGTTCACTAGCTTTTGCTCATGACTTCGTCCGCGTAAATGTCTTATCCTGGACTTATATCTGACATGTTTAGAGTCCCACTCAAAACATGTCAGAGGCCCTTTTTTTTTCTTTTTTTTTAGTTGGTAAAAATCAAAAATCCACCCCGTTCCTTCTGTTGCCCTTTACGTTCCGGAGCCACGGTATCCTGTTAAGACGTCCCGCGACCCCGGCACTCAATGTCAGAGGCCCTTGAGGCGTTTAGAATCTCAGACACCAGGGTGTCAGGAGGTCGTGAGACCTACTGCCAACACGATAAAGAAGAAGAATGTCCTATGGCGGCCGCATACGAATACGCGGTAAAAAAAGTAGCCTTTCTTGGGGTTTAAACTTACCCCGCTTAAACCCCAAGAAAGGCTTAAACTTACCACATCAAAATCAGTACAGTTCAATCAATCAGTTCTCTGTACGAGAAGAGGCATTTGTCCTGCAGTGGGACACTTTGTCGCTATGTAGGCTTCAACTTCTCTTTTAATACAATACAGGGTTGCTCACGAAATTATTATAATTATTTAATCATTCCTAAAGCAGACGGCCAGCTATAGTTTGTATTTCTGATAAAAAGAATTTCTGTATTTATGTTTTATGTTGTTATGTTATATGTATGTATGTTTAAATAGTGTAATTGGCCACGTCCGTTCTATTTAAAATAAATAAATAAAGTATCTACAATGTGTAATAAAATAAACAATCGTTAGGTACTTTTATTACAAAATGCTTCAAATATGTGTTATTAAAGAACGAGTTTTAATTAAATTCGAGCCTAAATTTTCATTCCAGTTGTATTTTGAACCTTATTCCAATTACGGACTCGTTTTGTAATGAGAATTAAATAATCCAGTAACTCTAACAGTGGAATTCAATAGACTTAAAGTCACCACCAAATACAAATATATTTCTAGACTAATAATAATCTAGAACAACTCCATATCTATGGAGAACAAGGAAACGTATGAAAAGATGTAGATTACAGCGTATAGAGCAGGTAGCGGCGGGTGAAAGGTTTCATTGTGGTGTCATGCGCCTGCGCAGCGACGAACAGACCGAACTGTGCGCGCCGCACAAGTGTAGTAACGTGTTACTAGTACAGTGAGGTGGGTTTAGTATAATTTTTGTTTAGTTAATTATTTTTAATTTACATCGCATTATGAAGAAGAAGCTCATGGTTTGATAAGAAGTAGAGGTGCAAAATGGCCTCGTTTGCAGTTATTGTCTATCAAAACTTGACAGAAATGTTATTCAATGTAAGATACATTCTTTCAGGAATACACACATACATAAACTCACGCCTTTTTCCCATGGGGGTAAGCAGAAACCACAGAACGCCACCTGCTACGATCCTAACATACTCCTTTCGCCTCACCACGTTCATACATCTCGTCTGAAAGCACGCCGGTTACGAGTACTGTGCACCTGACTTTTCAGAAATACCTACATGTTTGTAAATATTCTTTATATTTTTAAATATTTATTTAAAAAAAAAAAACATTAAAAAATACAAAAAGTAGTTTGTAACAGTTTTCACAATTGCACTGAAATATTTTATGTTACAGCTGAAAAGTCATCTTGTAGTACAGGCGTAGATACAATAAACATGCACGGGAACAGTAGCAACCAAAGTTTTCTTCAATCCAACGTTCCTGCAAAACTAAATATTATGGTATTCTTAGCATAGTCCTACCTACCTACTACCTACCTACCTACTTGGGAAATGTAAAAAAAATGGTGCTTACGTCACTATCACTTACCGTTACTCGAAGTGAAACCGAAGGTGTCCCGTTGTATGTTTCCTGAAAACAATGAAACCATATTGTTATTATTTTTCTAGGGATTTGTCTGATTTTATTTATCTTTTACATTTTTTTTGTTGCAATAATTTCACTAACTTTTGAAGTGAAATAATTGCCAACAATAATAAAAAAGCCCTTCGTCGTATCGAATTAGGTTTAGTACACAATCTGCTAGCAATTTGAGTTTCATTTTTGAATAAAAAATATTTAATTTTTATAAAATCAAAATGTATAAAATCATAGTGTAATAATTTTAGAGGCGCCTTAAAAATTGGGTTTCATACAATATGTATAGCTAGCTATTTCATTCATTATATAAAGGTAAAAATATTCGTGAAAAAATATCTTAAAATAAGATAATTATATAAATGATGTCATCTTAAAGACACTGATAACCTACCTCTAGTAAGCAACTCGAGTAGTTTGCTTGAAAAATGGAACTCCGGTCTGAACATTTTTTTACACATAAATAATCAAAGTTTAAACACCAGGTACCTAACTAAATAAAATCACTAGCACTTATCAAAACCCACAATTTTTTAAAATTGGAACCTTTTTTTATCACCGGTTTCAAAATCACAAAACGAACCGTTTTTAAATTTCGAATAAAAACAAAACACTTTCAAAATTGCCCCGTTCTAAACCGTTACAAAATTTCAAAGTTCGAAGTCAAGTTTAGTATCTGACGTCACTCGTGTTATGCCTACAGCTACAGTGTTATGTCAAACAAAATATTAGTTTAACATCGACCGACCGATTGTCGCCAACTGTTTAATTATGCCGACTGTTCCGATTCATTAGTGCACTATGGCTTCAGGGACGGCTTCCGAGTATAATTTTTCATTGTTTTTTTTTGTGACAAAATCAAGTGAAGTAAAGTTTTATTGTCTTTGCAAATTGGGTGTTTCTATGTTCTTAATAAGAAGTCGATATCATAAATAATACCAACGATTAATTTGAAAATTATTTATTCATGACAAAATTGTACTTGTAATTATTTCTTTTAAAAAATATATTAAAATTTAAAAATAAACTGAAAGGCGGTAAAGGTTATATTATTTATAGATTGGTTACCATTTCAACCAAATAATGAACAAAATTTACCACAAATGGAAAAACATATTTTCCAAACTAATAAAAAAAAACTAAAAACATTTGATTCAATAAATGCTTTTTTGTAAGTCCCAAGTACGGCCCACGAGGCGTCTGGAGAGGTCAGGGTTGCCGACGCTCGTCTTTTGACCCTCATACGTCCCTCCTTCACCAACTCACAATAAAATCATACATCCGTCCCTTTCCCACAGGCCGCGACACTTTGCTTGACTTTTAACCCTTCACGTCATTGTCAGTACTATCCTTTTCTCACATACCGACTTTTTAATATTGCCGTTTCATCCAAACAGGTTACGACATATCGGTCGACATATGACCCGAGCATCGGTGTTTCTCTGTCCTTTTTTATCGTTTTGTATAAGTGTATATGTGTCCTTGTCTGCAGTGTCACGACCCTTACGACTAGCCACTTGAATAGATTAGGTGTTTTCGTACGAATGCGGGTTCAATATTCATTGATAATCGGTTCGTTGGCATTTTATATGCAAGAAACGTATGATTGTTTTCATTCGTTGTAAGTAATGCCTTTATAAATCGCAGTATGTGCTGTACTTTATATTTCCTGAAGCATTTGTGAAAAGTTGTAAGTTTCGATCAAAGTTCAAAGTTCAAACTACTGGTGACAATACTTTTAGGTCACAAAACCCGCAGCATACATTAGGGGTTAAAGTTAAGGTGTCTGGCGAAAAAATAAATCTACATACTTTGGTATTTGTCTACTAAAGATTTCTGCATTCACCATCTCATAAAAAGGGAGAGAAACAGTCACCATTTTTCATCATTCTTTGACTTCATAAAATGAAACATTAGTTAGACATAATTATTTTTTCACTTAAACCATTTATGAAGTCGTCGCGGATCACGACGACTTCATACAATTTTCGACAACGCGTCTTGGGGCCACAAAACACATAATTACGAATCGTCAGGATGTGAATATTACCGCGAAACAGTTGGTGGTCCATAGCAAGACATCATATAAAATGGTCTTTCAACTAAAAGGTTAAGAACCACTGATTTGTAGAATAACTATTTACCTCCAAGCTTGATAATAGATATACCTGCCTACATTAATACTTTATATCTTCCAGAAGTGTCGAAGAATCCCGGCCTCAACATTTCACTCGCTCACACTACAGCGGTGGCTGATTCAACGTTTTTCTAACAGCTGACCTGAGACGAGCCGGAGCATTCCGACCAACAACCGTACTGTAGGAGCCGAGAATGTGTGGACACGGCTTTATGTTTTTTCTTACAATGTAACTGTATCGTTACAGGCGCATATTTAACACGTAAGACAAAAACCATAAAATAAAAAGAGTCAAGAAATGAAAGACACTGAATTTGAAGACTCCAGCCAGCTTAGTTTGAAAAAAAGAATTGAACACAGGCACCACTATCACATCACATCCCTTCATGCTATGTCATATAGAAGCATTATGGTTAGAATAACGATACGATCACCATGGCTCACTGCAACACAACAGTCCACCATAAGAAGTGCAGAAATCAAAATCCTTTAATAAACAATTGAGATATAAAGGTCGCCGTTCTGCTGTTTTTAGTCAGTCGAATTATCACACAATCATTAAGATTGTGTGATAAGTAATTGCAATGTAGGTATTGTAACACGTGGTCCCTGGATGGAGAAAACGGTAACTAAATCCATTTTTTGTTTTTAATTGGCTTAAAAACCAAGGAACCGCCAGTAATATTCATACTAGGAACGATGATAGCCATTTAAGTCCTTTGAAATCCTCCTCAAAGCTAAATAAACCACATCATCTCTTTCCAACATCGTTGAGAAGAAAGCGCGCTGGCCATCGCCGCGCGTGCGCTGCTTTTTTGCCGCGATGAATATTTATCGGCCGCCGCGGCCATTAGCAAACACAAGCGATACACTTTCAGACTGATTGGAGCTGTCTTACTGGTTACTTTATAAGTACTAGTTTATATTACATTATCTATAACTATTTCAACTGTTGGGGGTCTATAATAATTGATCCGATTGTAGGTCTCATGTCGCGATGGCCAGTGGTTAAGGCGCCTGACTCGCAAATACTCCCTAAGTTTATCCTAAACATCAATGACATCGGTGAAAGAAAACATCTTGAGCAAGCGTGGTGATTAATGTTTGTACCTTCTCCGTTTAAGAAGAGACATTTTACTACCACCACCCAGTAAATTGAAAATTCAGGTATAATAACTTAACTCTATTAACATATTTTCCTAATGTTCGTCTCCACATTTTCCTAATGTTATTATTATTTATTAAAAAAGGTACACCAACAGTTTCTGTATATAAATTAACAAATAGAGTAGTTTATGAGTAAAAGGCTTAAACAGTTGCCAATAACAGGTGAACCAACATTCACAAACATAAGTGTTTAGACATAAACTTAAGTAAAAAAAAGAAATCATTAACTAAAATTAAACAAACATGAGATCAAAAATTGACTTAAACTTAAACAACTGTGAACTTAAACAATGTTCTTCTTGTTATCAATTATAAACTTATTGAAAAACTGTAAAAACGCTTCATCAACCCAAGCGAAGTCAGGTGCAACACCTAGCCAGAACTAACGTCCCTGCCCGCAATTTGAATTTGAAATCAGAACGCAGTTCATTACGCGCTGCGCACACGCATAACTTTTTTACAGTCCACCGAACAAATCGCATAGGACCATTATATTTGCATTTTACTTGTAAAACCTTTCATTAGATATCTTATTAATATTGACGAAATGACCATCACACCTGTGAAGTGAAAAGTCAGAATGTCGTCGCCATTTTGTTTTTCGTAATTTGAGAGTTTTCAAACCAAAAAAAAATGTTAGCTGTTAGGTTTATTCTATTACATTGACAATCAAGGTTTTATTAAGCTTTCTAAATCTAAATAGTAAGTAGATATGTTTTTATCAGAAATTGCGTTAATAAGCTACGAAAGATTTCTGCTCCACCAATAAAAATAGATACGCAAATATAGTCTTGAAAACCAGTTAATTTTGCACGACTAACAAAATTGTCTAGAGAGAGTCCTCCATCCATATTACATAAAAATAACGTTACAAAGTTATTGTTATTTTAATGTTAGCGTATCATTAACTCTATTCTTAGCTTTCTAGTTTTTGTACACTTTTTTTGTAGACTATTAGCCATTTACAATTAATATCACCGAATTGCAATCATATCGACAATATGACACAATAATGCCGTTATTTTTTAAATAAATGGAGTACATATGTTTTTAATTTTTTTTATGTTTTTTTTTTACTGCCTCGTTGGTCTAGTGGTCGCAAGTGCGACTGCTGTGCATGAGGTCTTGGGTTCGATTCCCAGGTCGGGCAGTGTTATTGGATTTTTCCATCAGGAATTTCTCAGTAGCAGCCCCGGAGTCTGGATTTGTGCCCGGTTGATGGCAATAGGCTCGCCCCCTATTACATGGGACTAAAAACATAACTGAAATGTGGGTGTACTAATGGGTACACCTCTGCCTAACACTTCGGGGACTACAGGCGTGATGTTATGTTTATGATTTACTGACTTTTTTCTTAACCGAGATAATTTACCAGATATAATTTCGACTTCGTATTTTATGATTGTAGGTTCGACCACGCCCACAGAACCAGGTCATAGACTAGATATTATGCCGGTTTCGCTTGCAAGGTTTTAAGATAAGCGCGGACTGCAATATCTATCGTGTTTGATAAAGTTACTTATTACGATTGGCCATTCAAGCTTAGTTAATTTATTTGCGCTATTTTAATTAAGTAGGTAGTAATACAAAGTTGTACTTAACTGGTTCTATTTCGCGTTGATTGAACTTTAAAGTTGTCTGTAATTGTTATCATGAAAATGCAGAATGTTTCCGTAGAAAATTATCTTATCTGGGGTCTTAGTACCATAGATAATTAATTAATGGGGATAATAAATATTGATGTGTTAAATAGACTACTATTTAATTAAATCTAATTATTCGCAATTTTTGAAGTAAATAAAACTATTAGGCTCGCCCCCTATTACATGGGACTTAAACATAACTGGCGAAATGTGGGTGTACTAATGGGTACACCTCTGCCTAACCCTTCGGGGATTACAGGCATGATGTTATGATGTTATGTATAAAACTATTTATTTACTTCAAAAATTGCGAATAATTTGTGATTATTAATACTGCTTGATCTATAAACACTTTACATTTCTATTGTGGTCTAAGCGAGGCCCCGAATCTATGGTTGATCAATCATTTATATTGTAATTGTCAGTTTTGACAGCTTCGGGTATATTATCATTTTCTAATGGCGTATCACTGACGCTTCATCACAACAGATGCAGATATCTATAATTCCACACAACAAGACAACTTCTGTAAAAAAAACCACTCTATTTTAGCCCTGAAACACCAAATAATTTGTAATGCACTGTAAAATTTGATTTTAAGTAGCTTTGAAATCAATAAATAGTTATTCAATTGAGTTGGCTATTAAGTGACGTCACATGGGATTCAGATTTCGACTGCTCATAAAAAGATCGTCAATTGATTGGTGCTATCTACACCCGTACTGTCACTTAAGGAATTTGTAGTACTCTATGGTTGTCATAATGAGTTACTAAACCTATCTATCGTCTAACTAAACCAGTGATCAAATATAGTCAGTAATAGTGCTTCATCGTGCTAAAACCGCTGTATCCCTGCCGATCTCTTTTGGTCTAATAGCAGCAAGTCCGCTTAGTTAGTACATGCCCATATTAACACTTAACAGCTGTATCAACGACCAGCGTTTCTCGAGATGTTATGGTCCATATACAAGAACAAATTTATGTAGTTCCTCCTTTTAAAAATAAAGTAGGCGTCTCCAATAGGTGTAAGTTTTTGCGTCTTCTTCGAGGCAAATTGCTTGAACGAATCTATCTTTGGAAAAGACTGTGATAGTCTGAGTTGATTAAATGAAAGTATCTTAAAGTTTTCTAAGTTTATTTTTGAAAAGACATCGTGAGGAAATCCGGAGTTATCCATACTAATATTATAAATGCAAAAGTTACTCTGTCTTTTTGTTTAGCTTTCACAGCTAAACCACTGAAAAGATTTTGATGAAATTTAGTACGGGGTAAGTTTTAACCCTTCTTAGGGTTGAAAGTTACCCCGTTATAGAACACTTTTTATTCCGCGAATTTGTCTGCGGCCGCGATTTGCGGACGAAGTCGTAGTAATTAATATAAGTCAAAAGTCGTCAATCCACCATAAGCAAGCGTATTGATCAATGCTCATTCTTTCATTGTACCTATGAGAAGAAAATTTGGCCCTGCAGTGGGAATTTAATATCTTTCGCTATTCAGAACATTAATGTTGAAACTTTATAATCATAGATACTGGATCAGTGTTGATCCAGAGTACAGATGTTTTTTTTTGTATTTCAGGTTAGTAGCGACACATGTCAGTAGCAACATTTAAACTACGAAAACCACCTTTAAAGTAACAAGTAAAAATACTGTCATAGACAAACTCAAACTTAATAAAACAGTTTAACACGTGGTTAACTTTTCATTTATTTCTATTGTCCTATACATCCGGACTTAACTGCTAACAATCGCTATTATCTTCTAGGTCTTCAGCACATTGTCCAACAAAAGCCAATCATACGCATCCGACCTTAAACCTTCAGCTAACAAACCACTATAAATTTCCACGTCTCCCGAAGCTTTCCACCACAAATCTCTTACACCGGAAATTGGTTCCACAATGGCATCTAATAAACTTTTATATAAATGTCTTGTGACTAACCGGCTGGCTTCAGAAGGCCTGCTTTCATTCCAGCCTATTAACAGGTTAGGTGACGTCCAGTTTTGGTCGGTTATCCGGCGAGGTGTAATAATTACTGTTCGGAGTCACTGATGGACGTTTCCGCTGGTTTTTTATGGTGAAGCTGTGTGGAAGCGGTGGCGACAGCGATTAGGTAGATGAATGAGTAAGCTAGAGAAGTTATGAAGTGTGTTCTTCTTCAAATGGATTGCTAGTTATGAACTGATTGTTTACTGTCATCTCCTCATATTTATGTTACACTAGCGGAAAGGAGTAATAACGGCCGTACGGGTCGATCCATCAGGTTAAGCTACGATTACCGGGGTTGATCCGTGCTTAGGAAATCACGATAAGTTGCCGATCCCGGCTGTTGTACGTGGATCTTTGACAGTCGTTACGGGTCATCAGAAGTCCGAAAGTCTGACAACCAGTCTCATCAAGGGGTATAGTTTTACTTAGTTACTGCGTTGTGGAGGCCAGATAGGCAGTCGCTCCATATAAAATACTGGTATCCAGCTGTATCCGGTAAGACTGGGAGCCGACCCCAACATAGTTGGAAAAAGGCTAGAGAAATTGATTTGATTTTATTCTACCGTTATCTATATCTATCTATCATGATAATATTATAAAGAGAAATAATTTTTTGTTTGTTTTGCATTCAAGAGGCTCCGAAACTACTGAACCGATTTGAAAAACTCTTTTAACGGTTGGGATACTAGATACTCTATCCCCGGGCTATAATATTTTTGTTTTTAATTTAGGGATCCTTAAGGAAAATCACGAGAGTGTTAGTTCATCAATAAAATTACGCATCAAGTCTGTCATCCTTACAAACTCCCTTTACAAAACAGTGCAGTGACGCTATGAGTATGACAGAGGGGCGTCATCGTCATGGGTCGCGTGCCATAACATTACGACGGCTGTATCATCCACTGTCTTACGCCTGCCCATTGTATTGCGAAGTTTGAGTACAGTATTATCAGATTCGCAATACAAACTAACTATTATTGTATTATGCTGTAGTTGGATCACTTAGCTGAGGCGAATGATCGCTTGTCATGAAATGCGTGACGTTAATGAACTGCAGTATGATGACAGTTTTTTTTTCTTCATGTTGTGAATAACAGGTATGTGTTCGCTATTTAATGTTGGGTACTGGCCATGGCATGCTGTGTCTTAAAGTGTTCACTATGAAAGGGACGTTGACTCGCTAACTTTACCTTGGTTTCAGTACAAATGATCATAACCTAGCCTTAAAAATTTCTGTCGCTAATTGAACCTACTTATGCAAAACGGAACCAACCCACACAATAAAAATTTTGAGAAAAAGCCATTTTTCTTTCACCTTGTGTCTAAAGACAAAAAATAAAATGTCATAAAATGTCAAAAAAAAATGTGTAATTAAAATGTCATGTGTGTTGTCATAAAAATTTTACAACCATTTTAGAGAAAATGTGAGACGTATCAATTAAAAAGCAGTCAGCTGTTGCATACATTTTGACGTTCCAGATACTCTATAGGTATTTTTGTGCTAGTTTGATTTTATTCACATTTATTTTATTGGTTGTTCCTCGATGTCGAACCCTAAAGGCTTTTAACGAATGATTAATTGTTTACCTCGAATAATTTAACCATTTTAATATGCTTGTATAAATAATAACTATAATACCAGCCCATTATTGTCTCTCTGCAGGGCAAAGGCCTGTTCTCATATAAAAAAGGAACGAACATTGCTCACCGCGCTTGCTCAAGTTGGATTGGCAATTTCAGACTTATATTAATATTATAAATCCAGGTTTCTTCTACCGATGTTAGTGATGTTTAACACAAACTTTCTTGTATGAAGTTTTAGATAGTTGCCGTGTTTTTTATATGAACAAAACAACCTTTTCCTACTTACGAAGTAAACAATAGACCACGTTCTAAGTAGCAGTTAGCCCGCTCAGCCGGCGTAAACAAGACGAAGGAAGCCGAGATACGAGGGGCGGGTCACCTCGGTACGCCACAAACGTATTATTTGCCACGGTCACTGCCCAACTCAATTGAATTCTGAGGGTTCACTGTGTGACATATGGCAATTGTGCGTACGGCTTTAAGTAGGGGGTAGAATTTGTCGCTTGACATGTTGTGTTGATGTTTGAGAAAATCTTTATGACGTAATTTTAATGAAATGGGTTATGCATTGGAGCGTTGTTGTGTTTTTGGTTGAAGGGCCAGTGTATACAGGCACATGAGATATTTAGCAGCCTTAGTGTCTGGATTTGAGCCTGGTTGATGGCATTAGGCTCGGCCCCTATTACATGGGACTTTAAAATGTAAATGTACTAATGGGTATACCTTTGCCTAACTCTTCGATGACAGGCTTGAGGGGCGGCTAGGTTAGTTTGGCCTCCTCGCTCCATAATACCCGAATATCTACCTCCTGTAATAGGTCTTTAGGTCGTCGCCGTCAGTATATTTGTCCGGACAAACATTTTATTTTGTTACTCACTTCTATTTTGAGATAAGGCCAATAATAACAGAAATGACTCACGAATAGAAATGTAGCAGTCCGATCTATTAATCAAAAATCACCCGAATACCGGACAGTGCAATTTATTTAAATCGATTCATCTATCCGTGTATCGATTTCATTAGATAGCCGAACACGCTACGTGCGTCTAAAACAGACTTACTTGATGCTTGAGCAGTTTTATACCTTAATTTCACGAACGCGAGGCGTGCATTTTTCTAATACACCATTTTACTAATTTGACCATTCTCTGAATATATTTAAGGTCGTCTGGAGAAGGTGGACTTGAAATCCAGCAACATGAGCTTCGAGTTAAGGAAAAGAAAATAAAACCGATACTCCTGGGCAAAAATCAAAACTCTAAACCAAAATGCGACTACAAATTCCGATTAAGGGAATTAAATCACATATTGTTTTCTCTCTTTAAAAAAACGCTGAATTACGCGTTTGTAAACTCAGCCCGCGTTTATCAATACAAACTCACATAAACAAACAACCAGACCCAGACCAACTACCTGTAGATGATTTTGTAAGAATGGTTTCATTAATTGTTATTGCTCCAATTACTTCTTATGAGAAGTTCTTTCGTAATTCTTCAGTCATCAGAATGGGCAGTGATTCAGATGTAATGCTTGAAGAATTTTAAGAATACGGAATAGACACGGTACTTTAATAATACTTTTTAGTTACTTCCTACTCAAACTATAAATAAACGCTAAAGATGTTTGATAGTCTTTCACGCTTTAAAGACTGAACTGAATTCGCTGAAATTTAGCACACTTAAAGATATTGATCTATCTTAATACAAAGGAAAAAAAATATCCCATTTTTGTATTCCAAAGGGATAATATATCAAACATTGATTCGGACAAAGTCCCAGGCTAGACCTAGTAATCCTACTAAAATTTTAAATGTAAAAGTTTGTGAAAATGTTTGTTACTCAATCACGCGTAAACCGTTAGACAGATTTAAGTGAAAATTAGCACATAGATTAACACATAGGATACTTGTTATCCCGGTTATGTGTTCTCTTGGGATAATAGTTCAAGTTACGTTTTACGCGGGCGAAGCCGCGTGTAGAGGCTAATATAAATAAAATAATTTTCAATTTTTATAAATGCCTCTGTCTTCAAATACTCGCACCTAATTTTGTACAACAGTCCCCAAAGCGGTAGTAACGTTAATGGTATCGGCAGGGCACGCCATAGATCACAACTATACAAATATGGAGACAGGCTGTTAGCCTATAACCTGACCACAATACACGTTTCCTGCAAGCAATTTCCGTTGGATGACAAACGGTGTTTTGTTATTAATTGATGGGGAAAAGTAAAGTAAAGTTGGTTCTGATATTAAGTTATTTGACAGGAAATTCACTAACTACTATCCTTGATCTATCAATCTGCCTTAACTTTCGCCAACTATGTTGGGGTCGTCGTCCAGTCTAACTGATGCAGCCGAATATCAGTATTTTACATTAAGCGGCCTATGTGACCTCAACAACTCAGTAGCAGGGTATTTATGATACCTCTTGGTAAGGCTGGTTGTCAGACTTTTGTCCAAAATATAACTAGACTACTTTTGAGTAAATCGCGCTGTGGATAAAGAACTTAGCACCGTTATTAACCGTTTATCAAGGTTGCGAAGTTGATGGCCACTCGGGGATTTTAATATGTGAAACATGTGAGATCACATATTTATGTATTTTACCTAAATTTTGTGTGTATGAACTTTTCATATTATCATTATCACCCCTTTAATTTTACCCCTGTGTTTTATAGTAGGTACATCAATATCATTTACCATTTTGAAACATAATAATTATGTTTATCAATAGTAAAACAATTCCATTTAGCTACTAGTTTTCCAACCGTTTCAACTAAAGTGGTCATTACAATAGTAACGTTTTCCCGCCCAAAAGACCAAGATGGCGTCATGGGAGAGCGCGCATGCGCCGAAGCACGGGAGCATAAACCACAACTGACAGTAAAGCACAGCTCAGACGCAGTAAATATTATATTAACGATGGCAATTGATACTCTCAATAGTAATTAAAATCTGTAGATTTTCAGAAGCTTGCGAATGTTTCTGAATTGATGGAGTTTCAGCATCCAAGAGCGAGGCTGCGAATTCTGGGAAAAATCAAGGCGCCCGCGTTTCATGCATGACGTTTAATATAGGACAAGTGCTAATGTCACATTTTCAGGTCAGATGTACTTTCTAAGTTTATCTTGTATATGTCTATAATCACTGACATCGGAGAAAGAAAACATCGTGAGGAAACCTGGACTAACAAATAAAATAAGCTTCAAGCGCAAGCGTGACGATCAATGCTCGTGCCTTCTCAGTATGAGAAGAAACCTTAGCCCTGCAGTAATTATAAATAATCACAATAGACTGGGTTTTTTTTTCAATGTTAATTACTTATTCTTTGGTGAAAAACATTATTATTAGTCTTCTTGTATAACTAGACGATTTTGTAATAATATTAAGTGAAAATTAAGTATTATATTTTAGAATGTCTATTTAATCTTCTTTTAAGAGCTCAATGAACTTCTCAATGCATTGGGTATTATAGATTTACACAGCAGATACTGTAAACACGCTTCTTCATCAAACACAGATCATAATACTCTCATGGCTATTTCACCTCACCCAATTGATGCCAGTAGATGCAAAATAAACACATATTTCAACCCATTCACAAACCGATCAACTTTGTTTGCAAAAATTACAACAGACGTTATATTTGCAAACAAACAGCAATCAGTGCGTTCTTGTGGCGCGCTTGAGAAAACCGGACGGGCGCGCGTTCTCACGGGGAGACGAGTTTTCCATAGATGTCGACACGTTTAGGAAAATGGTGGTGATTTTTCATTATGTCGTGAAATATTTATTGTTTTTATGTTTAAGCATTTTTCTATTAAACCCATCTAGCTTGACTAGGGACTATAATAGCCCTTTTTAAAAGTACTAAACAGATGGCAACAAGAAAATATGTTCTAAGGCCCAAATCACTACAAGAACGCGCACAATGAATAAGACTATCTTGATGCTCAATAGGTACTTTGACTCCTCAACAGCCGGATGTGGACATATTCTATTTAAATGTCGGACATTTTTGTTTATTAATATTTATTGTTTTTTTTATTTTTTATTAATTAGGATGTTTGTATCGTAAATATTTTCTGTTATTAATTTATATTTCATTTAAATGTTTTTTTTTAATATTGTATATTACACTTGTTTATAACTGTAGATACAGAGAATTTAAATAATAAATAAATTAATAACGGATATCGCCAGATTCATCTGCCTATTTAAAGTAACTGTACTATGGTAATTGGCTTAAGTTTTTTTTTGCGCAGTGAATTAAGAACTACTCGTTTAATAGGTGTTTAAAAACGCATAAGAGAACTGTATCTTGTATAATTATGAGGTTAGAAATTTATAACACGCGGTGTTATAATTGGATTACGAATATAAATGGTACGAATTAGCATAATCTCATATTAATGTGACCATTGCATTGGTGTTAGCAGTTTTATAAGACAGTTTATTACAAACAAGACACGATATTAAAACGTTAATGTATAATTAAGTAACTAACATATTGACAGGAACAATAAATGTTAAGTAAAAATATCCGTCTTACTTAATAACACATAAAATATTTTATGATATGTTCCCACGGTACAATCTTGCAATGTAGTATTGTATAAATAGCGACAATTGTTTACAAATGGACACTTACCTAAATATTGCATCCGTAATGACAAAACTTTAATATAACATTAAAATTATGATAAAAGCGCCCCCTATTACATGGGAATAAAAACATAACTGGCGAAATGTAGGTGTACTAATGAATACATCTCTGCCTAACCCTTCGGGGATTACAGGCGTGATGTTATGTTGTGTTATGTTGATTACGATAAAAGTACATAAAGACCTTTACTGCGTTTTCCACGATAAAAATAATTCAGTCACTTGCTGACAAGCAATGTTAAAAAATGCAAGCAGAACTGCACAGATCGGACACAGTGGAGCGCGCCCATTTTTCTGTCCCCTGTGATATATGCATTTACTGTGTAATTGCCCGCGAGGACTGTATTTGTAAAAATGAGGCTCTTCCCGGGGAACTATACGCGTTTACATTTCACATTACCCTGTACTTTGGTAAATTATACACCGTTCGCAAAAGTATAACAACATGCCTATGAGAAAATATTTCTTGGGTGTGCCAAATTCATAGGCCGCATGATTGGTAGACTTGTAGGTATGAAAAAACGTTCTAGGATTTAAGTATTTAAGGGCTAATTTAGCTATTTTAAAATTATAGTGGTTGGGAGGAATTTGATCTTATTCTTGGCACGGTGTATAATTAAATACGTTGTATTTTTCAAAAATCTAAACAAGTATGCGATGGACGCATTTATAGTTAAAAAATAAATCAAAATTCCAAGAATAAGTTTCAAAAAAATATGAAATATCAAAGATTTAAATTTATATCCCATTTTAAACCCCATCTTTAAAGTTAGTGCCCTTTCGACACAGGCGTAACGACTACGACAGTTAAAAATAACAATATTATCAAGTCAGAAGCTTATTACCACTCCGAACCTTACCGTTTCTTTTGACATCAAAATAACGATTCAATTCTCAGTTCCATTCAGTTATTGTTCCGGCTACTGATTCCTTAATAAAGTGGGTACATCATCGCGCTTGTACTTCGCCGAGTCGCGTAATATGAAACCATAGTGGACCTAAAATCGGGGTGATCTCTAGCGTTATAATTTTTTTCATCTCGAAACCATTGTATTTTACAGAGCATTGGCAGTTTTGTAATGCACAGTGGTTTTGGGCGAAAATCATCAAATGTGGTCTGACATAGCACATGTTTTCCACGTACATCTCAAAGAGGAATTCTACAAACTTTTGAGAAACGATTGCAATCCAATCTTTGTCTCAATTTGTCAAAATTGCCTATAGTACCCCTAGTTTTTTTTTACATTGATTGTCGCTGGGATAAAATTGTGACTAGATTTTGAACGTGTTTAATTGACAGAATTGGCCTTCTGGATAGCACAAAGATTTATGTACCTAAATACACATAATTGTCGATCTTCTTCTAAAACCAATAAATTGTTCTTTACAAAACTGCTGGATCTCTGTAATGTGGTACAAAGATGCTCTATGTTTCGAGATAAATGAAATTATAAAGCATTGTATGCTACAGATCACCTCTATTCTGGGTCCCACGATGGATTCTCAATACGCAGCCGGGTTTAAGCACATCACTCACAGCATAACGATGTGATTGCCCAAATTACTGACAGCTAACTACCGTAGACAATAACTGTTGTATAGATTGAGATGGTTACTTTGACGACGGTACCAGTGACGGCTAGGTTAATTAAGTTATAGATTTATAATTTAATGGCTTCGTTTTGTGTTCTTGTCCCACTGCAGACGGCCAAAAGCCTCTTCCCATACATAGAAAGCACGAACATTAATTGTCACCCTACCTCAAGGCGAATTGGCCATTTCTGAATTATTTTTCGGTGGTAAATTCAGTAAATGAGTGACTCATTTGATGATTTTTGTGACTGTCATACTTTTACTGACTAAAAACCGCCCTGTTCCTTCTGTTGCCCTTTGCGTTCTGGGGCCACGGTATCCTGTTAAGACGTCCCGCGACCCCGGCATTTCAGACTTATATTATTTGTAGTGGACTACAAATAATTATAAGTTCCCTCGCGATGTTTTCCTCTAACGATGTAAATTTTCCAAAACAGAAGCTAAAATATTTTATGCAGGCAAGAATTTATTTACACCTATATCTGGCCATCAAATTATAAGCCACTGTATCTTTATTTATAAGCTCCACATCAATACGTCATCTTGAACAATAAAACAGTTCCACGTACGGAACCCGATACATCATGAAGTGTCAAAATATATGGCACCCAGTTGTACTTATAATAAAGTCGTAGATCGTCAAACAACGGTGTTGTTTTAATGATATTATTCGCTCTGATTCTATCTAGATTTATTGTTCGCGTTTCTGTAGGCCTAGCATGAACACGCTTACGTATTCGATTGAAGTCAATTCTTGAATCAGAAGTACGACAATCGGGTAACATTTCGGTTTAATTATATAGTAACAAACACAATAAGTATCACTCAATAATATTTATAACCTTCAAACAAACTCAAAAATAATGTGCTAAAAGATTTTGTTTTAATTTAATAATAACTCGAATTTACGTTACGCTTGTACTAGGCCTTTAAAACGAAATTGAACTTGTGTGTTGGTCGTTGGTCTTAAAAGGTAAATTGTGTTTGCATAAAAAAATTGAAGCAATAAAATAAATGAAATGATGATTTGATAATCCGAGTGCTTGGTGGTTTAAATCTAAATAATTAAGAGATTTATATTGGCCATAACATACCGTATATAAAAAGGTTTTTGCCATTAAGGTGAAAGCGCTACGAAAGTCCGCAAACATCAAATTTTCTTACGTTTATTGCAATTTGCAGGTCCGGGTTTAGGGTAATACATAAGTACGCAACCTTAAGCAAATAAACCTTCAATGTGGCACGCTGCAATTTATGTCATAGCGAAACCCGGATATTTTTTTCATTAATACCAAATTAAACATAACATCACATAAACATCACGCCTGTAATTCTCGAAGGGCTAGACAGAAGAGTACCCATCAGCACACCCACATTTCGCCAATTATATTTACGTCCCATGTAATAGGGGCGACCCTATTGCCATCAACCGGGCCCAAATCCAAACTCCGAGGCTGCTATTGCGAAATTCCTGATGGAAAAACCCAATAACCCGCCCGACCTGGGAATCGAACCCAAGATCTCATTCTCAGCAGTCGCGCTTAGCGAGCACTAGACCAAATAGGCAGTTCAAATTAAAAATATAAACAAGTACGCAATCCAGTTAAAAATAATGTTGCTATTAGAAAGCTCTTTTGATTGGTTGATGGAATAATAACTTAATAACTATATTTAGCCGCTTGTGTGCACTCACTAACTAATCGTTTTGACGCCTAACTGTTCGTTACCGGTAACCAGGTGAGTTTAATTTATTATACTATACCCATCTTTCATATGGTAATATAACAAGCAGTCTTTAATGTAGTTGGGTATATGAAATTTAATTTGGGAGCTGTTTTATATGTTATCATATTCCTATCTTCGCCAACCTTATTGGCTCATATTTAAAGTCTATTTCTCATTCACACTCATAGGTACTCGCTTTTATGCCTCTCGTACTTTCATTCCTCATACTAACTCTTTCTTACATCAGTCTCCTCTTAGCGTAATGGGTGGATTCCTAGTCTTTAATTCTTATTATAATTGGGGAAAAATGATTTGTTAGTGTTGTATTTTATATGTTAGAACATGTAGGTACTCGTATGTGTGATCAGGAGTAATAATACTAATAGGTAAATGATGTCCCAGAAGTGAAAACGCTTGTCTTTCAAGCATGAAGTTGCGGGTTTGATAACAATCTTTTTCATTGTATTATGTACTTTCTTTGTTTGTCTTGATCATCACTGACATCGATGAAGGAATTGCGAGGACGCCTGGAATAGTTGTAAGTCTGAAATTGCCTCCATATCCCACGCAACCTATTTGCCTTTCATTACTATCGGTTCAGTAGTTTTGCTGTGGTGAAGTAACAAACAGACACACAAATATGAATATAATTGTTAAAGGTATCCAGGGTTCGCTCTACTACTCATAGGTAGGTAAGTCTTTTCCACTTGACTCGGTCTTATTAGAAATAGCATCAATTATAATAAATCACCCTCTTGTAAGTCGGTTACACCGGATGCGGTTCAATCACTGCCTCCGGGTCGCTGGGCAGCTAACTGCTCATTTTTGTCAACCGCCAATCATGGTTACCATACGACCCTATGAGTAGTGGTGTAATGATGGAAATTGGTTGTCAATGAAACGTGGTCGAAAATACGAAAAACATCATAAACAAAATGATAAGTATTACGTTAAAAAATGTTTTGCACATTTTTTTTATGCTATGTAGGTATATTTTTTTTTTACTTTGTGTATAGTCTAAAATACCCCACAGACATGGATAACGTGGTATGGCGGAGGAGCTGGCGTGAAATGTACAAAGAAAAACGCCATATCCAAAATTAAAATAATATTGAAGCTACTATTTTACTATGAAAAACTAAACTCAAGCCTAAGCAAAAGAAAAAAATTAAATAATCATAAACTAAACAGTTTTCTTTTTGCAAAAATTGTGCTTAATGTAAAGCTTAATTACTTTTTTAACCCAGAAACAGAACCAAAGAATCTATCACCAAGCATACATTTTTAATCGAAAATACAAAACTCATCAAAGCTACACAAGATACATTATCATAAAAACTGACAGCTGAAGACATATGGAGCTACTTGAAGAAGCAGTGGTTGCGGTCAACCGAGCGATCTGTAACCGTCAGTTAGGTGAAAAAATGCAAGCAGTGCCGCTAGGCGCGCCTAGTTCGCGAGTAAAAACTAACCGTGTTGACCTGGCAGGCGATACACTCGGGTGCGCATACTCAATCGTGACCTCGGATTGAAGAAGAAACGTGGAGGCGGCAGTTGGGATTTTTAAAGAGATTAAATTGTTTAAGAAACGAATTGAAAATGGCAGCGCTAATGATTTAGTCTCACTCGCACATTATACCGTGTGAGTGAAAGAGCATTATAAACTCTTTTATCTGACTGCCATTGTCAATTCGTAAATCTTTCCAATTTCATCAAAATGGAAATTGTGTTTTTAATAAAGCGGAAAAACTTTGGGTAAAGTTAATAGATAACAGCTTACTTGTCGTCTTATTGATTCTTTGAAACAGTATGCATTAAACGTTAGGAGAAATTTTAGACCAACTACCTGCCTAAGTGGAAGAAAAAAAAATTCATCAAATTAAAAAGTGCTCTGTGAAATTAAACCGCCGCATCCTCCATTTCACTACTCTACACCCAAGTCTAATGAGCGTTCTTGTAATAAAGGCGAAGATGTGTAATTGGTCGGTAGGCACGCGCCCGCCACGCGCTGCGCTCGCGCCGCCTCGCCTCACCTATCGCGATCCCACTTTTTATTCCACTACTTTTTACCTACCCGCCGTTTTTACCTTTTTACATCTCTCCCGGAAGAATTCTATATGCAGGCAAAAGTTCATGGCGGTGTTTTTGCAGCTATTGATTATCTGGAATGTGGTTTATGGCAGCGGAAGACTTAAATGATAGGTTTGTAAAGGTCACATTAAATTAAATGGAAGAGAAAGAAACGGCGGACGTAGATATACTGTTTCTATGGGCTGAGTGGATCATTGTAACGAAGACTTTTACCATGGACCAGTCTTTCTTTCGTGTGGGCAGTAAGGTCTTACGACCCCACACACTCTAGTGTCAGAGTTTCTAAACCGTCTCAAGGGCCTCTGACATAGTTTGAGTGGGACAGTAATACCAGTACAATAATTCTACAAAGATACAAAAGTGTTTTTAGGAATTTAAAAAATCATTTCATCTCTGGAGGATCTAGAATCATATCTATCTATTGGGTACTAAATCCGTAGTTTTCGTTACGATATTCCTTTCACCCATTACAGTCCTGCTAGAGTTGCGGAATTAGTTTGAATGAGTCACCGCGGCCAAGGAACGCGAAGAGCATTAGGAGGAACACAGATGGGTTTAAGTCAGTAAGAGACTAACGCTTACTACTGCTTCGCCCAGAGTGGAAAAAGTAATTTGATGATTAACCATCCTTAAAAAAAACCGTTATAGTCTAGAACCGTTGTTGTTTTTATTTTTTATTTTATGTTGAGATAGAGAACAGGAGTACAATGAAATGTTATACGTGCTGACTTACTAATAAAACAAAATACTTATTTTTACTACTAAGAACATTATCCACTTATTACTTTCTACGTAAAGCTCTAACACCGAATCCAATTCAGCAGTTGGGATTTTCGGCTGTAGTCTAGGGTCATTCGTAGCAAGCTTATACTATTGGTAAACATTACTTATATCGGGCCTGGCTGCAAGCAGAAGGTATTTGTTATCATCATCCGTTTGCATCGTTGTTTAAAGAGCGTAACGATACAAGCATTCTTAACAATCGTAGGTACCTACACAAATATTACAACGTTAAGAAAAACGAAATCACAGACACACCTTCTTTTATTCAGATACACTTAACCGATACTTTGAGTGGTCAGCAATGTGTTCCGTAGCTGCAAATATATATTTATTATTTTAATATTTTTTTGTTTTTAAAACAGAGGCTGAGACCGGCCCAGAAAAAATGGCGACATAACCTGGACGCATATCACTAGGTCTAGTTCCAGGTGGCGCGGGAAAAAGGTACCTAGAAGAGGCGGCCCCCAATTATCCCAAAAACTATCTAGAAAGGAGGTGATTTGCCCATTATAATCTTAAAAGTTAGTAATCTTGAGAATTACTGGTCTAATTTGGCAAAATCGTTTGCCTTATATAATCCGTTTATCGAAGGATGTTATAGTCTATATAACATCACACTACGACCCACAAGAGCGGAGCAGTGGCGCGGTCGACCGCGGGATATAGCTAGTATAATTACATGTTGGAATTATAAGCATTTCTATTTGTCATCCATCTACAAGATACCTAATCTAAATCATTGCTACAGTTTCGCTCTCAATCAATCATACACAAAATGAGCTTCTGTCAAAAACACAGTCATTAGGCTGTTGTTAGTGTTGCCAAGATGTTATCATTTCTTTACATGCGCAAGGCAAGCAGCGGATCATATCAACACGCTCTGTTTGTCAGACAAGGTGAGCAGAGGTCCGAGTGGTTGTAATATGAGATGAAAACTGATTAACAAGCTAAATAAAAATATATTTTTTCTAGCTTCTGCTTGCGACTTAGTCCGCGTTGGAGTTAAGAGTACATAAAACATAGTTTATAGCACTCAGTAATAGTGCACCTTCCTATCTGTGAAAGATTTTTATTAGCGGACCAGTGCTTCCAGTAGTGTTGCTCTCTTACAAATTAAACAAACAAAGTTTACCTTTTATAATATTAGTATCGATGATTGAGCCTCATTTTTATTTAAAAGCCACCTATTTACGCAATAGAATACCCAAAAAATTACTCACTGTAAAAAAAATATCGTCATAATGAAATCAACTTAACCAAATGGTAAATCACAGCATAATAATAAAGCATTCCACCAAACAAACAAGGTAACAATAAAACTAATTATTGCGTCCAATAAAGGCTTTCTTCTCAGTGCAAAGGTTGTTAGTGCATGCAATTGTTGGCTGCGCACGCGCCGCGCCGCTCCGTCGCTTTCACGATAACCGTATTATTTTATTAGATCTCTTTATTGTTTCTAACTGGAATTGTTATGAATTGGATTTCTTGGTCAAATAAATTATTCTATTGATACCGTTACTCGTCGTTATATGTATAAATCATATTGTAATTAATTATAGGATAAGTAATCATTAATATGTGAAGATATTTGGAACGCTATGGATTCGAATTTGTAGCCCCAAGCATAGAAACCGGAGGCTAGGTCGTTATTTAAACATTTTAATGCTGATAATGAAAGAACCGTAAATAAAATTGTATCATTATATGTATTTGAGTTTTGGCTATGATCTCCTAATTCAAATAACATCTGGAGTGTAATTTCCGTATTTTTAAGAACGCTTACATTATAATCTCAGCCATAATGTGTCAAAAATATCTAGTTTTGGCATTGATCTCGCTGAGATGAGATTACAACTAGTTTTTGAACATTTTTAATAATAAGAATTGACTTTTAGGTGAATAAACTCTACTAATTGAATACTTAAATTCCTTTTACCTTAAACTTTTCACATCAAAAAATCACATTAACAAATCATTCGAGCATAAAACTCCACACTAGCCACACGCAACATAATAAACAACAATAATTCTCAATTCCAAGAATAGCAACAAAATAAATATTTATTAAATTGATCCCCCAATCGATTTTACATATTCTATAAAGAGTGCAAATGGGTAGGCGTATTCATAGCCCAGGCGGTCAGGCGGCTGCGGTGTGCTGGCTAGCCGCTCCATAAAGCATATATTCAATTATCATCAGCAGAGCCTTCACACTTGGTAATTGGTGAACGCTTCAACACTTAGTAGGGGTGTAGCCATGTGTTCATGTTTTTGATATTCCTTGAAACAATTTTGGGAAATTCCTGAAATCCTCTGGCTTTATCAGATACCTGCAGAAACCTAAAAAGAGTCTATCGAGGACTTCTTCTTAGCGTATCGAGCCTTCTTAATAATAAAGAACTCATTTGATCAAAATTATATATCCTAAAAAGAACATGCTAAATATGGTTATCTTACATCACAACAGTACAGTCTTTCGTCGTACGTAAGGCAAAATATAAATCTACGTAGGGATAGTTTTAAGTACTAATACAATCCCTCTGGACAATAATAAAATTACTATGCAACACGTGTTGAATATAGACAGATTTCTCATCTTGAACTCTGAAAAGTGACCAAAAATTGATAAATTTAGGTGTAACTTATTAATTTATCTATTTAAATATTTTACACTCCAAATAAAAGTCATAAATACATTCAAAAATTAATTGTTACATAACAAAATTAACCAGACATTATTCTTCTATACCTCATTCATCCTATTCAATTTCGTTCCGTGTCCTAAAAATATTGATTGGCCTTTCACATGGTCACCCTTTCCGGATAGCACATGAATTATAATGACCATTGGTTAACGATTTCGCACTCTACCCGACTTTCAGAAAACGGTACACACAAAGTAAATCAACAGTGTATTCATAGATTAAATGTTTATTATAAAATCAACTGCTTTTTACTATTTCGCGGTTCTATTGGATGCTTTAAAATTGAGAGATGAGATGAGATAATAAGTTAAGGCAGGAACATTGTTCAACAGTAAATCTGATCATGAAACCGCAATACCTTGTATATCTAAAAAAATTGACAGATTTTCAACATAATTTCCATTCAATCACCCCACATTTTTCAGTACCTATAAAAAAAAATATATTAAAACACCAGCCTATCATTGTCCCACTACCGGGCAAAGGCCTCTTTTCATACAAAGGATTATGAGCGATGTCAAAGATAAACTTAGAGACTATTTTTGAAATAGAAAAATGTCTAATTGTTACTTACTCGTGTCCAGTTACGAACCGAGCAGAAGGTGCCTTAACCACTGGGTCATCAGAAGGAAAAATGATATAGGTACAGTATTATAAATCCCATGAAGATTTTATGTTTGTTCAAACACACTCAATAACAATAAGGTCGTAAGCTACGTTTCCACAACGAACGTTAGCCCCAGGCTTTAGGGTTTACCTTGAGAATTTATCGAGCAGCTCCTACTAAGTTCTAATCATAGGAAATCAACACACTACCATTATTGTAACTTGTTCTATTTGAGTATCCGGGTCTAAAGTATCACATTTAATTCCGTCGAGTTTCGTAGCATTGTATTTAGTAAATTAATAGAAAGACACGACTTTGTCAATATTAATGTTAGGCAATGTTTTGGCATCATAACTTGTGTTTCAAGTTTGGTAAAGAAAGATACATTAATCGAAATTGAACACTTTCCGTGGGCCATAACTTTAGGAAGACGTTCAATAGTTGGCACGTGGCTGAAGTTATGAGCCACGGGAAATACATAACATCACGCCTGTAATCCCCGAAGAGTTAGACAGTAGTGTAGTACACCCACATTTCGCCTGTTATGTTTAAGTCCCATGAAATAGGGGGCGAGTCTATTGCCATCAACCGGGCACAAATTCAAACTCCGAAGCTGTTACTGAGAAATTCCTGTTGGAAAAACCCAATAACACTTTGCCCGACCTGGGAATCGAACCTAAGATCTCTTGCACAGCAGTCGCGCTTGCGACCACTAGACCAACGAGGCAGGCCAAATATAAAATTATAAAACCTATACTAGGCGACTCCAAAATCTAAGTCAATTAACCTTCGCACAATTGCGACATTAATTATTCGGTGCATCCTGGGGCTGCAGTCAATCCCACTTCGAACATGATAACTGGCAAATATTTTTGGTACAGCATGTACTGATATTCTCATACTTACCATAATGTGAAGAGATGAAGAAACACAAAACTAAGTATTACGAAATCAAGCAAAGAGATGACTTATTTTAGTGGCCGGCCACACATTTGAATTTAATATAACAGTATAAAAACATCTGTCAACCTCAACCTGTCAGTACAGTTGGTATAATCCAGTCTTTAATGCCGCAATGGACGGACAGCCGAAATGAGAGGCCATGTACCTTTAACGTTATCTCTCAATACGATTACATATTGTGACAGCCATTAAAAACTCACCTTTTACGACCTCCAAAGTTTGGGTAGGGTTGGCACGAAAACATTTGGTCCGGTTCAGTATTTTTTTTTATTCTTACTATCTTTAGTAGTAGGTAGGGTTAACAAAATAGATAGGTAACAAGGGCTGTCAAATAAAGTTGAAGTTTTCTATGAAATCGATGCGCGATTTAATTAATTGTCAAACATTTCATTCGAAAATATCTATCGATTTAGAAAAAACTTTTTACTTATCTGTTTTGCTGTCTGTACACGAGAGCCTTTTGTTTACTATAGAACTGGTTAAATCGGACACAACATAGACTTAATTTTCAACGTTTTATAGCCTTTCGCCTAGCTAGAGTAGCTTCTAGTCTATAGGGAACTTTACATTATTTACAAATTCTCTACAAGTAATTTGATTTATTTATAGTCGGCTAGTTTACTAGTAGTCTTTCATTTACTTTCATTTTCAATCAGTTGCTCATCAGTCTTGAAGTAAAGTAATGAAATGGATCAGATCTCTATTATGCAATCGTCTACATTTAATGACCAGTACATAAATCAAATATGCAATTATATCTAAAACCTGAGTTCATTATACTGTCTGTCATTGACTAAGTCTTTGACTCTAATGGATTTAATTAAATTACCAAAGTTGGTCCCAGTTTTCAAATGTATAAGGTACCTGTTTTTAACCGTATCAAGTAATTGTAAATTATACAATTAGGATTTGAACCGGAAAAGTTTTGCGACAACCCTGGAGTCTTTTTAAGTAAAGTAAATTATATTTTAATTTTTATACAACGTGGCGCTACCATGGTGACATTAATTTAACACACGAATAGGGCTAGTGTCCATAAATCGTATTCAATAGGACAGGTTATAGAAATACGTAAATTGAAAAAAAAATTTTTTCGAACAAACTAAATAATAAAAAAGTAACCAAAATTGGGATCACTCTGTACAAAAATTCATTCATGAAATTAGAATACTATCACCTGGTTGAATTACGTTTACTCGAAGCGGCAACGTCTCGCTTTGCGCGCTGGCAACCACGCTTGCGCCTGGTACTTGAGATCGGTCCGATTGTAATTTGACGACATAATAATAACAAAGATACCGAGCGTAGTTAATCACTTAACACCTTCTCTTATTACTGTTTGTTATCATCACCATCATCACTAATCAAATTCACTTTTATTTAATGGTCTTTAAGTGTTTTAAATTTTCAAGGAGACCACCTTGTTGGCGGATACCTACAAAGGGCTAAAGGGCGCTTCATGTTCTCCCGCACTTTTGAAAATAAATTGCCCCTTACAGCCATTTCCCTCATTCTGACGAAGGCTAGTTTTGGGCTGATTTTGAAAATAATGTAGCACATTTTCATTATGGGCGTTGAGACCTAGGATCCACTGGCTGGTTTGCGCGGATACGCTAAAGAGCTTCTACAATAGTAGGTGGAGCTGCCGTGTAGTTAGGATGAGTATTTGCCATCACGATCACAGGTTTACACAAGCACTAATAACACAAATAAAAACGTCCTTATTGCCAAAGATGTAAGTACCTATCGTAATAAGAAAGAAAACTAACGAAAACAAAGCAAAGCGTCTTTATCGCAGTACCATGATCTAACAATTATCCTAATTACACAAAAATAAATAAATAAAATAAGCAAGCGTCTTTTTCGCGGAAACATTCACGAAAATAAATACGATTATTATGCGCACGAGTAATCACATCAATAAGTGTGTCAAGGGCATGGGTCCGACGAACACTAAAAAATAAAAAGGATCCGCGGGTTGCGGGGGAAGGGACGACGACACCCGACGCCTGCGTCTGCGTCGCCTACGATACTCGCCGACAAAGGGATCTCTCTTTCCTTCAATTAGCCTACTCTTTGCATTTGTTTCATCTTTTTAGTATTGCTTATTCGTTTTAATTTCATTGATACGATGCTAGTATCCGTGACCCCGGCAAATGACCGCTGGGCTAGAGTTCTTTAAATACAGGTTGCTCCAAGATGCTATTTTCTAAAATTTGAAATAACTCATTAATTAATAACGTTTTATGGTTTTTTCTTTTTTATATAAAACAAAAATGCGTAACCCTATACGTGTGTTAAATTAATGTCACCATGGTAGCGCCACGTTGTAGTGTTTGCAAATTAACAGAATTATCTAAGCATCTTAAAAAAAAATGCACCTAAATAATTAACGCGATTGATATATCGCGCGAATCTTCTTGTCAGTTTCCCATCATCTCCTGAAAGTACCAATTAAAAAAATATGCTACCTAAGATCATAACCTGGGAATCCTGTCAATTTACAAGACCAGAATGTTTCCCTGGCAACCTTAGAGCTGCGTGGAGCAGCCGCAGACCGGACGCGGCAGGTGCTACTGCGGGTTCACTCGGGTTCACGCCCTGCCCCCCGCGCGCACCTACCTCACCCCACACCCCCGCGCCCCCGCAGCATCCGTGCAAACCCGTTCCTCTAATAATATAACGTAGAAATGAAAGATTAATGAGAGCAACCAGTGCACGCCTCTTTCACTCGACCGGTAGGGCTGGGGTTGATGCGTGTCGATATATTATAAGAATTTGTTTGTTGTGACAATTGGCAAATAAATGGTAAGAAACTCAGTGCTTTAATTTTATTTGTAATATACCCTGGCGCATATAAAGTCTCTGTAATCGTTGTTAAACACGTTCGGGGAAACCGAATAAAGTTAATTTTTCATCATGAGTGGAATGAAAGAAAATAATTACCATAAATATCAGCAAAAAAAAAATACGATTTAACTTCGGCGTGGAATGTATTAAAAAGTGTTACGAAAATACAAACAAATAGTTCCAGTACTTATCTACTTATTTGGAAATAATAATTAGAGACTCCTAATTTTGCATACCTTTTGCCTATTTTCACAATACCAACTCGAAATGCCTGCAAAACTTTCATTAATATACTTTTATTAACACCACAATAAATCCTGTATTAGCTATCATAACATAACATAACATATCATCACGCCTGTAATCCCTGAAGGGTTAGGCAGAGGTGTATCCATTAGTACACCCACATTTTGCCAGTTATGTTTTTAGTCCCATGTAATAGGGGGCGAGCCTATTGCCATCAACCGGGCACAAATCCAGACTCCGAGGCTGCTACTGAGAATTTCCTGATGGAAAAACCCAATAACACTTTGCCTGACCTGGGAATCGAACCCAAGACCTCATGCACAGCAGTCACGCTTACGACCACTAGACCAACGAGGCAGTATATTAGCTATCATTTCATCATAATTAAAATACAATCAAGAAAATTCCACAATACAAAAAACTATCGACAACAGCACATCCCTACATCAACAGGTCCCGATCGCAATGAAGACCGCCCATATAAAATATTAGCCGCGTGCCGAGCCGGTAGCGGGTGTAATATATCGACCGATGACAGTCGCATTGTCGCGGCACAACACTAGGAATGTAAGCTTTTACTCAGCAACTATCAGGACGGTTAGCGCGTCGTAAATTCAGTTCGGCATTCGTTATTATGTTGGGGGGATCTGGCTTTGTTTTGATTTTTCAATTGGATTTTTATTAACGATATATCAATTGACACCAAAGACATAGCTTCTTTAGAGAAACACTTTATTTTAGCTCAGAAAACCCGATTAATTTTCAATTCAATGTAAAAATAGTTTTTTTGGGCCTTTGAAATCAATAAATATCAATTGAGTTGGCAAATAAGTGACGTCACAGTTCGATGTAGTCATACAAGATCTATGGGAGAATCGCGTTTTGACAGGTCATAAAAAGTACGTCAATTGATTGGTGGTGTCAACTACCCAATTGCACAAGTAGTCGTCTCTTAGTAACATGAAGTTGTCCAAAAAAGGAACAAAAATAATCCTGCTTCGCTTCCATATATTGTTGTTACCAACCAGATAACTCATATCAATACCAATAAAGCTAATGACAACGCCAATGATAAACAACACACCATAATAAAGATTAAGTTTAAACATTCATGCCTCAAGAATTTCCTGGCGGAAAACCCCATGTCTTGTGGTCGCCTGCAGATTGAACCAATTTCTAATCAGTTTACATTCCACGCTATAACAATGTAGCTGCTTAGCATTCCCGAGATCGTTAGCTTGGAGGCGGAACAGATGCCTGGAGAAAGGCTAGGAGAAAAGATGTCATTGAAGTTTTGTCGCGTATTCTATTAACACCACAAACTTTTTGAAACGTCCATTGCTGGTCACAAACATAAAAATAACAATGTTAGCATTGATAGACGAGAAATGGATTTGACCATAGCATAATTATGGTTTTTAGTCGCAGATGGTGGGATGTATCTTCTACATACGGTCTTGTCTAAGCTACTTGATCATTTTAGACTGGGTTTTCATCGGAGACGAGCGAAGATGCGTAGCGAGGAATGTGTGGGAAAGTAACAAATTAGAGCTCTATGTTAGCTGAAATTATGAGAAGCGATGTCATTGGTCATTTTCACAAACATTCCTCTTTACGCATCACCGCACATCTCTGGTGGAAATGCAGCCTAAAGCAAAGCAAAGCAAGCTAAGTATTAAGATGATTGTATAGATCTAAATATGGCTTAAACTGAGACCCAAGTCCAGCACCTAGAAGCCTGCTTCCTCATTATCAACAATTCTCCCGATCACTCTGACCATTTCTTAGATAAATCGCCAGCTCAACAAAAAGCGAGCACGCTCTCATTCACCCGTCGACCCGCCCATAACAGTAGAAGCTAACATGTAGCGTACCATGCAATAATTAGCATTACTACAAAAACTGATGATGCACTCCATCGAGCAACTCGTACCTGCCGACCGGAACTGCGTCAGAAGGTAATAACAGTATATCGTGATATGCTCCCTGAACTGGATTCTGTGCTTATGAATAGTTTAATTAGCGCTGAAGATATTTTACGCATTTTTTTTCTGGTTTTGTGCGATAGGAAGCGGTAGATATTGGATTTGTTAAGGAGTTACAGTAACTCAAGAAAGTTTTTGCTGTAGATGTTTGATGTAGGATTGAGTAGACTTGTACTCACTCAAAGTTTACTGAATTGGTTTGAATTTAGCAACGGGATCACGATCGACGAGGTCTGATTTCGAATCTTGATTACTATGTGTGGCTGTTTTCTATTTCTTTGAAACAATTTTTATTACGTTAAAACTTGTTAGTTATATTTTTATTTTTAATATTATTAATTACGTAAGTCATGAAGCTTCCAATAATGCATAAGATTTACTTTCGAAATTATGTTTCTCTAATCTTTGCTGCTGATGCTTATTTTTGTCTTAAAGATAGATCCTATATCGTAATTTCTACTAGAGTATTCACGCTACTGCTAGGCTAAGCAGTTTATAAGATCTTATAATATAAGAATCGTAATAAAAGGAAGTCAGCCACAACAATATTCCTTGGCCCCAGAGAAGGTTCTCTTACAAAAAATTGCGCCTGAAGTCAACTAAAACTAACATGTTACTCTTGCGTAATACCTATGTAAGAAAAAATATTTAACATAACAAAACATCACGCGTTAAGCAGAGGTATACCCATTAGTACACCCACATTTTGCATTTCGCGAACAAATTTTTCTCATCCATTAAAGGAGAAAACTACCTTTCGAGTCATACTGTATACTAAACTTAGACCCAGTCATCTTTTTGCCTTAAGAAGTGTGGGCATAAACTTATAATAGACCGATAAAGTTGGTGACATAGGAGTGGCGATAGCGTTCGTCGTTTTGGCGCTCACAGCTCCGTTACGGCTAGCCTCTGTAAACAAAGTACACAGATAAGGTAAACTCTAGCTGTAGCTCCGGTTAGCCACTGTTCACATGCGACAAAAATGTTTGTGAATTTATTTAGACACCATCGATGCTTCATTGTTTTTGAAAATGTGGTGGTATCTTATTGAAATTCTCGTCAATAATCTTAGAATTACTCAAATTGATCGACTCTAATTAAAATACGTCAAGATTCCATTTCGATGTCAAAACTTAATTTGATCTGTTTTCTTAATATTGTAATCAAACTTATCCTTGTAGAACACTGAACCCGGGGAAATTATTTATAGCGTGACTCCGATCTCGTGATTATTGTAAATGACTGTTTCTCTTCTTTGTTTTATTAATGACTATTGTAACTTTGAATTAACTGAACAAAAAATTTTTTTGACATTCATTAACTATTGTACCTACTTAATAATTTTAGCATATTAAAGGGTTTAGTTTCTGTACTGTTAACTTATATTGCATTTGATTAAATAAATAAATCTCCGTTATCATCTTTGAGCCTAACTCAGATTTTACGGTATGAAAGTAATGTTTTGTTTTATTTGAGTTAATTTCTAGATCGGGAACCACAAATTCACCAAGTAACAGACATAAATAAAAGGCTACTGCAATCTATACTTTTATAATATTATAAAGCTGCAGTGTTTGTTTGTTTGTTTGAACGCGCTAATCTCTAGAACTACTGGTGCTATTTGAATGATTCTTTCAGTGTTAGATAGAGTAGTTATCGAGGAAGGCTATAGGCTATATACCATCACGCTACGACCTACGGGAGCGGAGCAGTCACCAAAGACGCGGGTGTAACCGCGGCCGACAGCTAGTTAATATATAAAAGCGAAAGGTCACTCACTCACTCACTCACTTACTCATCACGGAACATCGAAACCCGCTTGACGTATAAAGATGCAAGGAGGTAGTTTATAGTAGGTAAGTACACGTTTCCAGAATTCACCACCTAAGCGGATGAAACGGGGGTCTAAAGTTTGTATGGGAAAACATAGGAGAAACGTAAGAGTAAATTAAGTTACCCGAATTTAACACGATCGAAGCCGCAGACAAAAGCTAGTTACTTATATTTTCCATCGAAAAACCCAGCCAAATGAACATGCCCTAAGTCTATTGTGTGCAATACAAACGATAGCATTTCACCTCGCCTATCAAGATGGCAGCGGACACCTCGCCGGGAGATACGGCTAATTGTAACATGTGGTCACGCTTTCTGCAGCGTGTGTCACTGCATGACTCGACGCAACTCACTCGGCAGCCGGTGAGCTATTGGACATTCCACGCTTACTTGAGATTATAAGAACCGCGTGGATGGTATTTCAATTGCTCGTAATTTCGCGTAAATCGAAAAAAAAGCAGTATCAAATCTTCAGTATTTTTCAACTACGTTCTCTACGTATTTGGTTACTGCTCCGCTCCCGAAAGTCGTAGAGGACTGTTATATAGCCTAAACTATTTCTCATGAATCTGGCTATCATACACAATTATTTCCAATTCGACCTAGTTCCAGAGATAAGCACGTTTACACAAACAAACAAAAAATATCTTAAGCTTTATTACATTAGTTATATTCTTAAGCTGAAGTATTTCTACCAGGATACTAGCCTAACTCAAGCGAAAAGAGAATAGGGTTCGAAATGCGTGCGTAGACGTCGAGTTCTCTCCCAAGGATCAAGCCCTTGACCCGACTGCTGTGACTAACGAGAGGTGTTGATCTAGCCTCTAGGCGATCAGTGCGATGGCTGGTACGAGTGTCGAGTGCATGATTGTCGAGCATACGATTGATATCAATTGTTAATTTTGCTATGGGGATATGAAACCACAACAACCCACATGTTCTTACCATACTTTACTTAATTTTTTTGGATTTAAAAATAGAATAAAGTCCTTTGTGGTTTGATTTTATAGGTACCTACCTACTGCAACGGAAAGCGCTTAATAAACTGCGCATCCTAGTAGGCCGTTGCAAAAATGCAAACATAACTTGGCAAAATGGAGGAACAGATCTTTCCGATACCGCGGAGTTCGATGCTCTTGATCAGAAGATGGCCCATTCACTAGTGCCCAAAGTGACGCTACACCTGCACCTTAGAGGCCATTAAAATCGGCACTGAAGCCGCGATAAACGTAGGTACATAATGAACCCAAGTATTTAAAATAAGAATCAAGTGTAAGGGATGATTCTCATTAGAGCGGGCCGTGCGCGGGGCGGGGCCCGGACGGGGCACGGACGGGGCACGGTTTTAAATCTGTTACATATATTTTGTATGAATCAATTTATATTACACAGTGCATTATCCGTGTCCCGTCCGGTCCCTCTCGACGCACTTCAATACCACGTCGGCTCGTCCACGCCCCGGCCCGGGCACGGCCCGCTCTAATGAGAATCATCCCTAACTATAACCATAACCTCGTAAACAAATAGAAAACTTACCAACACATAAACAATCAACAATCATATTTTTTTTTATTACTAATCTTTATTTTGCAACAGTCTTTTGTTTTTTAAGTAAAACTGTATGACAATAATCATAGCATTTATCTTATCAAGTAAAACCTAATTCTAAATCAACAACCATAACCTATATGAACACAAATGCATGACACTCATATTTCCATACACAATCTTAACTAACGACGCTCTCAAGTAATTGCGCTGAATATATTTTAGCTATATAAACTTGGTTGTTCATAATAATGTAATTACTATCGTCGGATCTCACTCATCGTATGAGGTGAGGTAAATTAATTTACTTAAGTAAAGATTGCTGAGATAGTACCGAATGTTCAGGGCTGCCGACTGTGCCTAGATTTCCAGATCTGAAAGTCTAGACAAGATGGCAATCTACGATGGCCAATGAATATAAATGTCAATGAAGTGTTTAAGGTATTTTTATGTAAATGATTGGCCGCTTATGGCCATTTCTTAGGAACAGGAAATACTTTATGTTTGTTTCTTTTTTTGTTCTTAAATGAAACGTTGCTTAATACTATGAATTCTCCTCTATCGCTTGAGTGCGTTTAAAAAAATGCACAAACAATTTTAGGAACAACGGAACAATAATTCTAATAGTTGCAAACTGAAACTTTGCACAGATAACCACTGATCTTCTACTTACAAAAACGGCAAAAAAAACATGATGATGAATAAAATGATGAAATCTATTGGCTTTTGTTTTTTTGGCAGCCGTCAATAATGGTTAAAACCTTATGTCACATACTTTCCACTCAACCTCTCTGACCCCTTAAATGATTAATAATTAATGAAATTGCCGAATCTAATCTAGATAGGTTTTAGGCGTTTAACAAAGGCCTAAGTAGTAGAGGGTGTTCAATATCCTCAATTTGACGAACATCTTCAAACACAATGACCTTTCGAACATAACTGACAACCCTACAAACGAATAATTAGACCATCTCATAAGGATTGCCGCGCACTGATTAGCAGCAGTACACGGATGTCTTGCAGTTTCGATTCGTTACCGACTAACCGCGCAATGAATTTTAGGTTTTTGACGTTTTACACCTTTATGCAACACACACTTTCACATGTCCATGAGAAATACGAAAATGGCACGGAGAAAAAGATTGCGAAATGCAAGACTAAGATTGTTAAATTCATACCTCCGACTACCTCTTAACAAGAGGTGTATCAGAGTCTAGGTTTGAGCTCGACTGATGGCAACAGGCTCGCCCCCTATTACATAAGACTTAAACATAACTGGCGAAATGTGGGTGTACTAATGGGTACACCTTCGGGAATTACAGGACATTACATGACTTTTATTTTTGGCCTGTTAATGGTAATGCGCAGCACAATGCATTAAAGCTTTGTGCATGCATCAGTGCAGGAGTCATGGTGGTTAGCTGCTGGATCAAAATAGCGAGGATCGAGTTCAAGAGAGAGGTCAAGTCCGTCAGTGGACTCCTATTGGCTGGTAGAATAGAATATTTTTTTTATTTGGATAGATTGTCGGTGCGTGACATAAATGATTTAAAAAATTGTAATTCTTATACAATGTACCTTAAAATAGTCATTCAAACATGCGATGAAGATGATGTATGACCGCTAATAATAAACTAATAGTAAAATTGGACAATGGTGTAGTAATGGTGTAAAAAAAAAGAAATGGTAAGATAATAATCGGTTGACATCCACAAAGTAATACTTTCGAAAGACAAAGAAATTGGCCTCAGAGATTTTCGCCTAAGCTAGCATAATCCTAACTAATATTATAAATGTGAAAGTAAGTTTGTTTGTTTGTTTGCTACCATTTTACGCGTAAACCACTGAACCGATCATCCTGAAATTTTGCAAATACGTTGCCAGGTGTACAGGGACGAACATAGGGTACCTTTAATCCCGAAAAAAAGTACTGTTCCTGAGGGAAATCACAAAAACGTCCTTATGACAGTAGATGGCGCCACGTGTCTATCGGATCATGATTAAATTTTATGTTTAAGCATGTATACATTTTGAGTCTAGACTGTCGATAGACCAGTTTCAAGTAAACAACCTAGGAGTACGAAAGTTGTTTGCTTAATAATTTTTCATGCCCAAAACCGCTGAAGAGTATCCTGACATTTTGCATAAAGTGGCTTCCAGACGGACGGACTTGCGGTTACGGCAAACCGCAGGCCGCGGCTCCTAACGCTCCAAAAACACACCACCGCGGTCACAGTGGCGGCCTGAAGTGTCATTAGCGTGGTGATTGTGCTACAATCGGACAATCGAACGTCGCAATCGGACGTTAGTCAATATGGCTAACCGTAACGTTGTGTTATTACTCTCATGACTCATTAGTCCTCTCAGAAGATAAGAAAAAGGTAGGAAAACCGTTTATTTAAACACTTGAGGTGTGAGGTAGAGATAAACTACAGTAACATGACGCGCCCTCCCACAATTCAAAACGTTTGAAAGTGTTTTTAATAGTATTAAAAATACTCACAACGCATGTGTGCGTATTGAGACGGCTCTCGAGACAAAAACAAATCAGCGATTTGTTGTCCGACTAGCGGCGTCAAAAATTACTCATTATTATTAGTATGGCGCTGCACTGAAATTCTCTATGAAAATGAGAGGTACGTCGTCTTGCGCGGTCGGCTATTTATGATTAGTTGACAAAAAAAAAATCCTAGCCTGCTACTGAAGACGATTACTCACAAAGTCTTTCATACGAATGTGACTACACACATTGAAATGGTAATATGGAGGGAAGCGTCAAGGTATAATAGTTTATCTCTACCTATATTATCATTAGCATCGCATATTACTTTTAGGAATAGAGAAGTGTGAGTTAAATTTAAATTATTATTTAAATTCAACTATTTCTATTACAATTTCCATATTTGGCGTCATTTTACAAAGCAGTACACGCGGCCGGTTGTTAAAATTTGCAATTGACGCGGCCGCCACAACATTTCGCGTTTGTCTGTGACCCACTTTATATACGTTGTCAGGGATACAGAAAAACTGCGTAACTGACACTGTCATCACTGACACTGACAGGTGTAAACGCATTCATAGAGGATGCATGGAAGAATAAAGGTGAACTTATAACTACGCTCTGTCAATGAAGCATACTCTGCGATTACTCCGTTAATTGTAAATTGATTTGGATCATTCTTTTTTTGTTTATTTTTTCGAATTGGTCCCAAATAAATACTGTCATGATCTGATGATGAACTTCGGAGATATGGAAAGGAAACTCCTCATAAGATCACAGCGCAGAACTGTCTTAACAGTAAAATTGCTTTGTTTAATGCGTGTAGTCGATGATTGACTGAAGGAAGAGGTTAGTTGCTAAACTAACCGTGACCTATGTCGATGTATGTAGACAACAGTTTTTCAACGGCAAAGTTAAGTTTGTCCCTCAGTACTGTTTATTTTTTCGTTAGAGGTATTTCCGGTGTGCTTTAATGAGGGTAGGTAGGTTACGTTTTTCAATTTTAGAATATCTCGCAGGTCCAACACACAACCAAAAGCTCATTGCGAGCCCGAGCAAAAATTACTGCTCAATCCTCGGAATCTTCCGTTCATGCCGCATTAAGAAAGCAAGCACAACTGGAGCGACAAGTAAATTTGAGAGCTGATGAGACATTTTCTTAAAGCCAGGAAAGACTAGAGAGCCAAGCCGTTCGCCCTCCAAGCTTCTCAGAGAGTGACTGAAACGCCCTTTTAAACGCAATTGCTTTTGGAGGAACAAGCCGAAAGCCAGAGAGCTGTAAGAGCAACTGAGACGCCTTTTCAATCAAACACAACTTCGTCTCAGAGAACAAGGTCAGCCATAACAGCGACAGAAACTCTAAAATAGTCGCAGGTGAGAAGGACCTCTCTTGCAGAAATGCAAACTGAACGCCGACGGACTTTTATGAGTCACAGTCTGTTGGTCTGTAGGTATTTAATAATTCTGGATCTGGCCGAACAACAAGCCGAGTACAGCCCGAATTGATTGTCAAATTCTAAACAAACGCGGGCGAAGCCGCGGGTAAAAGCTAGTGTTATATAAAATCATCTAGGAATTGTTTAACATAATAACAAAAGAATCCTGAACGGAGTCAGCAACCCGCGACCCGCGTAACCAGAGCAAGGTCCATTCGTCCGAGGCGAATATCGATCATTATAAATTTGCAGGCGCGCGGTAACGGCGCAGGCGCACGCGACCTAGAACAAAGACTATACGCTAGCTCACAGATGTGCTAGTTTGGTTTAGTTAACTGTAATACATGGTGTGAGTTAATAATTATTTTTTATAAACTGAAGGTAGGTAATGGTAGTTATTGTTTTCGGATATTTAAAGCCTATCCACTAGCGTGTGGTATTATCACAAGCAAGATTAGGTCCCTTATGTTCCTCGTTGGTCGCAAAGCGTGACTGCTAAGCATGAAGTCTTGAATTCGATTCCAGGTCGGACAAAGTGTTATTGGATATTTTTATCAGGATTATGCTTCTTGTTTCAGTAGCAGCCTCGGAGTCTGTATTGTGCCGGGTTGATGGCAATAGGCTCGCCCCCTAATACATGGGACTTAAAACATAACTGGCCAAATGTGGATGTACTAATGGGTACACCTCTGCCTAACCCTCCAGGGATTACAGATATGATGTTATGATGTGTAAAAAAAAAAGGACATAAAATACCTACAATCGGACGTTGTCTCTTGCACAAGGTATTGATAAGCACACCGTCACAGAATAACCATTACTAAGTATAGCGTTATCATTCGCACTCGTATCGCGAATCATACTGATTTGTTTAACCTCAAGCGTCTTACGGTTCAGGTGAAAGACTGGAGTCATTCAAGTACTTCATATACAGTGTTTATTGCCGTTATCTGTCAGATAATATTATTGTACTGAACTGAAGCCGCGACAGAGATCATGGGCTGAAAATAGCTCACCCCATCTTGTTGGGGATTACATAAATATATTAATTAGGAAGTAAGAATATTTGAAGATGGAAGAAGTCTTTGGAGGCGGAAGTTTTATGATGAAAACAAAGTATGTAGCAAAAGAGCTGCCTCAAGGAGGTCATAATTTTTTAATGTTTACAAAATTATATAATAAACTAACAGACTGCCTCGTTCGCCTAGTGATTTGATTCTCAGATTTGAAAAATGTAATTGGGTTTTCTCATCAGGAAGTTTCCTTTCAATGTTTTTCTTCATCGATGCCGATGTCAGTGATATTCAAAATCAACTTAGTACAGTGAATTGAGAAAGTCACATTGATACTTGCCCGGTATCGAAGCACAGCTGTGCGGGAACATTTAAGAAGATAAAAAATACTTGAATCACGTTCGTCTGTGTAACACAGTCTGTGTCCTATCTCATCTATGTCAGGTTTACGCTGCGGCGATAGCAGCGCGCGCGCCGTCTATACATCACTGCGCTTGCTCTCTATATTTGCTCACGACCGATAGAAATTATCGCCAGACAACCTTGCAAGGAAAAAGTAACCTTACATATGAAAGACACAGTTTACTTTTGCATAGAGGTAAGGTGAGGATAATTTTTTCAAGATGTGGTCGTAGTTGACTACCATTTGCCGTATTTCAGCGCGGAAGGTACATAAATCGAGAGCGCCGATTAACGTTATCTCGTCGGGGGGGAAGCGAGGTATAGCGGGAGGGGGGGATGACGGCGATTTATTCATTCATTAACTAAACGACCCCTAACCGATGGATTAATTAGGCCGACTGGCAATACCGCTTCTGTTTTAAACCGTTTTATGTGAAAGCTGGCGAGCATTTTAAGGAGAATATTATTCCAAAAGCGTGAGCAGAATCTCGTTACTTACAATTATTCTGAGACTTTATTACTTTATTTATTTGTTAATTTACAACCGGTAAACTAATTACAGTAAATCAATTTGACAACGTACATATAATATACATGTGCTTGGACGAAACAAAGGTAGGAAAAAAGTATACAGTTGCATACCTAGTGATAACAGTTGGTATGCAACTGTATACTTTTTACCTATGAAAGTGACTGGACCCCACGACACAGGGTATCCTAGTGTGAGGTCCAGTGTTATAGGTAAATCAGAATGTATGGCTTTTTGAGATTAAATAAATACTAAATAAACCTACCTGGTGATCTTGTTAAAATGTTAATGGAATGTTTTAACAAGATCACCTTCCATTCATCCGCGAACACATCACAGTCCGATTTGGACCCAATACTCAATAGATTTTTTATTTCAGATCTATCGCAAATTTTTGAGATCGTCTACAGATACCTACTGATATCTTTAAAATCTCACGAAACTTTATGATCTTTAGAAAAAAACGAATACACTTATAGTCGATTTTGTAGTTTATTTCTGTAAAAAAGCGTAATTTGGCTCATTTCTATTTATACTGCACCATATAAATAACTGTTACCAGACACAAACTACTGTAACATTCAATTATTCGCTAAATTACATATATTCCACGACTGTAATGACAAAAAACAAGACAAATGATCATTAATAGAGGCAGCGAGATGATTGCGCTGATTAGTTCAGCGGCAATGCGCGCGCGCAGGTGGCAGCACCGTCGGTCAGGTAGTAGTGCAATGTTTAGGGTTGATGCACAATCTGTCATGTAGATGTTACCTAAATTAAATTCATGGAACCGTTTCTTATCCAAACGATGATAAGAATTTATATCTAACGAATAAATCTAGTCGCAGTCTGTCAATATTGTCAAAAAATGTAAGTAAATGGCAGTTTTGACAGATTGAGACTGAGATTAGTTTTGCGATTGTTCCTAAAAGTTATTAGAACGGTCCCCCTGTTCATTTTTAATTCTATTTTTTTTTTTACTTTAAATGCAATGAACTGGCCTCTTGGTCTAGTACAGTAAAACGGGGTGAATCGAGACGGAACTTTAAAAGGGATTTTAAAGTCAAACTAATAAAGTTGGTCGTCAACAATGAGACTAATTTGTAAATTATAATTCAGAAAAAAAAGAAGAGTCTTTTTTGCCAACAAACTATATTATTTTAACATTAAAATCTCTTTTAAAGTTTCGTTTCGATTCACCCCTGCCTTTCTATTCACCCCGTTTTACGGTAGTTAGTGACCCTGACTGCTAGGACGGAGGTCGTGGGTTCGATTCCCACCCAGGACAAATCTTTGTGTGTTGAGCACGATGATTTGTTCTGTGTCTGGGTGTAATTTATATATTATATGTGTGTATTTAAAAATATATAAGTATATTTATCAGTTGTCTGGTTACCATAGTACTCTACCATGTTACCATGGTACCATAGGCTCTGCCTAGTTTGGGATCAGATGGCGATGAGTTGGTTGTCCTAAAATATTATTATTATTAATTGTAAGTGCAGCTTCATAACATAGCCAGTCCAAAAGTGACAAAACATAAACCTAGATATTATGTATGTTTACAATACTTTTTTTTTTTACCTTTGACCCACACTAAGAATTTCTCCTATATCGTGGGTGCGTTAACAAATATATAAACTCACATACACAAACTAACAGACCCGGAATCACTATCTGTAGGTCACCTCTACTTTTAATTATTATATCCGCAACATAGAAACTGTAAGTGCACAGGAGAATTTCATTTATTTTTCAATTAAAATATTCAATGTGCTTCAATACTGCCAACCCTGAGTTTGACACGCGCGGCGTGTTACACTTCTAGCGCTAGTTAAAGAGACGACGCCTATGTTACCTTACTACCATTTGAAAATAGGGTCGAGCGGGGCTATTTCGACTGTAAAATAATTCTAATGAATGAGAATAACTGTTATTCTACTTCTTCTAAGCGTGTCGATAGCTGTATATATATATTGACCTGGTCCAGAGTTTGGCGCCTTCTGTAGCATTATTCTACTGTTCCCATAGTTAAAATTAACCCATAGTAAAAAAAATCTGACTGCCTCGTTGGTCTAGTGGTCGCAAGCGCGACTGCTGTGCATGAGGTCTTGGGTTCGATTCACAGGTCGGGCAAAGTGTTATTGGGTTTTTCCATCAGGAATTTCTCAGTAGCAGCCTCGGAGTCTGGATTTGTGCCCGGTAGATGGCAATAGGCTCGCCTCCTATTACATGGGACTAAAAACATAACTGGCGAAATGTGGGTGTACTAATGGGTACACCTCTGCCTAACCTTTCTGGGATTACAGGCGTGATGTTATGTATCTATGTAAAAAAAGTCCCCGACTTACACCAATTAACCCTTACCCTAATCATATTGTTTTGTTTAACGCTAGCACAATAATTTGCACCTATAAAGTTACCTCTTCATCACCTTTGGTAGACTGGTAGAGAATGCCTAAGGCATTAAGTCCACTTTTGTACTTTTTTGTTGCATTTATACCTAAAATATTTTATAAACGTAGTATTACGCATAAGCTGAGACCGTCCTCTCCCCCCGCCACGATTCCATTACATCTTTCTCTTCCATTCCCTATTTCTTCCGCGCCGAAATTGTACTCATCTGACATTGTCAGATAAGTACATTTATGTCAAACTGACAAGTAAGCACTACCGCTAACGCCTATGTCTGGATGGCGCTTTAGTCAAGATCTTCCATTATCCCTTCATGCGATTAACAACGTTTAAGTTTTAATGCTTGTTTGTTTTAACAATACTTTTTGTATTTAGTTTACGACTTCATTAGCATAATACGAATTCTGCCAAATTATAACCATGTGCAAAATAAAAACAAGCATCACGATAGCCATTTTCCATCGGCCCACATCATAATCAGAGCCTGCAACCGTGCCTTAACCAAACTAATTTAGAGCAGTTCCCGACACAGATGCGGCGATACCCTATCAGAGATCAGCGCCATTGTTGGCGAGATTTAAGGTGCACACCGCCGAAGCCACTAATTGTGGCGAGCGGTACCACGCGTGCCCTTTGTCTGTTGTAATTACTTTTATAAATCTACTAAGCGATTTACATGAACACGATAAAATCGTAAAGGTTAGTTTGTTCTCGTCACGGTTGAAGATCTCGCGTGCTTTATGGAAGTGATGTTTTAGCGGGTTGAACCGCGAACTGTACTTTGTTGTTTGAAATGTTTTGACAACGAGTGCTGAATGTGGTCTTAAGGCGAAGGCGCTGGAACAGAGCGCGACATTCAAAATTTAATAGCATTTTTTCAATTTGTAGGTCTGTATCAGATTGAACGGTTATAAAACACGGCACAGTTAGTGCAGTGGCTGAGCAAGTCGCGGGTTCAATTCCCGCACGGGACAAATATTTGTCTAGCCCACAGATACCTAGTTTTTCCGGGTGGTTGTTTGTTTATCTAAGTTTATATGTTTTGTACGCACATTTGCGATACAGAAGAAGTTCGCAGTGTGGGGCATTGTTAAGTACATTAAAAAAAGAACCTTAATGCAAACAAATAGGCTAGTTAATAATCGTTAAAATCATGAATACCTACTAAAGTGCAAATTGCAAAAACGGTAAGAAAATTTTGCTTAGCACCACGAATGGAAAATAACATTAATTAATGGATCCTAAAATGTGAGCTGTTACATTTGATTCCAATAAGGCTATGGCAAACGTTTTTGCATAAAACACACGTTTATCAAGTTAATTAAAAGTACTTCTTTTCAAGATCCTACCTTTCATCTTGCTCTGACACCGTAGCTGGTCGATGATGCTGGTCAGCCGGTTCTCCCGCTGGCTGCCACGACTCGTGACCTCGTCCGCATCATCCTCGACCTTTACAGACACTTCACTCTTCACTTCATCCACTTCATCACTGCACTGCACTTTTGAAGACTGACAATTTGACTCAATTGCCTCCATGTTTTTTCTTTGGCAAATGTAAGTTGGCACTTTTGTTTAGGTTAACTGTAACAATACAAAAGTAATATGTTCATTAATTAGGTTATAATGCGTCAAGTGAATACCGGGAAAGAAAGGTCAGGTGCGGAGTACTCGTAACCGGCGTGCCTGTATGACGATATGTATGAACCTAGCTGAGGCGAAAAGAGTATATGAGAACCGAGCAGGTAGCGTTCTGTGGTTTCTGCCTACCCCCATGGGAATAAGGCGTGAGTTTATGTATGTATGTGAATACCGGGTTCCGGAGTCGTAGTAGGTAGTAGGAGGAACAGTAGGGTCTAGTTGGTCAAAGTCCAACATAACTGTCCTTTCTCCACAGACGGAGGAAATCCATGAGGGCATAATCCCCACGAAAAAACATGAAAAACCTTCACACTTATGAAGTGTTCTTACTAGCTTCAATGCTGGGCCCTTTTTCAGATATCGGCACTAAAAGTACTTTTTACTTTTCTCTGGTCTGGCGACTCAGATTTCGGACCATCAATATTTTATTATCTAAATTATCTTCTAATTAAATAAAAGCAAAAGGTCATACAACAAAATTTGGCAGGGAGATAAATTTATAGTCAGTAAACGTCAGCTAAGAACGGATTTTTCAAAATACATCCCCTTAGGGGATGAAAAGGAATCCGGCATTTACTCGGACGTAGTCGCGGGCAGAAGCTAGTAATATACAAATATCATTTGAAAGAGCTTAAAACTGATTGAGATCGTAACAGCAAATACTCGTAGTTTTTAGAAATAATATTATATTTCCCTCTTACGGAAGATAAGTGATAGCAATATGATTTTATCTCACAAAGATGGATCCTATACTGTCCAGACCAGTAGTGCTTTTACCAACCTATTAAAATCCTCTTTATAAACTGGGACAACAGTAAGTTCTCTTAAGTGGTTTCATAGGCGGTAAATATAATAAGAAGAAATTGGATTAAATAGAAGAATTAAATTAATAATTCTATAAATTCTTCTAGCAGGAAACCTATAAGTATTGTGCTTTGCAAAACATACCTAAGTACCTGAATTCACACGATAAAACTCACAGCAATGATAAGGCTATCAGAGAATTTCTGACGCGTTACGATCAATCACATTCTGATTGAGTCGAAGCAAACATAATTTGCGATTGTCATTCTATATTCCGTACTGTTCAGAAAAAGACGTTTGTAGGTAGGTACCTATTGCACCTGTTTAAGAAAAACGGTCTTAACCCGACTAGAAAAAAACTCACATAAATAAACTTTTTTTTTAATATTCATATTATTCGTACCGGTCTATGTTTTTTTTAATGTATTTCGACATAATATGTCAGTTCTTCTAGCAGATTCCAGAAGTTCCATTTTCGAATGCGAATATAAAATGTAGCCAGGATTTTTAAAACTTGATAAATAAGAGTGTCTGTGATAGTATTTTACTCGTTCTGCATGAGCCTACGTTTTGGAACGGGCAACTAGGTTTAACTTTCTGACTGACTGACCTACTCATTGACAATTCAAAAGTGACTGCAAATGTTTAATTGAAAGAAATGATTTGGCTTTGTATTTGTTTTTAATAGGTAGGTAATCGGTGTAATTGTAATCACATGATTAAAAGCCCATCATTTTAGATATGTGTAAGTTGTTTCAAGAGATTGTCTTGCTTCTTGTAGATGCAGTATTGTGCCTTACGATTTCATGTTTATGTGTTAGAGTTGTGTGCATTATTGCTATGCGGAAAGTGACTGGAGTAGATACCTACTGCTTACCATATTTTTCTACTGAATTTTAATAGCCAGGTTAATATCTCATAATAACATACTAATATTAATAGGTTTAATGATGTTGGTCTTTCATGTAAGCATATTTTATTTTAAGTAGTTACTCAATCTAGATATCCTGTAATCTTTTGTACATGTCGTAAGATTTTAGGAGAAAAGAAATACAAAATGGTTTTTAATTTTATAACAATAAAAATTAAATACAAGAGTATGAGTAATTTTTCGAGATTTATCCGAAAGAATGCTCTTAATTTGTTACAACGTCATTACAATAGTGCTATCGTATTATATTTCTTTTTGTGTAAACCAGTGTGAGATTCCTACAACACTGATCATGCCCTACCGTCACAAGATATCTACCTACATTGCCAAAATATATGTCACGAATTTACCCAATCCAATAAAATGTGTCATCACACCTATTGTTATCGTGAAATATGGGTTTTCGATACTTTATTTTCTAAATTCAATAACAAAGTCAAGCATACAATATATCTATATCTAAAGTAGATTCCTGATACTGTTTCTGCAGATTATGCCTATGATACGTCATAGAATATCGAGACATAAACATTTGACCCAACAGGGTCAAAGGGGAAGTCACCTCGCTTACCAGACGCGGATCAAAATTTTCTGAATATTGTCAGACAGGAAGAAGCTGCTTTCTTACCTTGTAGTATCTTATAATTATCTTAGTCATCTTTTGCATTGCATAAGGCAAGAGAGTGGAAGAGACGAAATGTTGGAGCAACAGTTAAAAGTTAGAACTTTGACCCCTTGAATACCTACATAACCATACTCCATACTCCTATAACCGGGTATACCTGAGAACCGTCTGGATAGTAGTACAAAAATGTATCATAATATCTAAATGTTAAGAATATGTAGCTATCGGCTCCGTTTAAATGTCTCCATTTAAATTTAGACATCCGTTACACCTAATTTTAAATATGTTAACACAACAAGTTACACATAACAATAATTTGGCGATGTTATTACCAGAAAACGGAAAAAGGACATTTTTCGTGCGACAGACAGACAGGACTCGACCAGCTTTATTATATCTAATTCAAATGTAGGTATACATACATACGATATCTAATATAGTTGTATATTATACCTATCTATACATACCTATATCATAACAGTTTATCGTTTCCCTACAATACTGAAATTTCACTCCGAACAATCAACTTCACACGCGTCACACTTTAAGAGTTCACTACTTAACCTTTTTAACAAACACACGTAAACCGTACGATAACACCATCAAATATACCATAAGAACCGCTCAAACACTTCTCCAAGGAACCGAACACTCTCAGGGCGCAAAGGAACTTCAAAAGGAGATGTCACGACGCGGTTTTTCCGCAAAATTTTATTCCTAAAAACAACCGTTGAAATATAACAACAGGTAGACCGTGACGGTGGAGCGGTTATCGCCGTGGAACTGATAACTTGTGTCAGGTCAAACGAACAAATGGGGCGTCACCAAGGTACGTCTGATAACATTTGATAACGGGCTCTTAACCTTCCGACTGTACTCTAGTTGAAACGGTGTCATCAATGTGGCATGCTATAAACACTTACGTGACTGTACCAATAATTGTATTGTGTAAATTGTGCCTTTGTTGCTGAAGGATGATCAGGATTCGTTTGTACCGATTCCTGTAAACTACCAACAGTAATTATGACGCATAGATCCTGGGACTTTCCATTGCTGATAATAAGGCAGTGCGCAGCTTTATTAAGTACCATTGAGTGGTCCAACTTATGTAGGTACTTGATTTTTCCAATTTTACTAAGCTGCATTAAAATATTACAATTAATTAGTTCGATTATTTGTGTCATGTTGAAATAGTTGAATTTCTTTGAAATGTAATCTAAATACGTATTGTTTGAAGCCGTTTGATAATGTAAAACATTTATTTACTAAAGTAGGTATCAGAATATATTCAAGCGATTTATTCTTCGTTCGTCCCGAAGTTTCGTCCCACATTCCAAAAAATTCTTAGTTCGTCCCATATGACTATTGAAGTGGTGATTCGTCCCAAATTACAAGTACTTTAAAAGTACGGTCAACAAACAAAAAAGATACGTATTTGAAATTTTTACAAATACGTCAAATACAGATGAGTAGTTGTTTCGGGTCTAGCTGTTTGTGTATGTGAATTAATATGTTTGTTTTCCTTTCTATTGAGATCGTTTAGGGGCCTACCTTCTGTTCATTTCTGTCACCCTGGTACTTTTTAAAACAATAAATAATTCAATTTCAAAACCTGTATTTTAACCATTATCAAGCTAAGTAGTAAGTCGCTTAAGGATCTAGTTCCAGTTAATTTCTGCATTCCTGGTAGTAAAAAGTACTGGTAAAAAGTACTAACGAAAAGTCGAAAAAATTGTGATTATTACTAACAATCATAAAACAATGCATAAAACAAGCATTTTAAAAAACAGCATTCATAAACTAAAAATTTAAGCAACAGTAAACTAAACTAAGAGAAAACAACTGAACTTTAATTTTATTTTTTTTGCAGACTGTACATAAAAGTAAGTTTACCTTATACAAAAAAAAATATGGGCCGTAGAAGGAATATAAAATAGGACGAAACAAGAATAAAATATTTAAAATTATAATTTGGGACGAAGGAAGCATATTGCTTAGGACGAACCAGGAATTTTTTATGTGGGACGAAACTCAGTGGGCCGAACGAAGAATAAACCATTCAAGCAAATGTTATAGTTCGAATAAATACAAACCTTTTGCACTACTATGTCAGAACCTTTCCTTCTAATTTGTAATAGTTTTGCATAGCTATCGCAGAAGGTGACGAGTCGGTGACGAACGAAAACACCTGCTTAATTAGTTAAAAACTGAACCTTTTCAATAGATATTATGCCTTTAGTTCACCTATAAGAATATTTTGGTATTAAATATTTTTTTCCGCTTCAGCCCTTGCTTATTAGCTGTATTCATTATCCAATTTTTATTTGGATCTGTGAAGAGTGTTGTTCCGAAGATAAAACATTGTTTTCTATAAAGTGTTGGGAGTTTAAACATCATCATGAGAAAGCTTCAAAATTCAATCGCAGTAATAGTATAGGCTTTAGCGGCACTTATTAACATTAAAATAATGTTCCACCGATTAAATATCGGTGCACAAGTGTGTAAGCAAACACAGGTACACTTCCTCTTCCGTCACTCTCAAAGTCCGATGGACAGTACCAAGGAGGGATCAGCCCCAGGAACGTGCTTTCCGAGGCACGGGGGCGCCCAACCACCAACTTCCAAACTCCTGGTTGCTACTGAAGAAATCCTAAAGAAAAAACCCATCAACACTTCATTTGATCTAGGAATCGAAGCTGACCTCGAGACTAACCGGGCAGTTAAAACACCATTCCAACGTGTTTGACTCCGGTACATTAAAGTGTCACTACAAACATTCGAGATAATACCCTATACTATGTTATTTTACGTCGCAAATAATGTGCAGTTCTGCTATAAAACCGCCTGTCAAGACACGACCGGTCATGTAGACAAAAGATAAGAGCCGATATGATGACACACAGACACACGGACAAAGGAAACTCCTATCAGTTCTGAGGAAAATCAGTTGATAATGTTATTTGTAGCACTCCACGAGTGAGCCCTTTGAGTGCCGGCTTACTGGTCACGTTGGGCACTGGAACGTCATGGAATAACATGGGTGTGAAATCCCGGAAGGGTAAGTAGAGCTATATCTTACTTTATGTACTATGGTAACAGCCCCTGCCTCACATTGGTGTAATATTTATGACATATTGGTAACAAATGTCGTGATGGCCCAGTGGTTAAGGCGCCCGCCTCTAATGCGTGAGGTTTTGAGTTCGAATCCGGGCAAGTACCATTGTGACTTTTTCAATTCAAATGTATTTTCTAAAGTTATTTTCGACATCGGTAAAGGAAAATATCGTGAGGAAACCTGGACTTGTAATTAATATAAGTCAGGAATCGCCAATCCGGCTTGAGCAAGCAAGCTTTGCCCTGCAGAAGAAATTGTAATAGGCTATATTGTAGTAATAGGATATATAATCTTTATTATATTTCAATGTATTGTACAGGTAAGTCTTTCGGAATACATTCTCTAAAAGATGAAAAAAACGCATTCAAATCCATTGTGTAGTTTACAAGAACTAAAGGAACAAACACACAGAAAGTAACTTTGTATTATACTATTTTATAGACATTGCCAAGGAACCGAGACACTCTTTACAGCTATAACCTAAAAGTCTTCAGTATATAATTTTATTGAAGATGTCTACGGTTAGTATACACCCCCATCAATTGACATACCTACTACAGACTAACTCGATTGTCATTTTTTTATTATTATTAAGCAACTATAAATCTATTTTTACAGTTAATCAAAAACTATTCGGGTTTTCAGGTCTAAAATAAACTGTTTTTAGAAAAGTTATGTTTTGAAATTATTGATTAATGGTGTGCACTACCTAATAGTCAAGTTATTGGGTTCCTTCTGCAATGCACACCTTCAAAAAGTATGCATAGCAGCAGTATTTTTATTAGGTCGTAAATTAGAAGTCATTCTGTACAAAAAAAAATAACCTTATTGCTATTGCATTAAGCTGAAATTACAGTAGGTCGTTGACTGATGATCATTGGTACAGAAAAATCTTTGGCTGGAGTCAGTAAACATGCTTGAACAGCTTGAATAAAGATGTACAAGGCTGAGAATCGCCTTACAGGCGCAGGTTTTTTAATCATATTGCTATGATATAAAATGGGATATTTTACAATATTCATTACGATCGACAAGTGTTAAAATCAAACCTAATCTATAATAGTAAAGTCGCTTTTCACTTTTCAGTGTCACTTTTCAGTTTTCCTATAGTCTATACATATAATAAAATCGTAGCGAAGTCAAAACTGTACATTTAATATTTTAGAAAAAGAAAAAGTGCTTAGGGGTGAGTGAATGATACTAAAACCGAAAATATTTCAAATAAATTGTTCGTTACACATGAAAATTCAAATTGAGAATATTTCTACATCTCATTCTAAAATATGAAATCTCCTTCCAATGCGACCTAATCAGTATTAAGTCGTAGCTATAGGAACATCGTATATATTTGGAGTTGTCATCTACGTCGTGTGTGTACTGTTGGCAGTTGGCAGGCACCTGGCTGTGACGTCACAAGCTAATTCCGGCGAGACGAGGTCGTGACCCGACGCCCTGCGCGCACGCACACACGCTAACCGTGCACTGCTACCCGAAAATACTTGACGGCTTACAGTGTCGTGTTTATCTTGGTGTCTTATTAAACATAGTTTTGAGTGGGCTGCTTTATTATGAAAAAAAATTCACAGCATATTCTGTTTTATGCGTGATATGACCATTAGGAATGAATTTCAGGAAGCTAAAGTATATTTTCAATAAAGCGTGGACAATATTTTCTTTGTGAGAATATGAAGGTGTTTGTACAATATTTATTTGTTTACCTTGACCATCCTATATTTTTAATTGTGTTAAAGCGTCAGCTCACCAAATGCCTAATTCCACATAGGGTAGGTATGTTTCCTTTGCGAATTTCTGAATGAGATCTGGAGCAGGACCAACGTCTCTACGTGCTTTCCAAGGCACATGCTACATACACCAACAACTTTCAAACTCCAGGCTGTTACTGAGAAATTCGTAATGGAAAAACTGAATAACGCTTTTTTCCCGACTTGGAAACCGGACACAAGAGCCCAAGCTTATCAGTCAGCTTGCGGTCACAAGACCAACGGGGCAGTCATCGCAGGGCAGAATACGTATAGTACGTCATAGTAAATGCATTGATGCATTATAGTTGACAGTTTGGCATCATGCATCCGCGTCGCGTTGGTAACGTTCAACAAAGTAACAAGCGCGGTTATCTGTCAGCACATTTAGTACTTGTATAAGCGCATTTGTCAGTCTATGTGTCTAATGATGATCAACTAATTACCAGAGTAAATAATTTGAAGAAACTCAAAACTCTGGTGATTTTTTTCAAGATGCCATGTGTTTTTAGTTCTATCAGAATGAATGAATATTAAATCTTTCATTTTTCAATGACATATTGTAGTGCATTAACCGCTGATTGATTTTAAATCTATATTAGAAACTATTTTGAAATATACACTGAACTGTTAATAATAGATAGAAATGTTACACATTTAGCATATTGAATTAGTTTGAAATAATTCATGTTGTCATAGAGAGAGAGATAGTGCTCTACTCACTTTTCTTAAAAATATCTCCATCGAAATATCTATCAGGACTTCTGCTAGTTAGGTCAAACATTGAACTATATTCTATGCCACGGCTGTAGGTACTTATACACTTCTTATTTTTCACCTTCAAATGTTGACGTATACTACAAAGCAAAATTTTTCTAAAACTTAATTTGCCATTAGCCTAGTTTCACAAAGAAGGCTAAACTAACCACCAAACATAAACCTACATAGTACACACTCTAAAATATAGACCACTAGACATTAAACAACAACTAAAACATAATAACGTTTTTATTAGTTATTGTTTATAATCGCTTCTCATAACGGAACGCTGGCAGTCTTCCACGGCAGTTGGCGATATGTGCCTACTCCACGAATAGACGCGGTAAGGATGTGACCTGTCCGCCTTCGTTCCCGTTGCCCTACCGTGACGTACGCGTGTACCTTACTCAATATTATAGTGGTAGTCAATATTAGAGTCCACTTTTTGTCTTGATGATACATCTAGGTATAACACACACAACAACAACACGTAACATCGCGCTTGAAATCCCCGAAGGATTAGGTAGAGATGTACCCCATTAGTACACCACATTTCAACAGTTACATTTAAGTCCCATGTAATAGGGGGCAAACCTATTGCCATCAACCGGGCACAAATTCAGACTCCGAGGCTGCTACTGAGAAATTCCTGATGTAGAAACCCACTAACACTTTGCCCTACCTGGGAATCATGCTCAGCAGTTAAGCTTTACGGTCAGCGGCCCAGTGGTTGGCCACCTTTATTGCTGCGTCAGAAGCGTAGTTCAGCAGAACTGTTATTCAAAAATCTTCCTCGGTGAATAAAGGTGAAGTGAACTTTAGGTCAATTCGTCGTGGGATGACAGCTAGCGTGAAGCTCACTTCACAGATGGAGATTTTGCAGAATAGATCGGCTGATCGTAAAGTGAGCGGGTTCTGTTTATTTGCTACATTTTGGACTCTAATGGATCGTCTGGTTAGTGGTGGGTTATTCCAGTAGGTCTTTCTCAATAGCAGCCCGGAATTAAGATGTATGGTCGTCTAATCTATTGGGCGGACAGTCGGTGGTAACTGTCAGTGTGGTCGAGGCTCAGTGATATGTCAATATGTCATGATACCAGAAGGATTGGGGGCGAAATACAGAACGCATTCATCAGCCATGCTACAATGACGTAATCTGGCAACTATGATATCTTAGACCGATAAAACCTACGATTACGGTTAAAGGCTAAAGGTAAGACGAATTTAGCGAGAACGTTACTATAATCATCATACTAAATCCTACTATTCCACAAGTAACAGAACAAACAAACACATTACAATCCACACAATAGCTATGTCATAATCAACTGACGAAATAAAACCAAAAATTGAACAGGTAACGTAACCACGAACAATGTGGGCGCTTAAAGGAAACACAATAGGGCACCTGACCGATATGTTTGTGTAACCCATTTGGAACCGGTGTTAATTCGTAATTAGTACCATTACTGCATCAAACCCCAGCAAGCGCCCACTTGAATTATGAGAAGCCTCAAAGATATCATACTGGTATGTTTTTTTTTTCTTGTTTTTAATTTGTGGAATGGTAATCAATCAATGTGATAGTCTTTTGTTTTTCATTGATGTTTTTTTTTTATTCTGGCTTTTTTGTGTCATTTCAGTCTGATATCATAATTTATTATCAGCCTGTGAAGTTCATAATAAATAAAATTATAAAAAAATTTGTTGTTCCATTGCACTTTATTAAAGTTTTTTTTTGTTTGTTGTGAATTGTCCTCTGAACTTGCTTTTGAGAAAAAAAAATATTAAACGTTGAAACCTTTAATATTACCTCAACCAGAACGACAGGTCCAGAACAAAACAAAAGATCGCAAAGATAGTAAGAACATGTAACATTTTAAGTGCCTTTTCACACACTTTAAAGTCGTTCCTAAAAATGAAAATCTGTATCAACAACCAATTGAAGCACCTAGACATTAAGTAAGTAAAAGCCCATTCCCATTATTTTATCATTTATTTTACAGATTTTGCTGTTTCAACTTATCTACCAGCTCCAAAATGCTCGCTCAAGTTTCGAAGATTCGATATCCGAGGCGAACGAATCGATGGAGATGAACGAATCCTCTCCTTCATCAGAGGAGCTGAAATACTTGCACAAACATCACCACGCGCACAAACCTGGACACCGGCACAAGGTGGGCCGCAGCCACAGCCACGACCGCGACCACGAACATGAACACGACCACGATCATGATCACGACCATGATCACGGGCATGTCAGGACCAAGAGCAACGAATACAGTGACGACTGCGAGTGTGCCTGTAATAAATGCGAGACACCTTCGGAATGCTGCAAAAGTGCGTGTCAAACCTGTCCAAGCAACAACCCTTACCAGCAATCCAGCGTCGTGTTCGTCCCCTACCCGTACCCCATGATGCTGCCCAACCCAATCGTGAAGCCTGTCCAGAACCATCATAGCGAGATTATGCGTGCGCGCGACACGACGCAAGAACCCCCCTCCACGACCACAACCATGTCTTCCACTACAACCACGACTACTACAACCACGACAACAACAACCACAACCACTACAACCACAGAGAATCCAACTGATCTCATTAACTCACAAAATAATAACAAAATTCTTGAGTCGGTGCTAAAGAGCGTTGTAGATGACTACACGAATATAATAGCGAAGACTCCTAACAAAATGAATAACGAGGACAGTAATTACTTGCTGTCCTCAATGCGAAGGACCCAGCCGGCGTGGTTACCCAAGTACGGCATTGTGCCTATCGCTGACAAAATCGCTGAGAAACTACTGTCAAAGATTTCGAGGTCCCGGTTGCCAATGCGCAGTCAGAAGAGAGTTCCTATGTACGATAAGACGTATCTAAGAACTCTTTCTAAAAAGTTCTAAGTTCAAAATCCAGAGTCTTTAGTCCATATTCTTCAATTACTTTTATTTGTAATTTTTGATCAAATATTCTAACCAAACAAATATTTTGTATCCTATCAAGTAGGTACGTATATTTGATCAAAGTTTTAATAACTCGTTAATATGTGAAAATACCTATTTATTGAGAGAGCAACATATACATACTAGCTTTTGCCCGCGACTTTCGCACTCAGGGATAATATAGCTTCCTATTATTACATTTTCAGCATCGGATTAGTAAATAGTTTCGGAGATTAGCGTGTTCTAACAAACAAAGAATCTCTTCAGATTTATAGTATAAGTACCTATAGATTACAGTAAGTTTGTACAAAACAAATAGTCGTATAGTCCAAGATCCCGGAGTCGGCAAATTTACGTCATATGGCAAAAAATAATGTTGGCTTATAACAATGTCTTGTTAAACATATATTAACCAACGGTGAGTGGAAATGAGAAAGGTATCTTTTGTACCTAGCATGTACGCATACCATCTTAACCTCATGTTTTCTCAAAGTTTTACCATGTCATGATCTAGATACCTTCAAAAACGCGATGCCGCAATGGCCTACTCAGGCAAAGTGATATAAGAAAAGCAATAAAATAATAATAAAAAAAGAATTTAGTTTCGATTCGAAAAGAACAAGGAGCCATGTCAAAATAACGTAGGTTTGATAACTCTAGGATCTTGGTCCAGTAAGTAGGCACTCACTTGTTATACGTACAATATTTTTTGCAATACATAAAAAAATACAATAAAAATGAAAAAAAAAATAACCGTAATTTTATTATTTATTGAATCACCTGCACAAATTATTTTCTGTAGTTTTTATAACAATCTTGGTAAACAAACTACTTACATAGAATGCAAACAAAACATATAATTTTACATGAAACAAAATAACGTAATCAATGTAAAACAGATATTATTTACCTTGATATCTTAATGTTACAGTAAATAAAGTAGTTAAATAACCATATACTATGCATTTGGTAAGTACCAACGTTATACAATACATTATTAGGGAAAACCTCACATTTTAATACCACCCTATATTTTTCAGGTTTACAATATCTTACCAATATATTATCTCCTGCTAGAAGTTGGCACTTCCAAGAGAAACTTACACCTCCCATCACACGGCGGCCACTTCCACCATTCCGACGTGGCGATGCACCATGACGACAACTATCAGCCTTCCGAGACCAGCTACAGTAGTGAAGAAATAGTGATGCGCCCGCGCCGGAGCAAATACCACCGGAGCTACCGAAGTAAGGAGTTTTCCGATTCAGAATATAACTACAAATGCAAATGCAGCTGTACCAAATGTCAGAAACGGAAGCCGAAGCCGAAAGCCTGCTGCAGGGAGTTCTGTGCTTCAGAGTGTAATGTACAGAATAACATCTTAGTGGTACCCTATCCGGTACCGTTTATGGTTTATAACCAATCTGCGCCAGAGCTGACGCACGCGCCGACGGCAACGGCGTACGCGCCGCGGGTTACGGAGACCATGCCGCCGGAAACACAGACCGAGCCGCCAGAAACACAGACTGAGCCGCCACAAACGACACCACCACCTAGGAAAACACTCGCAATGACTTTTTCCACGTCTGTTTACTTTGACAAGAACACTTTTAAACGTTTCCGAATTTTAAACGAAAATAATCTGAGAAGGAATATGGTAAACAACGGCTTACGCGCTCCTAAGTTCGGTAGACTACCAAGGTATGGAATTGTCCCGATACCTGAGAACGTAGCCCTTAGTTTGATGCAGCAATTAAAGAGAGATCAAATCAATGATCAATTCAGGAACAGGCTCTCTTTTGATAAGAATTCTGTAGATTACGGCGGGCTAAATATTGTATAATTAATTATCTAAACAGTTTTGTACATTCGTTATTATTTTATTATGACTTTCTTTTTGTCTATTAAATAAGCATTATATTTTTCATCATAGGAATAATACTTTAATAAAGACATAAAAGATACTAAAAGTAACCGCATATAATTTTGAAGTACTGAAGTACTTATTTGTCCTCTCGTAAGTAGGTACCTATTTCTCTTTAATTGGTTTTGTACTTAGTACCTACTTTTCGATTGTTTACTTACCTAGGAACACACCTGAAAATGTTTTAAAGAAAAGATTGTAAAGCAAGAAAGTGCAAAACAACTAAAGTGACACGACCCTTTTTATTAAAAACGTGAATGAAAAATAATATATATATTTTTTTCAATATTATGAATTACGTAGAAAATTATTTAGCTTGTTTTTTTAAGAATTGTAAGGTCACTGATATGACCAAGTAATTTTTTTAACAGGGCGCCATCCTATATTGTTGTGATATTATACCAAAGAAGGTAGGCAAATACTTACTTTCCGTTTACTGAGAAAATTGATGAGATTTTAATAGCTACGCACATAAAATACACTTTTCAGCAACGATCCACAAACTAATACACACACGAAACATTTCAATCTTTCATATCACAACACACGATTCTGAAAAACAATCGCACTTCACCGTAATCCTTTGTATTTTCACACCACTCCGATATCGATCAGCGGTGTATTTAATTAATTATCAATTTTACTATTGTTTAGACAATAGGGCCCGACACGATCAGCGTGGTTTGACCTTTCAGAAGTCAGCGAGACTGCGCCAGAGTCGCGCGGGGTCACCAACGATTTATTTTTAGAGTTTAAAGTTCAAAATACGACTGTTTGAAGACGCGATGACCGACCGCGCGAGCTTCCGTAGGTACATGATTGCTTTACTTATTGGAAATAGATTAAATATTAATGTCAATAGGGTTTCAGGATTTCTTAGACATTTTATGATGGGTTCACAGAAAATTCTATGTGAAATAAATTCCATGTGAAGATGGAAATAGTCATTTTTTTTCAGAAAACCATGAGAAAGATTTTTCGTCAAAGTTTTACTTTCAGAAGTCTACCAGAGTGAACTGAAGAATAATAATAAGATATAATACTGAGTAATATTCAGAGGTATGTAGGTACTTTTACCTGTTTTTTTAATTTATAAATTTCTAAAACTAATATGATAATCCGAGTCCACAGTGCAACTACCACTATCAAAAATTAATTTCGATCACTTATTTTGGAAATATCGATCAAAAATATAGATACATTGTATACTAAAATAAAATCCCGCCAAAAATTTGTACGTCACGCCAAAGGGAATTTGCCATCATTGAATGCGCGTGCGCAAAAGTCGGTAACGGCGACAGGTCAACGGTGGGCTATTTTCGCGACAACCATCCGGGGCGCCACTGTATTTAAAAAGCAATATTGCTTGATCAAAACCAAACGAATTGGGTCACTTTCATAAAACTTGTAGTGAGTGGCGTTCCGTAGAAAGTGATGTCAGATGAAATACGAGGAATGTTCTAATTTCAAAATGTCTTCATTTTAAGAGGACTCATACAAAAGTAGGCAGTAATGCTTTCTTCAAAATCTTGTATGAGATTTAAAAATCATTCTAATTTTGAAATTATTTTATTAAATGGAAAACTAACTAACCACAAGTCTAGATACAAGTGCCCTTTTCACTCAATCACTTTCATGGAGATATTTTACTTATTTATATTAATGTTTCTTTTAATTTAGGTAACAGGGGATATTCTAAACACCGCGCTCCATGCAAAAAATAGTTTAGTCGTATTTTTGCCAGCCAATAATTTGACGAAGTTTTGTAGATAGGATAATGGCACTAATATTTAGTCTTATGAATTAGTTTCCCATTATGTAAACAAATCAAAATCTCGTAATGGAAAATACGTTTTTTTAGTTACCGTATATAATTTTAATAGAGTGTACATACCGGTAATTCACCACAGGACTCGTTGATAACATTAAGGTCCTACATTCTGTTAACTTCAGCAACATTGTCAGTAACACAAGCTTAACTACCCTCATTTTAATATTTTTATGGTAATACGAATAATGCGATGAATTGAAACGTCTGTTTGTTTTCAATAAAAAGATACCTTCACTGAAAACTAAGCTGCAGCCAAATTAAGAAATACTTACAATATGAAGCAACAATAATGCCTGTGAACAGTTTATAGCAATTCCTTCAGTAGCCAATCGTGGCTCACAATTATATTTCAGAAAGATGTCTGTCAATGATTTTGTATCCAAACGTAGGGTTTATGCAATAGGTACCTATTAAATATTTTTTTAAGGAGTATTATTTATAGGAACAAATAGTTTATTCTTTGTTTATTTTATCTTCAATGCCTATCACGAGCGTACTAACGTACACGATTAAAAGTAGTAAATAAAAAATACAAATGTTCTATGCCATTTTAAACGAAAAATAAAACTAGTTTCACTCATTGCTACGAATAAAAGTAAATAAACAAAAACAAATCGACGTTACGTTTGCTCGGTACGCTCTTGCTAGGCTCTCTGGATTTCTACAACTTTACAGTTTCATTCAATTCTGTGGATTCAAGTTTTTTCTTTGTACAACGTGCTTCTAATTATTTCAAATAACTTTTCGCCAACATTTATAACTAGACATGTACCGGGTAATAGATTTGCCGGGTACCCGCTAGCCGCCAGCCGGGTACCTGGCAAAGAAAACGTCCGTAGCCGATTAGATCCACACAGAGCCGAAAAACTGGCGTTTCTACACCATAATTTACCCTTTATAAACTTTGATTATTAATGATTGGTTGATTTACTTTTGATTATTGTTTATTTAATAACAAATTCTTGTTCTGTTTCTGTCGATCATTATACAACATATTCGATTTAAAAAAGTGTTATATTTTTATTCCCAACAAATTACCCGGCATGATCGGGTACCCGGTGCTATTACCCGGTACCCGGTCGGATCCTGAAAAAGTGCCGCGTCCACCGGGTACCAGGCCCAAACTGGGTACCCGGTACATGTCTATTTATAACCTTCAAAGAAGAGCATATACTCGCTGTTCTGGCGATGTTCTGCCCTAACATGCAAAATGGCATAACCCACTAAGCAATATCGTTTCAGCTTTCTTCAATGTAGGTAAAGCACCAAGCATTAGTAGGTTTAGAAGGAAAAAAATAAAAGAAAATGTAATCTTAAAAATAATAATTGTATTACCTATTCATAAGAAGTACACAGCCGTTTTAAATATATGAACTCTTCATATTAATATAATCACTTATTGCAAATAATTAAATAAATAACTACCAACAATATTTATAACGATTAAAATTTACCAATCACAAGATCGAAACGTTACAATAATGTTCTCTAAAATAAGAAAAAGTGGTACCAGTGAGGGTTAATAACTTGCAAGTATTCGGTCTTAACAGATAGGTCAAATTAGTGGAAAAATATAATTGGGTAATCGACCAACAATTTCAAGACATAACTTCTCTAAAGAAACACTTTATTTTAGTCATGAATTCACTTTTCAATTAACTGTAAAATTTAATTTTAATTGATTTCAAATTAATAAATAGTCATTATATTGAGTCGGCACAAAAATTACGTCACGTAGTCTTTTGTAAAACAAAATCTATGGGAGAATCGTGTTTTGACAGGTGATAAAAAGTAAGTCAATTGATTGATGGCGTCGTCTACCCTATTGGAGTCATACAATATAATCAGCCTCAGTGGTACCTCTCTAGCTTATTTAATTAACTATAAACTATTGATATTTTATCTATCCACTCTGTTGACTTAACTTGGCACTGCGAGCCGTTGACGTTATTAAAATAATACAAGATTACAGGACATACAATGAAACTTAAGGTCGCTAAACACATAAATGCGTCCACGCATTTGGTTCGGCAATTTCGTTCATACAACGCTATCAAAGATTGTTCAAAAAAAGGCCGACACGCAGCGACCCTTGAGACTTTCGATTCGTCTTACGCTGATGTCAGTGTCAGTCGCGCCCTTTCTGTCACCGACCCACCACTTCGAATGCGACTGTACCATAGAACGGTCGCCATCCCGGTACTGTATTTTACTTCTCGCAACCGACTACGTAAGAGAAATTCAAGCCTCAAGGACAAGTCATATCAAAAGAGTAGTACAATACATTTAACCTACTTTCAACTAAATTAAAACTAAGTTTTCACGTCATTATCACTAACTTAAACAACGGGACTAGGTCCCGTTTAAAATCAAAAGTATTCATTCATTGTACTCAAAGTACCATCACAAAAACATACCAACAATTTATAAAATTAAATGCACAATCAAAATACGCCTTAAATTCTAATATGTGCGACCATTAATAAGGCACAAATTGGCAATCATTATCACAATTTAAAACAAAAGATTCAGTTGACAACCATCGTAAATCCGAACATTTCCGAATGATTCCGAACGTGGATTAAATAAACTACTTAGAGAAAGTAATGATGTTTTCTTCCATTCGATTCACTTTAATTTCATTCGACTAGTTAACACTTAAATTTCTTAATACATTAGGCTATCGCTTACTATATCCATAGTATTGTCTTACAACATTTGTTAATAATTGAGAATGGCCATCTGAGCTCTATGTCAACGTACTACGGTACGTTTTCAGCGCACGAGCAATGTTTTCTATAATTCATGTAGATTCATTTCGTCTGGATAGTGAGGGAAGTGATGAGCTCCTGGAAGTCGGTGACGTACCATAAAGCTCGCTTTTTGACCTCTTCACGAATTACATTGCCTCCGAAACCTGCAAAGAAGAAAGTACAACGTTAATTATACAAATTAAAGTTCTATTTTGCGAGACGAGCTCCTCGATCGACCAAGAAACTGTCCTAGGCTTTAGCTAACAGTTTTTTTAAAAACATCACGCCTGCTATCCCCAAAAGGTTAGGCAGAGGTACACCCATTCGTACACTCATATTTCGCCAGTATCTTTAAGTCCCATGTAATAGGGGCAAGCATATTACCATCCACAAAAGTCCATACAACATCCGGGCAACAATTTTTAAAACAACAAAAAGTCAAGGATTTTACTTAATGTCTCAAAACTCATTGACTGCGGGAAAACACACACGTTGTGTTTCGACTAAAAAACGCGAGTGCGGCGCACACACACCGTATGTGTTTTTCTATGGCGAACACACGAACATTGGTAGCTAGCCGCACTGGCGTTTGGCGTAGCGAATGTTCGCCCGCAGTCATCGGGTTAAATATCGTTAACAAATCCGGAGTTAATAGGATCATATTAAATGTAAAAAGTCTAAAAGGCCTGCTCATTAGAGAGGCATAGAATGCAAGTATTCTCATCTCAAGATACTGACCAATAAAGCCATCAGCAGGCGGGCTCGCTTCAGCGTCAGTGGCGCCATCGCCGATCATGAACAGTCTCTGGTAACCATGCTGTTCCTTCAGCCGTCTGACTACCAAACCCTTGCCGCCTGACCTTGAGGTAGGCTCGTTTTCATCGAAACCAGCGTATTCACCTGGAACAAAAGAGAGTATTGGTTAAGATATGGTCAACAGTATTCGGCATCTTTCATCTATTTTCTAGTATTATAAAGGAATAAAGTTTGCTTGTTTTTCTGTTTTTTTTGTTTGTAAAAAGAGAGCCAAAGTATTCCGGAGTGCCTTAACTCGTTGACTGCGGGAAAACACACACGTTGTGTTTCGACTAAAAAACGCAAGTGCGGCGCACACACAAACGTGTGTGTTTTTCTATGGCGAACACGCGAACATTGGTAGCTAGCCGCACTGGCGTTTGGCGCAGCGAATGTTCGTCCGCAGTCAAAGGGTTAAATAGTATTTTTTATGATATTACTTGCCTTCTGCGCCGGTAGTACCTAGTAACATTTATAAATGTAAAAGTTTGTAAAGATCTCTTCTACAAGGACACAGACTAATTTTTATTTTGCGAATTCTTCTGCGTCCGCAATAACCGACATTTATATGAAGTCGCGAGCAAAAGCTAGTTTCTTATAATATTCTATCCTTATATAGATAATGCATTATTATACATAAACCTAGAAGAACTAACTGCAAATTCGTCTGATTATCCTAACATTCCCATTTAAACGTTGTTTTCATTGCAGTACACAAGTGTGACGTCAATACTGACCCCTTTTAAGATATTGTTATCATTGTAATGTAGTACCACCATTTATTTTGATAAAGTAGACCACGGTCACTGACATGTTAACTTAGTAAGGCGAGAAATCTTCAATATTGGCCCTCTTAAAGATTTCAATCATAATTTTTTTGTTAACATACTTAATGTTATTTTTAATCTGTCTTCGTAAACAAGCAGGTAATAGTTGCATTTTATAATTAAATTCAACCTTATAAGAAACAAAATAAAGACTATTTTGAAAGTAAGTTTTCTGAATCCCTCTCTGTCTGGCGACTAAAAAAAATATTGTGCAAGTATCTCAAGGTAAATACACCTATTAGTCATTGCAAAAAAAATGATAAATAATTGTTATTCAACAATAGATAAACTGATAAAAAGATATTATCGGTCATCTATAAAGTATGTTCTTGAGTTGAAATTGAAACAAACAAAACGATTAAAACTAATCATATATGAACACATGTTTTTATTGCTGAATTGCGCATTTTAATCATGGACAAATAAGCTAGTTATATGAAGTACAGAAAAGTGAGAAACATTTTAGACGTGTTAATTGTAATTTCTTAACTAGGATAAATTAAATTAATTAAATACCATACAGCCATAAATAAATCTATATACTTGTATAATATAAAACTCAATTGACGTGCTTTAGTCTCTTAAAACTCAAAAATCGCTCTTCCGATTTATTTTGTTTGTTTTGTTTGCCTCAATTAATACCTCAGAAATATTCGTGATAAGGGAATTATTTTTTTCGGAAAAACCCAACGATACTGCCTCAACACTAAGGTCGACATAAGCAAAGCCGCGGGCACAGCTATTAATTATACATATAGGTACAACAACTGACGTAATGACGTAAAAAAACAGCGTACAACGAAAACAAACCATTTATTTTCGTATCACTCCACGCAGATACGTAAAGTGGACTATCTTTAATACAAAAACATAATGTCATCAGTGCCCTAGTTGCCATAACCACGGAACGCAAGACTGCGCGCGCGCCCGTCATAAACGCACGCAGTTGACGCGTGCGCGAGATATCAACATAGAGTAGGAAAGTTCAGAAGGCTCACGTTTACGTCTTGCGACTGATAAAACGGAATTAATGCGTTTTTTCTTGTTGTTTTTTGATAACCTTGTTACCCCGACTATTGTAAGAAATTGAACTTCTGTAACAATTTATGTTCTGATAAAAAGCAATTGACGCATGACTCATTAGGTATAATACTTTTTATTTTTATATACATATTGTCTTCGCGAAATCTCTTAACAAATATTTCGGTTAGGTATGCATAGAAACGCAAGAAATTTTGTAAAAGAAACAAATTATAAAAGAAATGCCTACAAGTCATTAGAACTGTTACCTTGGACGATGCAGTTATCATCATATTACAAACAAAAATAAACTTTATAACAACACAAATACATGTCTTTTTATAGCCAGCCTATAAAACTGTATAAACATTATCTACACTGGGGGTGGCGCGGTGACATTATTGACTCCTGCCTCCGGACCGAGGCCGGGAAATATTACATCAGAAAATATTATTGTTTATCATTATTATTATAATATCATCCTGTCACGAGAACGCCGCGAGGGGTCTGACCACAAACAACACAACTATCAAATAAAAACTGTTTTCATAAGCTCTTTTCCATCTACTCTACAGATTTTCCAAGATTTTTTTTTTAAATAAAAATTTTCCTTTTGCATGACATATTCTGTCAAGGAAAATTCAATAAGGTAAAGCATCAAGAAAATCTTATTGGAATTACCTTTGTGCATTTTCCTGCACTTCCAATTAGGTCAATTATCATAAGGAAAAATTGCTGATAACTATAAATTTTCCTCGTTGTAGGTAGTTACTTAGCGTGGCAACTATTTTACATACCTAATGATAAGAAAGTAAAGTACCCCCTGTATCGGAAGGTTAATATCATCGGATTATCTTTAATTTGTTTATACTATTTTTGTGAATAGGAAATTTTCCATGACCTTATCAATATTTACCGCATTGTTCTTACGACAGTTATATGATTGTGATAACGAGTTGCTATACAAAGATAGGCGAATTTTTATACTTACGCAATAGATGGACTTTTAATTCATAAATTCAGTTTAATAGAAGAGTGGTGGATGGTGACTTTTATTACTTATAAAACTTTATTACTCACTGTACCACTCTTCTGTTTAATAATAATAATTTAATACACAAGGGAAGTGTCTCTACTATAATTAAGGATATTAAATTTTAGAAAACAAAAAGTCTGGTTATTTAATTAAAGTAGAGCATCTGCCAGATAATACTAACTGCTTTGAAGAAAATGCACATTTCTAAAAGAACTTCAAGAAAACCATGATTATAGTACCTACCTATCACATTACTAATAGTAATATTTTTTAAGAATTACTAGAATATTTTTGTTTATTAGGTTAGCTAGTCTTCTACTTATTCAATTTTCTCACTTCCTTTACAACAAGAAGTGCATTACAGTGCCCTTATAACAACTGCAGTATGAGAAATCAATACCTTAAGAGGTAAGAGAGAGGCGAGTGAGAGGTCAGTTGTGTTACCGGTTTGCACGTGATGAGACTGCCATATTAGTGCATCAAAAATATGCCACAAGAATGTTTGTCCTTATGTCTCTGTTTTGCAAGAAAAAAACAGCCGCTGTGTGGTAAGTGCAGTTAAATACACAGATAAAAAACATAAATACCCGGTCTTGTGTCGGTTGTGTAAAGAAAATTAACTGTTGCTGATCTTTTTAATAAGCAAGTCATTCTTTTTTTATATTTATTCGAAATGGATTTGCTCTTACCTCTAAGTCTAAGCAAAAATTAAAATTACGACAGCTTGTAATATGCTATTGTAGGAAGTTAATTTTAATCATCATGGCCCCAATGAATTTGGGTGTCATATCACTGATAGGCAAACTGTTATTGCGAATGAGTTCACAGATGGTCAATTGAGTGATTGAGCCAATTCACCACTTGATAGCTGATTGGTCAATTTGAAATGCGAACGTTCTCGATAGTGCCAATTCGAAATTCGAAATAAACATATTTTGTAAACAACTAAACAACACAGGGAACAATGAATTTTATAGGTTAGCAACATTTTTTTATCGCATTGATATGAATACCTCTGTTTGATAAAATTAATTGCTTCAAATCACTTAATGACAGTGTTGTTAATACTATTACTAAGCTAATAAGTATTTATTGATATCAGTTGGCAAATAAAACGTTATCAGGCCCCCTGCTGGGTAGAACAGCTGCATGTTTTGTTGACACTAAATACTTTATCACCAATCAAAATGAATCAAATCGATTTTAAGACGAAATTGCATACTAAAAGAAACTTTCTTAAATATGTTAAAAAATATATTGCAAGCACAAAAACACAAGCCTAAGCGTCCAATAAACCGTATTTTGATACCAATAAGGTCCTTTTAGGCACTCTCACATTTCTCAAGGATCTGCTGCCCTAAATACCTTAAACCGAAATCCTTACTTCGATGTCAAGAAGTTTTAAAGTAAAAGCTGCCCATGTTTACTGTTTATACTTGTGAACGTTCTTGAAACAATTGTTTAAAACAAACGGCGGTCTGATAGTGGTTGAGTGACCCAGATCCCTTCAGGGGCGAGCGTACTGACCACGTATAAACGTATATCTTACAGTTTATAACTCAAAATGTAGGGAAACTGGTTCGAAACGGAAAACATTTGACAAAAGTGTACCATCTCTTAAGTGAAAATAAACATTTATGTTCGAGACATCTTTTTTATTTAGTTCCAATTATTAATTTTACTGTAATTTTTTTCAAGGATTTTTTTGTGTTTAGTGTCAAACTTTTCTACAGGGGTAAAGAAACCCTCATTTACCCGGTACCCTAACTTTGACTGGTTGCCCTAATGTGGGTAAAAATTAAAACATAACGGCTCTGCCTGTGGCACGAAAACAAATGAAAGCATTTCGTGACGAACTCGCTACTTTCATATTAAAAACAAGTCTACATAAAACGTTGCGCAATGTCATTCGTTCTTCGTTCGGGTGGTCCGATTCATTATTTCTTTTAAAGTCAAATGATCGTATCTATAGGTAATTAGGACTAAAGATAGTGTGCTTGATCGGTAACGGGTTAGCAACAGGTCAAAACACATTCACAGCGTTCGAATGCTCAAAGTAATAAATGTAGTTAATCTTTACCCCTTAAACGGATCACTGTGCAGCTGCGTGGGTCGTGGCGGTCGTGGCTTTATGTAGAACTAACTTTTGCCCGCGACTATGTCCGCGTGGAACTTGATTAAAATATCGTACTTACATACAAACTTCCACCCCCCTTTTCACCGCCTTAGGGTGTGATTTCCGGGATAAAAAGTATTCTAGGTCCTTCCCCGGGTCTTAAACTATCTCCATTCCAAATTTCATCAAAATCGATTCAGCGGTTAAGGCGTGAAGAGGTAACAGACAGACAGACAGACACACTTTCGCATTTATAATATTAGTATGGATTCAGACTTCTGTATAACTGAACGCTGTTATAATGATGTTGTACTATCTTTTTTTTTATAATACTCGACCCAAAATATATAGGTACCAAGAAATAAGTTGCCCGTCATTAGGGTAAAACGACATTATTAAAAGTGTTTAATTAATATTTTATTTAAGTTTTAACGCATAATTAATTAATTAATTAATTAAAACTATTATTAATAAATAGTAACAATCTATAAATACTTTCCTCACTTAAATTCTTTCGATTCATTAACAATTACATCAGAGTTCAACTCTTTACTAATAGACGAGAGAGTATGACCTTTGGCCGCGATTGGATCGATATTATCTTTAACACAAACGGGCTAACAATCATATCTTGTTCCGCTACACGTTGTGTGATAATATGGTGAAATAGTAATTAGTAATAAAACTTAGCTTACGGTAAATTTAAGTGCTAATTCGACCTCCTTGAGATGACAAAACTGTTAGAGCAATAGAAATCAAAAAAATCTAAATACTTATATAAAAGCGAAAGGTCTCACGAAATATCGAAAAACGCTTGACGTATAAAGATGATATTTCGCAGGGAGGTAATTTATAATTAGTAGACGTCTACTAAGAAAGGATTTTATAAATCTCACCCCCTAAGGGGATGAAACGAAGTTTGTATAGAGAAATGAGTTTTGACTCGGACGAAGTCGCGGTCGCATTAAAAAAAAATTAACGACATACTATACTATCTAAAAGTCACATAAACACTTAAGATGAATTTATTTCACCTGTAATCAAATAACGGGATCTGTTTTAAAACTCGTATGAAGAAGGAAACGGGTGATTGGCTACAGATATACTGCAATCTGCTTCCTTTTAAGACCACATTCTGAGTATTCTTGCAATCTCGAAATCTCTAGAAATTTCGTTTACTAAGTTTATAATTGCGGTTGTAATTATAAGCGCTATGACGGATGCAAGATCAATACAAACACTATCTAATTGGCAGCCGTCCGGCCAAATTTCTGTCAGCTGTTAAATTGCCCAAATCAAATGTAAAAGTACTCACCATTGAAATAGAATTTAAGCCTATTCGCGTAGATATTAGTGAGTGGGATGCCCAGCATCTCAGCCACAGGCTCGATGAGACTCCGGAACCCGCCGGAGACCAGGTATACTTCTACTCCTCGCTCATGAAGCGCCTTTACTAGGTCCCTGGAAAATTAATACTTTATTAGATTTGAGAGTCGCAGCAAGGTGTTAATCTGAATATAAATATTGAAACTGACTGCCTCGTTGGTCTAGTGGCCGCAAAGCGCGACTGCTGAGCACGAGGTCTTGGGTTCGATTCCCAGGTCGGGCAAAGTGTTATTGGGTTTTTCCATCAAGAATTTCTCAATAGCAGCCTCGGAGTCTGGATTTGTGCCCGGTTGATGGCAATAGGCTCGCCTCCTATTATATGGGACTAAAAACATAACTGGCGAAATGTGGGCCTCTGCCTCACCGTTCGGAGATTACAGGCGTGATGTTATGTGTTATAATAAGACTTCTAAAATTACCCTTATAGGTGTAAAATAAGACTATCTTAGTTACCCTTGCACGTGTGAAATAAAATACTTAAAGTACCGTCACAAACAAAGAGAATTATTGATGTCGATTTCTGTATGTCATGCTAGTCATGCTTTATCTGATTACTCGTTCTATCGTTATCAACAAAGGTTCGCTTCACCTCTTTATTAGCTGATAAAGGACCGCACAGGCAAAAGCGAGCCCTGGCACTAACAGCTAAAGCCTATAATTGAAAATAATCGATACAAAAATCCGTCAGGCTAAGCGCAGTTAAGGAATATGGGCCTAGGAACAATATTGACAGAAAATAAACAAATATTATTATTATCACAAAATGTTTGAGTAATAATTAATGAGGTCAGGAAATTGAAGATATCGTGAGGTTTTGAAGCGGAGATAACTAGTTACGTTCTCTTATTATTTAACGGACCACTTTTTTACGGTTACTTGCTAAAGCTCAAAAAGGGGGTTATGTGTTTGACCTGTATGTGTGTCCATACCTATTTTTGCTCGTAAATACTCAACGGCTAAACCAAAAACATAAAATTCTTAAAAAAATAAAATGGCGATTTTTTAACAAAAAGTTTAAAATAAAAAAGGGAAATTCTCAAAAAACCGACTCCGTAAAGTCTTAACTTTATTTCAATTACAGTTAGTTTTTTTTTTTTAGTTAGCATAATATTGTTATTAAGGGCTGGCAATTCTAAAATAAAGCTTAGTCCTAGTAACCTCTTCAGAGTTCAAATAATGTCTCATAAAGCCTTTTGGCTTCGCAGAAATCGGGTAAATAAGAGAAGTCAAGATAGTTCGTAGACTTCATATATTCCTACTTACACATGAAGCAGTAGTATCAATACAGTGATAAAATGTGCAAATAGCAACTAAAAGAGTATGTTTTAATAAACAAAGTCTTAAAAGATTACTTTTTACGTCACAAAGATTCTTAGGACTAAAAATAAACCGCCCAACAACCATCTTGGGTCACGAGACGTTATTAACAAGACAAGAAATGAAAGTGTTTATTTTTTCTTTTAACTTTTAATCATAAACTATCGGAATTGCATTAATGTAAGTTGAAGTTATAGTTAGTATAATGTTTTGCACTTCAATGAATACTTATCTGTTGCTTGGGCGAGTTGCTATGACAGTATAAGGGTAATTAATAACTGAACTATTCTACTATACTAACATTATAAAACTGAAGTTTTTTTTTGTTAATTTAAACGCGCTAATCTATAAAATTACCAGTCGAATTGGAAAAAATCTTATTGTATTCGATAGCCAGATTCATCAAGAGTAGTATAGGCTATATAATATCACGCTACCACTCACGGCAACGAAGCAGTAAACAAAGATGTAACATAATGTAGGTGAAAACACCCTTGTGACTCCGATTTTTGTCTTAACATAGGCAATGTCGAAAGTTTAATTACCCCCAAGGATTTTAAAACTACGAATAAAAATAAACAAACAACTTACGCTACTCCAGGTGTGAGGTGAATAGGGAAGGTTTCTAAGAACTCTCTGATCTGCGAGACACTTGGTCTGATGATGTCCAGCCTCTTCTTCAGAGCCTCTTGGAAGGTCATGCCACCACCCATAGCCTCGGCCGTCCTGTTAAAAAAATAATTGCTTTAATAAAATATTACTTAAGAGATTTTCTATATTTAATTTTAACATAGGTATTGTTGATTTGATTTAACTTCAAGTTTTAGTTTTTATGGGTATAAACATGTTTTGCGTATAAATTATGATAACGTAAAGTACACAAAATATAGGTACTTATCAACTGGGGAAACTACAAGTAAACAAAAAATAAAAAAACAAGATTTTATAAAACAAACATATTGAGGAAAAACACAGCCAAGTTCAGAATTTTATAATACAAAATACAAATAAAACGTTTCCATAGCTGCCCGTAAATATTTACTTTCGAGCATTGGCCTATCTTAACTCATAAAAATGATGAATCATTTAACATCTAAATTTATTCTGCAAAACAATATTAGTAAATACGAGAGTGCCTCTAAATAAATACTTTTATATTTATCTTTATTTATTTCTTGAATAAAGTACACGAACACACATCAAGCATTGTCAGTACAAAAGTACTAATCGATATCAATATTTATCATCTCCATCTCCCAAGATGCGGAAATGACATTGCAATTTCTTTTTAAATACAGCTACTTTACATTCACATTAATCTAAGGCCACGAATCAGACAAATAACGCTATTATCGAATGAAATTACGCAGATTGTCGCACGATAACAAAGACATGACAAGGTAAACATGAGTTAGACTCTATCAGCTGTTTATAATCGCATGTATCAGCTGATTACAATGTACGCACATGTTGTAAAACGATTTATTTGCCCAAATGATGTCTTAATCCGTCATTTGTAAACGTGAGGAGTTCATTAGTAACCTAATGAAGATTATAGGGTAAAAAAAAACAAGAAACACCACAGGGGTTTTTGTTCTTTCACAGAACGTGAACTAATTGATACCTATCTTTAACACGAATTTGTCCAATACAAATTTAATTGGGTTTTATAACTATTTGGTTTTTCCCGTCAGTCCCTTAGTTTTCGACACGTAGGTAATCATTTAAATCATAAACGTGTATATGATATACACAAGGTTAAATATTTGAAACCGTTCAATAGCGAACTAATTCAATTCCAAGGTGTTGCAATTGTATACAAAAAGATTTAAATCATTAAAACCGCACTCAATCAATGATAAGGAAAAATAAGTAACCTTCAAGTTTTTATGACGCGATTAGTTAATTTCTCCAACAAATTGTACTCTTTGCTTCTGGAAGAAGAACTTGGCTCTGTTCTTTTTGGCGTGCTAGTTGTAATGTCGCAGTAGTTTTTGTTCACGTAAGAAACAGAAAATAAATAATAAATCAAAATAACACTCACAGTCTCTTAACTTCATCTCCTTTACCGCAGAACCTGGCAAGCTCGTCAATTCCCTCATCCTTTATGACTGTGGAGTCCACATCAAAGCAGACGCAGTCCGCTGTACGGAATAGCTCCTTGATGGACTGCTGGGGCGACATGACGCTAATAGAGACCAGCGACAGAGTCTTCAGTGTCGCGTACTGGATGTTGGACTTCAGACTGTTGACAAAAGAGAGCGTTAGGCGAATAGAAATTTTGCCGCAACTAACGTTTCACTTCCAAATGCTGACGCGGTAATGAAGTAAACAAGTTGACAAAAACAAATTTATTCATGCAAATTAGATTGAACACATTTAGGTCGGCGCTGTTTTTACCTTAAACAGGCAGGTAGGTATAAAAACTTAATGAAATATAACAGTCAGTATTACATCCACAATCGGCGATAGCAATTTACTGACCCCACGAATACAATTCAAAATTACGTAGATACGCGGAGCAATAAAGTTTTGTCAATAAAATGCTATAGGTAGGTTGATGTCAATCACCGTAGAAGGAGATAGGCCATGGTGGGAGTACTCGACCTGAGTGGTGGCTTCCTAATGTACGGTGCTTATTTTATACGAGACCTGCACGCGAAAAACTAAACAGCCTACGTGTGAAAAATATACAAAGAGAAGGAAAAATATGATTTCTCTTTTTTTTTAGTATTTGTTTATTTCCATCAGAATGATGCTGTCAAAGATGATAGAATAAGTAATATTTTAGCAAAAAGGTGAAGTTCAATATGAAAGTTGCGCACGGAGCGACCGAAAAATGATGTGTGCAAATGTACGTAGCGCAAAAGTGAGAATTGAAGTTTCTTTTATGTTATTTTCCAATTCTCGTTTTGTATCGGTGTCAGCTCAACATAATGCGCGCGTACCGTACCAATATTTTTTATATATTTCCATAAATAGAAGAGAATTATTTCATTACGCCCGCGTTAAAAAAATTCGTTGTGATTTTTTAATAATATTTGCTATATAAAACACAAACACAAGTTAGACACAAATCATATTTTTAACTAACCTTGATCCATCGACTAAACAACACACAGTTAACAAAATAAACTTTACTCTGTATTTATTGTAATTGTAGTAATTCATATTTCCTAATTAACACTTGCTTTTATACACTGAAAACTGCAAAAATAGGGCAACACCCGATACCGTGCAATTAGTAGTACAGTGGAGTTCAAAATGTGTTCGGGCGACTAAGTTGAATCTATTTATTTTCATTTTGTATATTAAATTAATCAGAATATGCAAAATTATCCCGAAACCATTAAATATTTTGGAATAAATTTAAATATATTTCACTGGACACGATATACAGGTGATAAACAAGAAACGCCTCTTGCGTGTTTTTTTGTTCTTTAATAAACAAAGAGGTAAACGTAAAAGTCAGACTTTTAAGAAACTACAGTAAGCACTAAATAATAGTTATCACGTGGTAATTTTTTCTTCAGTATTCTAGAAACTGCAATTAGACTGCGGATTGTCTCAGTGCCGTTATTATAAAATTATATTATAACGTTATAGACTTGGCGATTGTGGACTATACGCCGTCCGTAGTTAAAACATTATGACGTTAAGTTAAATGAGACACCAGAAAAGGCATTTTATGTTCCACTACTAAAACCGGTATTGTAGTAAAACCATCGGTTCGTGTAATTAAAAGTAATTTACTAACATATCTATTACTTTAAATGTTTTACTTTAAAAACGATTTTTTGTTTTAATATTATAATTAAAAATAAATAATTTTAAACCATGCGCATGCACATAACCCGTTTTAAAAAATTCTACCTGTATAGGGCCATCTTCGTTGAGTCTTCTTTTTTTACTAACCAAAATTTCAATAAGCTGTTGCACTACAATCGATATGTATCGATCCTTATTAACTTATCTTCCGTTAAAGGTTAATAGAGCAATAAGACCCACTTGTCGGGATACACCAAGAACACGCCTCCGTCGAGAGTGATATCACTAAATACGGCACATTGACGCGCTTATCGACTTATATCCACAAGACTCCCCGAGATAAAACTGTATTGCGAGCTACAGCACTACCATCTGAGAGCTACGTACTATGAACGACGTCACAACACTGTCTTTCGTTCAAAGACATACGGCCAGACGAGGAATTTGCTGTGAATTGAAGCGACGAAACGATACCTATCTCGCTCACACGCAATAGAAGCGTATGGAATATTTTGTGGAACCACTTGTTTTGCAGATTGCGTCGGGTGCAAAAGCGATAAACTTGATGATAAAAATATTATTTTTGTTAATATAACGCAAAAATAAAATACAAAAGGGAAATGCTTTGACGCAAACGATAATGACGCAATAAATAATTGTGTTTTTGGAAATATAATTTCTTAGTACCGAAAAATCAAAATTAGGTACATACACCAAGTAAATCACGTTGCAAAACACGTAATACCTGCAGTGAATTATATGATAACTATCGTAATCACTCAAATACCCACGTAATAGTTGCAAAATCACGTGGAAAAAATATTTTTTAGGTATTAATCTTAAAAAAAATATACATTTATTAAGCAATTACCCATCAATAAAAAAGACCACCGTGTAACAAAAGAAACTACTGCGCCAAAAATGGTAGGTAGGTTTTAGGCTTTTCTCTGCAAGTGTACTGTGAACAAATATTTAATGGATCAGTCAGGATCAAGCCCTAGATAGACTAAAAAATAAAAAAAAGTATTCCTAAATAAGTGCCTAATAGTTAACAGGTACAGAATAAAAAAGTGTCATTTTCAAAAAAAAATACACGCAAGAGTTCTGTGGTACTTCTAGATTCGATTTTATAAAGTGGTACTTTATTATGACGCGCAGTCGGCGCTGTGGTACTTTTAGTGACGCGTAGTGGGTGTGTCTAGTGTTATCAAATACTACTGGTACTCGTTACGCCGGCTTATTGACATTATGATATACAATCCAAGGAATTCCCAGACATAAATTATTTTGGTTACTCATCTGGCACTAAATCTTTTTATGGACTATTTTAAATTATGGTGCTATTTTTAAAATCATTTAACAACAACTCCGACTGCGAGAACATAGCTTTAACAATGATTTAAGAGAATAACTGCTATTTAGCATAAAACTAGTAGCTATACGAACCATTGGACAAAAAAGGAGTCAAACCTTTTTGGTACCAGTTTTTTGAAAAGATAAGTCAAAACAATAAAAATATTTTTGAAATAAGAATATCATATTTCCAAGGAAATTATAATTGTTTTTTTTAATGACTCATTAACTTTATTTTTTACCTGATTATTGTTATTATTTTCAAGATAATTGCTTACACACGAGGTTATCATATTATTATTATCTGCAGTCGGCTCTCGCACGCCTTCACCGCATGACTTTTATTTAACGTTTGTTCATTGATAATTAATTTGTTTGAACTATTGATAATGGCGACATGTAACATTAAATCTAGTTACATGTGCATCTCATGAAATAGATTACATTTATTACCGTGGAATATACCATGGTGCTAGATTAGCAATTTTGATTCCTATGCCTATAGCTACAGGGCATATTTTAATGGAAATTTTTGTAAGAAAAAGAAAAGTAAGATTCAATGTTAAAAAAAAACATTTAGAGCAGTGGCAGATCCGAGTGTCGTTTGGGGGGGATCTTGAGCCGATTGGATCAGCTACTGATCTAGTGTTCTTTTTTTAAATATTTTTTCTGTATACTGTATTAATTTTTAGTAAAAATAAAAAAAAATAAAAATGATAAAATTCTTTTTTATTTCTGTAACTAAGGACTGGCTTAGCTGATAGAAATTCCCATTAAAAACTCACATTGACCCTGTATACAGAATAGTCTAAACATTGTTATAAATAGAGTTTTGATAATTTTGTTTTATTGTATCTTCAACATGTCGTCACATTGCTTCATTTTATAGAATGATAAAAATAAATAAAGTCAACAGTTAGTAACTGACAGTTGTGATAACTGGTATGATTTAATATTTCTGAGATTTTCAGCTTATTGTGAGTTTGTTATTTTATATTCTGGCACCACTTTTAAGAATTTACAATTACTCATTGCTTGTTTACAATCATTATTAAGAGAGGGTTTACTAAAAAATTACACACATAATTATACATGAGCCTTGGCAAAATGTGGGTGTACCATTGGATACACCTCTGCCTACCTACGAGGATTACAGGCGTGATGTATTTTAAAATTGTCTCATCCTTAACACTCTTTAATAGGCATCAATAAAGTGTAGGACAAACAATCAAAATTACATGACAGGTCGACGGAGGACGCCGTTACAAATTTGGTTGACTTCGTGACTGCTAAATTGGACATTGGAGAGAAATGTGCCGGCGTCTTCCTCGACCTGGCCAAAGCCTTTGATACCGTTTCCAGGCCAATATTATTAAAAAAACTTGAGTGTGCGGGCATCAGGGGCACTGCGCTAGACTGGTTCGACTCGTACCTCACTGACCGCAAACAAAGAGTTTGCTTAGGCGAATACCAGAGTTCCCTTGCACTCATTGGATACGGAGTACCTCAGGGCAGTGTCCTCGGTCCCACATTGTTCCTTATATATATAAACGGTCTCTGTTCACTTCAGCTCAACAGAGCACAGATTTTTGCATATGCAGACGACACTGCCATCATTTTTCATGGTAGGTCGTGGGAGGAAACCTATAGCGTGGCGGAATCCGGAATGCAGACAGTTTCTGACTGGCTGCAATATAATCTACTGACATTGAACGTGGCAAAAACTAAAATTATTAACTTCAGCATCACAAAAAAAACAATAGCTCCACTACTGTGCACAGTTAAACTACACACATGCGGCGATGTTCCGAGAAACACTTGCAACTGCGCAGCTTTTGAACGGGAAAAAAGCATCAAATACCTTGGTATTTACATCGACCAGCATCTGAAATGGCAAAAGCAAATCGAAATGCTAAGTGCTCGAGTCAGGAAGCTTCTTTACATATTTAAAAGACTTAGATCACTAGCAGATATCTTGACACTTAAGATAATCTACCATGCCCTTTGCCAGTCAATCCTCGGATACTGTGTCTTGTCCTGGGGATCAGCGAGCAAAAGTTCCCTTATTACTGCAGAGCGTGCACAAAGAGCAATTTTAAAGGTGATGCTCAAGAGGAGAACTCGCTACCCAACGCATCTCCTATACCAAGAGGCTAATGTACTAACGGTGCGCAAACTATACATACTAGCTGTAGTCCTTAGATTCCATAAAACAGCGCACCTTGCTTTATTTGAAGACAAGCGTTCACACAGAAGGCGCAAATGGAAAAGACCTACCTGCAAACTGAGTTTTGGCAAAAAAGCTTTTGCTTTTATGGGCCCCCACCTCTACTCGAAAATAAATGAAAAAGTAAATACCCTTAACTCATCTAAACATGTCTGTAAGAAAATTGTAACTAACTGGCTGCTAGCTTTGGATTATCTGAACACTGAAAGTATAATCACTATTGGTTGAATCAAAATACACACAAACACACTCTACACTCACTCTCTCACAACACTCTTATTACACTTACAGTTACATTATACATTCACACTATACTTAACATAAACTCCCCTTAGTTACTGTATTTTTGTATATCGTTCTGTAATATGCCTACCGTAAGGTTAATTACCATATAAGTTTGTAACCTGTATAACTTCTCATAAACTTCTGCTTATATATAATACGACAGAATCCTTGTGATGAAAGAGACTGGACCCCACGACACAGGGTATCCTAGTGTGAGGTCCAGTGTTACATGTAATTTAGAATGTATGGCTTTTTGAGATTAAATAAATAAATAAAAAAAAAATAAACATAAACATTGTGTAATTTTATAATTGAATTAATCCAGTGAAATTGTTTTCTAAAGCCGTTGGCAATCTCAAATGCTACATTATCAGTTTTCAGACAAGATATTGCCGTAATCAGCCAGGGGCAGATAGATTGTCCAAGTAGGTGTGCAAAATTCCCACACACTTAATAAAATTAAAATTATTTATATTTTATTGTTAATATTTGTTTTGTAAATATCAGTGTGCCATAAACGGGCAGATAAAGTTTGCACACATCTTACTTAATTATCATTTTGGTATATTTATTATTGTTTATTTTGATAGGTAGTAAAGAATGTAGATATTTAATTTGAAAGTTTTATTCCAGCTACTTACAATGGCAGCTAAAAGAATTTTTTTTAGAATTAAGAGTAGGTATATTTTTTTGTTAATTATTTCTCAGGATGGAGATTTACATTTGAATGGTTTTTCAACAATTAAATTGAAATGAATATGAATTAGTTAATACAGTTCTGTTTTATTATATGGCATTGTACCTAAATTATACCTATTCCTACATAAGGTGATATATTTTTTGATTTTTGTCCAATGTATTAATCTATTTACAAATAATGTTCAGTCACTCACCTTTAGAGTAATAAACCTGCCTCAGGCACCTCTATTGCGAATCTACGATAAAAGCAATTGATACTTACATTAATAGCCACAAGATTAACATCGTCGGTTTACTGTCACGGCAGGATAATAACATGTTGTGGTATGACCTTCCTATGTGAAGGTTAAAATATTCTAAACGCCAGTCATACTTACAAAAAAGGCTTCGGATAGTTCCAGAAGGTTCTCTCTTTTAATATCTTGTTTTGTTTAGCATAGAAATCGTTAAGTTTAATGTATTTCCTTCGAAATTTATATTGGTTATCATAAAATACCCGGTTCTAGGTTATCATCATGGAATTATTATATTACCTTCTCAATATAATCTACATTTAATTTTATAATAAGGTTTATATATTTTAGAGGCTTCAAAAATAATATTATCATGGTTATTAACTTAAAAATAGAAATTTAAATTACGCACCAAAACGTTAGATAACGCAGGATTTGACGTTTACGGTTTTGCGCTTTGTTTGTTGTTTTGTTGACATTGACAACTACGTCTGACACTTCACACAACGTACATGTGTGCACGCGACAAAAACGTGTTCAATTTATGCGATGTCATGCTAACAAACATTTCGAAAATAATATAAATAATATGAATTGAAAATATAGAATGTTATGTCCTCGTAAAAGTTTAAATTATTTAGCAATTAGCTCTATGCCACAATAAAATTATTTTCTCTTGTAATTTTATTGACAAAAATACACGCACGGACTATTGACACAAACGCACTTTTCATCCTGGTTTCGGCGGGAAAATATGAAATATTTGTGTTTACAAAATTTGTCTGTATGGGGCTCTCCATAGAAGCATATATTTTATAAACTTTGGTTTTTAATTGGTTTAAGTAAAATGAACGTCGTACCACGAGAAAAGCGAATTAATTCAAAAGCACAGCCAAAATTTAAAAATGAATTTATTAGGAAAGACTCGTCGCTTGGTAAGTCACGAAACTTTCGTAAATTAAACGAAATCCTACGAAAATGTATGTGATAAATAAGTGTATAATCAATTTGAACCTATTTATTTGGACGTTTGTATTAGGTATAAGGGGTGCAAGTTCATTTTTACCGTCCCATCCATTTAGTGCACCAAAAATTATATCTACGGGTAACAAAGCGCCAAAATATAAATTCGAAAAAGATGACGTTTTTACGGGACCATCTCGAAGACCTACTATGGGCCCACCGCCAGGACCACCAAGACCTTTTAAACGCAGGTACACACACTACAGGATACATAAATATCCCATTTACCTAGAAAAGATATATGTTTTATTCCCATGTATATAGGAAGTGCATGGTGTTCTAGTAATTAAGAAATAGCCCACATGTTTTGGCATGAAACAAGTTGCTTCTACATAGACATAGGTACTTAAAAGAGTAAATTTGCAGGTTATTACACTCGACATCATCCCGACCCGAGTCGTCATCTAGCGGCAGGCCCCACCCAAGAGTGCTGGCCAGCGATTCTGCCGCTGCTGACACGTCACACGATTTGTGCACACCAAAGAACAGACCCACTGCTCTCAGATACATTAGTAGTAGTAGCAGAGGTAAGATTTTTCACTGAAACAATTTTTCGTTCTAGCCTTTTCAGTATGTTCTTTATTTTTTCATCATCCCTGATGTGTGATGCCCGTTATTAGGCTCAGCTGGAAAACAAATACGAATATAAACGAATAAAATAAACCACTGCGTGCTATTTATTTATTGGTTTCGTGCGGAAACCCAATTCACGAAATTAAACCTTTCAAACCTTTGCGCCAAATTGCGCCACAGATAATACAATGCGCCAGCCAATTAATATTTTCATTTAGAAATTAGTAGCACGATAAAATCACAAAACATAACTTTATTTACCTTTTAATTGAATTTATTTCTACTTTTATGATTTAAATATGTAGTGTACCTAAATAACTACCCACAGTACAAATTAAGTAAATTAATCGGTACAATAACCATTACAAAATTATTATTTATATAAACTTATTAGTAGGACGTTCCCGGTTGCATTATATCTCGCTTGTTTCTGGATTTAAGCGGTAGGTAACTGGCGTCTGACCTCCACAACCCTTGCCCCAAACTAGTTGCGAGCAGTCTACATTATCGTTGGTTCCAATAATATAGGCCAAGTCATGACATGAGTACGTACCTATTATGTATAATTTATCAATAAATCCTAAAAATATATAAATCAAAAGCGTTAAAGGATGCATAGGTACCTCGGTACTGAGGTAGGTACCTATTAACAAAAATATTTTCTTTATCAAGATCTGCTATTAATAATGTACCCTAGCTATATTTCCTCTTTATTTCCGAACAACACAAGTTTTCAAGTAAAAAAAAGCACTGTCCTGTCTTTATAAATAATTAGGTATGGCCAGGGCTCTTGGGTTTCCATTCTTATATTATAAATGTGAAAGTAACTGTCTGTTTGTTTGTTACACGTTAAATGAACCACTGAACCGATTTTGATGAAATTTGGTACAGATTAAACTTGAACCCTAAGAAAGAACTAATTACTAATTCGCGATTTCGTTTGCGTCCGCGATAACTGGCATAAAAGCGGGCGTCACCAACTATGTGGGTTTTTGTAGATCAATGCTAACTGGTCAGCCCGCAAACGACCATGTCATCGAGTTTCACTAGATCTTCCTTCCTATGCCAATATAGATGTTACGGCTAGATTTAAAATGTACCTTAGTTAAGTAGTTACCTGACTAGACGATGGCCCACTTACTACAGTGCCCAGTGTCCCTACACCTGCACATTAGAGGATATTACTCAAGTCCCACGTAATGACACACAATTGATGTTCAATTGTTCTGACTTACCGGTAAGTCAGCCGGGGCTTGAGCGGTGCCCACCTACTGTCTATTATGTGGCAAAAAAACATTGAGAACAAAAAAAGATGATCTTCAACAATCGTCTCGAAAAGAAAAGTTCGCTATTTCCGAATCAGATTAAAATGCCTCACGCAATTGCCCACGTTTTTATGATTGCATCATGTTTAATTATTATCAGGGCAAAAGTGACAATCACAACAATTAACAAAAGTAGTGTGCGATATTGGAGCGTAGGACCAAATAATGTCATTTAATTCCGATTGCTAATTGCTACTTTATTAATTGGGCCTTGATTGGTGCAGAAAAATGTTAAAACTCGCCGTTTTTAGGAAAAACCATCGATCAAATAAGTTTAAAATTATTTTCTGTCGTAATTCCTTAATTGAAACGCATATTTTTGTAAAATAATTGCAAAATGTCCACTTACTAAAATACAAACTCACGTGGTACATAAACAAGGAAGGGGATTTCCAGCAAAAAAAGTTTGTGTTTACTGACCGTTCTTTACGTTGTTATTTTGCCTTAGAGGTCATAAAAATACGTAAATATGTTGTGTTTTTGTTTGCCTTTTCTGTCCCTTCCCTTCTTCTCTCTTCACTCCTTCCATCCATCCTTCACGTTTCCGTGCCTCATCCCTCATATTATGGAGGAATCCATTCAGTTCGTCTCGTCATCTCCTTAGTGGCCTTTTTTTTTTCTATTTGGTATAATCATCAAAAGACTCCTTCCGCCCTGGGTGGGGCGGAAGGGACTGTCAGACTTTTACTGACTAAAAAACCACCCTGTTCCTTCTGTTGCCCTTTACGTTCCGGGGCCACGGTATCCTGTTAAAATGTCCCGCAACTCCTTAGTGGCCTGCCGCGACTCCGACTCACAGTCTCAGGGGCACTAGCTTTGTGCTACTTGGTCTATTGTATAAGTCTAAAATATTGTCTTGTCTTTCAGATAGGTCCTTAGCATATTTCTGGGACAATCCCAGTGTTTGATACATATTATTATGGAATATCAAATTAATTTAGGTACATTACAATTTTATCTGGATGCTATTTTGTATTTAATTGCCTACCTACTTTTTATGTTATTTCCCTTTTACGTTCCCATCAGAAAATAACAAAATTGTAGCCGCGCGATTAAAGTGAATACCCGGTGGTTACTAAATAACAAATACTTAGGTACCTAGCAATTTGTAGGTACTGCTTTGATGTCGTAGGTATAAAAGAAAGTTCATTGTAGATTTATATTGTTATATTATATTATTTATATTATATTTATTTTACGCATTTTTACGCATACTGACCATCAAATTAAGTAACTTTGGGCTTTGGGCAAAAAAATATTGTAGAGAAAAGGCTTTTATTTCTACTGTAAGAAATCACTATTTATGGTAGAGCACAATGTAACGCACAAAAAATATTGTAGTTTCAAGTGCATGCGTCATGCGTATGCAGGCGTCGTGGGTTTAATTGAACTGTGCGTAAACATGTAAAACATTCGTTACATGTCTTTTTACACCCGTTATAAAAGGTTCTACAGTAAATTAGCTGTCCAAATACTGGCCAGGGCCGTGAGCTGGGATCAGACTGGAAACTTGGGCTATTAATTCAATGAAACAATAATTTCTAGGTGGATACAGTGGGACTCGCTCAGCACGATCTACCAGCGTGTCAGCTGTCGACGCTAGTGTGATATTAGGTAATCATATTTTGCAAAAGACACTCAGTACATTTTGCACACGTTTAAATTAAGATGTAATATTGGTTGGCTGAATATTATGTTTTTTAAACAAGGAATGACATTGACCAACAGATCAAGGATAGGTAGGTAGGTAATATTATTCCCAAGTCCGATGTCGGTAGCGGGAGCGGATCCCAATGGAGACTAGTCAAGTACGCAGATGATATTATAGTGCACAATGATGTGCGCAAACACAGAATGCACACCCTCGTCCTTAACTGTCATAGTCCTATGAAAGTGGAACACAAACCGACACAACTCAGGAGAGATCAGATGCACACCACCAACTTTCTAACTGCTAAGAAATTCCTAATCGAAAAACGCAAAAACCCCAACCCCACGCTCTACAGTTGCGCTTGCGACCATCGGAGCAGATAGGAAAGTAGGTACCGAAGTTACTAATGATCAAATATTTTCAGCTATATCAGAAGGCAGGGGTATGGCTCGTGGAGAAATTGGAATAGCAGCAATAGATCTAAGGCACCCACATCTAGTACTATGTCAATTCAGTGATACCTTACTGTATACCCATACATTAACGAAAATAAACTTCTTCAATCCCGTCGAGGTAAGAGCTTACTTAATTATGTAGCTAACGACAGTATTCTTAATAATTTTTATGATTATTTTTCAATAAATACTTTCTTTACCTAATTACAGTTACAATCAACGCGTATAGACTGTTAGCAATTTGAAAATTCAAATAAAGAATAATAACAAAATCATTTTAAAATACCTTACCTAATTTAAATAAAGAAATGTAAACAATTATTTTTTTAAATGTCGCACGTTTATATGGAATATTTCCACATCTTTGATCTACGTACCTACGTTGCGGTTGTTCTAGATAAAGATTTGCGCACGTCCTGTTAAAGATTGCCAAAGAAACGTTTTACTAAACGTGATTTTACTAGTTTGTTCACGTCAGCCTCTACATACGGACCTCCTTACAATAGCTTCTTCTCCCTTGTCGGTTAAAATTTTGCAATAAATTTTTTGACAATAGCATTCAAGAACATATTTTTGGATGGACACATGGGTTAGTGACTGCAGTACTGCAGGGCATTGTGTACTTCCGTTAAAGGTATATCCAGTTTCTAAACTCGGTTTTAAAATGGGTCATCGTAACGAAAACTAACCACGGGCAAGAAATCTGCATACAAGAGTGCTACACCTACATAATCAAAACGTATGGAACAGCAGATTTTTTTTATAACCGACGAAATAATTTAGCCCTGCGGTCTAGACATCTACTGAATCTGTACCTCAATGGTAATATTTTTCGATAAATGACTTTCAACTGTCACAACAAAAAAAAATCCTCTTGATAAGTAGGTACTCAATATTTTTTTTCATATGTCGTTGACTTTATAATTGAGATCATTATACCCTTTATGGAAGAAAATGGTATCACGGTGACGGTGCCCGAAATATCATGCATAAAGATCATTATTCCTTTCACAGATTATAGTTCCACACACATTTTGCGAAGGTGTGCAACCGAATCAGTTGTACCAGTTAATAAGAGATCGATATCCGTTAGTTAACTTGGTAACAGTTCAAAGAAGACACTTCAATGATGCGGCAGGTCGTCAACATATACAAACTCTGTGCGCCCCACAATACAACGGGGTGTATCTTCAAATACTGCATAAGTACGTAAATCATCAAAAACTTACCAAAAAAACTAACATATCTAATGTAAATTCATCCTAAAGTGAAACTTAACAGTATGGAGTTTAAAGGTCAAAAATGGTTTCAACAGATTCTATGCTGTTACCGCGGCTGCGGCTGTACTGAAGTACGTTGAGTATATCCAATGCATAGTATTTGCCAGAGAATCGCTGAAAATCGAATATCATTCGTCTGAAAACACAATGATCATAGGTACCTACATTAATTATGAATGTATTAAGTTAGTTTTTTTAAACATTTTTCATGTAGCTAGCATCAAAATCATCGCACTACTACTTTTCTTTCAATACATTTAAGGGTCCACACATCATTTAATTTTCTTCTTCTAATTAACCGTTGACTCAATGTTCGCACCCTGTATGGCCTATTTTGTGCAAGTAGACATTCATAATGTGATCACAAAATCTGCACTATGTTAAAAGAATAGTTAGAGGCTTATAATATCCCTCCCCTTCCTTTCAAGACTTGTATCTCTAAGTCACTTTTGTCCTATCGAAATAAAAGACACCGATACATACTATATAGAGTGAGACACGACTTGACACGAGTATATACGCGGGGGGTCGTCCGCTACACTTCTGTGCAGAGATTTATCGCCTTATCATTAGACTGCTCATAAAGTCATTCGGGTCAATCGTAGGAAATATATCGCTGAAAGAAACGTCGTAATGACATCATCCTATAAGCTAAGAGATTATGAACAGTAAAACTTTCTCATTCAGCATTTGTTTTACAGTAACCTACATTATTCACATAACGTTAGAGCTTTGTTTAATTTGTTATCGGCATATTTCCATTATTAAATACGAATGCACATAACTACGACAGATTCACGGAACTCAACTCAACTCTTGCAATATAAAAAAAGGTGTCACTGCACTATATTTTATTTATTTCTTCTTTAGATGTAGGAACAGCAACGCAACTAGAACTTGTTCAACCATTAGTACTATCTGCAGGACCTACATGCTGCCTGCTAGGTGTACTAGGTCCTACTTATACAGTAGGTGGTATAAGAGCACTAAGAGCTTCTATACTTCAGCCTTCATGCAACAAAGAGTTTATTGAGTCTAGGCTGGATGCCATACAAGATCTGATTGAGAATGATACGGGACTTATGGTTGATTTACAGGTACATCTAGAACCATATTTGAGACAGTTCAAATCGTTACTGTAGTATTTTGAATTAGGACAAATGCTCAATAATCATTTGTATTTTTAAAATCGTTTTGTAGGATGTGATGAAGAAACTATCGGACATAGATAAAATCCTGCTCTTATGCATGGAGTCAGCAAACCAGAATATAGACAAGATAGGAGAGGCTCAACTAAATCAGACGCTACTGCTGAAAGTGACGATGGATATGGTACCAAAGTTGGTAGAGGCACTTAACGGAGCTGATAGTGGAAAACTGAAGAAAATTAAACTGGTTAGTGAGTCTAAGAATTGGATATAAGACACTATATCAATCATTTGACACACTTTTATGACCAAGACGCAATTCTCCCACAGATTTTATAAATCTATGACAGTAGTAAACTGTGACGTCACTGCCAAATGAAAATCTAATTTCAAAGTGAATTAATCGAATTTTTAGAGCTAAAATAAAGTGATTCTTTAGAGAAGTTATGTCTTGGAATTATTGGTAATTGTATTTAATATCTGATTGGATCTACCTCTATATCATGTCATAGTTTAAAATAATTCTTCTAAGCTAGTTATTGCTAAACTAGATACTATGTTCAATAATACATGTATCAAGTAAATCAGTAGGTGTATTAGGTAATGAGTAGTTATAATAGTAATAACAATATCTATCACAAATATTATGTTATTACTAATGCTTATCTCTCAAAAGCTTTGACCCACATTTAACTAAATCAGGACTGTGAAAACCCACACTACAATGAGATAACAGAACGCATTAAAAGAATAATCCAAGATGACGCTCACTTAGAAAAAGGGGCTATGGGTAGTCTTCAAAGATGTTTCGCTGTCAAACCGGATATCAACGGTCTTCTAGATGTAGCTAGAAGAACATATTCGGAACTCATAGAAGATATACAGAAGATTGTGGAGCAGCTCAGTGAAACATACGATCTGCCTTTGAGGTTGAGTCAGAATATGATGAAAGGGTTTCATATAGTTTTGCCGCTGGCCCCAAAGAACAGAAGGTCTTTCAATATGGAGGATTTACCGCCTATATTTATACAGGTGAATCTATCTCACGTACTGAAAAACCATATACATAGATACAGTAATTATCTGCTTCTTTCTGGAGCCATAATGAATAATGTAATGAATTTAGATTTCGTTTATTAGGTCCACCACAGTGGCGCCAGTGTATCAATGTCTACAGAAGAACTAGTGGTACTTAATCAACAAGCAAAGGAGTCGCTGAACGAAATACAAAAAATGAGTAACATGTAAGTGAAATTCATGTTCTGTAGACTGCAGATTGAGTTCAACTTTGTTTGTGAAAGCAGGGTAAGTCCCGTACAAAAATAGTTCTGTACTGTACACTTTATAAATTAAAATCGCCTAAAAATCGCAACAAATAATTGTTTTTTTTTTCTGTTTTATTACTTTCAGCGTAATTTCATCGTTACTAAAAGATTTACGTCCGTTCATGTCGAGTCTCTACACGCTATGTGAAAATGTTGCTGAGTTAGATGTCCTGCTAGCTATGGCCCAAGTATACAAACTTTATCACATTTTTTCACACCGTTAGGATTCAAGGAATTAAAATTAATACTTTCTGGTTTCCAGGCAAGTTCAATCGGCTCCTACATTAGGCCGAATTTCAATAGTTACATGGATGTTAGGAATAGTGTGCATCCTCTTTTGGATTACAACAGCCAAGTCTTGCCTATTCCGAATGATATTGTAAGAAACCATTTACAATAATTAGTATTACTTATTATTTATAGTTTACCTAAGTTAATGTTAATTAAAATTCCCATATGTGTTAATTGGTGTTATTATGTTTTTCTTTTATATTTATCCATAGAACACTAACATATTTATCCATATAACATATTGGGCTTAGGACTTGTTCAGAAATAATATCAACACTCTGGCTCATGCTAACATTGAAACATTTCTATTTCAGTTTGCGACACCGGAGCATAATTTTACAATTATCACCGGACCAAATATGGGAGGCAAAAGTATCTACATAAAACAAGTTGCTATTATACAAGTCATGGCGCAGGTTTGAAAAATATGTGTAAAATAAAATCCAAATCGATAGATAGGTAAAAGATAATTACAGATAATCCATCTTCAAATGTTCTATTATTTCAGTTGGGTTGTTTCTTACCAGCAACAAACGCCATTTTGAGACTTTGCGACAGAATATTCTCCAGGATGGGGTTCAACGATAGTGTTGAATTGAATGCTTCCACATACGTTTTCGAGGTAATACCGATATCAAATTAATATTGCATATTTAACTTAATTATAATTTAATAAAAAATAAAGAGCATGAAAATATTTTTGAATTCCAGATTAAGGAAATGCAACATATTTTGAAAGGAATAACGCCTACAAGTTTAGTGATAATAGACGAATTGTGCAGGCAAGTATTAGCTAATAGTTATGTACAAATGTCCAAATATATTTCTCGGCTTTTTAATGTTGTATATTAAAAATATGATAAATATTTCAGAGGTACTTGTGTCGAGGAGGGTACAAGTGTTGCTTGGGCCATCTGCGAAGAACTTATCATGAGTGAAGCTTTCACATTCTTTACTACCCATTTCATGTATTTGACGAGATTGCAGGAACTGTACTTCAATGTTGTCAAGTAAGATTCCCTTGCATAGTTTATATTCTCTGAAAAATAAACATTAATCCAATAATTTTGCATTCTAGCCGACATACAGCTGTAACTGAAGAAGAAGTAGGTACCCCAGAAAACCCACAAAAAAGATTAATATACCAGCATAAAATTGAACCAGGTATAACTAAAATAGAAAATTACGGACTAGCTCTCGCTGCTAAAACGAATCTGCCAGAGGATACAGTTAAATTGGCTATGGAACTAGCTGAACTCATTTCGAAGAATACAGATGTAAGTAAAACTAATATGAAATGAAATGTAGCTTGGAAAGTGACTTAAGCTGTTATCAGTGGTAATTTTTTTTAGATAGAAATAATAGAACCAGCAGAAATTGTAAAAATGTCTTACTAAGATAGACTAACAACCGCTTTCTTTCGCGTGATCTGTTTATCGATCGCTGCTCGCAACCAATCAATGGTTTAGCTTCAGCTTGCAATCTGAAAATGTAAACTACGTTACTTGAATGGTTGTGGGCAGGGGCAGATCTACAGACTGCATAGAAAAAGGCCGTTAAGTAATGCATTATTTCGTTGCAGACACAAGAAATAAGAACTCCACAGAGAAATGACCAACAAACTCTATACAATCTTAATGCAAATATTCAACAAGAATGCAGGAAATACGGTAACGCAGAGGAGAGTACAAAACAAATATTACAAAAGTTTAAAGAAGATCATCCTCAAATACTCGAAAGATTAAATATTCTAAGAAACACGAACGATAATAGAACTGATATAAGTGCCGACTATACTTTTGTACCAAATTCTAAAGAACAAACATCAAATGAAGTCAGTACCAAGAATTCACTCATGATTAACAATACTGCACCCAGTAAATCCCCAAAAAACCTACAATTAGAAATACCCAACGTAGAAAAGAACACAAATTATGCTTCAGTACAATCATCAGAACAACTACTCAATAGCGTCATAAATAATGGAGATTCCGCGGACGACGAAATTCACAATAATAACACATCTGATGTAGAAATGGTTGAAGACGATAGTGATAATTTACCTTGTGTTGAAATGAATGACAACAGTGAATACAGAAATTGTACTGATGATAACACAATCGTTGAAAGTACTGAAAACATTAAAACACATTCTATGGAGAACAATGAAATAGGTAGAAACTATAAAGAAGAAATTCATGAAATAGAAACCTCTTCAAATGATTCCGATATAGCAGAAGCTCTAACTCAAATAGTTGAAGAATATTCTGCGGAAAATGTAACAAATTCTCAACGGAGCGATGATTTGATGTCCGTTGACGAAGAACTAATGAGTGAAGCTATTAATGAAATTAATGAAGACTTGATTGGTGTGGAAGACATTGTTCTTACTCCTCCTTTGAGTTTTCGCGACATGTAAAATAAACACTATGTTACAGTACCATTTCATTAATAAGTATTATTTGCGGTAGATGATGATTGTTATTCTCCTGTATTTATTTTTATTACAATGAGCTTAGGTCACGATATTTATGTACAAGTGCGAAATTGTTCGCAATTGCCCCACTCCCCGCCTAAGTCCAATTACCAAACCAAGGGTCCTATTTTAAACCCTTTTTTCCTAAGACGGCATTTCATCTCAATGCTCTGCCTGTAGATACTCAGAGAATTAGACAGCCCTGGATTAGAGGCTTAATGAATAACTTTAGTCTCACAATAACTTTAGTTAGAAAACCATGTGCGTGTGAACTGACGGCCCACACTGGAAATTCGCGAAATGAAAATCTGATCGCCAACTGAGTCAACCGTTACGATCTGTCTGTGAGTCCAAAAAGATAAATCCTTAAATTAAAAAAAAATCAAATCTGTCAATTATGATAATAAGTTAAATGGCAAGATTTGTAAAAGAACATTATGCATAAAATTTGAGTATTTTCATAATATTTTGAGACGATTATGTTATTTAAAATTACATATTATTTCTAAAACATCGTTAAACCTTTTTTGCTTTTTTACTGGTAATTATTTCACGACCACGCCACGCCAAAACTCTAAGGTTTTATTTAGATTTTAATTGGTACTGGCGAAATTATACAAAATAGATTAGAAAAATGCCATAATATCAGTTTAAAAAAAAAAGTTTATTCTTTTTAATTTTTTGTTCAATTATTAATTTTAGCTGCCGGTATTAATGAGTGTTACTTTTAGTCGATTAATTTCGAAAGTAACGACAAATTTTTAGTCTATGCGTATGTCACATCTCTAGAAAACAACGACAGAAAAATATGAAATTGCAAATGGCTTCCTCCGATTTCCGAAATTGGATGCCGCTTTTGCAGTTTATTTGCTAGTGAATCTTAATAAGTGAATATTGTTAATTTTGTGAAAAGTGAATGAAGAACAAAATTTGGCGTTGAATTGAGAAAAGTAAGTACCAAAACTTCTATAATGCCGCTTCAACCGGCGTCTGTTTACCACGCTGCTTCGTAGTTTGTGCTTGTATCAAACGATGAAAGTTTGTGGTACTTTTTTTGTGGAATCATAAATTCATTTCGCTTAGGTAATGTGTGTTTTCTGATAATAGAAGGCGGTCAGCCATGTCGCTGCCGCCCTACCTGCTGGGGCCCAATCCCTGGGCCACCATGATGGCGCAGCAGCAGTTGGCGGCGGCGCAGCAAGCGGCCCTGCAGGCCCACGCTGCCGCCGCTGCGGCTGCGCCACCGGTGCCGCCCTCGCAGCCCCCCAAACCACATCATATACCAGAAGAGAAGATCAAGGAGAAAGGTATGTGGTTTACGTTGTTTCTAGGTTATTTGGTTTATATGATTACATATTTTCTTTTTACAAGCTTTTATTTAGTTTCCCTATATCTATATTTGGCGGCATTATGTACAAATTCAGATAAACTGACGCCATCTCAAAATGTTATCAATTATTGTTTATTTTTGCAATGTATGCAAAAATCTGATCCAGGAGAATTATTGGAACCAAACATAACATCATAACATCACGCCTGTAATCCCCGAAGGGTTAGGCAGAGGTGTACCTATTAGTACACCCGCATTTCGCCAGTTATGTTTTTAGTCCCATGTAATAGGGGGCGAGCCTATTGCCATCAACCGGGCATAAATCCAGACTCCGAGGCTGCTACTGAGAAATTCCTGCTGGAAAAACCCAATAACACTGCCCGACCTGGGAATCGAACCCAAGACCTCATGCACAGCAGTCGAGCTTGCGACCGCTAGACCAACGAGGCAGTCAACCAGTATTGGAACCAAAGGCCTAAATAAACCTCAGTTGTGGGCAATTGCAGGCTATATAACCTATATTAGCCATACCTATTTCTATAGCCATCATTATGGCATTCTTTTTAATGTATTCTTTTAGTGTTGTATCATAAAACACCCCCATAAATTTAAGTTTTGCTTATTAAGAATGAGGTAAAATTATTTCCTGTGGGGTAGATTATTAACTGCAATTGGTATTCTTCTCCATCCAAGACACAATGGAGAATGCTGATATTGCAGACATATGTACTACTGTATACATATATTATTTTAATTTTCAAAATTAAAATACATTTACTTGTTAATCTAAGTTGACATTATGCATAATATTGTGCAATGAATACTATTAAATGTATGAGTATAATAGTATTAGTTCCTACATTTCACTCCTTGAATTGTTGTTTCATGTAAAATTGCTTGTCAGATCTATACTGACACATGCTTCATGATGTGTTGTGTTCAGCTTCCATGCAACATAGAAATACATGTCATATATTTATGTCAACACTTAAAGCAATTTCCTCCTTCAGAAAACAAACATTTTAATTTAAAAAAAGCTATGCAAATCTCTGTGACCATTTTGGACTTATTTTCCCCTTATTTTCTTTCCTATTTAGCTCAAAAATGGATGCAACTCCAATCAAAACGTTTCGCCGAGAAGCGCAAGTTCGGTTTCGTGGACGCGCAGAAGGAAGACATGCCTCCCGAGCACATTCGCAAGATCATCAGGGACCATGGAGACATGACCAGTCGCAAATACAGGCATGACAAGAGAGTATACCTTGGGGCCTTGAAGTACATGCCACATGCTGTCATGAAGCTGTTAGAGAACATGCCTATGCCTTGGGAACAGATTCGTGACGTCAAAGTCCTCTACCACATCACTGGCGCCATAACCTTCGTCAATGAAATCCCATGGGTGATAGAGCCTGTATACATAGCCCAGTGGGGCACTATGTGGATCATGATGCGTCGAGAGAAACGTGATCGTAGACATTTTAAGCGCATGAGGTTCCCTCCATTTGACGATGAGGAACCTCCTCTAGATTATGCTGATAACATTTTAGATGTAGAACCACTTGAACCTATTCAGATTGAACTGGACCCTGAAGAAGATGGTGCCGTTGCCTCATGGTTTTATGACCACAAACCTCTGTTAGGTACTAAACATGTGAATGGATCTACATACAGAAAATGGAACCTGACTTTACCACAAATGGCAACGCTATACCGTCTTGGCAACCAGTTACTGACTGACTTAGTAGATGATAATTACTTCTATCTTTTCGATTCAAAGAGTTTCTTCACGGCTAAGGCTTTAAATATGGCGATACCTGGAGGGCCGAAGTTCGAACCTCTTGTGAAGGACAATTCGGCCGGCGATGAAGACTGGAATGAGTTCAATGACATCAACAAGATCATTATAAGGCAACCAATCAGAACTGAATACAGGATTGCGTTCCCGTACTTGTACAACAATTTGCCGCATTTCGTGCAATTATCTTGGTAAGTACTAGAAATAAAATTGAAACGCGTGTTTGTAATATCAAAATAAAAGCTTTTTACTAAATGCATATGAGTTTTTACAAAGTACTAATATAAAAGAACCAATTTTTTTTTGTATTTGATCTGTTTGTTCTGTCTTATCTTCGAGATGGCTGATTTTGGACTTCCACTTGCAGATAGCTGAAGTTACTAGTAGAAGTAGTAACTGAGGTTACTTTTGTCTTATATAATAATAGGGTTTCGTAAAAAAACTCCGCAGATAACCGACGTTAACGCGTACGAAATCGCGGGTATAAGCTAGTTTGTTTTATGATCACAAGCATTTGCTGAATAGATATCCGATCTAAGAAAAAATTGTGTAGTAAAGCCACACACCGCCACCGCCGCCGCCTTATATAGTAAGTAGTACTTGAGAATGCTTTTTAATCAAATCTTTTTTCTCAGGTACCACACACCAAACGTCGTCTACATCAAGACTGAAGACCCTGACCTCCCTGCCTTCTACTTTGATCCCCTCATCAATCCTATCTCCCATCGTCACTCAGTCAAGTCTTTAGATCCTCTGCCCGATGAGGAAGAGTTTCTATTGCCTGAAGATGTTACACCGTTCCTGCAAGAGACAGCCTTGTATACTGATAATACGGCTAACGGGATCGCGCTGTTGTGGGCGCCGCGGCCTTTTAATATGAGATCAGGTAAGTTCACACTCAAATTCTTACATTCATTCTTTGATTTAACATTAAACCTGCGAAGGTCATGACAACATAATAAAATTGAAGTATAAAGCAACTACTGTTTGACCAACCTACACTAAAACACGGTAAAGGAAATCGTACTAACTTATAGAAATGGCGGCATACTTTTCTAGTCTAAAGATTAAACGATTTCCTACATTTTTGACAAGATTTTTACATAGATCGACGCTAAGATGAGATAGCGATTAGATTTTTTACTTTTTAATCACATAATTGGGCATTTTGATCAAATATTGAAAATTTATTTTAGCATCCTGTTTGCACACTGAATAGCATTCAATGTAATAAATAAAAAGTCATTGCACCGGAAAAGTAGCAAATATGAGCACAGAGGACTGAACTGTCCAATTTATTACAATTGAATGCAATCTGAGTGCAGAAAATCACAATAAGGATACAATGAGTCATGAGATTCAAGAAGGATTTTTTATTCATTACTACTTGAACAATAGTAGTGGAACATATTCGTTGTCAGTGTACATTATGTTATTAAATAAGCTCTCTTCGTTTAGGACGAACTCGGCGCGCTATCGACGTGCCCCTGGTCAAGACATGGTACAAAGAACATTGCCCGCCGGGCCAGCCCGTCAAAGTGAGGGTTTCGTATCAGAAGCTTCTCAAATACTATGTGTTAAATGCATTGAAACACAGACCACCAAAGCCACAGAAGAAGAGGTAAGTCATACTGTGATTTAATTGATTAAGGCTTTGTGATGGGAACTACATGTTACTTTCTGCTTCATTTAGTGTCTTCTACACTGGTTATACTTTAGTATAAAACTAAAGAGCATATTGCATAACAAGTATATGTCAACAAAGCGCATAATGAAATAATAATCAATAAAGAACGCTTTTATGCAATTAATATTTTCCTTCTTTATGATAGAGATACTAGAGCAATCATAATTCAATAGAATTTCGTTTTCCATAGGTACCTCTTCCGCTCATTCAAATCCACCAAGTTCTTCCAAACCACGACCCTGGACTGGGTGGAAGCCGGCTTACAAGTATGCCGTCAAGGGTACAACATGTTGAACTTGCTCATCCATCGTAAGAACTTGAACTACCTGCATTTGGACTACAACTTTAACTTGAAACCTGTTAAGACTTTGACTACGAAGGAGAGAAAGAAGTCGCGGTTTGGTAATGGTAAGTAATCTTTATTGTTTTGAATACTCACTTGTTAGCATATCCCTTGTGTCTAACCCCCCAGTTTCTTGAATGACCAGTCATTTCCAAGACTACTAAAAACACTTTATAGCCCTGATTACCCTATTAATTATTGAATAGCTACATAAATTGATTTTATGTTACTTTGAAATTTATAAATAGTCAATTGAGGGACTTAAAAAATCTATAGTGGAACTGCTTTGACAAAACGACAACTCTTAAAAAGTATGTCAATTGATTGGTGGTCTCAAGTAACAAATTATCAGACGTGCTTAAGCTAAGATTATTAATTGACTGAAGTATGAAAAACCTATCACAACACTTTCCCTGCATTGATTCCCCGAATCCCCGCACTGCTAAATTGCTTACATTTATGATGAAATCTTAAATTCTGGAAATACTCAAAAACATTATTTCCTCTACAGCATTCCACTTATGTCGCGAGATCCTTCGACTTACAAAACTGATCGTGGACTCCCACGTCCAGTACCGTCTGAACAACGTAGATTCGTTCCAACTGGCTGACGGCTTGCAGTACATCTTCGCCCACGTGGGACAGCTGACCGGCATGTACCGGTACAAGTACAAGCTCATGAGACAGATCAGAATGTGCAAGGATCTCAAGCATTTGATCTACTATAGGTTTAATACGGTGAGTTATTTTGAGTATTTGGTGATGGATTATTCAATTTTTCAAGTCCCACGTAATGATACACAATTGATTTTCTATTCTTCTGACTTACTGGGTTAGCCGGTTTGACCGATTAAAGGCTTTCCCATTCAGGCTCGATACGACATTGCAATATTGATTCTTATATTTGTGGTAATGCAACTCAAAATATAAAGTATATTAAAGTTGGAACTTGATTATCGCGAGTTAAATCGCGCGCTATTAGTTGCACTTTTTTTAGAGACTGGTACAGCTATGCTATTATTTTTATTACAAAAAGATATTAGATAATTATGGTACTGTTCTTGATAAGATATGTACTTGTTCCTAGGGTCCAGTATCTAAAGGTCCAGGGTGTGGTTTCTGGGCGCCAGGGTGGCGTGTGTGGCTTTTCTTCATGCGCGGTATCACGCCGCTCCTAGAACGCTGGCTCGGAAACTTGCTCTCCAGGCAGTTCGAAGGACGACACTCCAAAGGTATATGGGATAAGTTATCATTAGAATTATGCTTTATATTTTTTTTAGGTTGGCACTTATTGTGACTTATAAGTCCCCATGTAAGTAAGTTATACCTGCGATTGGCTCGGGTTCCTACAGATGTTCACATCTATAAATTGTCAAAACATTACTTTTAAAGAAAAGAAGAGCTATATAAGTATGTTAAAAAATTTGATTGCATTTTGTGTCCCCAAAAAATCATAATTTATTCATTTCACTTCCTCTCAAAGGTGTCGCTAAGACGGTAACGAAGCAGCGCGTGGAGTCTCACTTCGACCTCGAGCTGCGCGCGTCTGTGATGCACGATATCGTGGACATGATGCCTGAAGGTATCAAGCAGAACAAGGCCAGGACTATACTACAGCATCTGTCGGAAGCCTGGAGGTGCTGGAAAGCTAATATTCCTTGGAAGGTAAGATATAAACATGAATACTTCTAGTTTTTACCCTTCTTGCTACACACAAACAAAATTGAAAGTCATTCTCGTAATTTAATACATTCTAGACGTGAACTCATCTCAAACAATCAATGTAAAATAAAATACGTAAAACTATAGGCATTTTTGTCAAAATTAAGACTATAGAGATTAGAAAGCGAATATTTATTAGCCCTCAAAACACGGTTATTTTCAATGAATAGTAAAATTAGATCTTTTGTTGCTGTAAAATTAATAAATACTTAGTCAAGGCAAATATGAGACGTCACAGTTTGGTATTGCCATAAAAAATGGGGGATTCGCGTTTTGACATCTCATGAAAAGTATGTGTCAACTACCATTTGCTTCTCTGATGCATTTTATCAAATTCATTCTTAAGGTACCAGGCCTGCCAACACCAATAGAGAACATGATTCTCCGATACGTCAAGATGAAGGCTGATTGGTGGACGAACACGGCTCACTACAATCGTGAACGTATCCGCCGCGGCGCCACCGTCGACAAGACCGTCTGTAAGAAGAACCTCGGACGATTGACTAGGTTGTACCTCAAGGCTGAGCAGGAGAGACAGCATAATTACTTGAAGGTAAGCATAGTGAAATTGTAGATAGAATTTTGTTAATGTTTTTTATAAAGATGGATGATTTCTTAGACAAATTCTTTTTTAAGGTTTCATAAAATTAAGGATTGCAATATGAAATATGCTTATGCTTATAAGACAATATTTAATACCATAGTTAGTTTTTTAAATAGTTTTGAATTAACACTGTTATTTATTCATACCTTTGTTACACAATAACATTGTCAATTACATCATTTGCCGTAAACAGCTATGTAGAGAACTTGACTCTAAAGTGCCACTATTCCACAGGATGGTCCATACATTTCTCCCGAGGAAGCCGTCGCCATCTACACGACAACAGTCCACTGGCTAGAGTCCCGGCGCTTCGCCCCTATTCCCTTCCCTCCTCTCTCCTACAAACACGATACCAAGCTCCTCATCCTTGCGCTGGAGCGGCTGAAGGAGGCCTACAGCGTCAAGTCTCGGCTGAATCAGAGTCAGAGAGAAGAGCTGGGGCTCATAGAACAGGCGTATGATAATCCTCACGAGGCGTTGTCCAGAATCAAGCGTCATTTACTCACGCAGAGGACTTTTAGAGAGGTTTGTGTTTTGCTAATTGATCAGTATTTCTATTGGAAAGAAATGATTAAAGATTCTTTAGGTAATTCATAACAAGATGGCTTATTTGCTGCCCTAGTAAAAGCCATCGTTCAGTTGAAATATATCGCACGAAGCAATAAAGGCATTGGGGCTGCAGTGGCTGAACAATCAGCTCCTGTGTGTCGCGGGTTCAGTTCCCTCGCAAAACTAATATTTGTATGGCCTACAGATAGTACCAAGTCTGTCTGTGTATGCGATTTTATATTTTAAATGATACAAGAGAATTTCCTAGTTTCAGTTAACATTTTTTTTTATTTAGTGGTAAATATAAACTAACATACAATGCGCTATTTAACCAGGTCGGCATAGAATTCATGGACCTCTACTCGCATCTGGTACCGGTCTACGACGTGGAGCCTCTTGAGAAGATCACAGACGCATACTTAGACCAGTACTTATGGTATGAGGCTGACAAACGAAGGCTTCTGCCTCCATGGGTCAAACCAGCAGACACTGAGCCGTCACCGCTGCTTGTCTACAAGTGGTGTCAAGGTATGTGAAGAGAATTTGATATTATGTATTCACTGTGTCATTTTTGTATTGTATTTGTGTCTTGTATTAGGTGATAATATAAATTGTAGCCTATAGAACCAAGGTTGAGCTGTTGTGGCGTCCAATAAAGATTTAACCGCGAATTTGAGAATATTGATGAATAAAACTCTCAAACTTGCAGTAGAACCTTGTAATCTCACCTGAAGAACGAAAATAGAAGTATGCATCTGCCCGAAGTGTGCGTTGTGGCAAAGGAGATCTGCCTCATCGATCATCCCCTTGTTACAAACCTCACTTCGGTTGGATGCGCTATCATCAAATCAAGAGTAGAAGATATTACAGAATAAAGAAGAGAGAAGAAGAGAGTCTAATGTTTATTTAACCCGTTGACTGCGGGCGAGCATTCTGTACGCCAAGCCTGTAGTGCGGCTGGCTCATTGGTATGATCGCCCTAGAAAAACGTACGGTTTTGTGTGCGCTGCAATATTTTTTTTTTAGTAGAAGCACAACGTGTTTATTTTCTATTGTATTGTATATATTGTATTCCAGTGGCGTGCACAGAGTTTTTAGACAGGGTAGGCAGAACAGTTAAAAGCTATTTAAGCTAGGTAGGTATCTTACCAAACATGTACCTATCATGGTTTTGGTTCGTCGTCTTGTCGACTTAAATAATAATGTAGGTAATTGCCACCTTAAATAGCCTAGATTGACTGATTTTGTAGACATATTTTACGGATACCTATATGTTTTGATGTTTCATATTAATTTGAAAATTAAATAATAGCAGTCAAATTAAATAAAATCCGGTGTCATTGACCTTTCACGATCACGTCTTTTTGTCATCGATAGTTTTAAAAACACATACCTATTTTTTTATTTCCTCTATACACACACAGGAACAACATTCACAGTGAATATTATCCATTTTTTCACACTAATAACATCGTTAAATCTTAAATATCTGATAAAAAAGCACGATCACGTCTTTTTGTCACCGATAGTTTTAAAAACGCATATTTTTTATTTCCTCTATACACACACCACATGAACATCTTTTACAGTGAATATTATCCATTTTTTCACACTAATAACATCGTTAAATCTTAAATATCTGATAACAAAGCTCACGACCAAATCAAAACAAACAAACGACTAATGGCCGCTCAAACTACTTGTTTATAAAATACGACAAAAAAAATGGTGCTTTATTTAGAGAAAGTTGAATGAAATTATGTTACTTTTTAAAATAGTCGCATAATACAGCTAGCTTCCGATCGGAACACTTCGGTAAGTCTCGTGATTCGTCGTGTATCAAGTCATGCAGTGTCTATTTGGTGCGTTTGTGTGCGTTATTTGTGACATGTGTGCCTCGTATCTATACAAACGCACACTCATTTAATCCGTATGACCACGACAGCACACATATACACATTGAGGCACCAATAGTTTGTGTCTATTCCGCGGCAGTCAGCGGCGTTAGCGTAGCGCAATGTGAAATCGCGTCAAATTATACGAACGAGCTGACTATTTTGTATCGATGTTAATGTTATTTATACGACACTCGAAAGATGGCGCTGAATTACGATTTAGGATTTTTTTGTTTATTGATAAATACTCGTTTATAAAATAATATTATATATCAGAACAACATTATAAATATTTATCTGAGTTACGTAGGGTCGGCAGTGTCTATCTGCCTCTATGGTATGCACGCCACTGTTGTATTCTATACAACGGGTGTGTCCGTGTTGTATTGTATTTTCAGGAAATTTATTGTCCATATCATATTTTTTACACAATACACTTCTGTACAGGTATAAACAATCTACAAGACGTGTGGGAGGTCGGTGAGGGCGAATGTAATGTCCTCCTAGAGTCTCGCTTCGAGAAGCTGTATGAGAAGATAGATCTGACCCTCCTGAACAGACTGCTCCGTCTTATTGTCGACCACAACATCGCTGACTACATGACGGCTAAGAACAACGTCATCATCAACTATAAGGTAACTTCGAAATTACATATATTAGTGCGGTCAGGTGCGGAGTACTCGTATCCGGCGTGCTCGTATGAACGTAGAAGAGGCGAAAGGAGTATGTAAGGATCATAGCAGGTGGCGTTCTGTAGTTTCTGCCTACCCCCATGGGAAAAAGGCGTGAGTTTATATATGTATGTATGTACCTAGATTAGATTTGTTTCTGTAGTTTGCTGACATGACTAACTTTACGCATCACACTTGAATTAGATCCAACAAGATCAGAAGTAAGCAGTCTTCATTTTTACATAGATAACTGCAAATCGAAATAAAAACTAGTTTATCTAAAATAAACCATCTACAGACACTTTCAGAAGTCAAAAGTGAATTATAAAATTTAAGGTTGTTGTTCATTTCAAATAAATAGTAGGTTCCTTTAAAAAAGAATGAGCAAAAAATCTTTATGAACTCTTTCACTATATAATTCATGGCAAATCTACCGGTACAAGAATAATGTTACAAGTCGACAAGTTATTTATCAAAATTATTTCTACTGCAGATCTTATTCACAATAACACTTTCCCCACAGGACATGAACCACACAAACTCTTACGGCATCATTCGCGGCCTACAATTCGCCTCCTTCATAGTCCAGTACTATGGACTGGTACTTGACTTACTAGTGCTTGGGTTACAACGTGCCAGCGAGATGGCGGGGCCACCACAGCTGCCAAACGACTTCTTGTCCTACCAGGATCGATCCACTGAGACTGCACACCCGATCAGACTGTACTGCCGATATGTGGACAGGATTCATATATTCTTCAGGTTGGTGCTGCAAATCAGATAAAATTGACATTTCGTTTCAGGATCAATGAAGGGTTATTTTTTAAGCACAAACTGATCATTCATCTAATCAATACTACAATCAATGCCCAAAATTCAAATGATTTAAATGAGTGCTGATTTTACTAATCACAGCTTAGCAAAATTTTTAGTTATTCTACAAAAACGTACTAACGCACGTCATCATTTTTAATATTTTACGTAGTCATTGTAACGACTTAGCATAATGTAACTCTGATTAATTTGAAATCTAAATTAGTGTTGATGTTAACAATTTATTATTGCGAGATTGGAGGTTGGCATAAAATTGGAATATTCATCTCATTGTTGTTTTTCACAGTTTTAAAAACGTAAAATTACACTTTATCCACCAGGTTCACAGCAGAGGAGGCTCGTGACTTGATCCAGCGTTACCTCACTGAGCACCCTGACCCCAACAACGAGAACATTGTAGGGTACAACAACAAGAAGTGCTGGCCGCGAGACGCGCGCATGCGACTTATGAAACACGACGTGAACCTGTGAGTACCTTGTACCTTTAGTACGTTTCACATAGTATTAAATCATACAGGCGTCATGAAGAAAAGATGTAGGTGTTGCAGTGATTGTAAAGTAATAAAAAAAACCGCAAACACAAAGCCAATTCAAGTAATTAAACATGTTCAATAGCTAGTCGCAATCTCATCTCAGCGACAATCAATATCAAAAATGCATGTAATTTTTTTTACAGATTAAGACAGTTTTATAATCTGAACATTCCTAAAAATTACTAAAGTTGCCCCCTGAAATCTTCTACATCTAAGATATAAAACCAACTGGCAACGGCATCTTAGAATTAACGTTATCTACTTTGTTATTTGGTAATGTTTTCCTTTTAAAAAATATATTTTTGTATCTCTAGTGGCCGCGCCGTATTCTGGGATATCAAGAACCGACTGCCTCGCTCTGTGACCACCATACAATGGGAGAACAGCTTCGTCTCCGTCTACTCCAAGGACAATCCTAACCTGCTGTTCAACATGGCTGGCTTCGAGTGTAGAATACTGCCTAAGGTAGGATTACTTTTATATACTACTCGCTGCTGCCTACGACTTTGTATCAGGAGGTTTTGTTTGAGCTGAAAACTTCGCAGTCATGCGCAAAATAACCCACAAAAGTTGCGTCATATTTAGATCAATCGTTTGGGATGCATCAAAGAACATTTTCTTATTTTTATGGATAATAGTCATGCACACAGGCTGAAAACTGCAGTTGATTTTTTGGATTCCATGTTTTGATTGGCCAAACAGAACAGCATACTAGTATTTTAAATTCAGAATTACACCTAATTTTGATGCCATTGCAATATAATTATGTGTAAAGATCATTCCAAATCTGGTCTTTTTTATAAGTGTTTTTCCAATTTTTAGTGCCGTAGTCAACACGAGGAGCTGTGCCACCGCGACGGCGTGTGGAACTTACAGAACGAAGTGACAAAGGAGCGTACCGCACAATGTTACCTGCGAGTCGATGATGAGTCTCTCGCGCGTTTCCACAACAGAGTCCGACAGATCCTCATGGCGTCTGGATCTACTACGTTCACTAAGATTGTTAACAAGTGGAATACGGCACTTATTGGTAACTATTTTTTGAAAAGCTGTATGTTTCAGTATGCTTTTAAATTTACTTAAAAATGGGCAGTCTAGATTCTGGCATTAAACTTATGCACCTAGTGAGGCCCAACTATGTAGTAGAGATCAGGTAACGCTTGGCAGTCGTTCTGAGAAAAATAATAACATTTAGCCGTATTTGCTTATGGTCTAAAACTAAGCTTCACACCAGCAAATTGATGGTCATTACTTCATTCTAACAACCGTTCTTTTTTAAAAAGCACATCTCTGTAACGCCTTTCGGTCTACAGTAAGATCTTTTTTTTTTTTTAATTTTCTGTGCTATTCGACCTACTTTTTCTACGACTAAATCTTCTGCATCATTCCCCTACAGGTCTAATGACGTACTTCCGCGAGGCTGTAGTCAACACACAAGAACTCCTCGACTTACTAGTAAAGTGCGAGAACAAGATACAGACTCGTATCAAGATCGGTCTCAACTCTAAAATGCCTTCGCGTTTCCCGCCCGTCGTGTTCTATACGCCTAAGGAGTTGGGCGGACTTGGTATGCTGTCTATGGGGCACGTGCTGATTCCACAGGTAAGATAATATTTAGAACCTGACGTTTTAATGGCGTACCTAGAATTGACTAATTAGTATTAAATTGAGGATTCTAATTTTTCATCGAGCATTGTTATAGTCTGCTACAAAACAATCATAATCTTAAAGAAACCACAAAAAAGTCCGTCACAGGACACCTAGCAGATGTGAAACATCAATGCTAATATCGGAATTCATTGTAAAAATCTAAATTATACTCATCTTCACTAGCATCGTGCCGTTTGCCGTCACAGCTTGCAAGATGTTTTAACAAAAAAAAATAATACAGAGACATCCTGAGACAATACTTTTTTGTAAACCAAAATCACTAATCAATCCATTTTCCTACAGTCCGACCTCCGCTGGTCAAAACAAACAGACGTCGGCATCACTCACTTCCGCTCCGGTATGTCGCACGACGAGGACCAGCTGATCCCCAACTTGTACCGCTACATTCAGCCGTGGGAGGCCGAGTTCGTTGACTCGCAGCGAGTGTGGGCCGAGTACGCGCTCAAGAGGCAGGAGGCGAACGCTCAGAACAGGTGAGATTTGGAAAAGTAGTGTGAGTAGGCGATTTAGGCATGATGGTGGGTTACGCTTCGTGGATACGCTTCCCACCCGATCTAATATTTCTATGATCTAATAGTTATTTGTTATACAAGAGTGCAAAGTTGCTTTTTAACCGCGTGTTCAATTTTGATGACCGAGCAAGCGAAGGATTCTAAAATTGAATCACGAGCGCAGCGAGTGATTCAAAATTAGAATCCTGAGCGTTAGCGAGGGAATCAAAAGAGCACGAGGTGAAAAATCTTTGCACTCGAGTGCAACACGTAACTTTTCATTCCACCTCAGCGAGGAAATGACTAAATGCAAAAAAAAAAAACGTTTACAATCACAACATAGGTACACTTTTATTTCAGTTTAGGTATTAATTACTACATTATGACAGGTAAGTATTATAGAATAATCTTTAAATTATGACAAAATAATACTAAGGTATAATTAAGAAAATTTTAAAGTAACGTTGCTACAGTTATTTAAATTGAGTGTAATATTTTTGTTTGGTACTGTAATATTGGTGTTAGTCACTTGTGTACTGTTTTTCGGTAAACTATCTGTCATACTTAATAGTTGTACCGATTCATCGGATTCCCTTGGCGTGAATGTTGGAGAGAGAGGGTTTTCAAGTTTCTTGTTTTTAATATAAGGTTTAACAATGACGTGAAAAAATGCCGCGTAAAGAACCGCGTACAAAGCAAATTGAAAAAAGAACACCAAGAAGGTTCCGAGTCTGAGTTTTTAACAAATTAAAAAAAAGTTGCATGATATATTCGGCACCATAGAGGTAGCAGTAAATAGGTTTAATGTTTTTTTTAATTCACAAACTTAGTGCACACGATGTTCTAAATTCAATTTACTTTATCCTCTAGAGAATAAAAACGGCTTTTCCACTCAGATATTGAAGATTAAAAATACTCTTTCCGAGATGGTGGGATGAAAAGATTATTTATTATCTACACTGAATCTAGTACAAGGAAAAGTTTAAAAGAATTAGGTGAAATATTAAAATGATGAATCGCGTAGGGGTCCTGAAACCAGAGAGTCTCTGTGCTCTGGAGTGTCGCGAGTGTGTCGCGCTTGCTGATCGCACTGACGCGCCACCTCGCGGCGCTGATACAACGCTATCTGATCATAACTACACAACTACTGACTAATCATTTCCACACGACAGATATTAAAACAAATAAATCTTTCCAGGCGTTTGACGTTGGAAGATCTAGAAGATTCGTGGGACAGAGGCATCCCGCGTATCAATACGCTGTTCCAGAAAGATAGACATACGCTGGCGTATGATAAGGGTTGGCGTATTCGTACTGAATTTAAACAGTATCAGGTAATGATTCGAATAGTTTTTATTGTCATTTTGTTTATCAGTAGAGATGTGCCGACTATGACTTTGGCCGACTAGCCGATTAGTCGATTTTGAAGAATACGACTAGTTTGGCTATTCGGCAAAAACAAATGCAAATTCTATTACTAAAAACAGCTGTATATTTCTCCCAGGTCCTGAAACAGAATCCATTCTGGTGGACGCACCAGCGGCACGACGGCAAGCTGTGGAACTTGAACAACTACCGCACGGACATGATACAAGCGCTCGGCGGAGTGGAGGGCATCCTCGAACACACGCTGTTCAAGGGAACGTACTTCCCGACCTGGGAGGGTCTGTTCTGGTGAGTCAACATTGATTACATCATAGATTACTTACCCTACAAGAACGTTACTCGGAAATAAATACCCTGTTATGGTCGTAAAGCTCTCGAGTGGCTACCACGTACCGGAAGGCGCAGTGTGGGAACGCTGCCCCACGAGGTGGACCGACGATCTAGTAACTGTTGGTCGCGGGTAACTGCTGAATGCGGGCTGCGCAGGAGCGGTCAATGTGGCTATTTAGGGGCGTTCTAGTTCCAGCAGTGGACGTTTGACTGAAATGATAACTATGACTCTGAAATAAACACTTCTAACTTCAAATAAGTATGTAATTGTCAATATTATCTCTGTGCAGGGAGAAAGCATCAGGTTTCGAAGAGTCGATGAAGTACAAGAAGCTGACCAACGCTCAGCGGTCCGGTTTGAACCAGATCCCGAACCGTCGCTTCACGCTATGGTGGTCGCCTACTATCAACAGAGCCAACGTGTATGTCGGTTTCCAGGTAAGACAAAATACAAAAACAATATGTAATAGTCAGTGCCTTATATCGGCAGTCGAACTTGAAACGAAGTAGTAGGGGTCTTTATGGAGGAGGACCTTATGTAGGGAAGTACTACCCTTCCACCATACCTATATCTTCCGACAATACTATACAATGAAGCTGCCCTATTGCCCCAGTGCTAAGGCAATATGGTGTTTCTATGAGTGAAAGATTTTTTGTTATTTTTCCAAGCACTTCTAGAGACTGCTCTGCCAATAAATCAAACTTTACCTCTTTATAATATTAAAATGGATAAGTTGCATAACTCAGCATAGCTTCTCTAACGTCACACGCGTAACCTACAGGTACAACTGGATTTGACGGGTATATTCATGCACGGCAAGATCCCGACGCTCAAGATCTCGCTCATCCAGATCTTCAGGGCTCACTTGTGGCAGAAAGTCCACGAGTCCATCGTCATGGACTTGTGTCAGGTAATAACTCTTAATTTTTCTTCTTTTGATATATTATATGTTTGCTTAGGATTTTTTTAGTGAATATACCGTAAATATGCCTTTTAGCATTCGGAAAAAGTGTAGTTTATTATCAGTGAAAGAATATTTGAAATCGGATCATTACTTCTAAATTACCTCTTACAGACAAAAAGTTGAAGAGTGAAAACCTTACCTTTTTATTATATTAATGTAGAAAAAAGTTGTGCCGTTTTGACAATGTTATTCTACCACATTGTGGTGTTTATTTGTCAATACTAAGTGCAATTTATCGCTCAGGTATTCGATCAAGAGCTGGACGCGTTAGAGATCGAGACGGTGCAAAAGGAGACCATTCACCCGCGTAAGTCTTACAAGATGAACTCGTCGTGCGCCGACATTCTGCTCTTCTCAGCCTACAAGTGGAACGTGTCGCGGCCGTCGCTGCTCGCCGATACCAAGTAAGACAATGTGTTTGTTATATTTTAATAATTCCAGCCTATTATTGTCCCACTGCAGGACAAATGACTCTTGTTATAATGAGAAGGCACAAGCATTGATCAGTAACTTTCTCTTGGCGGATCGGATTGGCGAATTTCAAACCTATGTTTATAACAAGTCCAGGTTTCCTCACGCTCCTTTGTTATAATTTAGTTATTTTAAACATTGGCATTTAGTTTTAGCAATAAATGTTATGGTTATTTCAATACTGTACATTATGGTACACATATTGATTACAGTGACAGTATTGCAGCTTATTGTGACATTAATTGTAATAAATATAGCTTTTTTTTTAAATTCTCGTCAGTTCTCGTAAATGAGTCAATTCATTTACAAAATATCACTGCATATAATGCCCTAGTTTTAGAGGTTTCATTGCTCTTAGTAAGGCGTTCTACATAAATTTTGTAAATGAGGAACTTTCTTATCACTTTTACTCACAGTCTTCCCAATCCACAGAGATACAATGGACAACACAACAACACAGAAATACTGGCTCGACATCCAGCTGCGTTGGGGCGACTACGACTCCCACGACGTGGAGCGCTACGCTCGCGCAAAGTTCTTGGACTACACCACCGACAATATGTCCATCTACCCCTCGCCCACTGGACTGCTCATTGCTATCGATCTGGCGTATAACTTGCACAGGTATGAATTAAATTTTGATATTTTTTAACTGATTGTACTTCAAATAGTTTTGTAGTTTTATTAGTCAAATCTTGTAAATTGTTTTCAATTTTGTATTTTTCATGAGTACTGTTATATGACAGCTGTAATTTTCCCAGGTAAAATAAAATTACTAATTATCAAGCAGAGATGATCTAAAATTCATCACAATGTTATTTTATTCTATTATTCATCATCATAATTACAATACTTGCTGCTGCACATAATCTTATATTCCAAGAATCACAACAATGATTTTTATGTACAATCCAGTTTGTTTCCAAAAGTAAATTGCGTAAAACAAAATACTTTTACTTGATATGCTCAATTCAAATAAGTATCTCATTCATCTTGATAAAAATTCCTAACTTTTATTTGTTTTAAAAACAATTTTGTCTTCAGTGCATACGGCAACTGGTTCCCTGGTTGCAAGCCCCTCATCCAGCAAGCCATGGCCAAGATAATGAAAGCAAACCCCGCGTTGTACGTATTGCGCGAGCGCATCCGTAAGGCACTGCAGCTGTACTCATCCGAGCCCACTGAGCCCTACCTGTCCAGCCAGAACTACGGAGAACTTTTCTCCAATCAGATTATTTGGTAAGTACAAATATATAATATCAGTTTCATTTTGAAATGTATATTAAAGACAAAATGTCAGTGTTAAATAAATGGGATACTTATCACTTTCCATTCATAAAACATTTGAAAATTTAATTTCCCTGTGAAATATCCATATTATAGTGTAATTTGTTTGATTGCCATCGTAAATGTATGCAGTTTTTTCAATTCATTTTTGTAATTAAATTTTATTATCATCTTCACCTACCCAGGTTCGTGGACGACACAAACGTGTACCGTGTGACGATCCACAAGACGTTCGAGGGCAACTTGACCACTAAGCCCATTAACGGCGCTATCTTCATCTTCAACCCGCGCACAGGACAGCTTTTCCTCAAGATCATTCACACCAGCGTGTGGGCCGGACAGAAGCGTCTTGGACAGGTAACGTAACCCTTCCTATAGCGTAGTATCAAAGATCTAAGCGTACGACGGGTAGCGAGTTTGTTTTATACTACGTAGAGATTAGTTCGATATTTGTGCATGGAGGTGTGAATATTCCCAACTATGATCTTCAAGATGACAACAAATCGGAAAACATACGTAAAGAAAATTGCTTCACACTTTGTAAATATGTTACTTATATATTTTTATATATTATGTTCCACTCAGCTCGCCAAATGGAAGACTGCTGAAGAAGTAGCGGCGTTGATTCGTTCTCTACCTGTGGAGGAGCAGCCTAAACAAATTATAGTCACCAGAAAGGGAATGTTGGACCCTCTTGAGGTAAATGAAAAAGCAACAACTATTATTATTCCTGTTTTTGATACTTACTATACTAATATCTGATGTTTATCTAATAAAATGAGGGGCGCAATAATTCTACTAACTTTAAGGAACGATCGCTCTAATGTAAGTGTCAATCTGTCAAAACTTGCATGTAATTTACCTACATTGATTGTCGCTGAGATGAGATTGTGACAAGATTTTGAGCGTTTTAATTAGTAGAATTAGCTTTCTGGTGTTTTAGGCAAAGAATCAGTATTTTTGAATGGTTTAGGCATTCCAGGCATTGTCTAGTCCTTCAGCATTTGTTTAATAAAACATGATATTTTTCTCATACAGGTGCACTTGTTGGACTTCCCTAACATCGTGATCAAGGGCTCTGAGCTGCAGCTGCCGTTCCAGGCGTGTCTCAAGGTGGAGAAGTTTGGAGATCTCATCCTGAAGGCTACTGAGCCGCAGATGGTGCTGTTCAACTTGTACGATGACTGGCTCAAGACCATCTCGTCTTATACTGTAAGTTTGTGTTTGTGTGTTGTATAGAGTTTTAGAAAAAGTTAGTTTTTGTGGAGCTTGGTCACTGTCACATCTATGTGACAGTCTCTTTCTAAAATTCTGTTATTTCGTATTTGAGATTAATTCAATGTGCCAAAAATGTTACATTTACTATCCAACAACAACAGCTCAATTTACTTAAAAAGAAAATTGATTTAAAATAAATCAGCGTTAAATATTCTAAATCATTATAATGGCATCGAAAAATGGGAACAATGCTTCATAACAAGTCAATATACACGCTCGCTTCATAAAAAGATGGTCGACACCAATATGAAATGATGAATCGCGTAGGGGTCCTGAAACCAGAGAGTCTCTGTGCTCTGGAGTGTCGCGAGTATGTCGCGCTTGCTGATCGCACTGACGCGCCACCTCGCGGCGCTGATACAACGCTATCTGATCATATTGACCACAAAACTATCTACGCTAAGAGCACCAGCCCTTGCAGCCCTAATGAATATTAGTGCAACTATTAAAAAGCGTCTAAAATGTTACCTATTTCGTTTCTTAGGCATTCAGTCGTCTGATCCTGATCTTGCGCGCTCTCCACGTGAACACCGAACGTACTAAAGTCCTGCTGAAGCCTGATAAGACCACGCTTACGGAGCCGCATCACATCTGGCCCACGCTGTCCGATGACGACTGGATCAAGGTTGAGGTGCAGCTCAAGGACCTCATCCTCGCTGATTATGGCAAGAAGAACAAGTAAGTGCACTAGCAATCTAGAAAGCTCCCTTGTTTTTAATTGCTAGGTGGTCAAAAATTAGTTAAATCCCATGCAATAATCTTTTTTTTTTTAATTCAGTCATTGATAGAAAGCTATACTTTTGTCGAGTGTCATAAGATATGATAATTATTTGACCTTCATCCGAACGAAGTCACGGGCAGAAGCTAGTTACCTATAAACCAGTTTTTTTGGTCTGCAAATTGATCAAGTTTTCAGAACCCATATTATTACAATATCTCATTCCAGTAGAAATAGCAATTATAATGCCTCTTTTATTTTTCAGCGTAAACGTAGCCTCACTCACTCAATCCGAAATCCGTGACATAATCCTGGGTATGGAGATCTCTGCACCATCAGCCCAGCGGCAACAGATCGCCGAGATTGAGAAGCAGAGCAAGGAACAGAGCCAGCTCACTGCCACCACTACGAGGACTGTCAACAAGCATGGCGACGAGATCATTACATCTACCACTAGCAACTATGAGTCACAGACCTTCAGGTGAGAATTTAATTCTTTGCCGTCTTTTTTTGTGACAGGAAAAGTAATTGAGAATTTGTATTTTTTATCCTTGGAAGGCACATGTGGCATTTTACTATTGCATCCAATAAGTCAAAATAGTTCTCGCACCATTTTTAATCTTTGACCCATTTACAGTATTAAGTATATGATGACAATTGCCCTCTTTTTGATCTTTTGTTGTCAATATGAAATGATGAATCGCGTAGGGGTCCTGAAACCAGAGAGTCTCTGTGCTCTGGAGTGTCGCGAGCGTGTCGCGCTTGCTGATCGCACTGACGCGCCACCTTGCGGCGCTGATACAACGCTATCTGATCATATTTACAACATTCAAATCCAGATGGGTTAACTTGTGCAGGTAACAAGCCTTTACGTTTCTCGCACCGAAGCTAGACGAATTGTGCGAGAATATAATTATAATACGGTCGGCGCGAGATGATGCGACATGTTTACCAGGCTGCTCCTTTCTTATGGCTTAGGAGACAAAACTGTAGTTACTATACCTTCTTTCAATCTTAATAGCAAGTATTTGTATTTTCAACACACAATATAAACACTAAATATCATTACAGCTCAAAGACGGAATGGCGTGTGCGTGCGATATCCGCGACCAACCTACATCTGCGTACAAATCACATCTACGTGAGCTCAGACGACATCAAGGAGAGCGGCTACACCTACATCCTGCCAAAGAACTTGCTCAAGAAATTCGTTACCATCTCCGATTTGAGAGCACAGGTTAGTTCAACTATCATAATAAATTATCTGATATGAAATAAGTGTAAGATATAACCATGTAATCACAAAAGTCTTAACAGCAAGAGTTTCCTGAACGACTAGGCTATACATATACCCGATTCTATCATCCTAGATCGCGTGCTACCTGTATGGGACGTCTCCGGCGGACAACCCGATGGTGCGCGAGGTGCAGTGTGCCGTGGTCCCGCCGCAGTGGGGCACGCACCAGCAGGTGCACCTACCGCGCCACCTGCCCAAGCACCCCGCGCTCGCGCACCTACAACCGCTCGGCTGGATGCACACGCAGCCCAACGAACTGCCGCAACTGTCGCCACAGGTACCTACAACAATTAACATGCATATTAATAGACTGAACAAATAAATCAATAAACCAATTATATACATAATATTTTGGGAACTATTTCTTTTTATGTAAAAGTAAAGTCACAAAAATCACTTTATAAAAACTATGATTTTTAATACAAAATACTTATTTGCAGGACATTACAACTCACGCTAAAGTGATGGCTGAGAATCCGACTTGGGACGGCGAGAAGACGATCATAATCACGTGTTCGTTCACGCCTGGCTCCTGCTCGCTCACGGCGTACAAACTGACCCCGAGCGGGTACGAGTGGGGTGCGCGCAACACCGACCGGGGGAATAACCCCAAGGGCTACCTGCCCAGCCACTACGAGAGGGTTCAGATGCTGCTGTCCGATAGATTCTTAGGTTACTTCATGGTGCCGTCACAGGGAAGCTGGAATTATAATTTCATGGGTATGCATTCAAATTATTATGTATAATTTGTACATCAATCAGCTTATTTTTTAATTTCCGATCCTAAGTAAAAGTCAGACCTGTAACTACAACAAAATGATATAATCTTTCCCCACAGGTGTCCGCCACGACCCGAACATGAAGTACGGCGTGCAACTAGGCAACCCGCGCGAGTTCTACCACGAGGTGCACCGACCGGCGCACTTCATGAACTTCGCCGCCATGGAGGACGCCGCCGCGCCCACGCTGGCTGCCGATCGCGAGGACCACTTCGCGTAGATTTGGCTTTCAGTGTTTAGTTGTAAGGAATTAGTGTAAATAACCGGAAATAAAAGTTTTATTAAATTTGCTTTTGTTGTTATCATTTCCTATATCAGGCAAGCAACACAATCCTCAAAGTCACGAAACCTTTCTAAAGGCCATAGAACTGTCAGAGCAAATCGGCAAAAATAGCTATTCCGTGTGTGCCTTATTGGCGTGGGCGGTGGTCGAGCTTTATCTAGATAAAGCTCTGCTAGAATACCATTAATACGCCTTACGCCGAATTGTTACATTGTTACTAAACGGCCAAAAAAGTATAGTTTCATTTATTTATTGGTAACGGTTCACTATTTTCGAACTGATCTGATACTGTCAAAATTTGACAATGACAAAATCAAACGATCAATGAAGTCAACTGTCAAAGTTGTCAAACCAAAACCAAATTACCAAACCAACTCAAACGAACGAGTTGTAACTTGAATTGCCATTGTGTTATGCGAATTTTTACTTGAACTTCTACAAGAGTATTATCTAATTCAACTTACCGAGAGAGTTTCATAAAATGGGAGACCACGACGATTTTGAAGACAACCAGTATCCCGACAACGATGAGTTTGTTCCGTACGTGACAGCCGGTAACCTCGGCAAAGTTGGCGCGAAAGTCACACTCTGGGGAAAAGTCACCAAGGTTTCTGCCAGCGAAGGTTTCTATGTCAAAACTGTGGATGACCAGGAGATACTTATAAAACTGAAGAGGCCTTTAAATGAGCCCTTAGAAGGTTGGTACGAGATTTACGGCGTGTCTCAAGGGAAATCAGTGTTGTGTGATGAATATATTCCATTCAATGAAGAATTAACAAAGAATATTGATCTGGATGGGCACAAAGCATTAGCAAGATTGCTGGTGGCTATAGACGAACCATGGAACTTGGGCGATGATTCTGTTAACTCCTTGGCTGGTGTAGTACCGATGGATCAAAACTACTGAGGTTATTGAAATAAGTTTAATTGTAAGATTTATTTGTATTGTCATGAAAACAGAATGTTGTAAATCTTTCTTCATCCTATAATATAGAAAGGCATTCCAATTTATAATAAACACAGTCATGTCAACAAAGTATTACATTGAAGTTCCAACATCATGTAAACAACCTCTTGAGCCATTTACACATTATTTTATACAATTTGAAAACTGAACTAAACTATAATAGAAACTCTTTTATTTTGAGATTTGTAAAATTGTAACTTAGATCAATGTAGGATAAAAATGTAAAATTTTTGTCTGTGAATGGCATTTTAAAGTCTGTTTCTAGGTTGTATTTTCTGATAAAATTCTCTATGTGAACGGTTTCGTTGCAGGCAAACATTTGCTGCACCAAAGCCGGAATTATGACTAGCTACACACTTGGTGCGTTGGCTGTGGGAAAACACATACAGTTGTGTGTGCACGGCATTCACATTTTTAGTAGAAACACAACAGATGTATTTTTCCATAGTCAACAGATTAAAGATATGAAATGGCAGGATCATAATTTCATTTCCTCTTATCTTTTACTAACATGTTAATCAATGTTACATTAGAAAGCGTTAGCAAGCATTCGTATTATGAAACTGAGCCAATTGAATTGGCATTTTGTACATTTTCTAATTTAACACAATAAGCTTTACATAATATAAGTATTTAACATAATTCATGTCTTATCATTTCACACCTTCCTTAAAATTATTTATAAAATTGTTCTTCAGACTACTTTACTTTTATGGTTCTGTACCTGAAAGGTGCCAACGGAACCCGTAGGGTCTGCAGTCCATCTGTCACAAGGATAAAACTTGAACTATAATAGGTAGACACTGAAAATGGTCACGATTATTGCCACTGTTTCCAATTATTGTCACTGTTATAACAATAAATTTAACCCGATGACTGCGGGCGAACATTCGCTGCGCCAAACGCAAGTGCGGCTAGCTACCAATGTACGCGTGTTCGCCATAGAAAAACACATACGGTGTGTGTGCGCCGCACTCGCGTTTTTTAGTCGAAACACAACGTGTGTGTTTTCCCGCAGTCAATGAGTTGGTATGGTTGCACATGTGAGTGATATGTAAGAGTCCAGCTCACACTTGCTAGTTTTTTGTACTTATGGGTGCTTCGATTTTAGGTCTGAATTTTTATTATAATTGACACAATTTTTGGCTTTTAATTCTAATTAAATACATTAAGTGACTAGAGAAATACTTTGTTAAAGATTATTAAATTACATCCTAAAATGATTATTCATTAAAATTATTATCATGAATGCAAAAAATAAATGATATGCAATAATTATACCTAATTTAATTATAATTAGGGTTCCTTTTGGCCCAAATAATTTTTTTGCCAGGCTTTTGGGCACTTCTTACATAGACATCCCCCTCTTATAAATAGTACATTATAATATTAATATATAAGTAAATATTCCATTCTGATTTTAAGTTATAAAATTAATTTATGTAAGAAGTAAATAGTTTAAAAACGCTTAACATATTTTTTGTAAAGAAAATCTTAGTAGTAATAACAGGAGCATAGGTACCTACTTTGATACATCACCAGAAGATTCCTGCGAAAAGGATATTATATAATTTGAGCTAATCATGAAAGTAAGAGCCAAACAAAACAGAGCTATACTCCGTTAGAATAAATATGTTTTTTACTATGTGACCAAATCTGTAGTAATTTGTATTTTGTAGTATTTCTGTTGTAGGTAATCCTCTGTCATAATTAGCCCAAAAAAAATTTGGACCAATTGTGTCCTTTGTAGCATGAACTTGAAGCAGTATTATGCTGATTGCATCCAACACTGCACGCGCGGGTATGCCCTGATGTCGTTCTCTTTGTTGCGTTGTGCGATGAGACGCATGCGCTTCTCGTGCTGCACCGCGTTAGATAGTGCGCCTTCTATGCACGTTACTGGACGATTCCTAAACAGACAGATTTTAGGAATAATATTAGTTTTTTTTTATTCGACATTGTAGTAGGTAGTATCAGTAATCACGGACAATTTTTTTCAAATGTGTTAAGTACAGCTAAATTATACCGCTTTTAAGTTTTCCATAAAAACAGAGATTTCCAATTTTTTTTTTAAATAAGACCTTTCGAAAATCTTCTTAACTAATTTTTGTAGACCTATGTATTCTGCTAATGTGTAAGAAGTTCATTAAATTCGGTTCATTCATTTGGAAAAACGAATGAACCGAATTTCGGCGTAAACGCTATTAAAATAAAAGCATATGAAAATTATTTATTTATAATTTATTTTGTAATCAATCGAGCCGTTTGGAGTGATAGTGGTGTCCGTGTGTCCATGGCCCTTTTAAGGAGTTGTCCAAACGGTTGGTTGACACCGTGGCCCAACGGTTGGCTATTACCTTGGCCAGAGTCTAAGCATTGCATCCAACGTGGCAATGCCGGTCTTTTGCGCACATTTTTAGTTGACAGCGATGCGGAAAAATTTCTTTATGTCATTTGGTATTAGTTTCTTTTTTTACTATGATTGTTTTTTTTTATAATAAAGTGGAAGTTATTATTATTTATTTACATCAACCTTACATCTACCATTACCGTTATCCAATACGGTATTGTAGTTATTAATGACTATTACATAAAGAAAATGACTATAGAAAAAAAATAAAAAGTGAAAAAGTACGAGTATAATGAAAATGACTAAAAATACATACGAAGTCTTGCCATCGGCCTTCGGCACCTCAGTCCGTATCTTCATGCTCAGCGGTCTGTCCTTGCCCTTCAGAGCGAGGTCTGTCAGGTACCTCTTGATGTAGTTCTTCAGCTGAATATTCTCCTTTACCAGCTTGGCTTTCTCAGTCTTCAAACAAATCGTCTGAACTTTAGCTCTGTTCACTTTCAGCAGAAACTTGTCCATTTTGCTGTATTCCTTGCATTCATCCTGTAACAATATAATAGTTACTATAAAGAATAGGTAAAAATATATAGGTACTAACCATAACACCACGCCTGTAATCCCCGAAGGGTTAGGCAGAGGTGTACCATTTAGTACACCCACATTTCGTCAGTTATGTTTAAGTCCCATGTAATAGGGGGCGAGCTTAAATAATAAAAGCCTATCATTGTCCCACTGTAGGGCAAGGCCCTCTTCTTATACTGAGAAGGCACGAGCTTTGATAGCCGCCCTCATTCAGGGCGGATTTTCGATTTCAGACATAATTAATAGTAAAGCCAGGTTTCCTCAAATTGTTTTTCTTCACCGATGTTAGTGATGTCCAAGATAAACTTAGAAAGTAGATACGAATAGAAAAAGTCATATTAGTACTTGCCCGGTACCGAACTTGCCACTACATGTAGTGGCAAGTTCGGTACCTACCTGAATGGGGGCGGGTCCAATGGTTAAGGCACTCGCCTCTTCATGAAGAGGCGAGTGCCTTAACCATTGGACCATCACGACTGTATTGCTAGTAAGTATATTTTAGCGCCTTATTCACTCGCCTCTTCATGAAGAGGCGAGTGCCTTAACCATTGGACCATCACGACTGTATTGCTGGTAAGTATATTTTAGAAGTCAGTTACTACGTATTTAAAAAAAAAAGCTCGATTTGTTTATAAAAATCTAATAATAATTAACTTCGTAGTATGTAGTTAAGTATAGCTGAGTTACCCAATTAATTTGTTCATTACTTACGATCATGGCTTTGTCAAGATGTTCGAAGTCGACCGACTCGAGGTCGTATTCCGCCTCCTTGGTCAGCTCGTCGCCAGCATGCTCGTACTTACTGCAGATTTCAGCAAGTTGTAGCACTTTGTACAGCTTTTCATGCATTTCTTCAAGATGCTGAAAAATAGGGTAACTTTTTGAGTTTTTTTTTTTGGTATATTTGAACATAAGCTGTAGTTTCAGGAAATCTCCGATTATATGAAATTACTTCGGAATCCAGGTTTTTTTTTTCCTCTGGCTTCTTAATTGCTGCAGTCTCACCCAGACCCAAGCGTTTTTGTTGTTTGATCTTATGATAATAAATCTTGTTTGAAAGAAGTTGTAGATACTTAAGTGCATAATGGGGATGATAAGTCCAACAAAAAACTAGGTCTAACCAGGGGCGGATCTTTCGATGCTTTTTAGCCTGCAGTCCAGACCCTCGTGAATACAAAAGGGCCCGCAATACCTATTTAAATCGTATATGACATGTACATCATTATAATAAACAGTTTTTTAACAAAATGCCAATTTAAGTTTATCAATTAGGTAGGCCCCCAAGAAGTTCTAGCCCGGGGCCCAATAAATTCACGGTCCGCCCCTGGGTTCAACAATTAGGTACCTAGCTGCAATCAGATGCTAATACTGTCCGATTCTACTCAAGGTCTGGCATAGACCATAGGTAATTAGCACAAAATGAAATTACAGAAGGTCATTCTATTCTACCCAACCCAACCTTTATAGCATCCTGGCTAGCATTGACCATGACGTTCAGCTGATGGCTACCCTTGTTCCTCTCGATCTTGGAGTCCTTCTTCATCTGCAGGTACTTCCGAGCTAGTTGTTCCTTGCGGTGCGCCATGCGTGCTAGTTTATTTGTCATCATGCTGGTCGTCTTCTGCCAGTCGTGTTGCAGGTTTGACAAGTTCTCCTGAAAAAAATAGCTTTTGTGGAGGTTTTAGGCTGGTCTCACACGGGCCACAGCCACGAACGCCGCCACAAAAAGTGGCTGCTACAAAAAGAGGCCGCCACCGACCACTTTTCTTATCCTTACGTGAACCACTTCTTCCTTGGCAAGTCTACATTGAGATTGGTCGTCGAGACTGAAGATTCAGATTGGAATGTTATTAAGCGATATCTTACAGTGGCAAGTTGTATTTGGAGGTCGTTCCTAGCGATCTCCTTCTGGTAGAAATCGTCCTTCTCCCGCAGGCTGAGGTAGTGGCTCATGATGGGGTTGTGCTCCTCCTGGTAGGACGTGTACACCTCTCGGAGCTTGTTCCAGTACATCTCGATCTCCAACTGCTTCGGGACGCAGAGGCTTCGCAGTTCTTCTTCATGCTGTGAATAAAAGAGATTTATAACAAGTTGCTTGTTTTCAAAAGAACAAAAAACGTACGTACCTAGGAACGGCACGGTTAACGCAGTGGTTAGGCGATTGGTTGCTGCGCTGTGTGTTGCGGGTTCGGTTTCCGTACGGAATAAATACTAGTATGATCTATAGATAGTTTTGCCGGGCTGTAGTTTATATGTTGAAAAGAAGAAGTTCCTTGTAAGTTATAGTTACAGCTTATCGTTGTAACTATATAATATTCGCTGTTGTATGAAAAGTAGTTTCCCCCGAACTTAAATGTTAATCGACTTTTATTGCTGACTTATTGCGGTGAACCACTTTTCACCTTTACATCCTTAGATATAAGGTTGAAAACCGATCAACCGCCATAGTCCTCGGTAGTATGTATCCAGATGACCTATAGCAAAAATGATGTATCAATTTATGGGAGGTACCCACCTAAACACAGGAAATTAAAATTCTCCATGGTTATTCAATGTGGACTGTAAAATTCGCTGAATTAACGCGAAGACTCCCATGATTGTGCATATTTGGGAACACATGGCGATACATAGTTTCAGGTACAACATAGCAAAACAAACTAACAAGTATAACAATGTAAGATATAATCTGAAATGAGACAACTAAATAGGCATAATCCATACTGATATTTTAAATGCAAAAGAAACTCTGTCTGTTTGTTACGCTGTCACGACTAAACCACTGAACAAATTTTGATGAAATTTGGTATGGGATAATCTTGACCAACACGGAATAGGCTAGTATAGGCTTTTTATTGTATTGTAGCCGGGATTTTGTAAAAACCCTAATTGAAAAGAGAGGCTGTGCCTGTGGCGTGGAGTTTCTTGCTTGTTCTTCTCTATAAAAGCCTACCCACGTTTCGGAACGAGTAACTTCAACTTTCTGACTTCCTGACAATTCAAAAACGCCTGTAAATGGTATGGTATTGGAATAAATGTTTTGACTTTTAATCAGCGACTTTATCTGCGTTCACGATAACCGATCCTAACACATCACGCCTGTAATCCCCGAAGGGTTAGGCAGAGGTGTACCCATTAGTACACCCACATTTCGCGAGTTATATTTTTAGTCCCATGTAATAGGGGGCGAGCCTATTGCCACAACCGGGCACAAATCCAAACTCCGAGGCTGCTACTGAGAAATTCCTGATGGAAAAACCCAATAACATTTTGCCCGACCTGGGAATTGAACCCAAGACCTCATGCACAGCAGTCGCGCTTGCGACCACTAGACCAACGAGGCAGTCAACCGATCCTAACGCAGGTGAAATCGCAGGCAATACATAGTACCTACCTAATAGGTCCCTGAACACCACAACAAGTAGGTGGAGTACTATATTCTCCAATATACTTGTTATTGTGGTAGCATAATATTGCAATTTCCAATTGGCCACACAGGTTTTCCTGTAATTAGTGGCTGTGGTCCGAACATCCGACCATGTAGGCTGACAGCTTGACAGGCGTGACTGATGGCATGATGAGCATTGTTTGATATGATACTGGATTAGGATCCATAGAAATTATAAACTGATGGACTGTATATGGGATGACTAAAATGTATCTACATGATGTTTCATGAAGAATGTAGCAAATATTTTGATGAGGGTTTATAAATCTTTGAGCGGATGCCAATCTATGGTCTAGGTAGGTTCTTGGTAGGTATTTAGGGGTCCTAATTCAAAAGGTTAACTTTGTAAAAATATGTTAGTAGGTCAAATAATGCCCTTAGGCGTAATTATGTCTAGTTGACGGCGATATGTATATATATAAAATCGAAAGGTCATACACAACTATCACGAAATATCGAAAACCGCATGACGTATAACGATGGAATTTGGCAGGAGAGTTGATTATAGTTAGTAGGCGTCCGCTAAGAACGGATTTTACAAAAATTCGCCCCCAAAGGGGATGAAACAGGGTTCGAAATTAACGCGGACGAAATCTCGGGCAAAATATAATGGAGAATTAATGTAAGTTTGAAATTAGGTACTAATCCAGCTTTAAGTAAGCTTGGTGATCAATGCTCATGCCTTCTCTGTAAGAAGAGACTTTTGCTCTACAGAAAGGCTATATTTTTGGTTATATTATTAAGAATTGTTGAAAAAACATTGAGCCCACCTAATTCAAAAGCACACTAAGTACAGTAAAGCATGACATCCAGAAATTAGTCATATTCGGATGGAGCTTGTCACCTTTTGTGTCAGCGGGAAGTGATGCGTGGACGCCGTTATCATATAAACAGTGTGGCATGACCACAGCGCACATTGTCATTGTTGGAGCTGCTGTGACCATGTGCCTCGTGAAGTACCACGTGCTGATATTCTGTTTAATACTCGCTGAAAGTTATGTGAGTATATTTTCATTCGATATCGTTACTCTCGCCGTCTGTGGGTATAGTAATGGGCTCAGGACTGCCTACCCTTGGTCTCGTGGCCGCAAGCTGAGCGTAGTGTTGGATTACCAGATCGGGCAAAAAATTTAAATTTTTAACTGCTTTTTTATCAAAAAGAATCGTGGTGTTTTGTGGGTAGTCTTAAATATTGTATAGCGGCACGAAGTCCAACTCATAAGTACTTGGCGGGTTTTTCTCAGAAAAAGACAACTTAGTCTACTTACAAATACAACAGAGTTAGTTTACTGCGATAAATATTTATCTTTAATAGTCTACTTATTTTACGATTCATGCTAGTGACTTATTTGTAATAGACACAAAACAGAAAATGTTATTGATACACAGGCCCTGAACTGTCGTTCAAGCGGAGGTCCGAAAGAAGCCGACCTGAAGAACATTTACAAGAAATGTCTGAAGATGCAAGAAGGAAAGAACTCAAGCAGAGGAAACTCAGACCAAGACTGGAAAGAACCGCGAACTCAAATACAAAGGAGCGACTGGGAACGAGGCCGTGCAGGAAGTAAAGAAAACAAGAACAGCAGAGATGATAAATTTGGCAGTAAAGATAGAAAGGGAGGGAGCAGTATGAGAGATAGAGACGACATGATGGGTAGAGGTGATGATAGAATGGTTAGGAATGATGATAGAAAAAACAGGAATGATGATAGATCAGGTGGGAGAAGTCGAACTGGAGGTAAGAATAACAGGAATGAATACTTCAGTGGAAGAGAAGACTTTTCGCAAAGCGACGAATATGGAAGCGTGAGTTGTTTTTTTATTTCATGATTAATATAAACAGTGTAAAAATACACTTAACGAAGCCGAAAGTCACATGTTATTGCCATCGTTGCAATAATTTTTATGTTTTGGACCATACCTGGGAACCTTCTGGTGAAGGGCAAAGTTCTAATATTAAAATATTGTACTTTATTTTTACGAAAGCAAATTTTAAATGTTAATGTTATTTATGCGTGCGTTATATATTTGTTCGATACCCATAACAGTGATTTTTCAAACGTTAGTAATCTTTGCACTTAATTTGATGGTCAGTTTGCGTAGTTAAAGGCTACGTGATGTTTCATTTAATAAACATTTTATGATAAACATACATAACATAACATCACGCCTGTAATCCCCGAAGGGTTAGGCAGAGGTGTACCCATTAGTACACATTTTATGATTTTTCTAAAAAAACGCTAATTAAATATCTACTGCTAAACAGGTCAAAAGAATGCCTTTTCTATTTCACTAGGACATGGGCCAGGGCCAATACAACAACTATTACTCCACGACGCCGTCTCCAAGAAGATACAAAAGAGAAAGACGTCCAGAGAACTCGGGTCAAAGAAGTCAGTACAATCCGAATACTCATAAAATCATTGGGTATGAAGATAATTTTCGCTCAGACGAGAAGAACTCTACGGAAAATAATTCAAGCAAGGAAACTGATAACAAAGCTTGTGCTTTGCACTGCTTTTTGGAGAATTTAGAGATGGTTGGTATCGTAGAGGATAAAGGTGCTCCCTCACCGGGAGCATTCGCGTGTAATGTAACGTTACAGATTTGAGCATTACATCAGTGAAGGAGGAGAACCGAGCATTACAATGCGCACCTTGTAATGATACAATGTGTAATATCTTGATACAACTTGTAACATCAATGCGCTCCACTTCCAATGTAATGCTCAAAGTCGAATCTATATGTTACATTACACGCAAATGCTCGTTAATCGGGGAGGTATTATTGTAATGTAATGCTCAAAATGTTGAATCTTAATGTTACAATACACGTGAATGCTCCCGGTGAGGGAGCACCTTTAGATTATTGATTAATGTAGCTTTTTATGTATAAAAATAGCTAAGTAAGCCAATACGTTTATAATGCGCACAGCAAAAGGAGTGGAACTGTGTGTCACTCGACCCTAATCTCCTTAAAGTTAGAGTGAGCAGGCTTTTACTGGGTAAGCTCACTCCATCGAAGACTTTGTCTATATCACTTCTGACCTAGACTAGAGTCAAGAGCAAACCCGTATTACATAAAAAAAAATCGTTTGGCAAATTATACTGTTCAAGCTACTTAGTATGTACAAACAAAGACAATGCATTTGACCACTTTTCAACTTTATTACTAAACACGTAAGGGTAAAAATTGGTTCTCCACAATTGTCCGCGATGGTACTTGAGCTGTAACATCTTCCTTCCAAAGTTTTGCTTTTGTAAGTGCCATCTTAATAGTCGGTATAGAAAAATAAATGAACCCAACTAGATCGTTAATTAATTCCTCGCCCGTTAATTGCTTTTGATTGGTTCAATGAGTAACGAAGCAGCTGTAGAGATTAACGTCTTAATTCACACTTAGACAGGGGAAGATGGAATGCCAGACAGATACCTAGTGACGCATTCTTTCACCAAAGATGTGAAGAACGAAGATCTGAGGGACTTTCTACAGGAGTCTATTGAAGAGTGTTTCCAGATTTTGGATAATGGTAACTATGAGTTTCTGTCAGTATTGTAACTTTAAAGGAGATTAGAATTGTGTTTCTTCAAAATTATCATTTTTATACATAACTATAGCCCCGCACGGGCTCAATTTACTAAAACACTCACAATTTTTTAATTGAGATTTTCATAGAAAATTTCCATCCAAATCGACTTTTGGACCTGTGGAATATTAAAAAAATATTCCTCGTTCAAACTTTACCCTGACAATACCGAACACAACAAAAAAAAAACAGCACAATCGATTGAGCCGTTCAATCCGTGTGGCAAATGATTTTATGTATTCCTGTTGGGTAGGTATGGTTTGTTATTCGTTTCCTTTCCTAATTGCCTCTATTATAGTCACTTCCATTAATTAGTTAATGACTATTTCCAGAAAACACTGAAGATAAATGTGAGTTCTCCAAGAACTTGCTGATATGTTTATCAGAGAAAGGCAGAGCCAACTGTGATGACTGGAAAGACGACTTGAAGTTCTAGCAGTAAGCAGTCTAATTTACATACATAATATATCCACCATATCTGCATTGTATTGTATAAAATTATAACAATAAACATTAATTGAGTAGGTTGTTCTTTATTTCAATCATACAATACAATTATGAACAGCAAACAGCTACAAAAATTCAAGCCGTGATTTTTTAAAATCTTTTTATAACGGATGTAAAAACACACTTAAAGAAGCAAAAAGTTACATGCTCTTCTTATCATTGCGATCATTATTTGGAAGAAAAAGAAGCTTCTGATTACGGAGATAATGAAGATCTAATTTTTTTTCAAGTATTTTTATGAAAAGAAATTTTAAATACCTCCACGACGCCTGTACTGTTACATCATTGCATAAGGACAGTATTTTGAGTGCATTACATGTATGTTACATAACACGTTTTAAAACGAAATGAAAACTGCTTATAGACAATTCCTAAAAATCGGAAGCAAAGCCAACTCCGTTATTTTTTTATACAGAATCTTCAGATCTGTGCTGCAGTTGAAAGATGCACATGCAGAAGAATTTTTAAGTAGCTAAAGTGATTCTGGTATCCCTTACTTCAAGTCTCGCATCATTTTTCTCCGTAGCCCTCCGCGTTTCCATGTTCTTCTTCAGTATCTGGAAGTCCCTATCCTGGATGTATGCGATCAGCTTCAATTTGAACTCTGCTCGGTCCTGATTGTCTACCAGATCCATTTCTTCTCTGTCCCAGTTCTCTAGGAGGTTGTTCTTCTGGTGGTCGTATTCAGCTTGAAGCTTGTCTAGGCGTTGGGAGCCAACATCTGGAATTATTGTAATAATGATATAGTAGGTCTAATATAACTCTGTCACATCGTGAGAACAGTGAACAGTATACTCCGTGTCTTCGTCATAGCTCACCTTCCTACTTCTCTTATGGGTGTGCGCCAACATAGTAGGCTAACTTATGAAGTAACTAGGTACTGCCCACGATTTCGTTTGAGTAGACTTTAGAATCAGGCCACAGCCTTAAATTATACCACAGGAACACAACAGCGGGATTAAAATTCACTAGCCCAGCTAGAAGCTAGCTATAAGCTAGTTAAGCTAGATCAACATCTGTATGTATGTGTGCCAAACAGAAAAGTCCGTTGGTCTATTGGCATGTAGATTGCTTTTACGCGACAGTGCGTGAACGGATGCCAGTCGCCTGGACTGTGTGTATGTGCCGTCTCACATGGGGTGTTGCAACAGTGACCAAACGTTATTTCTTGTTTTGTTTTTCTTTTATTTTTTGTTTAGTGTCAGTGCTTACTAACGTAGAACTAAGTTTTACTAACAGTGTGTTGAGTCTTGGTTACTCGAATAAATAAAATTCTATTCTATTCTATTCTATTAAAATGTGAAAGAGCGACAAACATACACCCATTCATCCATCCATTCATCATCACAAACTATCGCGTTTATAAAAGTATTAAGAAGTTATTGAATTTTCATCAGGAATTTATCAGTAGCAGACTCGGAGTCTGGACTTATGCCCGGTGATGGCAATAGGCTCGCCCCCTATTACATGAGACTTAGACATAACTAGCGAAATGTGGATGCAGGCACTAATGTGTACACCTCTGCATAACCCTTCAGGGATTACAGGCGTGATGTTATTATTATATAAGAAGTAAGATAAGATAACGACACCCTTCAAACCCGAGTCCAGCAACACTGCTTGGTCTGCTTTACTTCCCGGTCAAGCTTCTCGTCAAAGGAGAACTTCTTTAACTACTTACTACTAAAATTACAAAGTTCTTACTGAGGAAATAGCTGACGTTCTCAGTATGCGCCTGGAATGCTCTGCGATGCTGCTCATCAGCGTCTTCGGAGGCCTTCATCAGCGTCGTTATCAGCCGGTTCTTGCGCTCCATCAGGAAGTTGAAGCTGGTCAACATATTCTGTATAGATAAATAAATTTATTTTAATACAAACACCTTCTTATATGGTATTCTTTGAAAGCAGGGAGGGAACGCTCTAGGAAGACCTACACTGACCTTATTGGTGAAGTTTTTCAAAAAGGTCAGGTGCGTAATACACGTAACCGGCGTGTTTGTATGACGGGATGTATGAACGTGGCCGAGATAAAAGGAGTATATAAGGATCGTTGCAGGTGGCGTTCTATGGTTTCTGCCTACCCCTAAGGGGAAAAGGCGTGAGTTTATGTACAGTAAGCAGTCATAAGTTTAGTGCAGTAACATGTTAAAGTTTAAATTGCTGTAAAGACGCGGTACTGGCCGTACCTACATCTGTGTGTAAAGTGATTATGTATTAACACAGTACCTACTCAAGATTCGCACCCGGCGGTCGTAAGTTAGAAAAATGTCAATCTATCGCTTTGTGAGATTGCTACTCCATTTATGATCGCACAGTATGTATGGAACACCTTTTTAAGGTATTTCTTATCTATTTATTTTACTTCATCATAAAGCGGCCATCAGCCTATTTACTTACATAGTTACAAACAGATCACTACAAATAATTCCTTAAAAAGGCATAGCATGTCCGTCAGACTTTAGCCGAGCGTCGAGCCTGTCTTGATTTCATGTCTAATCATAATATTTTCTAAATACCATTACTTACCTACAGTAAACAGTACAGCAATGTTATTAACTCAATACACCATAAATTAGCCATCATAAAAACAATAAAAGTAAATTAATTATGATTTTATTTTTACCTGAATATCCGACGCCATTTGTTTGCATTTTATCTTGCGCAGTATAAATCTCCATTGTTGATTTATTTTAGCGGTGTTCAGGCGACTGTAGGCTTCTTCTTTGTCGAGTTTGTTCTGTAAACCATCAGATGCTTAGTTAGATTGAAAGTAAGATATTTTTTATTTCCAAGTAACATGCATTAAAGGTAAAACTTTCTAAGCCTAGTAGCAGAAACACATAGGGACAATTTTATTTATCAAAAATGGCGGGTAGTTTGCAAAGTATTTGTCATCTATGGTAGTCGTCATAGACAAGAGAGAGTAAAAAAAAATTGCATCATCTTTCTAGATTATTATTTTATAAACCATCATTTATTAACAATCAGAAATCGAATAATATTATATTATAATAATATTCAAATATTACTAATTAATGGTAAAATTCTAACTTTTGAAATGTCAGAGATTCTGTCATTCAAAAAGTTAATGCTAGTTGTTGATGACAATTTATTATACAAAGGGCTGCCAACAACAAAATTATCGATATCGGACAAAAAACTTCATTAAAATTGGGTGATAATACTTCCCGGACACCGAAAAATTAACATTTAAAATTATAATGTCGTTTACATTTTCATAATTTTCTTATTTTAAATAATTGATTGCTTATTTTTTAATTAATCGGGATTCTTCTGACACTATAAGTGTCCAGATTTTTAAAAACCCCTTCCGGACGACTCCGGTCGCTCTCAAAGTAAAGCAAATATCATACGGAAGGCATCATTATTAAAAAAAAAATATCTGATAATTACCTTGATGAACCTGTGAATGAGCTCCTGTTTCCTCCGACGAGCCTCCTCCTCTAAGTCAGCTCGATGTTGCAGGTACCTCGCCCGTTCCTCATCCGACATCTTAGCCAACTTGTTGACTTTGGCCTTTTTCCCCATTTTGAAGGTCTTTTAGTTTCCCGCTGTAAAATTGTAAAATTTGTAACTGGTTATAGGTAAGTTCTCTTGATGATAGGCTAATAGGTTTTCATGGGAGTACCAAAATACCAATACCTATTTTATTGTAGGTATAACTATGTGGTGTCCGCAGGTTTACTCTCTATCTTGAAGCGTATTTTGTGTACAGAACGGAAAACCTATCTTGTACTTAGGCCTTGCAGCCTAGACTTAGTAACACATATAAATAAAAATAGATTCGCTTTACCTAATGTTAGAGGGAGTAAATGTAACGTTATATTGAACAAGGACATGCTAGAATTCGTTGAGAAGACAGTTTTTCTAGGGATTACGCTCGATTCAAAGCTGCAGTGGAGTCCCCACTTAACATCTCTTGCAGGGCGGTTAAGTTCAGCCGCTTACGCTGTCAGAAAAATTAGACAATTAACAGACGTGGATACCGCGAGACTAGTTTATTTTAGTTATTTTCATAGCATCATGTCTTACGGTATTTTGCTTTGGGGACGAGCTGCAGATATAAATTCTATCTTTGTTCTGCAAAAGAGGGCTGTCAGAGCCATCTATAATCTTGGCAGACGCGAGTCTCTAAGGGAATTGTTCAAAAAAATTAACATCATGACGGTACCTTGTCAATATATATATGAAAACATTATGCATGTTCGAAAAAATCTTCATCTTTTTAAGAAAATTAGTGATAGACATGATTTTAATACTAGAAATAGGAACAAATTAGATCAACCAAGTTTCAGATTGTCGAAAGTAAGTACTTCTTTTATGGGGTACTGTGTAAAATGCTATAATAAAATACCAGTCGATATTCTCCAACTAAATGAGAGAAAATTTAAGACATGCATAAAACGCACACTATGTAATCAAGCATATTATAAGTTAGATGATTATATCACGGACAAAAATGCTTGGCTAAATGCTAGTCCTGCTCCACAGCCACTCGGGCTCACTTAATAGTATTTTTTTTTTTTTTTTTTTTTTTCTTAAGAGAATGATGTTTCTTACCCTTTTTCATGTCGACCTGAATAACTTTTACTGTTATCAGTACGATTACTTTTTATTTTATTTTTTACATATCAAAGTCATCCATCGTATAAGTACACTGAAAGTGTTAGTATTGTATAATTTAATATCATTTATTTCAATTTTGTAAATGTGAGTACCATGGATCATTTTTTATTTATAGTAACTTTACTATGTGTTTTGACTTAATAAGCATGGCAGTTGAGAGCTTGTCATGCTCACTCAAATGTCTCGCTGATGGTGGCGCGTGTGTTGGATCATTTGGCTCCCTCCATAATGGTTGAGCTAGGTGGTGCTGATCCATGCGTCATGCTCGTGAACGAGTGCTGTCAGTTGGGATTGGTCATCTCTTAACTGCTATGGCTTTAATTTCTTTATTTTATTTTTTTTTACTACCATTTTATACTTATTCATCTCCATTGTGATCACATATAGAATCGACAAGAATAATGTAACCAAGATTTTGTAATAACCTAATTTAAAAGAGTGCCGTGGAGTTTCTTGCTCGTTCTTCTCCATAGAGGCCTACCTCCGTTTTGGAACGAGCAACTAGCTTCAACTTTCGGACTAACTGACCGACTCTTTGACAATTCAAAAGTGCCTGTAAATGGTCTAATTGAAATAAATGTTTTGACTTTGACTTTGACTTTGAATATAATAAGTCGGGTTAGTTACATAATTTTTATAACTTAACCGGACTGATTTTTGTGATCTTTGATTTGTTGGATTTGTCTCCGCCTCGAATAGCAGAATAACTATTAAATAAAACATAGAAAAAAAATCACAAATGAAATTGATTATGATTCTGAGGCAGTACGAAGTACGCCAGGTCATTTAAATAAGACTAAAATAAATTTCCTTACCTTAAAAATATACAAATGTATGTATAATGTAGGAAGCCGTAGCTTTTAATCCTAGGTTACCTACTGATATGCAGTTATCGAACTAACTAGAGGTAACACGGCAACAAGGTGTGTGTGTTATCGTGTTGTTTCTATTGATTATCACTAATTAATGAGTGTAGCTTCTGTGGTAGCTATGGTGTTACAATAATCAACTGATCCATACATTGTTTTGAGTAAATGCTTGAAGTTACTGCTATCATTATTTTCTGTTTCATAATTTTTCCAAATTTATTTCTGATTAATTTTAACTTTCCTACTTAAAAAAAAAAAATATATATATATATATATATATATATATATATATATATATATATATATATATATATATTACTATGTTAGCTAATTGTTAACTTTCTTGTGCATGTTGCGGAGCAGTACCTTTTGTAAATAATTATGTTTTGTTGGAAATCATAAAGAAATTAAAATAAAATCATTTTCGCTCTCATATGAATCAGAAATAAAGATCCTACTTTATATCATCATTCAGATACATTATCAAGATTCAATAAAGCATACTTAAATAAAACTTAAAGAAATATGTTCCATTTTAATTTCGTCAATTAATTATTCTGCCATTTTATGGGAAACATAACTAACCGCCATGACAAAATTAACAAAACAGGCAACTTATAAATTAAAAAAAAAAACAACATAAACATGGTATCCAGAGAATATAAAAACAAAGTTATATCCATAGCAACAGTTGCCATAGTTAATCTGAACACTGAATCAACACCAGTGAGTAAACTGTTAGAAAGTGAAAATATTATTTTATATTGGAGTAAAGGAATAATATTATAGCAATGCCGGGGGACGCCACATCGGTTACGGACACTCTTCATTCTAGTACCCCCTCCACTATACTATCATCCACCTCGAGGAGCACGAAGTCAGGAGGGAGTGGAGACAAAGAGGTCGACCTCACAAAAGACAATGGTAAGTAAAAAAATACTGAAGAACTATTATCAATACTACTAATACTAAACATGTTCATTGAAACCTGGAAAGGGGCCATTGTACTGATCATTATGAACAACTTTTTAAAAAATCAGCTGTTTCATACATTACGATCGTGTTGTGTAGCATTTTTGTAGGGTACAGCTGATTTTTTATAAATGTTCAATGTTTGTTTGTTTAAACGCGCTGATCTCTGGAGCTACCATCGAAAAATGGGATAGTATCACCTACAACACAATTAATACACAGTATAAAACATGGTCGCTTCCCGCTGTCTGTCTCTATATAGGCCTAGATCTTTTAAACAGCGGATTTTGGTGCGGTTTTTTTATAGAGTGATTCAAGAGGAAGGTTTATTTAACTACGTATACATTGCACCCGTGCGAAGCCGGGACGTGTACGCTAGTAGGTTATATAATATCACGCTGCAATCCACGGGGGCCGGCCAGGAACCAAAGACGTAAAATAATGCGGATAGACAAAACTACGTTGACGAAGTCGCGGGCAGAAGCTAGTCTTGTTCTCTTGTTCCAGTGGCTTCACCAATCGACTTAGAGTGCCACATCCAATGCGAGCGCATCACTAAGATCCTCAATGACGCCATCTACAAATGCAAGCTGGCCATCTGTTTGCCAGACCTCGTGCAGGAGTACAACGTTCTTAACAGCATCCTATCATCCTCACACATGGATGACGTAGTCTTTATCTTCGATCAGTATGACAACCCTCTGTTAGCCACTAGCTTAGTAAACATGACCGTTATGGAAGAATTAAAAGCTGTGAGTTTTCATTTTAAGTTGTTATATTCATTTAGAATCCGTATTTTTATATATAGGTATATATCCGTTATATCAATGGTATTCAGCTGCATCCGGTTAGATTGGAAGCCGACCCCAACATAGTTGGGAAAGAGCTAGGCAGATGATGATATTTATTCAGAATCCAGGAGGAGCCAACACGTTAAGCTAAGCTTGCCGGGTCCGTAGATGGGTGACCATCTTTACCGAGACTCGTCCGTGCCTCGGAAAGCACGTTAAAGCTTGATTCACGCATACCGTCCGTATCAGTGATAAATAATTCTCTATGAACGCATTCCTATCAGTGTCAGTGACGACATAGTGGTCTTAGTGTCAGCGTATTCATAGAGAATGTATGAAAGAATAATTATCACTAATATGGTACTGTGCCAGAACTGTGACTTCGCTGATATGTGAAAACTAAAATTTTTAGGGTGACTTATCGATGAAGAATCGTCTGAACCCTGAGCTGGGACACCTTCTGTACATCATGAACAGCTATCCAGACCTCAAACCTGTAATTGAGGAAATGATCGCCAAGGTAAATAATTCTGATTCAAAGGATAGCCAGTGTTCAATTTATAACTGATTTCTTTTTTTTTCCCGATTACTATAACACGCTTTAACCGATTTGAAAAAAAGAAACGTTTTCGAGTTTTTGTTTCTTAATAAAATCAACACAGTGGTCACATTCTCTTTTAAGAAACATACAACTGTGAGGATTTCATGTATTGTATCAAATTTAAGAATATAAATATAATATATTCATCTCCAAATTCACACCATAATAATTTTATGGTCCCATACAAAATGTTCCTTGTGTATATTTATGGGGACTACTCACACTTATGCAGCTCTGTTCAGCTTTTATCCAACGCAAATAACGATTTTGTATCGCATGCGTTCAGACGCGGAAAGCTCTACGGACGCGTTCGCGTCTCATACGAAATCGGCGTTTTCTATGGACAAAAGCTGAATAGAGCTGAATAAGTGTGAGTAGTCCCATAATCTGAAACTAAAATACCTAAAGAGATGGCGTCCTTAATACAGAAGTTTAATAACAACAACAAATTAATAATATAACTCTTCGGTTTCAGATGAGAGACTCAATAATAAAAAAAGAGAGCTACGTAAGTTTTACAGAAAATTACTTATCTTATTCATATTCAGTTTTTGCATGCTTTAATAGATTTTACATAAGGCCTAAAGTCAAAGTACAGTTATGGACCCTGTTAGGGCATAGCAATGTCATAATAATTTTAAATAAGAGTATCATAACATACATATCATCACGCCTTCAATCTCCGAACCGTTAGGCAGTTGTGTACCCATTAGTACCGACACTCAAATTTAGCCAGTTATGTTTAAGTCCCATGTAATAGGGGGCCTATTGCCATCAACCGGGCACAAATCCAGACACCGAGGCTGTTACTGAGAAATTTCTGATGGAAAAATCCAATAACACTTTGCCCGACTTGGAAATTGAACCTACCCTATGCTCAACAGCAGCGCTTTGCGACCACAAGACCAATAAGACAGTCTAGAGTATCTGCAGGGAAAATAATCTACGAAGTCTTCAATAGACTGATGCTGCCCAACTAGTGGACTCATGATGTTTGATAGAACAAAAAAACATGATTAATAAGACCGTAATTTTTTTAGATCAGTCTGCCCCCTGGTTTCGATTTTCTCCTGGAATTGGAGCATTTCCGAGACCTAATGGTGACTCAGATGGAGACTACGGCAGCAGAGGAACTGTCTGCCAAGATCAAAACCAGAAAGTTGGAAGCTTCTAATGAGAATCTTAAAATGCGTATCTCAGGTATGGAGAAGCAAGCTCAGATGAAATCGTCCTTCCATTTTGCAGTAAACTAGTGGTTAACAGCCATGTGAGAAATCCCAGAAGAAGCCTCCTAAGTTATTTAGAAAAGGCTCTCAAGGTGTCTGTAAAAGAACTTAGGGAGTATTTTGAGATGCACAACATTTACTATCAATCAATCTGCTTAGTCTTATCCCAACTATGATGGGGTCGGCTTCCAGTCTAACCGGATGCAGCTGAATAACAGTATTTTACATGGAGCGACTGCTTATCTGACCTCTACAATCCAGTAATTAAACTGGCTAATACGATACCTCTTAGTAAGACTGGTTAGGCTTCTGACGACCAGTAACGACTGTCAAAGATCCACGTATGACAGCCGGGACCAACGGCCTAACGTGCTTTCCGAGGCACCGAGCCCGGAGAAGTCTCGGTGTGTAAAGTTGATCACCCATCCACGGACCAACCCCGGCAAGCGTAGCTTAACCTGATGGATGGATCCGTGCATTTACGATAACGTAGCTAAATTACTAGATAGGCTGATTGTCTGGCTAGGTAGCCTCTATTAAGAACTTGCAGATAGTAAATCTATTCAAATGTGTCGTTTTATTTCTTCAGAATGTTCGAAGACTCTGAAAGAAGAGACAGAACGGTTCGAACAGACCATGGCTATTAAGACGGAGATCATCGCCAAGTTGCAGAAGGAACTAGTCTTTCTCAGGCGTGATGCTAGCGTCGGCCTTAAGAAGAAAATGTTAGATATTTTACTAGGAGATTTAGCTTATGACTTAAAAATATTATAAAACCGCGATTTCGTCCGCGTAGACATCTGTTAACTGCGGATATTTATGTTTCACGCAGAAAGCTATTTCTTTTTTTTTAATAAAAGTAGTTACTCCTTATAACATCAGCTTATATCAGTGAAAGTCCCTTCGAAATCGGTCCAGTGGTTTAGGTTATTAGCCGGAACAAACAGACAAACTTCTAAAAAAAAGTGTTTTTCGTTTAAACTAAAAACAAACACAAAAAAGTTGTTATTTTCACATTACATTCACACACTTCAATTATGTTGTATCATTATTCTATAGCTTGGACTCTGAGCGTCAAATGGTGCTGGCGACCCGAAGACACGTAGTTAAGAATGAGATGCTGAAAGAAGAGGAGATAGAGACTCGAGAAGCGTACCAGCGCCTGTTGAGAAATCATCAGATTGAGGAGAAAAACCAGAGGGCACGTCGGTAATAATCATAGCCCACTCTTCATATTACTATATCTGGTAACTAACGATAATACTCAAATAGAAATAACTAGCGACCCGCCCCGGCTTCGCACAGGTTCGATGTTGATAGATACTAACTTATAAACCTTCCTAATACATAATTATAAACCTTCCTCTAGAATAGGGGTTCCCAAACTTATTATATCTACTGCTAACTAAGAACAAATTATTTTTTCACCTACTTAAAAATCACCTAGTAGATGAAATTACAAATCGCTCCCCAAGCCTCTACGCAATGTCCCGATTTTTTCTGGTTCTCTTACCTTCCCTTTAGAACTTTAGCACACACAAGGGGGAGCTATGGGAAAGGCTGCTCTAGAATCACTATCTATTGATGAAAACAACATTAAAATCCGTTGCGTTCTTTAAGATTTAATTATACCCACCCGACAGAGTTTCATCAATGGAGACTAACCAATGACCTAAGATATAGTGCACAAGTGAGTGCGCCAACACAGGTGCACTCCCACTTTCCTTACTCTCATAATCCGATAGGAATGCAATCCTTATCGAAAAACCCAACAATTTTTACCCGATCTTGGAACTAAACCCAGGAACACAAGCTCGTTAGACGTACATGTAACCACGAGATGGGGGGCAGACAATAATTAATTAGTAGCTGTGTAAATAGATAAATATATTTTTTAATTTAACAACAGTTTCAAAGTGGAGACGCAGTTGCTGTCGTGGTTGCAGAAGTACGACGCGGAGATGACCGACAAGCAGAATGAACTGGACGAGTTCACGAAGAAATATGAGGAAGAAGTTGAGAAATGCGAGGAAATGGAGGTGACGTATCAAAACTCATAAGATTTAAAGCCGTAACTAGAATAACAAATAATTTGCTGTGCTGGAGCGTTGTGGTTACAGTACGGTGACATATAAGCAACAGAAATTGTTACTCATGTGTGAGTGTGCGTGGCAGGAACGATGTTCTTCTAAGCGGCTTAACAGCTGTGTACTGTATATATATTGTTTTCTTTTTATCCCTCAAGTTAATAACAGTAAGCAAGAATAAAAAGTTTTATGTAGACTAAAATTGTTATGTAAAGATGACAAAAAATCTATAACTTTTCCAACAGAAAAAAATAGCGTTACAAGACATAGAGTACATTCCACTAATGGAGGAACGCGAAGCAGAATACCACCAAGAGATGACGGAGAAGATGAACAACTTCCTTCTGGAACACGCCGCAAGGGTGATACAGAACGCGTGGAGACAAGTGCTGGCTAATCGCGCAGAGAAGAAGAAGGTATGATAATTAATAAAGAAATAAAAAAATTGACCAATCGATCAGCAGGATCGTATCAGGTGGCGTTCTGTAGTTTCTGCCTACCCCCATGGGAAAAAGGCGTGAGTTTATTTGTATGTATGTGTGAACTATCACAAAAACAGCTGATGTCACTCGCAAAGCTGCTATGTTAAAATGGAATTCATGTCCAATGGTTTAGACGTACGACTTAATGGCTCCTTTCCATGGTAAGTGACATCGTGGCAGACCAAGGTGGAGATGAGGGGGATTCTTTGAATAAGGACTGGTCTCAAATAGTCGTAACAAGGGAACAATAGAATGGGGGAAGGGAGGCCTTTATCCTGCAGTGGGAAAATTCTGGCTAATAATATATTTTTCATAAAAATACCAGTGACTCATGTTTTTGATTGTTTTTATCTGTTTTGTTCATGCAGCTAAAAGGAAAAGCCAAAAAAGGAAAGAAGAAAGGGTAATAAAAGAGATTATCGAGGATATTTTTTAAAGCTGTTGGTCTCGGGTGTCACACATGGATCTTAGACAGTCGTTACGGGTCGTCAGAAGCCCAAAAATCTGACAACCAGTCTTACCAAGGGGTATCGTATTACCCAGTCACTGGGTTGTTTAGGTCAGATAGGCAGTCGCTCCATGTAAAATACTAGTATTCAGCTGCATCTGGTTAGACTGGAAGGCGACCCCAATATTGTTGGAAAAAGGCTAGGCAGATGATGATGATCGAGGATATTTTTTTATTACTATTTCCAATTAGTCACGATCCTCTCATGTTCCCATCGATTCCAAAGATCCCTGTTTAAAATTCCCTACCCCACCTTCCTTCCCTACTATATTATTTTAATATTCTATAGCAAGATACCTGTCTATATTTATTTTTGCACAATTATTAAAAAATATAAATAAAGACAGAAGCGTTGAACTCCAATCTCTACCTTCGTTAAAAGATTTCAAATTCTTCGTCTCATTATTGATTCCTATTCCTTTATTACAGTTGAAGAAACTTCTCAAGAAAAAGCAGGCTGAAGAACAAGCACAAGAAAAAAAATAGTATAACTTATATCATTGGTAGATTCGTATCATTAATCAGATTTATTATCGTTTTTAAATTGTTTCTTTACTTTAATTTATTTTCTTAAATACTTTAAATAATTGTTTATAATTTCATTATTTTTATACTTTTAATTGTTTATTTGTTAATTACTTATATACTTTTAATTGTTTATTATTTAGTTACTTTACTTTAAATTGTTAATTATGTCTTTACTTATATACTTTAAATTGTTAATTATTTCTTTACTTATATAAATTTTATTCATATTTTCTTGAGAATAAAACGATCTCTCAGTTAGCAAGAAATTCATTTTATTTACGACTTTGCTTTAAATTAAGAATCTATTTCTTAAAACTGCTATTATTTAAACTTAAGAGTGTTTGTTAGGTAATTATAATTAATTAATTATTAATTAATTGTAATTATAATTATTGTGGGTTCCTATTTAGAAAACATTTAAACACAAAATTTCAGCTCTAAACAGATACCAACAAATGGTCAAAAAATGGTTTGCAAATTTTGAAAGGACAACTTACTTTCACACATACATACTAACAGTGCAAGCTAAATAAAAGCTTGTAATAATTAGAGGCATTCTCGGCAGATTGCTGCCGGTCCTAAAAGTTAGTATAGATTGTTCCCCTGTTATTTTGAGGACGACGATGTACGCGGCAAAGGAGATGGGTGTCGAATTAGATAGATTCAAGGTAGGTTACTTACTGACATACAGTTATCGAACTAACTAGATATAGGTAACACGGTAACAAGGTGTGTCTATGATCGTCTCGTTTCTATTAATTATCACTAATTAATGCTAACTATGGAGTTGCTGATAGCATAAAAAAAAATAGCTGGGAGCCTACTCCCATCTCTTAAAACAATCTTTTTTAATTATTATTGCATCACGGGCCACCGGTGGCCCGTTTTGCCTAACCTACGTTTTGTACCTACATTTTGTAAATTATTATTTTGTTGGGAGATCCTAAATAAATTAAATATAATTCTTCAGCAATTTTATCAAGATTCTATACAGCATACAGCAGATAAAACAAAGTGTAATATTCTATTTTTATTTGGTTAATTAATTATTTTTATACGTGAAAAACAGCCTTTTTTTTAAGAAACATAACTAATCGCAATAATATTTTACAAAACAGGCAACATTAATTTAAAAAAGTAACATAAACAATATGGTATCCATGACGCTTAGAAATTACGTTATATCTATAGTGACTGTTGCCATAGTTACCAAATCAGAAACCTGAATCAAAACGAGTGAGAAAACTGTTAGGAAGTGAAATTTTTTATTTTATATTGGAGTAAAAGAATAAAATTATAGCAATGCCGGTGGATGCCACATCGGTTACGGACACTCTTCATTCTAGTACCCCTTCCACTATATTATCGTCCACCTCGAGGAGCACGAAGTCAGGGGGGAGTGGAGACAGAGAGATCGACCTTACAAAAGACAATGGTAAGTAAAAGAATCCTGAAGAACTGTTATCAGTGAGATTCTCTCTCACTTTCTCTGTAGTTTTGCATCCTAGTACATCACCCTTTAAGGAGGTTGTCATCCTCCTCCTTGCGACGTATTCCTAACTGCTGAGGGTCGTGTAGTTTCCATTGGATCAGCTTCTTACTAATGGTATTCGACTTCTGTGTCAATCTTTGGCGTCATGTAGTGCGATGCGCAATTGGGTGTCCGGTGTGAAGCGGGCTGATCTGCCCATCTTTTTGGGTTGCGGCCATCAACCATGCCATTTACGATTAGCTTGCAAGCTCTGTTCAAGCTTGTGATTTTTCCTGACAGTCTGACAGTCTAGTCTTGAGGAGGATCAAATAAAATTGTCGACACTTGACCAATAAATTGATAAATACTTTTTTAGTTGTATATGTTTCACAGTATTTCAGAAATCACCTCTTCTAATGATCAGAATCGCTCCGTTGCGTATGCGGTTGGCAATTAATACGCTTCATATCTTCTGTTCCAGTGGCTTCACCAATCGACTTGGAGTGCCACATCCAAGGCGAGCGCATCACTAAGATCCTCAACGACGCTATCTACAAATGCAAGCTGGCCATCTGTTTGCCAGATCTCGTGCAGGAGTACAACGTTCTTAACAGTATCCTATCGTCCATACACATGGATGACCTAGTGTTTATCTTCGAACAGTACGACAATCCTTTGTTTTCTACTAGCTTAGTAAACATGGCGGTAATGGATGAATTGAAAGCTGTGAGTTTAATTTGAAATTGTTAAGAAATTTCTGAATTGTTGATTCAGAAATCCCTTCTTATGTTGATCGCTATAATATTATAAAAAGACACTGAACGAAGCCGAAAGCATTGCAATATTTGTATTTCTTGTGAACCATACCGTTTTTTTTTTATTCTTGCGGTGGATATCCTTATGGACTTCCTCCGTCGCAGGGATGACGGAGGGGCATGCCGGACTCTTACCGGCTAAAACCAACGTAGTCCACCTCTGCGTATGGCCAGGAGTGCGGGATTTGCCTAAGCATATTGCAGCAGTTGTCGACGCAACGGTTCTCGTAATCGTCTTGATGAAAACCGGTTACTGGCATTTTTCTTCGATGTACAGCAATCTGACACTAATTGTTACCTGCTCTGCTCGCGTTCATTATGTAGGTACTAAATAAGGTTATGTTTTTATCCGAACTAACATTTTTAGGGTGACTTATCGATGAAAAATCGTCTGAACCCTGAGCTGGGGCACCTTCTCTACATCATGAACAGCTATCCAGACCTCAAGCCTGTAATTGAGGAAATGATTGCCAAGGTAAATATTTTTTTCTGATTCGACGTATAGCCAGTGTTCTATTTTTAACTGATTAAAAAAAAGGAAGAGGTTCTCAATTTGTCAATTTTTTTTTATAATTTTTATTCTTGAAAGAGACTGCTGTATGTATCATACCTTTAAAAGATAATAATTATATTCATCTCCAAATACAAAGCATAAAAATTGTATGGTCCCGTACAAAATTTACGTTGTGCATGTATATAATGTTTTAGTGTGGACAAAAGATACCTGAAAAGCGAGTCAAAAATGTTAGTGTCCTTATTACAGATACAGTTTACTAACAACAACAATTAAATAATTATCTCTTTGGTTTCAGATGAGAGACTCAATAATAAAAAAAGAAAGTTACGTAAGTTTTACAGAAAATTACTTATCTTAAAAAAAAAGACGTTGAACAATTTAAAATTATAGAACAGTCACCCAGCACATCAGAGTCATCAGACTATACTTTTTTGTTGTAAAATCGCTCTTAATACGACCGCTTAAGATGCCGCTGCCGCAGTGTTTACCTTAACGTGCTGTCGTTTGTACCTGCAGAGTAAATAATCTGTGAAGTCTTCAATAGAATGGTGCTGCCCAGATAGTGAACTCTTGATGTTAGATAGAACAAAAAGGAGTCATTAATAATACCGTAAATTTTGTTTAGATCAGTCTGCCACCTGGTTTCGATTTTCTCCTGGAATTGGAGCATTTCCGAGACCTAATGGTGACCCAGATGGAGATGACGGCAGCAGACGAACTGTCTGCCAAGATCAACACCAGAAAATTGGAAGCTTCAAATGAGAATCTTAAAATGCGTATCTCAGGTATGGAGAAGCAAGATCAGGTGGAATCGTCCTTAGATATGTTTTATTTATTTAAATTTTATACAATAAGAGTACAAACGCTTTGGAATCTGGTTAACATTCTGCCGGGGTTGCGGGACGTCTTAACAGGATACCGTGGCCCAGGAACGTGAAGGGCAACAGAAGTAACAGGGTGGTTTTTTAGTCAGTAAAAGCCTGACAGTCCCTTCCGCCCCATTCAGGGAAGGACTCATTTGATGACTTTTACCACCACAAAAAAAAAGCTCGGACAAACTGTTTTACCGTTGACCGACTGTTGTGTTGCTGTTCACACTAGAAGCTGCTGATCCGACCTAGTGTGGACCAGGCCTTAAATCCGCCTAGTGTCTCCACATGTCATCGATGTCGGCGTCGATAGTCAGTTCTCCGCAGAAATTCGCGTAAGAAACATTGTCATCCATGGAAGAAGATGACGCATTTGCGTTGACAACCATTTATCTAATATGAACAACTGCCGCCAATGAACGATTCGTCATTCATGTGATGAAACCCAGAAATTCTTCCAAGGTATCTGTAAAAAATCTAAAGGAGTATTTTGAGATACACAATATTTACAATACCGTAGCTAAATTACTAGATAGACTGATTGTCAGGCTTGGGAACCTAAGGTTTGGTTCAAATATGTAGCTGTATTTCATCAGAATGTTCGACGACTTTGAGAGAAGAGAACGAACGGTTCGAACATACCATGGCTATTAAGACGGAGATCATCGCCAAGTTGGAGAAGGAATTAGAATTTCTCAGGCATGAAGCTAGCGTCGGCCTCAAGAAGAAAATGTAAGATATTTTACTAGCGAATTTAGCACATGACTAAAAAATATTATACCTAACAGACTAACTTCAGCCCGTGACTTTGTCCGCGTGGACATCAGTTACCTGCGGGTATTTTAATTTTTGCTCAGAGCTCTAATTCTTTTTCTGAAATAAAAGTAGTTACTCTTTATAACAACAGCTATACCTATATGCCAGTAAAAGTCCCGTCAAAATCAGTTCAGCCGTTTAGGAGATCAACCAAAACAAACAGTCAGATAGACAAACTTCTAAATGTTTTTTTGGTTTATACCAATACCACAATTTTAATATTTCACAAACAGACACTTCAATTTTATTTGTCAGTTGTATTATTCTATAGCTTGGACTCTGAGCGTCAAATGGTATTAGCAACTCGAAGTCACGTAATTAAGAATGAGATGCTGAAAGAAGAGGAGATAGAGACTCGAGAAGCGTACAAGCGCCTGTTGAAAAGTCATCAGATTGAGGAGAAAAACCAGAGAGCGCGTCGGTAATATTCACAGCCCACTTTTCTTATTAAAATATTTGGTAACTAATGATAACAGTCAAATATAAATAACTAGTGACTGTAGATGTAGATAGGTACTAACAATACATATAAATCTTCCTCTTGAATCACTATATTTATTGATTTCCACACACATTAAAGTCTGTTACGTAGTTTATAATTTAATTATAGCTTCCCAACTGAGTTTCTTCAAAGAAGACTAACTAATGACGTAGGAGATATTATAGTGCAACAAGTGAGTGTGCAAACACAGGTGCACTCCCACTTCCCTTTCTCTCCCATCAGTCGCGCATGTGACCACGAGACCAACGAGGCAAACAGTACCTATTAACTAGAAGGTGTGTAGGTAAATTTCAATCTTTATTATTTTTACAAAAGTTTCAAAGTGGAGACGCAGTTGCTGTCGTGGTTGCAGAAGTACGACGCGGAGATGAGCGACAAGCAGAATGAACTGGACGAGTTTACTAAGAGCTATGAGGAAGAAGTGGACAAATGTGAGGAACTGGAGGTGACGTATCAAAACTCTAAAAAATATGTTGGACTTATCGAACCTCAATATAATATCCTCGATTTAACAAAGACAGACAGATTTTTAAAGATGACAAAAAATCTATAATTTTACCAACAGAAAAAAATAGCGATACAGGACATCGAGTACATTCCACTAATGGAGGAACGCGAAGCAGAATACCACCAAGAGATGACAGAGAAGATGAACAAGTTCCTGCTGGAACACGCTGCAAGGGTTATACAGAACGCGTGGAGAGAAGTACTGGCTAATCGTGCAGAGAAGAAGAAGGTATGACAATCAATAATAATATTTTAAAAAACTGAACTAAGTTCCTTTTAGCTGGAGAGATTTGAGAAGTGCTGCTGAACCAAGGCGAGTACAAGGAACATAATAATGTCTCTCTTAAATATTGCAAATAATGAGATCTCTTAGAAATAAAGGAGGTGGAGAGGTCAGGAGAAGGCATGAAAAACAAAAATTATGATAGAGTTGGTAGGTTGAAGCGAATATAAAAAAATGTAAGTATTCATCATTTAATAGTTGGGAGAGAGAAAATACAAAATACGTAGGCGATTTTTATTTTCAAGAAGTTTTATTAACGCTGGGTCTTCTCTTATAAACCAACGAAACGGTTTAAGTAATTAAGATAATTATATTTTGGAGTCGTTCATTTATTTTTATCAAACTGAAAATATCCAAACGGATTGGGAATAGTACCATCCATTCCATCACAAAAACAACTTAAGTCACTCGCATTCCTGCTATGCTGAAATGGAATTGGGCTGGACACATCTGCCGAATGTCAGACTACCAATGGGTCAAATTTACGAACAGGAAAAGTATCTTGGAAAAGGAGCCATTACTCCTTTTCCAAGATAAGCAACATGCCCAGGTGGAGATGGTAGGATGAGCTACATTCCTTGGATAAAGATTGGTTTCCAATAGTCCTAACTAGAAAAAAAAATTTTGGGTAGGAAGGCCACTCTGCAGTGTGAACATTCTAGGCTAATAATATTTATTTTTTAACAAAGAATTATACTACCTACATATGTACCAGTGACTCATGTTTTTGATTGTGTTTATCTGTTTTGTTCATGCAGCTAAAAGGAAAAGCCAAAAAAGGAAAGAAGAAAGGGTAAAAGATGTTACAGAGAACGTTTTTATCACCATTTTCCATTATTGTCCATCCTCTCATATTCCCATCGATTCGAAAGTTCCCGTTTTCTATTTTACCTATTTCCTTCAGTTTAATAGTCTTTAGCGAGATAAATATTTGTGTATATTGATTGCGTTGATCTCCAGTCTCTACCTTCGCTAAAGTATTTAGAATTCCTCGTCCCATATCCTGATTCATATTCCTTTCTTATAGTTGAAGAAACTCCTTAAGAAAAGGCAGGCTGAACTACAGGCTCAACTAGATCCTAAGGCGAAGAAAAAAGAAAAGAAGAATTAACTTATATACTGGGTTTGTAAAATTATTCAACTTTATCGTCGTTCTTAAATTGTTTATTATTTCATTACTTACCTATCTACATTTAATTCATATTTTCTTGAGAATAAAACGATCTCTTAGTTAGCAAGAAATTCATTTTATTTACGACTTTGCTTTTCAAATTAAGAACCTAATTCTTAAAACTACTATTTTCTTTTACAAAACTGAAGAGTCTTTGTTAGGTAATTAGAATTATTGTATTTGTGAAGAATTTAAAACATAACGTGACATTCAAGAGATGACGCCCCTGTCACTGGTCGTCGAGTGTTTGAGGTAATAGAATCATCCACATAAGCAGGCAAATTTTTCACATCAGTTTATAACTATCCACATGCATAATATAAGTGAAATGTTTTAACTACCTCACAAGCTCATCTTAATAAATTTATTAGAGTATAACGATCGAATATAAATTCAAGAACCATACAACAATAATCATTGAGAGTGACAACATCTATTTGATTAATCGCATTTTGTAGATCTTTCTATTTATTTACATTCGGTGTACAATTTTTTGACTATTAAGGCGATTTTACATCGGTGAGGTGAGGCAAGGAGTGGATTAGATTGGTGAGAATTAAGACTTGCTTAAGGAGTAAATACTCTTGTGTTTGAAAATACTCTCTACTTCTTCAAATAATGCAGCATTAAAGTTCAATGTTGTATGAACAAATGTTTCAATTCACATCTCGCCGATAATTGTTGTCCCCGGGGATTTGCGAGGCATGAATTAAAATATTTGTTCGTATAACAATCAATTGTCTATTTAGATGGATTTTTTATTACTTTACAAAATACAGAAAATTTGCGCTAGCCGGCGCCCGCCTGCACTGTTCGGCACCGGGAGGATTGATGTTATGGTAGTAAAGGGTGATTTCAATTCTCGCCTATCCAATCGACTTCAAGCCTAGCCATTGTAAAACCACCTTTATTGCAACAAAATTTCCCAAGCGCTTTTACATGAGAAGATTACAATAATGTTGCATAAATTGATGTTTCTCCTAATCATGAAATCATAATTTCTCTTCATCATCGAGTATTCTTAGGTGTCGTATGGCTCTAACATCTATGAGTGTGTCTGATGAACTCTTGGTTGTTGGGATGAAGGATAAAGCACGACGCGCCCTCTGGCCGTTACGGAGTGCTGGGCTCAGGTCCTGAGAAAAATATTACCAGTTATTTTCACAGAAAAAGTTAGCTGATGTGACTCAAAAGGCTGTGCAATTTAAATGGAAATAACACGTCTGTTGCTAGCAAAATATACTGTGTGCTTAAATAATAAAAAAACTGAAGAGAATTCTGCTAATGAATTTGAACGTTTTTACGTTCGAAATCTAGTTCCACTGTCATATCAGTGACAATCAATGTCAATAAATGAAGATAAGTTAAGGGCATTTTTGGCAGATTAAGACCGAGATTAGATTGCGATCGTTTCTAGTAATTAATATAGTTAACCCCTGTTGTCTTGAGACTCATAAATTAAAGGGGGAGGTCATTATCTTAGCGTAACTACTGTTTAGTAGTCATCACTAATTTTAAGATTTTATTTATTGCCCTAAAGTGATATATTTACTTACCCTGAGCTGTACCTGCAAGGCACTTGCCGTGAGTTCAGTCTTAGAGATTTTGTTTTGAGCTGCTTTTAGTTCAGCGTCTAGCCGTTGTTTCTCTTCTTCTAGCTCTTTCAAGCGTTTTTCTGCTTCTGTAAGAAGAAGAATACATGAATGATAATTATGTGCCTTCGTGACTTTTTAGGTTACATTTGTAAATAAACTGTGATGACTCTCATTGATAAACAATTCATTATGTATACTTAAATACCTTTAAATTGCGTTTCTTTCTCAGCCTGCAACATTTCAAACTGTTGACGTTTTAATCTTTCTTCCTCTAGCATTTTGTTTTGTTCTTCTTGAAGCCTTTCTAATTCTTCTCGCCTCTCCCATTCTTCTGCTAATACTCTGTCGGAATAAGAGGTAAGTTAGTTTCCTTTATATAAATATATATATTTTTATTGTTATTTATAATTTTATTTTACTATTTACCTAGCCTGTAATGCTCTAACAATTTCTTCGTCTCGTTTAGCTTGCGTTTCTTCTTGTAATAGTTTTTCAAGTTCAACTTGTGCGTGTTTCAATTCTTCTAGCTTTTTGTTATCTTGCTGTGCTAATTCAACTAATTCCTGTAATAAAACGACACAATTATTACTATGGGTTTCAGATTTGGTGTCTGTTTTCATTACTTTTAGCCAAGTTAGAAACAAGGTAGTATGAAAGAGTTGGTTGGTAAGAATATTATAAAGGATATATTTTCCATTGACTAAAGACAATGGACAGTTCTGAAAAGAAATGATCAGTATCGTTATATACCTGGGCCTGGGCTTCAGCAGCAAGACGAGCCTTGACTTCGTGCTGTAAGCGCGCGCGGGTATCTCGCACCTCCCGCTCACGCCGCGCCCCTGCGCCTCGCCGCAGCGCACGCGCCCTGCGCTGGTATCCCTCCACTCCGCCCGACACAGCCGCCGCTTGACGCAGCGCTGATATCCATTGTAAACGACTCCTAAGGGAACATAGAAAAATCCAATGGACTTGTATCTTTCACATATCGAACTTCCAAAGATATTTTAGCAAATTTTTGGTCCACTTTATCTAAAATACGACAGCCACTCTTACTTATGGTCCTGAGTGCCGAATTCAAATGTCCTATCCGGAGTGATGAGTTGAAATCTTTGTATTTTGCCCTCTCCGATAGCTGCTTCCACGGAGCAGTACTCGTCGATGACGACACGGCCACACTGTTCCTTTTGAGAGGAACTCTTGTAGTAGGTTAGGGCACAAGGCTGCAGGACGCACCAGTACTCCCGCATCGTCGGTAGAAGGTAGCCGCGCTTGAATAGATAGCCCTGGGAAAAGAGGTTACAGAAGTTTGAAAAACCGCGCGACTAAAATTAAAGTAATAAAATTGAAGATTTTTTTTTCTGATTTTCATCATTAATTTTGTTTAAAATGAAGATTCTTCATGATAAACACGATGCCAAAAGCCTGATGCTGTCTAAGTGATAAAATTGTTCCGTAGCTTAACAAATCTGTTTACCTTCTTAATAATATCTTCAATGAAGACATCATATATCTCGTCTACAGCTTCCACTAAAGCTTCTGAATGTAGTTGCTGGTCTCCACAATATTTAGCTTCAAGCACAGCGAGGAATGCGGCCCATTTGAAGTGACCAATGGAGGAGCCTAGGGCCTCCCAGTCGGCCGTGTCCCAGCGAAGACCAAGGCAATGGACTAGCTGTTCTGCTACTATACCTGCTTCTGAGGGTTGGAGCACCACCTGGTGGAGAGGGGAAGATTTCAATTCTTATATTCTTCTCAGATAAATGTGACCTAATTATCGATTGGCTGTCTAGCACAAATTAATGGTAACATCTGTAAAATTATATTATAGATGGAGTCCATACTTCATATTTTATAATACCTACGAAATACAAGGATCATCTATTTATTTTTTTGAAATGATTACTATGGAGGTTCAAAAGTTTCAAAACTCGACGAACTATCTGAAAGCATGGTGAAAGTGTAAAAGTTATGCAAGTTGTTCGTAAATGACAAGCATTATGAAACTTAAATATTGCGAGATTGAAATCTATACACGATCATGTATTAGTATTACAATTTACATAATGGCGAGAAATAATTTCTCCTTGAGATTTTCTAAATAATATCCTGTTTATTTTTTGTTGATTTGCCCGCTACACTTTAAGCCACCACTGCAATCCCTGTAAGCCAGAATCAATAGTGGCGACCACCAGAAAAAGGACAAGGCCCAGAGAGACGATTCTACTGTTTTGGATCCCACAACGAAATTATTCAAAAACAGGGAACAAACAAAACAAGCAGTACACTAAAGAAAACTAGGCTAATAGGCACAACGGTATACGTTTACAATTGAAATGACTTTTATTTTAGGTAAAAAACACAGTTTATAGTGCACAATGTAACGAATGCAAAATATTGTGCATATGGGTGCATGAGGTATATACAAGGGTGGTGAAAGTACCTATTTAAAGTTTAGTTATGACATTTACATCTTATCTAGCATCATATCATCTAAATACAAAAAAAACGAAAGGTCACTAACACAATCATGACTAAATATCAAAAACCACTTTAGAGATGTTTGGCAGTATCGCTAAGAAAGGATATTTTAAAATTCACTCCCTAAGAGCACGAAACGGGCGTCTAAAGTTTGTATGGAAAAACTTAGGAGTAAACTAAGTTACACGAATTTAATACTATCGAAGCTTCAGTCCATATGTTCATAATCAAAATCTTCCTAGGTACATACATACATAAACTCACGCCTTTTTCCCATGGGGGTAGGCAGAAACTATAGAACGCCACCTGCTACGATCCTTACATACTCCTTTCGCCTCATCTACGTTCATACATCTCGTCATACAAGCACGCCGGTTACGAGTACTCCGCACCTGACCTTTCTGAAGGATAGGATTTGTTATGCATACCTAGGATCTTCCTAGGTATGCATAACATATTATCACGCCGGCAATCACCGAGGGGTTAGGCAGAGGTGTACCCATTAGTACACCCACATTTCGCCACTTAACATAAAAGACATAGTATGGTCTAAACTAAAAACAACATCGCAATGATAGGAAGAAACTTTCGCTTTCGTTAAGTGTTTTCTTTACGCCCCTTATCGTAATACCATTAATAAAATGTCAATACAGGTAAAATTAGTTTAGTGATTCTAATTGACGCTTAAGTGCTTGCTTTTTGGGATGATAAATTCGCTTGTTTTCACTTCACTTACTTATGTAACGCCAGAATATTATAGCACTGTTTGATTTTCGACTTTCGGCACTGAGCCCTGAGTTAAAAATCCAACAAAGCTCTTCTACTTAGGTATTACAGTTAGGTAGCGTAAAGTCTTAGAAATAACAGGCAGTAGTCGCACTTATAATATTGTGTGTAGGAGGCGATGCCCACTCGTTATTCTAATTTTAGCCTATCTGTTGAAAAAGAAGTGAAAGTTTAAGGAATGTCATAAGGACGAATCGCTTGGAATTAGAACATGAAATTAAGAAATCTTATAAGTATTTACTACTGTTGTACTGTTGTTTGTTACTCAATTACGCCGAAACGGCTAAACGAATCTTTAAGAAATTTGACACAGAGATGGATTGTAATATGAAAAAGCACATTGACTATTTTATATCCCGAAAACATGTACGGTTCCCATAGGATAATAAATCAACTTTGAAGCAGACGAAGTCGCTGGCAAAAGCTATTATATACTTCTTTCCAGTGTCTATGTATTTTACAGTAACTGACAAACCTCAACTGATATAAGTTCAGCAATTGACCAAGATTTTAAAAGGATTAACGATGCTAATTAGAATTCTGTTAACATCTGAACGTAAGACGAGAAACGAGGGTAATTAATAAGAACAATACAAGAAGTGTGAATGACCTATTTGTAACACAGTATACGCTGGCTTTAAGGCAGCGGCCATATTGGTTAAGCGGCAGCGAAATTTTTATACCTTTGAGTACAAATCCAGTATACTCTTAACCAAAATAGTATGTTCTTATATTTTATTAATTAACAATAAATGGATAAAAGAAGACTATTTTAGAGGGATGAGAAACAGGGTGTAAAGTTTCTCATTTTCCGTTGCAAAGGGAGGATTCTCCAATCAGACGGGTGTTGTGTCTGGTGGGCTAACTGCCTGAAGGTTGTTGTTGGGATTTTATTTTTTTGCTAATGTCGTAGCAAATTCTGATTGCACGATGTAAGAATTGTCAGCTGTAGTTCACATGCTGTGCGAAAGATGTCGCTACACTACAGAGTGTTAGTGTAAGCACCGTTATCCTTGAAACCAGTGGTTTGGTTTCACTAATAGAACGTAAATTCAATGAAAAAAAAAATATCTCCATTTTTTCTCAAAATTATTTTGCTCTATATTACAATGATGTAATTAGTTAAAACTTATGTAGGTAGTTATAACGGACGCCCAGTGCAGCAGGTCAACGCCCTTTGCGGTGATTACGTAACTCGGGCGCATAGATCCATGAACTTACGGACGGTGTCGGACAGTTTTTTTTTTTAATTTTTGAAAGAAAACTTTGTTTATTTATTTTTAAATTCAGATAAACATTTTTTATAATTAATCAAGTACCTATAGTTTTAGTGACAACGGTGTTTACACTAACAGTCTGTATAGTTTGGTATCGTCAAAAATCACCAAGGAAATAGCTTCCAGAGCTCCAAGATACAGACTAACTGTCCTCCCTCACTAGCAAAAATATTGTGATCTAGGTTTAGGTTTAATAATTTTAAGTTAGTAGACTCATAGAAGACTCAATTTGTTTTTAACTGTGTATCACCTACTTGTGCAGTTGCAGACGTGCAGTCCTATTCTGTAAAAGTCTTCCTCGGTGAATTAAAGTGAAGTGAGTTTGGGGTGAGCTTTTAGTCAATACCATAGATGGTGGGCCGACAGCTCACCTTCAGCTCACTTCATCAAACGAGGGAGACTTTTATACAAGGTGCAGTTTTTCATCCTTGTCAAATTCAAGAAAATAACTAAGCTACTGATTCTCAACACGTATCAATAATAAATTAAATAGGTTTTTTTTAACTAACCATCTCGCCGCAGGTGGGGCGATGAGCCCGCACGTAAACAGTAATATAGTCGCGACACTGCCTACCACATACGCAATGGGGTGATTCTTCATTTTGGAAGAGATGTATTCTGAAAGACTGTCAAACATAAACAACTAAAAATCAAGAATTTATTAATTATTGACTAGGTGTCGTTTTATTTGATTGTCTTTTATGATAAGTGGCGAAACATGGGCGTAGATACATATGGTACACCTCTGCCTAACCCCTCGAGGAATTACAGGCGTGATAGTCTGTGTATTTTATGATAATCTTTTAAAATTTGACGGATGCGAAACTGTACCTTGTAATATAGACCGGCTGGATAACAAACAATTGAGAAAGATATTTTATCACCCGCTTATCGTACACTGAATAGGTTTTTTTAATTAGTCATGCCGCTGCCCGCTATTCCTTATCGCTTACAGCATCCTTAGTATCGAAGATAAAATTTTATACGATACAGAAACATGTGGTCAGCACATGAAGTAAATGTTGGGTGAAATTAAAATGTGTTGATAAGAACTCCTTGTACCCATATAACTGTTGTTTAAAAAAGAATTACGAGTTCAACGTTCGATTTAATTAAAATAAGGACCTGTGTAGTCCCCTTATTTCTTAATTAATTATTAATAAAATAATATTGTATGACAGTGCATGGTCAACTTGTGTGTATTTAAGTGTTATTTGACTTTGCTTTCTCTACGTAATAAAATTGGTGCAAAATTTTATTGCGTGTATTAAAATTTTATTACAGTTCTGGTGTCGACTGGTGATAGGCAATTTTCGTATTCAGTACCTTAACGTAAGGTTCTTGAACTTTTAATAAGTTTCACGATTATTTTGCCTTAAGAAACGAACAGTAAGACTTCCGGATACCACAAAAATTTTAGCAAACTTTTTCATAGTGAGCTCATGTAACCCGATTACCCGGCTACTACTACGGCAAATCTAAAAGAAAGGTTATGATTTTAGCAGTCAATGTATGTAAAAATGTTCATCTGTGTGCGTATATCTTCTACACTATTCGTCGTATACCAACGCTGATTAGGGATAAGATATGTGACGTCACAGAATGTTCAAAATGGCGGCTTACAGCGGACATAAAAAACTTAATTAAAAAATAATTGTATCCAATATCTGAATGCTGAATTCCAAGTTGCCATAGCAATATGACCAGTAAGACCACTTTAAAAATGTCCCCCAAGTCACGCTGCCTTCACGTTGAATATCCAAGATTATTGCTTCTCAGTTAGTATGGTCATTACTTTTTATTTGGGGAAGTCAAGGACAGAAGGGCTACGCCTAGAAAAAACATTATTTCAGCTGAAATATCGGTAACCCATTCTATCTGGATTCTGATAAATAGCCACTTACCACATAATGTTTGGAATCATCAGCATCCTGCACTAGATCTCCGAGCAGGCAGAAGATTCTGAAGAGTTTGAACACGGAGTCATCGCCGAAAACGCCTGTGTCACGTCCCAGGAGGCTCTTGCGACAGACCAGCCAGCACACCTTGGAAATAGAATAAGAAATTTATTTATTTATTTATTTAAGTAACATGGAAGACCGACAGCTAGAAGAAAACAGACTAGTGATAGAAAATTAGACTGACAGCCAATTACAGGTCTTCACTTATAAGCAAATAATGGGAATAATGAGATGCTTGATAACCCTATGAGGCAGATCATTAAAGGAGGTTATGATATCATAAACTTGCTTATTTATTATCTAAACGAAGACTCTCCACAAGTAGGTATATTATAAATGGGAAAGTAACTCTGTCTATCTGTCTGTTATGCCACGCCTAAACTGTTGTTTTGATGAAATTTGGTACGGGGTATGTTTGAACCAAGAAAAAGGTCACAGACTACTTTTTTATTCCGCGACTTTATACGGATAACCGACATTTACGCGGACAAAGTCGTGGACAATAGCTAGTAATGATTTAGGGATTCGTTCATAAGACAAATATCTAATATCTATATTTAGCTTTATTCTATTTATTGTGAAATAACGATGGTCATTACATTACTTTGTTATTTCATGATAAATATAAGGTGGTAAACTAATAGCCATTTAAATTAAAAAATATTACTAAAAATATGGAGCTATTTCAGCAAAAATATAGCTATCGTTATTTGGCGGCTTATGTTTTTTAAAAGAGTAATTATCGAGATTTTTGCCCATTCTTCTCCATACGAATCTATATTTATTTTTTATTGTATAAGAAGTTAGAAAGTGCCTTTTAAATGAAATAAATGATTAGAGTTTGTCCAGATTTACAGGTCTCTTAAGAAAGTTACATAATTTTAGCACTATCCCTGATTTGAACCTGCAACTGGTTTTTAAAACTCACTCGCCTCGATATATTTTCTTATAATAATGTTAAGAAATTGTAATGAGTAGGTTTATTGCAGCGACGGCGACGTGACCTTTTCACGCGGTGCAAGAATTATGACATGACGGATGTAAAGTAAGCAAGGAAAACGGTTGCTTTTATGAACATAATGAACAAGCAGTACCTACTTAACTTATGTGTCATAGAATACACACCTACATATTCAAAATTGAGCAAAATATAATAAAGTTGAAAAGTATATTTGTTTGTTTAAGAATGCGTCTAATATATTATGTCACTATTAGTCAGAATTGGAATTGGATTGGAAAGAATCTTTTTGTATATGTTAGCTAGATTCATGAGGAATAGGTTAGTTAGGTAATACGGTTCATGAGATACAGCCTGCTAACAGACGGACGGACAGCTGAGGCTTAGAAATAGGGTACCCTTAAGGCACGGAACCCTCAAAACTTGTTCCATACATTTTGATCGTGTCAAAGTCAAAGTCAAAAACATTTATTTCAATTAGACCGTTTACAGGCACTTTTGAATTGTCAAGGAGTCGGTCAGTTAGTCCGAAAATTGAAGCTAGTTGCTCGTCCCAAAACGGAGGTAGGCCTCTATGGAGAAGAACGAGCAAGAAACTCCACGGCACTCTTTTAAATTAGGTTTTTATAGTATCTACATTTTGATATCCCAACAGCTGATTTTTTTTATTCACATTTTAGGTTGGTGCTATATTGAAAGATGTCAGCCTGAAGGTATATTCTCCGGCTTTTTTTCATGAATATTTTAGAGGTTAATTTCACTCAGAACGATGTTTTAAGGATCCCAGATTAGCCATCAAAGACGGTTTAAAACAACTGGTCCTAATCATTGCTTAGGTAGCATTGATTAGGACCAGTTGTTTTTAATTCCCAATTTCTCAATAGTTTTTAAACAATGTCATAGAGTAACAGTGTATACACAGATACAGCACGTTCGATAACATACTCATGTGGTACTAGGTTGCATGTAATTACAAACGTGCATACGATAGGCATTGCCTCGTCTCGACCTACTTGCACAGCTGTACAAAGAACTATTGTGCCAAGTTGATTCAGTAAGTCGTTTCGAATAAAGGAAGAATGGGTGGTTTTTGGCGAGATGCCTTTACCTATAAAGATAAGTAGGTATTGTTCGTACGAAGCCTGTGACCCCATTTGGTGCACGCTTGGCAGGTTTTAGTATGCTTGAAAGTACTGCCAACTCTGCAAGGATTTATTAAAAGGATTCTTTTTTTTTTTTTATCTCGTTGGTCTAGTACTTGCAAAGCACGACATGCTGAGCAAGAGGTCTTGGGTTCCATTCCCAGGTCAACCAAAGTGTTATTGGGGTTTTCCATTAGAAAAATTCCGTAGCAGCTACGGAGTCTAGATTTATGCCCGGATGATGGCAATAGGCTCGCCCCCTATTACATGGGACTTAAACCTAACTGGCGAAATGTGGGTCTGCTAATGGGTACACCTCTGCCTAACCCTTCGGGGATTACAGGCGTGATGTTATGAATATTCTATTAACTAAAATGTGGCTAGTGTACTTGTAGAAGCGTGCTTGGAAATACCTTGTACCTATAAGGTAGGTAGGTACTACGGAAAGCTCTGGAAAGTTACCCCGCAAATAATCGTCATCAATTTTCACGAGTGACGCGATTGTTCTACTTCAAATAAACAGATTCATATTAGTTTTGTGGCTAGGCAGGGAGCGACCACATTAGGCACGCAGAGGGAAGGGCAGTGTTTTCTATGTAAACAGACGGACACAGCACTTGTATATATCACGCTCCAGACGCCTTTAGCGGAAATCAATACTGTGGTCGCGATTCCGTGAACCTAGGTACTTGAGAAATAGGAGTAGTTTTGTCACTGCATTTTGAGTTGGAGAAGTTTTATTGATTTTCGCTTGTTTTATACTGAGGAATGGAGATACGGTTTCTTTGTGATCTACTAATAAATGGAAGGAATTTTTCGCAATACCATAAGAGCTCCTGCAGACTGCAGACTTTCAATCGGTCGATAGTGACCTCAAATTTCAAACTGTAGTGTTTTTGTGACAGAATGAGTTCCGACTTTTTTGCTACAAGGATTTTATAATCCCTATTTATCTGAATGAAAGCTGATTTAGATGGTGCGACAAATATCATGCAAGTTGTGGTACATTTCCGTCGCTGATCAGTCACCGGTCCCGCAATGCACGACAAATCGCACGATATTTCTTGCATCGTCTAGAAGAGATATGTATAACAATGAACGACAATCCATTAGCTAATACATAGTTTCGTAACTATGTTTGTGTATTATATTGACTGACCAAAGTGCCCGTTGACCTTTGATCATCATTGTAAGATACAATTGCTTTATTACACTGATATAATTTGAAGATCGACTCGAATATAGACACAATGATTTTGTTTATTATCATTACTCAACAGTCTCTATTTTGTATTCATCAACATTATAATTAGATAACCAGTCGCAGGTTTTTTCAACGAAATAAGAGTTAATAATATCCACTTAAACATCATTTAAAAGTTTAGACTAATGTCGTGTTCTTCAACTATTCTGTTAAACAAACTAGACTAAATTCTTGTGTTCGATTTCTTAATGATTCACGTTACTTATCTTATTGTTAGTTTGTGTGGTAGTCTTACACGGAACACATAATTAATCACTTTTACAAAGGATTGTAATTATCATTTTGTCAAGCATTTATAAACATCTTAAAGTTTATCTTGTGTCTACTATGATTAATCTTCCTTGACTGCGACCTTCAAACCGGTTCACATTATTATTATAAGGATTACTCATTTAATAACGATTGTTTTTGTTCATTTTTGTAAGTACATATTTTTTTTCGTTTTTGGGTCTCCGTACCTCAAAATGAAACAATAAAACCCTTATAAGATCACTGTACTGTCCATCTGTCACAAAGGTAATTTTCTCAAGACTGTAGGAATTTGAATTTTGGCATTATGTAATTTTTTTTCTCCTGTCGTATGATATGTGTCCAAAGTTAAATTCTGTTTATTTCTACGACTTACTGCTACGACTTCGTCTTCGTATTGTCTTATTTTTTTCAGATAGGTGTGAAAAATAATCTAGCTTTCTTTTAACGAAAGAATTTTCAGAATCAGACCAGTAGTTCCGGAGATAATCGCGATAAATATTTATACGAGTAGATATAACTAATACCTATGATTTTTATATTTTCTAATTAAATCATTCACAGTTACGTTTATAAAACACCCACATTTATAGACTGTTCAAGTGACTAAGTTGCACAAAAATTATTTTGCTATTATGAAGACTCTTTAATGTAGGTTCAGAATAGCCATCATTGTTTGAAACCGATTGTGTATTTTAGTGCTAGTGGTTCCATCGCACTAATTGACCGCCGGCTGTAGAAAGCCATGGCGAACAGTCACGCAATCTGAAGTAGCCAAAGTACATTAGTGTCCGCTAAACGTATCTATTCATTGGGGAACCATTTATCAAGAAGCATATAAAATTGTAAAATATATCTACTTAATTGCATTTGATTAATTAGGTACGAAGTCAATGAACCTAAATTCATGGTTTTGATTTTAGATTTGCATAAAGGGAATCTAATTCTTTAAAAAAAAATAGTCAAAGCCCTATTGAATTTATTGTCAAGGAGTCGGATGGTTATTCAGAAAGTTGAAGCTAGTTGCGACACTGGAGAGATTAAAACGTAGGTAGGTCTCTATGAAGACGAACAAGCAAGAAAGTCCATGTAGACCGTCTTTTCATCATCATTTGCAAAACCTTTTCCCGATTATGTTGAAGTCGATTAGTATGGATGGACTGAGTGGATCTGTTTATCAGACCTTTACGATCCAGTTACTGGATACCACTGTAACTATTGGCTAGACACACATACATAGGATGAAATATTTGGAACTAGCTTTTGCCTGCGACTTCGTCTGCATAAATCGGTTCAGTGGTTTAGTCGTAAAAGCGTAACAGACAGACAGAGTTACTATCGCATTTATAATATTAATAAATATTTAAAATAATTAAGAACGACACGATCGCACACTTGACTTCCATGCGAAAGAAGTCGCCGACAAAAGCTAGTTTATAATATTAGTATGGATGTAGTACCTCACTGATCTTTTTCTCATATTCTCTAACGATGGGCAAGGTGGTGGTCTTCGGCAAGGAACTGAAGACCTCGTGCTGGAGGTAGTAGCGGAACTCGTCGAAGGACAGTTCCTGTGAAGACCTGAAGTGGTCCAGTCCCTTCTCCACGCCGTACAGGTCGAGTAGAGTCCCGATGTTCGCTGTTAACACCTGGAAAGATAAAATAACATTGTTAGTTATGTTTTTGGTGGTATTTTCAAAAAGAAGGGTTTTGTAACGGTACTGAGACTGCATGAAATTCAAAACCAAAAGAACACACATAACAAAATCAAGACTTTGATATGGGGGGAAATTCTACTATGTTTTGTAATCTAATAATCTGCCAAAAATGACTCTGATCTAAATTTTTGAATATTCATGGTCGCTAAGGTTATTGCGACTACATGAGTTATCCTTCTGATTAAAACTTTTCTTATCGATACTATGGATACCTGCCATATCAAACAATCTTTGAATGCTTTGACTAGGTAGACTGGTCCTGGTAGCTAGTAGTGCGACAGATATTTTTTTTTTAGGTCTTAAGAATCATCTAATGACTCTTCCGCTCTGGGTGGGGCAGAAGGGACTGCCAGACTTTTACTGACTGAAAAAACCACCCTGTTCCTTCTGTAGCCCTTTGCGTTCTGTGGCCACGGTATCCTGTTAAGACGTCCCGCAATCCCGGCAGGAGTGTGACTGGCATGACGTAAATAAATAAGTCCAGGAGAACTATTCTGCCAACATGAAGTAGGATGTCAGTTCACCTCCAGCTTACTTCACCGGTTGATTAATGTTTGGCAGATGAGTCATAGAGTTAAAGAGCATCTTAGAAGAGGTCCTTGAACTATGATGCTAATGACCAAACGTAAGTAATACTAATTGTTGTAACCGTTGATTGTTCTTTACAGCATAATTATATCCTACTTAAATACTTTCGCAGGCTCTGCATTGAACATTTTACTCCTACTATAATATATGTATTTTATACAAGTAAAGAAGTGAGAATAGATAGGTAGATGGATGGATGGATGTATGTAAGTTCGTTACTCTTTCACGCTTAAACGAAAAAAAAACACAAATAAATAGATAAATAAATATTGAAGTAGCATACTTAATATAATATATAATATTATTTTTATCCCAGTTATATTATATGTTCCTATGGTTTAATTCAAGACTTCAGTCAAATTCTGAAGTCTATGTAGGTAGGTACATGAAGTGGCTGGTTGAAGCTAGTAACTTTACGCAAGCAATTTCATTTAAAACTGTATTAATCTTCAGTTGACGTGCGTGCCTTTCTTTGTAAGTGCAACTGTGTTTATTTGCCCCAGAAACAAAAACAAATACTACCATGCCTACCATATATCTTTCTGTATCGTATACAATCTATACGAATAAACAAAATTGAAGTGTCTGTTTGTAAAGTATAAATAACAGCTTTGTGTAAAATAAATAATGAATGGTGATACGGTCCTACTTACTTTTAGAACATTTATTTTTTAATTCTAGTCTGACTGTTTGTTCCGGGTAATTTTCAAAATGGCTGGATAAAATTTTGACGGGCTTTTACGGGCAGAAAGCTATTTGTTATAAGGTGTAACTTAGGCTACTTTTTTTTAAGCTACGGCAAAGTCAATGTCATTTATTTAGTATTAGTCCTTTATTCCAATTAAGCCAAAATAAGGCACAAGAAGAAAAAAATAATTAAATCTAGTTGCTCCTTGCAAAAGGTATAGTTTTGTATGGAGAAAAATGGGCCAGAAACTCCATACGTACTCTTTTAAAATCAATGTTTTATAATATTTGCAATTGCAACATAAACCGACATTCATTCACGGCTACGCAAACGAAGCCACAATCATAAGCTAGTCTACTACACTAAATGTATTATACTAAACTTGGAAACATTACCTACAAGTAGCAGTATACATGCCACTAAGGCTCTACTCAAATAGATGAAATCACCGAGTCGCAAGTTACTACCGCTGACTCATTGTTTAGGACCGCTATCAGCTAACTCAAACGCAAACTGACACGTCTAAGGTTTCCACATCAATCAATATAAACATTGTTCAGAAAGTTTGCTCTATTATTGCTTACACAATGCTAACCGCTACCAAACTTGGCGATGATTGTGGTGTTTATTTGACAGAATGACAGGTTGGCAGTATAATGTACCTACAGTTCGGTGGGGCTGTTTCAACTGTTGGGGTAATTTTTATACTTACATACATATAAAATGCTTTGTCCTGAATAACTGACGGATCAACGGCCTAAACCGCTGATCGAAGAGACCTGTGGACGGTGTGTTCTTTGTACGACGTTCCTATAAGATTGTTTTTTTCGAAATTATACCCCTTAGGGGGTGAAAAAGGGGGGCAAATTTTGTTTGTTTTGTAACCTAACCGACATTTATGCGGACGAAGTCGCGGTCAGATGCTAGTCGTTACTATGGGAACAAAATTATAATTAATTATTCTATACCTAGTTGTTTTTATTTTTTATTTATTGCCTTTTTGTGTGCACATGGCCTGTGTCAAATAAATCTTTTTTCTTCCTTTTTTTTTCAAAATCGAAATAACCGCCTGACCGCAATTCTTTTTGAGTCTCGTATTTGCTCAAACTATAAGGAAATATATACAAGCTGATTTTTTAATGGTGGTTATAACCCGCGAAAAATATTTGCCCTTAAAATTCCTTTTTACGATTATATTTTTTTGTGTCAAATATTGTACGGTGGTACGGAACCCTTCGTGTGCGAGTCCGACTCGCACTTGGCCGGTTTTTTTATTTTGTCTTAAGTCTGTTTGTTCCGGCTAATCTCCAATACAGTAGGACCAATTTTGATGAAACATTCACTGGGAGATAACTGATTTTTTTGCAGTAACTTAGGTTACTTTTATTTAAGAAAAATAATTAGGGTACAAATAATTAGGGAAAAATAATTTCTCAGTGGCAGCCTCGGATTTTGGATTTGTGCCCGGTTAATGGCATAGGCTCGCCTCCTATAACATGGGACTTAAACATAACTAGCGAAATGTGGGTGTACTAATGGGTACACCTCTGCCTAACCCTTCGGGGATTACAGGGGTGATGTTATGTCTTATGTCTTACTTGTATAATACAGGGTCATTGAAAATTTACCAGAAATCTGAAAAGGGGTCATTGTGAACCACTTTTACTATGTGCCAACCCTGAAATCATGAAAAAAGAATCCTCTGTTCCCTACAAGAATTCTCGGTCGTAATGTATGGAGTAGCTGATTTTGTTTTCTTACCCTACTTACTAGGTAGTAGGATTGGCAACGCTTTATGCAATAGACCTCCATCACATTATGATTCTATTTTTGTTTCTCCAAGTTATTCTAATGAGCACAGTCATCTAAGCTATTGGACACGTAACGTGAACCGTTGCGTTTTGGGTTACTTTTACTTATCTCATGAGTGGTCGTCAGCTTACTAGCAGTCAAATTAGTCATTAGGTCGTGTATGTAGACGAGATGAGGAGGAGACCGTGTGGTTTGATGACATAATAATTAGTCTGTTGTAGATTATTATGAGCAACGAAATGTTTTAGTGTTAAGTTTTTTGATGTCCTAAAATTATAAGCTTTTTTTAAGTTGTAGGTACCTAAATAATGTTTCGGTACGTCTTAACAGGATACCGTGGCCCCGGAACGTAAAGGGCAACAGAAGGAACAGGGTGGTTTTTAGTCAGTAAAAGTCTGACAGTCCCTTCCGCCCCACCCAGGGCGGAAGGAGTCATTTGATGATTTTTACCACCTAAAAAAAAAAGGTACCTAAATAATAATAATTTATTTTTATTATTTTTGACTGCCCCGTTGGTCTAGTGGTTACAAAGCGCGACTTCTGAGCATGAGGTCTTGAGTACGATTTCCAGGTCGGGCACAGTATTGGGTTTTTCCATCAGGAATTTCTCAAGCCTTGCAGTCTAAATTTGTGCACGGTTCATGGCAATAGGCTCGCCCCCTATTACATGTGAGTTAAACTGTTAAACATAAGAGGCGAAATGTGGTTCTACTAATGGGTACACCTCTGTCTAACCCTTCGGAGATTACAGGCGTGACTTTATTTAAACGTCAACCTAACATCATCATAAAAGCGTCAGGGTTAATGATGAATATTAGTAGAGCCTTGAAACAATCGACATAGACAATGTGTTATTATGTCACCATGGGCGTATTGGCTATTAATATTTCGTTTGTCAAACTCATTACAATGATTGACACTTCAGGAACCTGATATGTCTGCTAACCTCGCAGGAAATGTGTTTTTGCGTCATGTTTCGGGTCATACTTTAGGGTTCCGTATCAGAAAGGTGCTAACATACATAACATCACGCCTGTAATCCCCGAAGGGTTAGGCAGAGGTGTACCCAATAGTACACCCACATTTCGCCAGTTATGTTTTTAGTGCCACGTAATAGGGGGCGAGCCTATTGCCATCAACCGGGCACAAATCCAGACTCCGAGGCTGCTACTGAGAAATTCCTAATGGAAAAACCCAATAACACTTTGCCCGACCTGGGAATCGAACCCAAGACCTCATGCACAGCAGTCGCGCTTGCGGCCACTAGACCAACGAAGCAGTCACAAAAGGAAAGGAAAGGTGCTAACAGAACCCATAATAAGCCTCCGCGGTCCGTCCATCTGTCTGTCAGCGTGCTGTATCTCACAAACCAAGAGAAACATGTGTAGAGAGTTGAAATGTTCATAGAGTGTGTATTTTTATTGCTTATCAATAAATAATAAAAAATAAATTTAAAGGTCATGAGTCAAATATGTAGTATACTATGATACAGAACCCAACGTGTGCAGATCCGGCTTGCGCTTAGTCGGTTTTTAAAGCGCTTGACAACAGGATATTACTGTATAACCAATAAGTATATAGGTATATAACTTGAATGACAGGATTCAATTGGCATTTCAATGAGATACCAAGAACCAACCGTTTGTGTATCTAAAACGGTTGTTTATGTCAATTTCCTAAGGAAATTTAAAAATAGAATTGTTTAAATTATGTAATCGTTTGATTTAATTTTGTTGAACACAAGCCTAAGTTAGGGTTACAGTCATGATTTCTGTTGAAATGATCGTATAGAAATAAATATACTAGCCTATTATTGCCAAGACCCCTTCTCAAACAGAGAAGGTATGAGCATTGATCACCATGCTTGCAGAAAGTGAATTGGTGATTTCATACTTCTGTTAATTTTATGTACAGGTTTCCTCACAATGTATTCCTTGTACCGATGTCAGTGATTACCAAGATAAACTTAGAAAGTCATACATGATTATGAATTGAAAAAGTCACCTTCGTTCATGCCCGGTGTCGAACCTATAACTTTATATATGAGAATCGAGACCATGATCGTTTAAAAGCTTTTGAATAACATTGTTCTAGGATAGCAACGTCTAAATTCCCAATTTAATTCGTAATTTATAATTATTTTTGTTGTAGGCCTGTATGTTCTTTTCTTTTCGTTTCAATACTATGTTGCTGTACCCTAACAGGGTCCATAATTATTGTACTTTAGCTTTAAGCCTTACGTAACATCTGTTATGCACATTATGGTATGCAAATAAATGAATATCAATATGAAATTTTTAGGCCAATTAAGGTCTAGGTTAAATGGTAAATGGTAAATGACTAATATAAATACGACAAACAAACGCATGTGTTTACAAAAGTAATGCACCTAACAGACCACACACAATAATTTTGTAGGTATGTACAAATAAGTAGTTCGTGTCAATTGTCTACACACAATCTTAAATCCAGTCTTGATGACTACTAACACAGACAGACGATGAATAACCGACTGGTTTCTATGTCTGGACATAACAGACTATGACGTCAAATAAAAAATAAAAACAAAATAACAAAATGCCGACAGTGAAGAACTGTGTTTCAGCTACAAGTCAGCGCTTCAAGCGATGCATTCGTTATTATTCAGAAGCTTATTAGTTACTCAAACAGTATGCAGCGGCGGTCTTATAGAGTAGGGTTACCAAGTAATTATCAAATGTGACCAAATTTTGATCAACCTGCATAGATATTTTTCACCTTATTATTTATTTTTACTGTTGTATTGTAGAGTATGTAAATCGGGACCCTTATTAGATAAAAAAAGATTTCGTTAAGTCAAGATTTTTTTACATGGTTTTCAGCACGATTTAAGAGGGTCAGTAGGGGTACCCGACGACGGCAAATCCAAAATAAAGGTTGTGACTTCCTTTTTTACAATTCGCCAACTACATGATAATCCTTAACAAAAGTATCCATTATCAGGACGTTTCGTTTAGAAATTTTCAAGACACTTGACATATACCTATTTACTAACGAGAAGCAAAAATCATTGAAAAAATAATAATCTTAGTAATATCATCATGGCCGTCCACTGCTGAACGAATATAATTATAACATACCAATTTGGTAAAAAAACATGGTAACCCTGATCGGGTTCAATATCCGACGATAACTTAGTGATTCATGCAATGTTCATCGGTGTCTGTCGGTGAAGGATAATTCACCATTTCAATACTAAATATGGCCATTGTGTCTTTGATTTCTGTCGTTGTCGTCAGCCAGAACTTTATTTTTTCTCTGTTTACAGAAATTTTATGATTCATAGATGCAAATCTCTACTTAGTATAAAACAAAGTCGCTTCCCGCCGTCTGTACGCTTAGATCTTTTAAACTACGCAATGGATTTTAATGCGGTTTTCTTCAATAGATAGCGATTCAAGAGGAAGGTTTATGTATCCACATTGCACCCGTGCAAAGCCGGGATAGGTCGCTAATCTATACTAATAATAAATCTGAATAGTTTTAAAATCAACTAATATAGTGGATTTTTAAAACCGACGAGATTCTGACATTCAAGGACTTCTAATATGTTACTTGACGCCACCGATCAATTGATTTATAAGCTGTCAAAACGCATTTCCCCGTAGACTTTGTACGCGGCAATATCAAACTGTGACGTCACTTATTAGACAACTCAATTGATTAACTATTTATTGTTTTCGAAGCAATAAAAATCTAATATTACTGTTAATTGAAAAATAATTGTGATTTCAAATCACATCATTGTGGCTTAAAATAAAGTATATTTTTCTATTAAATCTGTGTCTTGAAACTAGTCGTTAATGGTGTCAAGGATTTTAATCTTTTTTGCCTGTCTGTCGCGTTATTCTAACGAGATCTCCAGGTTTTGTCTGCAATTGCATGCCAAACGCTTGTGGGAGTAATCATAGTTGTGCGTCTTAGGCGCAATCATATTTATGAATCATAGCTATTACTACACGAATACTATGCTCACTGGTAATGGGAAGTAGAATGACCTTACACCCACACCTCACAGCTAACTGTTTAGCGTAACTATCGAATGAATTGATTTACACCTCGTTGTCTATGTAGGTATTATGATTTAAAACTAATAAGCATTCAATTTTTAAATAATGTGTCTCAATAAATAAAAGTGAAAGGTTGTTCACTCACTCATCACGAAATATCGAAAACCGCTTAACGTATAAATATGCAATTCTTGTAGTAGAATTAGAGTAGGTAGAATTATAGTTACCTACTACAAGTCCGCTAAGAGTGCATTTTCCAAAATTCGAACCCTAAGGGGACGAAAGGGGGTCCGAAATTTACGCGGACGAAGTCGCAGGTGAAAGCTTGTTAATAATATCTGGTTTTTAGAGGTTCGTACCCAAAGGGTGCCAAACGACAACTTATTACTAAAACTTCACTGTCTACCTGTCCGTTTGTCTGTCACAGAGTCTTGTGATTTGTTGAAATGAAAATTTTACAGTGTTCTACTATGACCATTATTAATAACAACAAGTAATAAAATAAGATAAAGTTAAAAATAATAGAGAGACCCATACGATGATGTAGTGTTCAATTTTGTAAGACAGTACGGAACGGTGCGAGTCCACGTTCTACTTAACCGATTTTTTTAAAGTACCAATGTAAAACGGCCAACTGGACCAACCAACCCAAGATCAAAGCTAAAGGTGGTTAGCCAGAGCAAGGAACCTCCGTATAGTGTCATGGCTGGCTCTGACCACGATTCAGTCTGTCATGCAAAAATAAAAATTACGTTGCTACTTAGTATAAAGCAAGTAACATTCGGTAGGTAAGCCAAGCCAGTGGCCATTGGTCATAGGAGTGGAGGGTCACACCAGGGTCAAACTGACTAATAAGGACAGCTGTTCTCTTTAGGGTCTAATATGGTCACCCGGATGTGACCTTTACGTTTATTAAGTCAAATATATTTAAATCACTTTGAGGCATGCTCTTATAGTTAAATAAATCTTTAGTTTTTGTAGTTAATACTTGTGAATGACGATCCCATATTACTGCTATGGTCTATAGATACTAGAATATTTTAATCTAAATTATATAAAAGCGAAAGGTCGCTCATAAAATAAAAACATAACATCACGCCTCTAATCCCCGAAGGGATAGGCAGAGGTGTACCCATTAGTACACCCACATTTTGCCAGTTATGTTTTTAGTCCCATGTAATAGGGGGCGAGCCTATTGCCACCAACCGGGCACAAATCCAGACTCCGAGGCTGCTACTGAGAAATTCCTGATGGAAAACCTCAATAACACTTTGCCCGACCTGGGAATCGTGGGACCTCATGCACAGCAGTCGCGCTTGCGACCACTAGACCAACGAGGCAGTTAAAAGGTCGCTCACTCACCACGAAATATTGAAAACCGCTTGACGTATAGAGATGAAATTTGGCAGGGAGGTAGTTTATAGTGTAGGTAGATGACCGCTTAGAAAGGATTTTCTAAAAGTCATCCCCTAAGGATGAAAGGATTGCGAGAGAGTTACCGCAACCCTAGAACACAAAGGGAATTAGGAGGAACACGGATGGGTTTAAGGAGATGAACCGGGGGTCCAAAATTTGTATAGACAAATCAACTTTGACGCGGACAAAGTCGCGGGCAGAAGCTAGTAAATAAATAAAACACCTTGAGCAAGCATGGATCATCCAGATCCGTTCGGCTGTTCTAGCGTGATTGAGTAACGAACATCCATTCATCCAAACTTTCGCATTTATAATTAATATTCTTTCAGTTCAAATTTCTACCTAAGTACTTAATTCTGTCTTATAATTATTGTCTTAGCCAATAGGTCTCTCAACTCAAGAGACACAAAAACTCGTATTAGACACTAACATTCGCTTCCACAAATCGAGCGATGACTTCATACGGCAGAACAATACGATTGATGCTATTTAATAACGATAAGCGTTATAATTAATTAGCCATTATGTTGTCTAGACTCTAGGTAAACTGTCTTTACTAATATTAAAAATTGCGGAAGTAATTCTGTCTGTCTGTTTGTTACGTTTTTACGACTAAACCACTGAACCGATTTAGATGAAATTTGGTACGGGGTAAGTTTGAACCCCAAGGAAGGACATAGGCTATTTTTTATTCCGCGACTTCGTCTGCGGCCGCTATAACCGACATTTATGCGGAGGTAGTCGTGGGCAAAAGCTTACCTTATAATAACATTTATTTTATTTTCTTTTATTTATGTTTGTTTTGTTTTGTTTTTTGTTTATGTTTGTGTTTATGTTTGACTGCCTCGTTGGTCTAGTGGTCGCAAGCGCGACTGCTGTGCATGAGGTCTTGGGTCCAATTCCCAGGTCGGGCAAGGTGTTATTGGGTTTTTCCGTCAGGAATTAGTTCAGTAGCAGCCTCGGAGTCTGGATTTGTGCCCGGTTGATGGCAATAGGCTCGCCCCCTATTACATGGGACAAAAAAAACATGACTGGCGAAATGTGGGTGTACTAATGGGTACACCTCTGCCTAACCCTTCGGGGATTACAGGCGTGATGTTATGTATGTATGTGTTATGTTTACCGCGGTTAGACCAGTTCCGGTAAACAATATTTATATTAATAATAAAATAATCATGGGAACAGTAAACAAAACACCATGCATTCTTCTCACAATACTCCAAACATTCTAATAAGATCACCATCCATACTCCCATTCATCTGCAATCTCATCACATTCCGGCCTGACTGCATAATGAGACATTTTCTACCTATTTAAACTACCCGCATGTTCGATCGCGGGACATGGTTAGGCTTTTTGATTACGTGTTTTTTGATTACGTGTGGAATGGAAAAAGCGTACTACTAATACTACTACGGTGTACTAACGGGAACACCTCTGCGTATCCCTTCGGGAGTTACAGGCGTGATGTTATGATTTGGAAAAAGCGTTATCCAGTGACAATAATGGTGCTGCCGTAGCTGAAAATTGGCAAAAGACAGAGTCAAAACATTTATTTCAATTAGACTATTTACAGGCACTTTTGAATTGTCAAAGAGTCGGTCAGTTAGTCCGAAAGTTGAAGCTAGTTGCTCGTTCCAAAACGGAGGTAGGCCTCTATGGAGAAGAACGAGCAAGAAACTCCATGGCACTCTTTTAAATTAGGTTTTAGAATAATAAGAAAAAATATAGTGTGTGTACTAACTTCCTATAATAATATTAGTTGTAAGTCTAGACTCTAGACTAATAAGCGACCTTCGTAGAATGGAAATGTGAATGAAACTAAAGTACGTACATTTAACATTTTACTGTTAATATAATTACTTAATTGTAACATCGATAAAATAACTACAATCTATACAAATATAATAAAGATGAATGATTTTTTTTAATGTTTTTGTGTTTGTTTAAAAAACGTTTTTATCTGTGGAACTACCGATTGGAAAATTGTATATGATAGCCAGATTCATGAGGAATAGTAAAGGCGCTAGGACCTAAGGGAGCGGAGCAGTAAACAAAGACATAACTTAGGTAACCCAGGTATTCAAAGTCGCGTAGAGCAGGCACTTATTTCGAATAGAAGTGAGTACCTACATAGTTTGATGAGAATGGACATTAAACATTATTCTTAAGGAAAGGTCGGGACTTAAACAATGCTAGAGCATATTAATGAATTGCCGTTTGCATATTTTCCTTATAGTGAGTTTGTATAGTTAAGACTTGTTTAGTTTGTTGACTGCCTCGTTGGTCTAGTGGTCGCAAGCGCGACTGCTGTGCATGAGGTCTTGGGTTCGATTCCCAGGTCGGGCAAAGTGTTATTGGGTTTTTCCATCAGGAATTTCTCAGTAGCAGTCTCGGAGTCTGGATTTGTGCCGGGTTGATGGCGATAGGCTCGCCCCCTTACATGGGACTAAAAACATAACTGGCGAAATGTGGGTGTACTAACACCTCTGTCTAACCCTTCGGGGATTACAGGCGTGATATTATGTTATGTGTTATAGTTAAGTAAGTTTAGTAACTTGACATAGTGTTAGTGATATGGCAATAATGAACAAGTTATTAAGGTATATATTGCTAGGATATTGCCATTCTTAGCAATTTGTTGCTATGGTCAACAAAACAGAATTTACTGATGATGTTTTACTTGACGCCTCGTTTTTTTCTTTTATTAAGAAAATATTCTTATTTTTATAATTATTCTATACTTTTATTTTTACGGCCTAGTTGGTCTAGTGGTCGCTTAGCGCGACTGCTGAGCATGGAGTCTTGGGTTCGATTCCCATGTCGGAAAAAGTGTTATTGGATTTGTAAATCAGGAATCTCTAAGTAGCAGCCTCAGAGCCTGGATTTGTGTCCTATTACAAGGAACATAAAAACAAGTGAAATGTGGATGTAGTAATGGGTACACCTCTGCCTAAACCCTCGGGGATTACAGGCGTGATGTTATGTAATCACTTTTTAGTGGCTATTTTTACGCAAGTATCAATAGATTTCGTAGCATTCAAGTAGGTACCAACATTTTAAATGTCATTTTTTGCGTGAAAGTAGGCGTCCACGCTTGACATTTTCAGCAGTGTCAGGGCTGTCTCATAATTACAAATTACAATATTTTAATACGTATTTAATTTCCAATTTACTACGATTGCTTGTAATTATTTTTGATATCTCGATCTTGGTATGTAATTTATTTTTGACTTTAATAACGGTATTTTATTATTGTGTAAATACTGTAGACCACACAAATGTCGTTTAAGAATTTCTATATTATTATGGTTCAATTGCTTTATGGTAACAAACTTTTGCCCCGACTTCGTCTGCATAAAAGTCGGTTATCGCGGACGCAGACGAGTTCAAAGCCGAAGTCTAATAAAAAGCAGTCTATGTTCTTTGTTGAGTTTCAAACTTACCCTGTACTAAATTTCATCAAAATCGGCTCTGTGGCTTAGTCGTGAAAGCGTGACATACAGAGTTACTTTCCCATTTATAATATTAGTATGGATACTTTACCTATAGAATTAAAAAAAAATGTTGAATGAAACACATCTTGTAATAGTTTTAATGTAAGTAGGTGTTTACTTATTGCTGATTTTCCTTACCCTTTCTCAATTTACTAACCTAAATAACATTATAATTACTAAATGCTCGCAATCTCCGGGCAAAACCCAGTGACTCCTGCTAAATAACTTTACCTAGTCAAAAATCCCAGCGTATCAAATTAATATTATGACATTACTACGTGGAATTTAATAAAATAATTTATTGTAATACTAGCCTATTATAACCTATAAGCAAACGCCTTTTCTCATACAGAGAAGGCAAGAGCATTGATCACCACGCTTGCTCAAGGCGGATTGGCGATTTTAGACTTATATTACCGACTAGCTTTTGCCCGCGACTTCTTTCGCATCAAAATTAATTTCTCCATACAAATTTTGTTCACCAGTTTCTTCCCTTTGGGGGTAGAATTTCGGAAAAGTCTTTCTTATCTATAGCTTATGTCATACAAAGAACACACTTTCCAAGTTTCAGGTCTCTACGATCAGCGGTTTTAAGGTTGTGCGTTGATCCGTCAGTCAGTCAGTCAGGACAGAGTATTTTATATTTGACAAGTCCAGGTTTCCTCACGATGTTTTCCTTAACCGATGTCAGTGATGTTTAAGGTAAACTTAGAAAGTAAATATTCATTATTAAAACTCAGTAATAAGTAACTACCTATGGTACCTATGTATTTTGATTTAATGTTACTCGTAAGAATTCTCTTGTTTTCATTTGCAATAGATATCTAGATATCAGATATCATCGTCATAGGAAATGATTGAATGAGTCACGAGTGGGTACGAGACGTAGGGCTGGCCTTGACTTGGAAATCAATGAGCCAATCAAATACGTTTATTTGTGCGAAGCTACAGGCTAGGTGTTAAAAAATAGTGTGAGTAACTGCTTGTCCTGTCAGACTATAAATTAAGAAACTATTTAATAAATTTTACTACTATTATAAAAGTGAAAGTTTGGATGCATGGAGGTTTGTTACTCAATCACGCCAGAACGGCTGAATGGATCTAGATGAACTTTAGCACAGACATAGATTGTATTCTGGACTCTAGAATAGCACATAGGTCACTTTTTATCTCAAAAAAAATATTATTCCCGTGGGATCTTGTGGGAACTTCTTCGTGGGAACTTTGACGCAGACAAAGTCGCGGGCGGAAGCTAGTGGAAAATATAGTCTCGAAACAACATGATACCTTTTTAGCAGATAGAAGCAAGATTAATGAATTAAGTAGCCTTTTACATGCTAATGGAAATCTTTTAACTGACCCAATGTCCAGTACCACTTCAGTTTTAATTAAAAGGAAATCTTAAACATACCTTACCTAATATTAAATTTCATTTGACAGCCCTATTTTTGATTTTCTTAAAAGGGAATGTCGTCCTTACCTTATACAACGGCGCGTGAACACGAATGTGCGACTTGCGACATCGACATTTAGTAGGAGAATAGTAAATAATTGTCTGAGTCTTTTAAGAAATTGCCATGTAGGAGTTGAAATAAGTAACTGTTGTTCATCAAACAAAAACGAATGTTATTTAAATGTTACTAAAATTATAGACTTGTAAGTATGTAAGTTTAAATTCTTTAAAAAATATTTTTGATTAATTTTCAACTGACAGAAACAAACATCCATCCAATGTTTGTTTCTGTCAGTTGAAAATTAATCAAAAATATTTTTTAAAGAATTTTTGTCTTGGATTTTTTGGGTAAATGGTGTAGAATACTCAATTCGCTGTTTGGCACACATACCTATGGAAATTGATCTAGCTTAACACATACTTACGATAATTTTTATCCAGTTTTTGTGTTCTCTTTGGATAATTTAGGACTTCGGATTAGTTCTGGAAACTATGCAGACTAAGTCGCGGGGAGAAGTAAGTCTTACAAGATTTGTGACATAACGTCTCTAATACATATTTTTAAATGATACTTAGTGGTGTTATTGAGTCTTTCCATCAGGAATGATGATGGCAATAGGCTCGCCCCCTATTACATGGGACTTAAACATAACTGGCGAAAGATGGGTGTACTAATGGGTACACCTCTGCCTATCCCTTCGGGGATTACAGGCGTGATGTTATGTTACCTAATGGTATTTAAATAAACGAAAATGATGATAAATAATAAAATTATGCAATATGTAGAGTGTTATGTAGATGACATCTTTATGATCAAATAACTAAATTTCAAGCCAATCTCATTTTGTTACAAATATCAAACACACGAGGTTAGCGATACTAAACAGATATTGATATCACTCAGTATAAAAAAACGAGATAAATTGATTTGTAGCAGATGAAGCGAGCACTCAGCTTACTTGATTTTATTGTCGAGAAGCCTTTATGAGCCTCCAGGGAGATTTGATCCAATTACGAACACAGTTTTCTGTCATGCATACATCCTCCTTGGCACTGGTACAGCCATATATGTTTTTTGTGGCTATATTCACCCATTCTACACCATAAACTATGGAGGTATACCATAAACCTAGTTTCCAGTTAATGGCACACTGTGCATGGAGTTTTTATTATCCTTAATACTTCTCTATAGTAGGTACCTACTATAAGGAAATTCTTCTTTCGTGTCGCTTTTGCGATATTGTTTTTTATTGGGCTTAAACTTTGCTCCTACTAGGTTGCTGGGTGGTAGCTTAAAGACCGTTTAAATTGTTGATGTAAGGATGCGAGGAGTAAGATAGGAGGTGCTACTTAGTATGTGGTTCACCACCAAAACCACACCACGTAAAAAAGTGCCTTAATTGAAATAAATAATTTGACTTTGACACAACCACTCAAGTTATTCCCAATTGGTCGAGATGGCCCTAAATAATCAGACTGCATTGAATTTCAGATGGGAAATGGTTAGATATGGGGTATTTTTGTCGAACAACTAAACATTAACTATAAAATACTAATATTAAAAGAGCGACGCTGTCTGTCTGTTACGGTTTCCTGACTAAACCACAGAACCGATTTTGAAGAAATTTAGTACAGGGTAAGGTTTAACCCCAACAAGGCAAATAGGCTATTTTGTATTTGATTTCGACTTCGTCTGCGTCCTTGATAACCGACATTTACGCTGTCGAACTCGCGAGCAAAAGCTAGAATTCCATTTATTTGCAAAACGAATTCCATACCAATGTCGACACAGCAAGACACTGCCCCATTTTTCTACTCCCAAGAGACAGTAAAACCGCAATAAAGTATGACACAACCGTTCTACTTTAAAGGACATATAAACTTAATTACTTTTAAATAATTCTGAGCATTTTTCGTGTGTTGAATTGAAAGTGACAGAAATATTTGTGGAGAAAGCAGCCCCATGTATGTAATGATTGTAATTTATGTCAATTATTATTTTTTTGTGCCTTTGAGCCGAACGTAATGACAAGAAGATTATATAGTTATGTTAAATATTTTAACTGGAGCCTTTACAAGTAGGTGTTGAGATAACTGTGTGAACTTTTAATGAATAAGGTCTTTCGGAAAATTGTTGCGTGAGTATTGTAAAATTCTTTAGAGGTGACGGTAATAATTTACAAAGTTAAACTTTTTATCAACCGACTTCAAAAAGGAGGAGGTTCTCAATTCGAAGCGTATGTTTTTTTTTTTTTTTGTTTTTTTTTTGTTTTTTTTTTTTGTATATATGTTCTACGATTACTCCGCCAATTATGAATCGATTTGGATGATTCTTTTTTTGTTTGAAAGAGTATAGTTGCGAATAGGTCCCATAGGAATATTGTCATGATCTGATGATGAACTTTGGAGATATGGAACGGAACTCCTTATAAAATCACAGCAGAACCGCCGTATCAAGAAAAATTGCTTTGTTTATACGTGTAGTCGATGACTGACTGAAGGAAGCGGGGAGACGGTACGTCAACCTACAACTTTCCAAAATTAAATATATGTAAGGATTTCAAAAATTAACACAGAATCACTAAAAAGTGAAAAATAAAAAGCTTTTTTACAAAAAAAGATGACCGCCTTCAAAAACTACAAAATAAAAAGTAACTTTAGCTTGGAAGTCGGTGGCAATACCTACATAACAAGAAACAAAACCAAAGCCGCCGACTTCCAAGCTAAAGTTACTTTTTATTTTGTAGTTTTTGAAGGCGGTCATCTTTTTTTGTAAAAAAGCTTTTTTGAAATGTAGGCTAGTTTCAGAGTTTGATGAAGTTAACAATTAAATAGAAATGTATTGATCACCTCGACGATATTAATATAGAGTCATAGATATCGATGAGTTAGTACCTAAAAATACATTTTAAACGGTTCCTAACTTTGTTGACTCTTTTGATATTTTAAATAAATGACTTAGGAAGTTTTTTTCAATTACATATTTGATAACAGTTAACTTGCTCGTTTAAATATAACACCAACAGTATGTAGAACGAATAAAATAATATCAGCCACTGCAGGGAAAAGGCCTCTTCTCATACAGAGAAGGCACAATTGATCACCATGCTTGCTCAAGGCGGATCGGCGATAATTAAAAGTTCAGCTAGGTTTCCTTACAACGTTTTTGCTTCACCAATGTAAGTGATGATGTCTCAGATTAACATAGAAATGAATTTTAACAAAAACTTATAACCTAAAAGGTTGCTCGTTCGTTGTTTGCCTCTCGTGGTCACTTGCAAATTGCAATACCGACTCGATTTAGACAAATAAAGCGTAGGTGCAGATCAGTACCTTATTTAGTTTGATTTCGTATGAAGAAATCGATTTATTATGATATTTTTGGATTATTTAATTGGCAATGTAGCCTTTACCTATAAGTATTTCGTAATACAGACACCATTTTGTCCTAGAATTATAATAATTCAATATCTTAAAAGGAAATGATTCATAGACATTAAAATATGTCGCATTTGTATTCATTTCTTGCTTATCTGTCTACGATATCCATGAAATGAATTAGGTATTAATTATAGGCACAAATATTAGCCTTCAGAACAGTGGCGTAACATGTCCTAGTCGGGCCCTGTATTAAAATTTGTTGTTGTAAAAAATATACGTATTGTTTCTTTTGCGACAAATCTTTACTCTCCATTTGAGCTTCGCCGCACTTGGGGGGGCCAAGTGCGGCGAAGCTCAAATGGAGAGTAAAGATTTGTCGCAAAAGAAACAATACGTATATTTTTTCCTGGGAAGATTTCCATACAGCCCAGAGTTTAAGTGAGATAGTGGATAATATTTTACGATTTCTCTGGGCCCCTGTAGCTGGCGGGCCCCGTATCTTAGAAACAGCTGATACGGCGGTAGATACGTCCCTGCTTCGGAAACTAGCGCAATTGTGCTTCATAAAAATATTACGGTAACAAAAGTTGATGTTTACTGTTATCGTAGTATATTTTTGATGCTGAAATTATTCAAAAGAACACTGGCCAACTTCTCGATGACATCATAGTAAAGACTTGTGCGACTTTCGAGGTCAAAGACTTCATTATTGTTATATTATCTAGCTCTAAGTACTAAAGTCTAGACCTGCGATTTCTAAAGTGAGTTTCGTGGAGCCTTCGAATTCCGTGAAAATGCCATGAAGTTGCCCCGAAATAACATTTATCATTAAAGTGTTCGATTATTAAAGAATTAAGTAATGAAAGAGTGAAATAATCCCACTTTTTCTTCAAAAATGAATGTGAAGAATGGAACTGACTGTATCACTCTTACAAATACAATTATTGTTATTAGATAAAGGTTAAAGTTCTCATTAATAAACTGTAGTGTGTATTCTTTTATTTATTATATATTGATACCCCTCATCATTCTACCTAAAAATACAGGGTAAGTTAAATAAAAGGGGTTTGTTGAGTATACCGTAAAATACCGTTGCTGTAAAGGTTTAGGAGCCGCTGGTCATGGCTTCGAGAACCTCGTGTTCAACCTAGATGACGACGGGGTGTCGCCTTAGTACGACACCCTTGACCCGGTCAGAGCGAATAGCTTGAGCGATCACATACTTTGCAATATAAATGCAAATGACATAGCCAATATGGGTTATGTGGGCTTGTTTATTTCATACAACTACCCGCCCCGGCTGCGCATGGGTGCAAATTACGAATGAAGAAAATGAGAAGCGCGTTTTTATATAAATATACCATTTTCCGGTGGATTTTCCAAGAAAAAACCTACAAACAAACCTTGTAACAATTACGAACGCAACAAAAAAAAAAATGAACATAACATCACGCCTGTAAACCCCGAGGGTTAGATATAGGTGTACCCATTATAGCCTATTGCCATCAACCGGACAAAATAAATAATCAGGCAAATCGGTGACGATCTTTCAATTACGCGACCATTGGTTTTTATTTTCTTATGATAGGTTTACATGTTATGATGGGCATTGGGAAAATACATAGAATGTTTGTGATCTTCATGTTATTAAACTTTATAATAACAATAGTAGAAAGGGAGTAGAAAATAAACATATCAATCCTTAAATGAAATTTCATTCGAAGACATTCATTACCTATGTATTATATTTTATGTTATGCTGACCGTACATTAAGCTGGCTCAAGCAAAAGGCATCTGAGTTTTTTGACACTAAGATTAAATTGCGACCTTGAACATCATTTACCTAGTAGAATTGACTTTTACAATTGTCTAAGTTATCACCAAACGTCCAGCTAACCATAAGTTAGTTTCTCTCGAAATATTGATAAGATAAACAAAAAATAATAATGTTTGTGTGTTCTTCACAAATCATATCAGTCGGCATGCCGTCGGTATTGATATCAACAATACATTGTATACATTATTCACAGATATACTAAATATTAAGTCTGTAGGTATTTGTCGTTTATCAATGAACGACTCAAGATAAAACTGTTCAAGAATTTTTCTATGACATTGGCCTGTCAGGTTAATAAAATATAGTTTGGAAATATACAAATACACTATCTATGAAATAAATAACATAACATAACATAACATCACGCCTGTAATCCCCGAAGGATTAGGCAGAGGTGTACCCATTAGTAGTACACCCACATTTCGCCAGTTATGTTTTTAGTCCCATGTAATAGGGGGCGAGCCTATTGCCATCAACCGGGCACAAATCCAGACTCCGAGGCTGCTAGGTACTGAGAAATTCCTGATGGAACAACCCAATAACACTTTGCCCGACCTGGGAATCGAACCCAAGACCTCATGCACAGCAGTCGCGCTTGCGACCACTAGACCAACGAGGCAGTCAAATAAATAGATAGACGAAAACTGAAAAGTTGTTAGAAACTTGCAATGGCTTGTGTTTCATGTTTTTTGTTTTGTTAAATACAGAGTTAAGCTTTTCTTTATATAAGTATTTACAAATCTAATTGGGTATTTAAAGTGCCATTTATTATGGTCTTTACGTACCTACATAATTAAAAAAAGAAACAATCTGAATGGAAAAAAAGAAATTAAAACTAAATGGCATAAAAAAATCAATTTGAAAATGATGAATTTGGATGCCATTTAGTTTTAGTTTTTTCTTTTTTTATATTCTGATTGTTTTTATTTTTATCAACATATTATTATGTAGTTACATAGATGTTTAATCCATTTTAGAGTTATAATAAAAAAAATATATTAGCATAAGCTAATAATAAATATAAGAATGGAGCAATCATGGTGATATCTTCTCTGTATAAGAAGGGGGCTTTGTCCTGAAGTTAAACAACAACAAATAATAATATAGCTGAGAATATAATAAATAAATAATATGTTCTATTTATCAATCGATCGGAGAAGTAATGGTTTATTAACCTATTTATATTCAAATGCCTATTTGTTTACACTATGACTTCATGCAAACGAACTGTCGTAACTCGTAAGTAAATCTATTAATAATAAATTAGAGTTAAAATAATGAATCATAGCGTCTATTTTAATAACAATAAATTTTGTTATGTTTAACGGTTTAACTAAACGTTTTTGAGAGTATTTAGGCGCAATATACAACATTGCAACATCGTACTAGTAATTTCTATTTTAATGCGTGAATTTGCATGTTTTTTGTTCTTGTTTTTACTATTAGATGTCAAGTTAGTTTTTACACGACTGCCCCAAAAAAAGGAGTGTTTAGGGTTAATGTATGTATGTATGTGAGTTTCTTTATTCCACCATAACTTTTAAACGCCTGAATCGATTTAGATGTATGGGGTATCGTTACAATCCTTGCATCGTTCCGAGTAACAAGTCAAAAATAAAAAGAAACCGGTGTGTTCACATTAAAACGTAAATTAATACCAGCCTCCATTTATTTTTTTAATGAATCTGGTCATGTCTATTTTTATCGTCTAGAATTTGATAAGTAGATAAAATAAAAATATAACAGTTTAAGTTAAAAACTTCGTAAAAAAAAATATGTGCATTTTTTGCAGTCGTGTGTTTTATTCTTTTTAATAATAGTAACTTGTGTCATGTCATATCGCACGCTGAGAACGAAAGTGACTCAACTCAAAATTGCTAATTTTTGGGAAAGAGCGAAAATGTGTCCGTCGTATTAAGCATTTTCTGTTCATTTTACAATAACACTAAAACATGGTAACAAAAGTTATGAATTTCTGTTGAAATTTATTGTTTCACTAAATAGCTTTAGAAACATTATATAGTTTTTGCAAAAAAATATGATTTTCTCGTATAAAATAAAGTTTAAAAAAAAATCGAAAAAATAGGTCACTTTAGTATTAGAAGTTTTTTTATTTCTACTGACCTTTTTAGGTAAAGGTCTGTTCATTTCTAACTTTGTTTTACAAAAATATGTTTTTTCTAAAAATAAGTCAGTTTCATTCTTAAGATTTTGTTTATTTTTTCAAAAAAGCTAAATAAAACAGTGAAGTCTGTGTAAGTGTCATTTAATAAATCACTCCTTAGACTTAATAGAGATCAGTAATAATAATCACACTAAAAAAATTGTATCAAAATCGTGTCATAAAGTAGGAAACCAAACATTTACGTAAGTAATTCTTAAATATTATAACGAAAAATAATCAATATCACTCTTCTATAACACTAATAAAATATTTATCCAAATCAACAATATTCCTATATTAGCACTAACTTTTCAGTCTAACATAGTAGTACTAGTACAGTCTTGTACATAGTTATAGTTCGGTTGTATTACCTAATCAAATTTTAATTACACTATGCTTAACTCAGACAATCCAAATAATGAGACCTTCTGTTTTCACTGGTTTAAATAACGAATTCTTAATTTTAACGAAACATAACCAAAATAAAAATAGTTATTTAAAGTATTTGAATCACATCAAAATCAGTATTAATAGCATAACTTATCTATCAGTTTACCACAGTAACAGTATTCTGGTTATAATTCAGTTGTACTTAATCAACTATTAAACTCTGCCTATTGCACTAATTCAGACTTAGCTTTTTGGTACAACATACTTCTTTAAAGTTTGTTATTTTAATATCTCATAATAGGTAATTGTCGTATGTGTCCATGTTCTATTGAACGTGAACACATACGACAATTACCTATTATGAGATTATTTGAATTAAAGTTTCTTACAAAGTGTTGTAAAAACTAGCGTAAATACTAGGTATTAAATTTTTTCTGACTAAATCTTTGAGATCCCTTTTTTTATTTTCTTTTAACTCAAGTGCATGCTCATACAGCTGTTTAATTACAATTTCATTGAACCCCATCATTTTTTTACGTTTATTGCGCATGTCGATTTGAGAAAACATCTCATCGGAGTATGATGTTTTATAATAAAAGTGGAACATCTCCGCTTTGTCAAATTTCAGTACTTTAAGATCATTCCACAGTATTGTTTCTTTATGGATGTTTTCGTTGAAGTTGTATCCCCACTGCTCTTGAAGTAGTTTGAGATTTAAGAAGAATTCATAATTAACTTCTTTGACTATGAAAGGTGGTCCAGATTTCCGAGCGCTTTTGATCAAGGTAGCAAATTGAACAGGTATGTATATAGGCCCTGCTTTTTCGTTCTTTTTAATTTCCTTTTCAATTAAGCTGTGCACATTATCCGCTTCATTTTGGGTGTGCCCTTTTATAAGATACTTATGGGTTATACTTTCGATGTTATCAAAATAAGCGACAGCATATGAATATAGGCTAGCAATAACTTTATTTTTGTTCTGCCCAGTGCAATTGTCAGAGTAAAATGTTACATGTAACTTTTTATCTGCGTTTTTTGCGCTTAGGGTTCGTAAGTAATCGAAAATACATGAACCTATTTCATTGGCTCCCCTTTGCCCCTGAGTCTCGTCCCAAAAATAACAGTAAACGTTTCCGTAAGACTTTTTATCATCCTCTCCATTTTTTAATTCTGTAATTGTGAAATCAAGGCAGTTTATTTTTGAAGAATAGTAAAAATAACTTGGACTGGGACATAACATGACGGACTGTAAATCATAAATAGCACAAATGTGGGTCTCGTCAATGTTTCGACGGTCCGTCCGTTTTTCTTGGCGACACAGTTCTTTTTCTTTGAGGTGTTTATCATAGTTCGATTTGAGCAGTGTTTTAGTACTATCAGGAGCAAGTTCATACGCAACACACGTTTCACAACTGTCTTTTTTCGGCTGAAAAAAACTTATATTGAATTCTTTATTAAAAGTATTCAAGTATAACCAATAGTCGCACTGTGGCAAACTTTTTTCTTTTTGATCATTGTTAAAATCAGTCCAGAGGTCCCTTATAGTTTTACTGTCGGAAATGTACTCTCTACTTGTAGTCGCTCTTAAATAATGGGGTTCTACCCTCGGTATCAACTCTATGTGGTTCCTGATGCTTTGGAGCAGTTCAGGGTCTACCCTTTTTTTGTTGTCATGTTTTCCTCTAAGCTCAGGCTCTACGATACCATGGCTGTTGGTTTTACTTTTAACAGTTCTTAGCTGTCTGTCCGTTATGTCCAAAGTGTTTATGAAAAATAATTTACAAACACGTATCTTTTTGCCATCTATTGTGAAATAAAAGGAGTTGTTTGGAAGGCGAGGGTTTCGGGCATTTGAGTACCTGTACCTAGGTTGCACTTCCATCATGCAAGATCTAATAAAAGCACGCTGCAGTTCCAAATTTGATAATCCCCAATAGGCTTTGAACAGATTATACCTCTCATCCTCTTTTATATTGTCAAAACATTTAAGTCTACACTTGCTCGTACATGTTTCTTTCACATGCCTAGCTGGAATGTATTTTTTTGATACGGACATAGACCTGTAACTTTTACCGGAGTTTCGTAACATTTTTGCTTGATTTTGTTTCCAGTTACTAGGGTTCCTTTTACGCTTCCTACTTTTTGAAGGTTCCGGTTGACCTGAAGAATCAGAAGAAGAAGAGCTAGTGCTGGAAACATGTCTACTTCTTTGATTGAAATTTACAGCATGGTATGTTGGATCTGAGTCACTAAGATCCACATCACTTTCATTCGGATGTATTGGTGATTGAACGTATGAACGTTGGTTACCTGTTCGAGATTTTAAATTGCTTGTACTAGGGCCCGGAGTGGCTGTATTTTGACATTCATTTGTAACAGATGTACTTGAAGATGATGAAGTACTGCTACCACTTGAGGATGAAGATGAACTGCTCGTACTGGAACTTCTTGAACGTGGTCGGACAGCAGATGTACTTTCTGAGGTTTTTTCAGTAATTTTTGATTCCGTATTTATTTCTTGACAAGCCTTTTCAGGGTCCTGAAACATGAATAATTTAACTTTTCATAACAAGATAAAACTTACATTAAAATGACTACCCATGACTTAAATAAAAATTAATAACTTACATTTAAAGGTTTTGTTTTTCGGCTTGGGATTTGAACATTGTTATATTCCTGGTCCAGACGTGGAGGTGTATTTTCGATAATTGATGGGCTAGATGGCATGTTTTCTTTGTCGATATCCCAAGCCTCGTCAGGGCTCTGCAAACAAGTACAATAGAGAAAATGGAAAACAAATACAAACATTTTTACAAATAATTATAGTCCCTAGGTACTAATGAAAAACGAATAATAAACGAACAGTTTTCGTAATAACCTTATTCTGCTGTCTCTCTTCCACTAATTGAAGAATTAAAGCACTTCTTTTCATTTTAGTTTTGGGATTGCCGACTCAGTTGGGAATATTAAACACTGAAAAAAGTAATAAATTGCACTATTAATCAATAAGTCAATTGAAAACCAAACTAAAAAATGTTAAACAGACTTTCTTCTAAATAGTACAAAATACAGATGAGTACATTTAAAATTATACAGACCTGATTCAAAATTGGCCCATTATTTAGACTCAGTTGTTAATAAATAAGTGACCGAATTTGTTATGTGTCACCTAATACGCTAATACTTATAATGTAAAAGGAACCTAAATCTGAATCGGTCAGTTTATGACTATAAATTGTGACTAAACTTACCTCCGAAATTGACAAACAAACAGACACAAAGCGTAATCGGTCACTACGTTGCTAAACTTGTCACGTCTTGTCACGACAACTCACGGTGCAACACTGATTTCGTCACTTTCATTCGGGCGCGGGGGGAGGGAACGGTTGAGTGACAAAGAGACCGAAATATACCTCTATCCTTTTCTTACCTTTATTGGCCAGTTTTCTAATATAATTATGATAGAATATATTCCTTTTTTAAGTCATTCTGTATACTTAACTCATTTCACCAAAATTTTGAAATCGGTCACTTTCGTTCTCAGCGTGCGATATGTGTTACTTAATTACAAAATGCTATTATTGAAGTGATACAAATATTTGGGTTGTTGACATCTTTAATAACCAATAACTCCAAGACATAATAACTTCTTTATAACGCTATATTTTAGCCCTGAAAAACCCATTAATTTTCAATATACTGTAAAATTAGATTTTGTGGTTTTAAAATCAATAAATAGTTTGATAATTGAGTTGCCAATTAAGTGACGCAACAGACCGGAATTGCCATACAAAATCTATGGAAGAATCGCGCTTTGACAGGTCAATTGATGATGGTGTCAACTAGCCTATCCTATTGTAGTGAAATGATTTTTTTTCTGGCTGGTTTAGCCATATACAACCTTATTTTATACTCGCACTCTCTCTGCGACTTCGTTCGCGTGATTTTTTTACGGATCTCTAATTTTTTTGTAATAGATATACTTATAGAATATTATCACCCTTACCTACTTAATAATGAACAAGACCAGCGACTGCCTGATCTTGGTCACGTAAGGTAGTAGTATAACTATTATGTACCTATTCTTAAGGTCACAGAAAATGACTATCTAATACCAGTATGTAACTACCTAGCATCAGCTAGTCTGAATCTATAGTTCCTAACTTTGTACCTAGTATTTCGAACTAGGCATCTACATATCAGAGTCTGGCTAAAGTCAAAGTCAAAACATTTATTTCAATTAGACCATTTACAGGCACTTTTGAATTGTCAAGTCGGTCAGTTAGTCCGAAAGTGAAAAGAAAGCTAATGAAAGCAGTCCACAGAAAGAACGGTTATTTAAAAAATAGCAGCTGAAAACTTCGACATTTTTAAAGTCCTATTAAAGCCCTTGATAGGGAATCGTCGAATAGTGTCATTGGTGGCCCTAACGAAGCCTGAGGGTTCATGTAACCTATCTGTTATCAGGCTCTCAAGGTGAGCGAGCACCCCAGACCCTCACGAAGCCCGAGTGTTAACCAATTAACCAATAGCATATACCAAATAAACGGAATCGATTCTTCAAAATTTTCTAATCATTTTTTTCTAAAATTCCCCTTTTATTTCTTGCCTGTATTATTTGGCTACCAATAATGTCAATTTTAAAAATTGTCGCCTAATAAAATTGTCAGATAGTTTTCGGTGGCCAGACACGCATTATTATTAAAATTTTTGCTATACGATTATGCCTATCGAGGCGAGTAGGCTTATGTACATTAAAATTTCACTAAGCTACAATTTAATTTTACTCCAAAGTAAATATTTACTTATATTCGATTTATATTTACTTAGATATCGAAACTTAAAATTAACCATTATTTAATAAAATAAAATAAATAGAATTTTTCGCTCTCCCGTGTTTCGTCTACCCGGACAACCGGTTTAAAATCATGTTGAATATTCCATAGCGAAATAAAAATTAGGAAGGCAATTTGATAGAAAAAGAAGTCTGAAAAGTGTACACTTACCTTTAATTTCGATTTGTGCACGACGTTTTTATTTTGCAAGGAGTCGAAAGCATGCCAGATGCAATTAGTTACGTTCTTCAATAACGTAGACATTTTCTCATTCCACAATTTATTATCAGCACCACAAATATTTTTAAATAAAATATTTCTAAAAACACAAGTTTAATAAACACAATAACATTAATTCTTTTACAGATTCGTAAAATTCTATAAACAAAAAAAACAGAACAGCGCGCCTTATTTAAATTATTTATCACAATTCTAATTTTAAAATAAAGTAAAGCGCGCGAAACATTACTTTTTTTAGTCACAGAGCGCAAATGGCAAAGGAAGGACACGCGTTCTGCCTCCGCTCGCTTATAAACCAGACTGGACTGGACGAACGTATTGCGATAACAAGCCAGAGGAAATGGCTCACGCGGAACGGAACTAGCACGCGCCTGACAATCTTGACTCGCTTTGTACATTATGTGTATGGTAATTAATTATCGATGAATGGAATGAAATTGAAAACATTTAACGAGAGAACGATTAAAAACATTAATTTTAATAAACTTAGGCGTATACATACACTTATATACATTTCCCACATCATTTTGATTTTCTCTTTATTTTTTCACTAAACTTAATTTTCTTTTCGCACTCCAACGAACCATAACTTCCAACAAGATGCAACTCCTAAACCTTGTTTGTATAATTTGGAAAATGAAATAATTATAGATAGACTCCCGGCACCTATAGTTTAATCTTAGCTTGGATGCCAGTCGTTTACCGGTAATTTATGCCTATGAAATTGGAAATCAATTGTATTTCTATTATTTATTTATTTATTTATTTATTTAATGCACAATGTACACAACATAGTTTACACGCTAGGCTTAGAACTAGTGAGTACATTACCCTGTTAGGGCGCAGCAAGATAACTTAAGATATTATTATGTCTTATCTCCCAAAAGATACCTATTCAACATTTTAAAGGAAAAAAAAGAAACAGTTGTGTCACAGAATGGTGTACCATAATGATACAACTCTATATGTATATTTTATCTAATCGGTAGCGTGTTTTTGCCAATGATTATTGCCAATAATAATATACAAAATCTGTTACCGACCCCTATCCTTGGGCCTATAAACTCTAATGGTAGGCAGGAGCCCACCCACACAATTGTATCAAAATGGCGATAAAAATGGCAGAATGCCAATTCCCGTCGTCAAATGAAGCTCAATACACTAATGAATATGGATAAGTAACACAATAAGACTCGCTAAGTGGTGCATATTGACATTAAACATGTGTTATAATAAAACATGGCGTTAATCGACAGCGACATGACGGTAATGACGTCACTTGGGTAGTTGGGTAGTTGACACTATTAACCAATAATCACAAGTCATAACTTCTTTATAGAAACATTTTATTTTAGCCCTTAAATCCCCGGTTAGTTTCAACACAACATCACCATGTCTGTAATCCCCGGCACGGCAGAGGTGTACCCATTTATACACTCACATTTCGCCCGTTATGTTTAACAGTTTAAGTTCCATGTAATATTTATTTATTCATATAACAATTTACATTGTGTTCGAAATTACATAAAAAAAATACAATTAAATCAGAACAGAAGATAAAGCTACCAAAATTACAAAATATAAGCAAATATATTACAATGTCATTAATCTAAAACCTTTTACACCATAAAAAACGTAAAAACATACGTGTCTATTCCGGTTTACGTAAATAAACGGATAATTAAATGTCAATTAAATTATTGTTATCATGTCCAACCATAAAAAGGTCAAACACAAACCATGTCCATTCCATGTTAGGTAAATAGGGGGCGAGCCTATTGAAATTTTCAATTAACTGTATATTTTCAATTGCTTTCATTAAATAGTCAATTGAGTCGGCACTAAACTGACGTCACATTTTTCTTTTGCTATACAAAATCTTTAGGAGAATCGCGTTTTGACAAGTCATAAAAAGTACTTCAATTGATTTGTGGTGTCATCTACTCCATTCGCTTGACACGCATGATGCATGCATAGACAAAGTATTCCTTTGTTATTAAAAAATAAAATATTTCTAGCAATCAAAACAAGAATAGGTTTGACCTTTACTGGTTTCAGGTACTTATACAAGGTTGACTTATCAATGTTAAGCGAACCAATGTAGGCCAGACCTTATTTTTAGAAGATGCCTATTCTTGTTATAAGGTCCTTCACAAATATAGCCTAAACATAGGGGGCTTGTACCTACTATACTAGGTTACCTAGAATGCCGGTTTTCTGCGGGTATTTCTTTATTAGCGCGGTATCCTATAAATTCTAAATAACACTTTATAACATCAGCTATTTGCCAGTGAAAATACCGTGAAAATCGGTCTAGCCATTTCGGAGATTAGCCGAAAAACCAGGTGGACAGACAAAAATTTATAAAGGGTCCAATTCTATCTGAATGTTACCTACCCACACTCAAGAAAGACCACTTATGGGGTTTAGATCGACCTCTTCTTGCCTTCAGCGAATTAAAGCAGATAGCCATTAAATTAGGGTAGCTTCACCAATCAATTGACGTACTTTTTGACCTGTCAAAACGCGATTCTCCTATAGATTTTGTATGGCAAAAGACAGCTGTTATGTCATTTTAGTAGTGACTTAATTGACTATTTATTAATTTGGAAGCAATTAAAAATCAAATTTTACAGTTAATTAAATTAATGATCGGGTTTTTAGGGCTAAAGCAAAGTGTTTCTTTAGAGAAGTTATGTCTTGGAATTGTTGGTTAATGTTGTCTAGGTACCCAATTCTCTAAAAAACCAAATTAACAACCAATATTACCCATAGGTACTCATACCTACTCCATGCATCTTTGGTAAAGTACCTACTACATTTAAATGAGCCTTATGTCCTCATAGCAATTGTGACTCAGTGTCGGCGCGTGCGCAGTTATGGTGAAAACATCTGAAGGCGAGCGGTCTCGAATGATGAGTAATGTAATTATAATGTGAGGAGGGAGGCTGTGCAAGTTCAGTGAGATCAAACTGACGATATGCAAAAAAATATCACAAGTTCACCGTTTTATTGCGGAAAACAAGTGAAGGCTTAGGATGTTGTTTATTTATGGGCTGTAAGTAGGTATTAAACTTACACGTACATACAAACATAAACTCACGCCTTTTGCCCTTGGGGGTAGGCAGAAACCACAGAACGCTATCTGCTATGGTCCTTATTACATACGTACTCCTTTCCCCTCATCCACGTTCATACAAGCACGCCGGTTACGAGTACTGCGCACCTGACCTTTCTGAAGAACCTCACCAATAAGGTCAGTGAAGGTATTTAACTTAGTACTTTATATACCTTTAAATACCTATACTATTTAGTAAGAAGTGACAGATAAGCCAACAACGTGTCGTGTAGGTAACTACTACTAGGTAGGTACTAATCTACCTCTTTAGACGGTGCAAGTCGTAGACAACATAGACTTTACTCTAACGAGCTATCATAGAGCACCATTCTTCCTGCAATAAATTATTTAGGTCTAGCAGATTTTAGTCAGTATAAGTCTGACAGTCCCTTCCGCCCCACCCAGGGCGGAAGAACTCATTTGATGATTTTAACTACCTCAAAAAAAAGGCCTAGCAGACCTAGTGCGTATTAACAGCGATGCGTGCTAAATACTTGGTGTTTACAAGATGAATTTAACTAAAACAAGTTGCATTTCAAAGAAAAATATTCAAAACTGACAGCTGTTTAACATGTCATGTTCGAAATTTAAATATTGGCGCGCGAAATGTTGGTTTACCCAATGCTTACCATAAACACAATTACCCTCATTCTTGAGGTCGCCAGTTACCAAACGAGTTGCAGGAATCATCTCTGTCGTGCATGCTCATACGCCTGTAGGTCAGACATGCAAATAACTACTTCTATCGGAAGTAAATCAAGGCTTTGTCTTTATTTGGAGCGGGACGGTTCAAGTTTTCAAATAAGATCGTTTTGTAAATAAAATGCAGTAGCTAGGTACGGTTTTTTTTTAAATATCGAACTGATATAAAATATGTAAATCTTTAGTCGTAGTTCACACGCACATGTTCATCTAACATAACATCACGCCTGTAATCCCCGAAGGGTACGGCAGAGGTGTACCTATTAGTACACTCACAATTCTACAGTTCTGGGCACAAATCCAGACTCCGAGGCTAAGAAGAGAAATTGCGAGAAATTCCTGATAGAAAAATCCAATAACTCTGTCCAACATGGGAATCGAACCCAAGACCTCAAGTCCAGCAATCGACTTCAGTAGTTCACCTTGTAGGTACCTATTGAAAAGTAAACACTTATTTATTATTTACATATAAAATACCAGCTCTTTCTCGGGTTTCGCCCGTACAAGTACAGGTAGGAAAATTACAAAAAGAACGTTTAAATTATCCCATCGGTACGTAGGCCTGTACCTAATACCAGGAAAAAGCGAAGTTTAGAAAATAGAAGATTTGGAGCGCGTTCTATACAAATGCTTGAGAGCGAAATTCACAACCACACTCGCGAATTGCCTTTTAAAAACAGAAAGAAACAGAGCTCCTGAAAAGTATTCATTCAATCTCAAGTCTGTTAGTAGGATCATAAGATATCTCTCGGGAACTGGAAATTCGGGTAAAATAAAACACGAATCTCTTTGGTAATTGTTTATTAGGTAATTACTACTACACATAAATTACATAAAGTTAAAAAGACGATTACAAAAATGTACCGGATCTTGACGATCGCCATCAACCTCCCTCGATAAGGGCCAACTGCCACTCTCACAGGGTTGTCAGTCTTGTTAAAAAGCCAGACATTTAAGTTGTTAAATCGCGAAAAGCCTGATGTAAAAGCGCCAACCATGTCAAGTTAACTATGTTAGCCATTCCCTTTTAGGGCTAATCCGGGCATGTTTTTAATGCCCGGATTAGGTCATCTTTCAAAAAATATTTTAGCTTTTGCAAATCTAATATATCTGACAACCCTGATAATCCCTATTCCTTAAATCTATTGGCTAGTAAGCGCCATAAAAAGCCAAAATTATGCTATGCATGCACTACACTATTCCAATATTATGTGTATAGAACAAATTACCAATATTGCAACTGTTTGGGGTTCGGTCGGGATGGCTTGAATTATCAAGGAAACTGCATTGGACTCTTTTATAAAAATATTATTTATTGAGCACTGTACACGACATGATTCCGGATGACGATGGAAGAGAGCTATCCCGACCGAACCCCAAACATGGTGTTATATGGATTTAAAAGGAAAACGAAGAAATCGAGAAAATTGTAAGTCAATCAAAAATTTACGGCAAGTCATCCAAATCACCAACATGGCGGACAAAGCGTTCCTTGTAATTGAAACCGCTTCTCATACAAAACGGCGATAACGAGGCAGAAAAATGGAAAAAATGGAAACTTAGATTTGAAATTTTTATGGATGCTAATGATTTATATAATTATGCTATTGGTGATGACGGAATAGACATTTTTAATAGCTTTAATATAGATCGAAATACAACAAAGTTAGATGACATCCTAAAGAAATACGACGAAAAATTCAGTCCTCATTTAAATATAACAGTAGAAAGGTATAATTTTCTCACAAGAGTCCAAAAAAACGATGAATCTTTGGATGAATACTTGACTATATTGAACAACCAAGCTACCACATGAGAATTTGGTGATTTGAAAGAAGAATTAATCAAGGACATGCACACATACAAAAAAGAAAGACTTACAGGAAGAAAATCTTACTGTTGAAAAGGTGATGAAAGTAGCAAAAAGTCTAGAATTGTCTCAAGAAAGATCAAATAAATTAAACAACTAAGAAATTAAAAAGGAAAGTGTTTAAGGGATCAAAGAGCAAAAACAAAATTATAAAAATAGAAGTCGAACTACCTATCGAAGTAATTCGAGACATAGTAAAAATAGTATTGGGAGAAGCAATAGTCATGGAAGAAGTCAGTCAAGCAACAGGAATAAATCGTCAACCTAAATCATGTCGTGTACAGTGCCAAATAAATAATATCTTTATAAAAGAGTCCAATGCCGTTTCCTTGATAATTCGAGCCATCCCGACCGAACCACAAACAGTAACATTTTTCTCGAAATATTCAGAACAAAACATTAAATTTGTGCAGAATAAGTACGTTTCCCATCCCAATTCCCAAATCTTTCGCTCCGAAACACATGAAAATAGGTATTTCTAAATTCAGCTTCAGTGTTATATACAAAAACATTATTGGAATGTAAAATATGTAAAAAATTAACAAACCATTAGAAATTAATTCGATTTTTTAAATTAATCTAAATGTGACAATGGCAAGGAATTATTAAATTACTTACCTACACTAAAGTAATTGTCTAAAAAGGTTTGTCCACAACGGTTAATGTGAGGTAGATTGCCACTTACAGGTTTTTTTTACCTATGGCAATGTTTTTCGAGTGGCAACACTAGTCAACATTTCCTACGAGTTGGAAGTACAACCACATTAACTTTTATTAAAAGAATATAATTTAGTTTTTTATTGTATAAAAAGCAACTATAAAATTAAGTAGCAGCCAATAATTTTTTTTTTTTAATTCGGTTGGTGTTGCCATAACACAAAAATAGTATGCCAATTTCAAGGAGATTTAAAATAGTAGCTTTATTTGATTTTCTGCAATAAATCTAACTTTGAGTTAGGTTTTGTATACGAATATTGCAATACATAAGACTGGTAGAGATCAAGTAAGATTAAAAAGCTTAAGAGATTACAACACAACCTTCGTAAGGATTTTTTTTAAATAATAAATTATCTGTAATTATCTAACTCAGGGGTCACCAAATAGTTTTACTGGAGGTCCTCTTTTGGAAATTATGAGACTGTCGCGGTCCATTTGGTGATAACAAATAAAATACATATTTTTACTTAGGAAGACTAGGCTAAATTAGAATCCCACAAGATTTTTTTTATTTTGTTATTCACATATTGTGGTATATTTAACAGTTAAAGTATAAAGGTTTACTGTTTTCTTAAGGCCCGCACAATATACCCGCCCGCCATTTGGTGACCCCTGATCTAACTTAATTTATAAAACATACGACACATGTGCTTTCTCATTTCTCTCATCCGCTCTCTACAATAAACATGTCCAAACAAATATAATTTAAATTAATATATCATTTCATTTCATACAAAAATATCGTAATCATATCTAAAAACTTATTTGTACATACAATAAATTTAACATATTATTATAGTCGAATATCAAAAACAATTGGGAATGCTCCCATTTCATTACAAACAAAAAAAAAAAACTAAGTAAAATTTGTCGTGTGACTTGAAAATCTTATTCAATCTAAGACAGATTAGTTATATGTAATTCTTATTTATAATGACTTAATATTCGGTCAATTTAATGCAAATATGTGGGCTATGCGTAGAACACCCGCGCAATATTCGTTCGTCTTTTGTCCAGATAAACAAAAGAAGAATCAAGCGCTAGCCAATCAGCCCTACCACCATCTGTTAAAACAATATTATTTTAATATTACCTTGCCTTCCGCACTGTTGAATTTTCAACGCTCGGCTCAGCGCCAAGAGTTGATAATGCAAATACAGAAATTACAAAGTAACATTATAATAATATTGTTTTGAGATGGCCAGAGACGGGCTGTTAATTTCTGGGGCCCTGGGCTGCTAACATTATTTGGGGGCCTTATTGGAGCTAATTGCCATTTTTTCAAAAAACTGTTTGCTTTACAAGTGAGTTCAGTTTGCCATTACAGTGGAGATTGAATTGCAGCCTGAACCAAAGGCGATGGGAGCATCATGGAACGAAGAGTAAAGTGATAAAATGAAGTGACAATTCACTTTTATTAATGTACATTTTTTCTCCATCGTGGGCTGCGGGCCCTTTATAATCACGGGGCCCTGGGCTGCAGCCCAAAAAGCCTATTTATAAATCCGCCCCTGGGGATGGCGGTAGGCGCCCAGATCTCGCTACTATAGAGTTAGTATGTAGTTTCCTGCAAAGCAATGCACGCTTCATACTCTATGCCATTAGTTCGCGTCATGTTCACAAACGAGCGCTGTCAGTTGGGATAGGTCACCTCTTAACTGCCATGGTTTATAACTTTATTTTTATTATTGTTTTATATTTAACTTAATTGTTTTCAAATGCATTTGGCAGTAGAGCTATGATTTATCTCATAGTGTAGGTAGGGAGAAGACGGGGCCCGTTAGGAACAGTGCCGGCCAGGGTTGCGGATTTTGTTCGGAAGAGCCCTGAAACGCAAGGGGCCTCAGGAGGAACATGGATGGGTTTTTGTCAGTAAGAGCACACTCTCTCTAGGCGGAGCGGAAGAAGTCATCAAATGACTTCTCATTGACTTGACTGAACCTTAAAAAAAAGGGTAGGTAGAGATTTTTTTTTGGTATTTTCCCTCAATTTTTTTTTGTTTGCAAGCAAATAAAAAAATCCTTTCCATTAAATTGACCGAACAAGGCAAACATTTGACACGTAGGTAATTACATTTATGATTTTAATTTAATTATGTGGAATACTAGTTTATGATGACTAGACTCGTCACAGAAACGTGCCTTAAGCTAAGAGTACATTCAACGACTATTACATTCATTATTATTATTTTGTGCCATCACTTTGGCATAAGCTATTGAGGGGACTGCAGTATTCAACCAGCGTTTGGAATACAAATTTAAACTAATATAACATCACGCCCTTAATCTTTGAAGGGTTAGGCAGAGGTGTACCCATTGGTACACCCAAATTTCGCTAGTTGTAGGGGAAATTATTAGAACCGGGAAAATAGTATTCTTAAAAAAAAATCCTTGTGTAAATTATTTGACCATGCCTAAGTATGATGGTAGACACGTAGTCTACATAAAATCACGCCTGTAATCTAGGAAGGGTTAGGCAGAGGTGTACCCACATCTCGCCAGTTATAGAGGAAATTCCTAGAGTTGGGCAACGGCTTTCTTAAAAAGAAACCGAGTAATATTTAGTCTAAATATTATTTGATATATGCCTAGTGCTAGGCAATATTTAAAAAATGATTTCAATCAAACTAATTGAACACTACCTATAAAGTATAATTATATTTCATCAAAGACAAAAGTAAAGTATAAAAAGTTGCAAGTTGTATACCGAACGCTGGTGTGGGTTTTATGAATGACGTCACAAACGACATCAGCTGCATAAATTGTAAACTGTTCTGAAATCTGTTGCATTGTAAGGAAACCTTATTTTAGCTGTGGTACATACATCTGTGAAGATCCATAAGTGGCGTGTACGTTGTGCAAATAAATCTGGCCTCTATTGATTTTGTTTTTATATGTCAAGCTTATTGAATTGACTTCTTTATCAAGTGTATGGCCTTCATTCAAACACGTTAGGCGCTGTACAAGTACATTGTTTAATTGGAGAGTTGACGCCATCTTACTACTATTATAAACGCGAAAGTTTAGATGGATGGATGTTTGTTACGTCACGCCAGAACGGATGAGCGGATCTGGATGAAATTTGGCACAGATATAGATCATAGTCCGGAATATCACATAGGCAACATTTTATCTTAGAAAAAATTTCGAATCCCATGAGATATATCAAGTTTGACGCGGACGAAGTCGCTGGCAGAAGCTAACTAATAAATCCAAGACACAACTACTCTTTAAAAAATCTTTATGCTCTGAAAACTGATTAATTTTCAATGATCTTCTGTATAAAAGATTTCTGGTTGCTTTGAAATCAATTAATAGTTAGTCAATTGAGTTTGGCAAATAAGTGACGTCACGGTCAAATAAGTACTATTGTCATACAAAATCTATGAATCCCGTTTTTAAAGTATATTATGTCAATTTATTGATTGATGGTGTCAACTTCCCAAATTTATGATTTTATGATTATCATGAAGATCGGGATCTAGTTTGACATTTAGCGTTAAAAAATGATCGTTTACTGACGATTTCCGTGCACAACAAAATTGAAACAAATTTTATGTTAGTATTTAGGAAAGATTGGAAGGTACTTAGTGAGAATATTATGGATTATATATAGGTAAAAGAGATTCCTTTCAGATTTTCTATTTCGTTAAAAGAGGCAGTCTCCATCAGCGAGAGAATCGTGGCGATATTTTAACCGTGCCACGTATTTCTATACACTCTCTTAGAACCATCAGCGTAGCCAAGTTTTGATTTTGGTTGGGGCAATACTGACAATTATAAAGTTGTAACTTTATTGTATTCAAATATACAAAACAGAATGGTATTTCTGGATTGTAAAGCATTTTCTTTTTAAGTGTAATTTCTTTTGTTTAGAATATTAGTTTTGATAGATGATTTAAATATCAAATAAATCACTCATGAGCCAGTCAGGGTCTGCCTCACCGTGGCTACGCCCATGCTTAGAACGTGTCTACACACGGCGATATCATCGCGGCGATGCAATCAGTGGAAACACGTGGCACGACGATTATATCGCCGCGATTATCTCGCTCGTGAAGACGGCCCCTTACCAACTAATGAAGGATATAAAAACCACTAGTATAGCACCTTAATTAGTGAATACTCACAATGGCAGTGTTTAATTTCGTAATTTTAATATTCTTTTATATCAATTAATATTGGAGGGAATTTTTAATAAGGTCAAAGCAGGCCGCACACGTCCGGTTTTTAAATCAGGTTTCCGTTCCGGTAGCATATGTACATAGACATACACACACATACATAAATTACACAATACATACATTTTCTTTTTACATGTGTGTGTGTATTATGTATGTTTGTGTACATAATTATACGCTACCGGAACGGAAACTTGATTCGGAAACCGGACGTTTGCGCGCAGCTTAAATCCGACAAAGTTGAACCGAAGTGTAATCCATTTATGTACAAGGCAACCTTTACTGACTGACTGAACTATCAACACACAGCTCAAACCACTAAGCGGATTGCGATGAAATTGTCACGCCGATAGATGTCCCTCTAATGCTATGAAACGGGATATTGGAATGGAACATAAACCCAAACGGTTCCTAAACGATCGTGTTTCTAAACGAAAAGGCAATTGACAGTGGTTCAAAAATTTATTCTTTTGTTTTTTTTGTACACGTGAAATTTTACATTTGTTGTGAAACTGTTATTAAAACTAGACTGTATTTTTATACATTGTTTTATTTCATTAGGTTATGGGCATATGTCCCGTTAAAAGTCATAGTAGTGAAACACCGCTAGATTAATATGTGCTCTGTGTTTTGCACCTGCTTTGTTATCTCTTCACCACCTTTGGTTGACTAGTAGAGAACGCCTAAGGCATTAAATCCGCCTGTGTACTTCTTTGTTGCATAAATTTTAAATAAATAAACAATGGTGCCGATTCCCTTGTTCACAAACTAAACTAAAATTAGACTATTTCCATATTTTTCTGTCCAATAAAACAAGAAAGAGACTAATGTAAATAAGAGCTATTAAATTTAGTCCATCTGACACATCTATACAGTTATAGTTGACATCTTAAAACGTATGGGATTAAAAATACGGAGAAAGTCAAGGCAAAACTAATTTGACATCACTAACTTAGTTCTTTAATGTCACCGTCCTTTCCTTTCGCTGTATGTTAGTAAGAGATGTCAATTCTCTAAATTTAGTCTAGTTTGTGAACAAGGGAATCAGCACCAATGTTCAAGTGTTCAATTTATCAACTAAGTCGGATAGTTCAAGACCTTAATCGAAATAGACAGTCTGAAAGGAGCCCATAATCACAGGTTACATATTTTGAAAAATGTGCAACTTATTACGCAAAAAATTGGCAGGGGTATATTATAGAGTTCAGTGGTCCAACAGACATGGTCTAAAATTACAGAAGGCGCTTCCAGCGCCTCCAAAAATATAAATAGGATTGGGTAACTAGGGTAAATCGTCAGTCTCGAGAGGTACGGTTCAGTCCGTTTTAGCAAATTAGACCCTGTATCATGATAAAATATTTGTTCAGTCCCCTGCGCAGTCTCGATCACTTCGCTTATTGTCATATACGTGAACACAGACAATAAAAGAGCAATATAAATAACAGTTCTTGCCGTATGGCGTAATTTTAAGTATGTTTTGCGCAAAATATATCGAAATGGAAACTGGCAGGAGACGCGTACAAATTTAAATAACGCGGACGGGTGAAACGCGTGTACTAATAACATACCTCGCCAATGTTTAGGCTGTATCTTCACAGATGTATTACCGAGGTACGATACGTGTTCGTCGGTGGCAACAGAGTTCAGTAACGTTAGACGGGCGGGGTGGCGGCGTGCGGGGGGGCGGGGCGCGGGGAGCTATGGGCAGTACGGCGAGTGGGCGCGCCGGCCGGGTCACCGCGCAGCGCCGCGCCCGCGCCGCCCCGGCTTGCCGCGCCGGTTGAAGCCCCTGCACACAATTACACCATCATTATTGAAGGTCAAAAACCAAGCGTCTACCCACATCACATCTTGAGCCGTTAACTACTCATACCGTCCATCAAACCACTTAATATTGAGCAAAAACACTAGACACACTGCTGAGAAACCAACCTACATTTTTGGTGTAAAAGATAATTGCGCAACGGCGTGCAGGGTGTTAAATTATTACTTAATGAAGAATATAATCCAATCGCCAATCCGCCTTGAGTAAGCGTGAAGATCAATGCTCGTGCCTTCTCGGTATGAGAAGAGGCCTTTGTCCTGTAGTGGGACAATAGGCTGTTAATATTACCTGTAAGGGCCGCGGTATGCAGCGCGAGCAGCCGGGGACCCAGGAGCGGAGTTATCGTTGGACGAGTTGCCATTCTGTCGTCCGTTGACGATGCCGTCGCTAGCTTTTGCTCCTTCATTCGAGCCCCCAGGAGATTCAGTAGTATCCTCCTGCAAATAAATATCACAATTATGTTAAAGGACCAAAAATGGGATAAACATTTTCAGAAGTATTATATAATTTGTTAATATTCAATTCCTGGCAATGCTGCATTCATAAGTTTAGATTTGCTTGATGTATAGTATTTAGCAAGAACGCTACTGCGAGTAATGGTTATATTAAAGAGTGAGTAACAGTTATGGTCCCAGGTGCGAACCTTGTGGTACTCCAAATATTAGATTACTTTATTTAATTGTGATCTTATCCTACATTACGATATTTACAACAGACATAGCAGTTACAGCTACAAGCTAAGTATTTAATTATGATTGTCTTCTTCTTATCGTGTGGGTAGTAAGGCCTTACGACCCTACACATCCTAGGGTCAGAGTTTCTAAACCGCCTCAAGGGCCTCTGACATGGTTTAAGTGGAACAGTAAGTCCAGGTTTCCTCACGATGTTTTCCTTCACCGACATCACTGGTGTTCAAGATAAACTTAAGAAAGTACATATGAATTTAAAAATTCACATTGGTATTGCCCGGATTTGAACCCACAACCTCATGCATGAGAGGCGGGCGCCTTAACCGCTGGGCCAACACGACACATAATTTATTATGATGAAATTATGATTGTAAATTGTGACTAATTGGCATCGTAACATCATTACAGTTGATGTTCTACATTGTCAAACGCTTCGCTAACATCCGTATAAGTAGACCTATTGATCTTTCATTTTATAAATGTGTTAACCGATATTTTAGGAATAGTACAATCGTTAAATGCGAGTTTATGTAACTATTAAGACATATCACTATTTGAAAAACAAAATGGGACCCCCATTAAAAAAGTAAGTAGGTACGTACATTGGTCTCGTTGTCCTCCGGAGTGGTGATGGTAAGCGGAGGTGGACCAGAGTCGCCACATCCAATGACGCCACCCTTCGACATCTGGTAAGCTAGCAGCTTAGACATCTTGTGCTGCAGCTCCTATAACATTTAATATTCCTCTTAAAATACTAGAGAATTATTAAAACTTAAATACACGAATTTTTGGTCAAGAAAAGCTTCAATTATGAATTTTAAATAATATTAGAAGTGTAATATAGTTTAAAGCAAAACATAAAGCTTTTTTATTTATATTTGTTTTATTAATTTATTATGTGTTACGATGACCGCTAATCTGTTAGTGAAACCACAAAGAAATGGTACACTTACTTTCATTTCGTCCGTCAAGAAGAACGGAGGTGCGTTGAAAGAAGCAACTGGCGGCGGAGCTTCAGCCAGCGTATCCACTTCGATGTTAACCAGCACTATGCGGCACACGGGGCACATTTCCTTTACACATGGAAATAACATTAAAGCATATAAGAATATTTAACGACATTCTCTCACAATACCCCAAACATACTGATAAGATGCATTCCATTCGTCCACGAACACATAGTCAGTCTTTGAGTCCAAGAGAGCGTTAAACGCTGACAGAGCATGTGAGATGGGAGACTGGGCACGGGCGCTGGTGTGCCTCACAGAAATGGCGAACAGTGTATGCCTCATATTATGGTAGTATTTAACCAGGCCAAAAATTTGAGAAGTTTACGTTTTAAAGCATATTAGTAATTAATTAAAGAGCATTCGTCTGCTACCATTACATAATTTATTCTTCTTTTAAATGTTAGGAGTGATCACAATATTGTAGACATGTGAGCACTGAGCACCATGTATCATTGCTTTGAGACCAATGTGACAGTTAGTTGATGTGATAATTTCAACTTTAGTGACGTTTCAGTTTCATAGGAGTATTTACCAAAAATGGTAGTTTTAAAGCTATCACTAGGTTGACTACCCAGTTTCAAGTCTAGTAAAAACGTTGAGTATGTGTTCATTATGTGCTGCTATTATATGTAACTGTTTGTAGTATAATATTAGCATGGCAATTAGTATTTCATATTACTTCATCAGTTAATTTGAGTGAAACGCTAGCTTAAACGATTTTAACTTCATAATATCAGTCTGAAATCGCCAATCCGCCTTAGGCAAGTCTGGTGAGTAATGCTCGTGCTTTCTCTGTATGAGAAGAGGCCTTTGCCCTGCAGTGAGACAAAAATAGGCTGATGTTATTTAGTTAGTCGATGAGTAAATGGATTTTTTGCTAACAGCACAGCTATTAAAAATATATCAGAGGCTAGCTCAGCAATATTTTTTACATTTGCAATTGCCTTATGACGTGAGGGGAGAAGATTTTTACTGCAAGGGTTAACTAAATTTAAGAGTTTGGTGTGACTCCAGTTACTAAGCACGTACGACGGCTGGACTACAAACGTCCGAATGCCGTCCGACACTCGCACTACTTCAGTGCCGCAGCACACCGGCACCAAATGCATAAATTGGATAGTTGACACGGTTTAGGCGCAGAATGCCCAGTTCTCAAAATGACAACAGAGTCGCAAAAGTACTAGTTCTCAAAAAGCCTAATTTTCAGAATGGCCAATTCTGAAAAAGCCTAATTCTCTGAATGGCAAATTCTCTAAATGACTAATTATCGAAATGGCACATTTTCTACAGTTGGAAGTATTCTTATAAATAAAAGATTTTTTAGTATTTTAAATGTATTTGTTTAATCAGTTGTTGAAATTGTAAGATTTTATAATGCATCAGAATATATTACTATGTAATATTGTCAATTTAGACAAAATCAAGCCAATTTTAAGTAATTGATAAATCTTAAAGTGAACTTGATATTTCCAATTAGGTACTTGAACTTTTTTGCAAGTATGTATTACTCTAAGGTCTTATGTTTTCTAAATAAAATACTAGGTGCTTTTTTAGTTTTTACTTTGCTAAAGCCTGCCTTTAGAGGGGTCTAAGCCCCCCCGAAAATGACAATCCCGGATGCACCATTCCCTAATATAGATAAACATGACTCACCATAAATGGAGAAGTAGTTGCTTGCTGCCAGGCCGGCAGAAGAGCTAGCTCTTCTTGAAAATACCGCCTGCTCGAAATAAGATGAGCGGCAAGGCAATGGCTATGAAAGTAGTGGTAGCAATGAGTTTTGACGAACTGATCCCCTTTTGCGAAGCCAAAAAGACAGATCATGCATTGACCGCTTGGTAGGTTGCTCTCCGTAAGACAGTCGCGGATAAGCTGAAAGATATAATAGAAACATTATACAACTAATAAGAGGTACTTTATTATATTTTGGATTATATTCACAAGTAGGTTAACTTAATAAGTCTTTATTTTTTAACTGGTTTAGGTCTACAACTAATTCTTTGACTCAAAAAAAAAAGCCCAATTTAGCCCTTATAACATCAGCTAGCTGCCAGTGTGACAGTCTCGTAAACTGGTCCAACTGTTTCAGAAATACGACAGAACAACATGGACGATAGACAAAAAATTTAAATGTGTTTTTTTTTGTGTTAGTACTGTTTTATTTACGCAGTACTATTTATTTTGTAAATTAATATATGCTGTTATTTTGACATAAAAACAGCTACATACTTTCTTGTGACTGATCCTGTAATATATTGTATGTATTAATATTGTGTTATTGCCGTGACTTCGTCCGCGTAAATGTCGGTTATCGCGGACGCGAATATTAAATAAAAAGTAGCCTATGTCCTTTCTTTGAGTCCCATGACAAATTTCATCAAAAATGGTTCAGTGGTTTTGTTGTGAAGTGTAACAGACAGACAGAGTTACTTCGAATTTAAAATATTAGCATGGATAATTTTATTTCAAGACAATTAATTTATTTGTATTGTATTGTAAACAATGTCAGGTCAGATGCGGAGTACTCCTAACCGGTGTGCTTGTATGAGTGTGGATAAGGCAAAAGGAGTATGTAAGGATCATAGCAGATGGCGTTCTGTAGTTTCAGCCTACCCCTACGGGAAAAAGGCGTGCGTTTATGTATGTATGTATACAATGTTTTATTTTATAATTTTGGTTAATTAAAAGGTGGATTAACTTTCTATAAAATATCTTTAAAACCGTGTATCACCAAAAATTACACTAATTAATACTTTGACTTTACACCAACCAATAATGTTGCTTTAAGAATCAAATTCTTTAAAATAATGTCAAACTGCTTCAACTCTTCATTACCAGCTTAGTGAAAAGCAAACTTAAATATTGAGCTTTAGTCGTTAAAAGAAAGTGACTACCGTATAAAAATAATATATTGCATAGTTTTGAGGAACTAAGCATAACTATTAAAATAGTATAAACTTTATACTATATTAAATAGTAGTGATTGACTGCCTCGTTGGTCTAGTGGTCGCAAGCGCGACTGCTGTGCATGGGGTCTTGGGATCGATTCCCAGGTCGGGCAAAGGGTTATTGAGTTTTTCCATCAGGAATTTCTCAGTAGCAGCCTCGGAGTCTAGGTTTGTGCCCGGTTAATGGCAATAGGCTCGCCCCCTATTACAAGGGACTAATTACATAACTGGCGAAATGTGGGTGTACTAATGGGTACACCTCTGCCTAACACTTCGAAGATTACAGGCGTTATGTTATTAGTTTCATTATTATTAGACTAGCCTTTGCCTGCGTCTTCATCTGTGTCAGTCAAGTATATCATAAAACGTATAATAAGACACTCAGGAATAGTGCAGGACTTCCAGAGATTGCATTTTTACAAACAATACAATTTCTATCTACAATTTCTTATTAAACAAGCTTATATTTTTCTTTGTGCGTGTGTATTCAAAGTTTCAGCTCCATCGAACATCAGGTATAGTGGTCCAAATTTAACATGTCAGATTTTATTACCCACAGTCACTCGGAACAGGTGAAAGTAAATACAAGCCTAAGTAAAAATATAAAAACAAACAAACCTATTTATAATAAAGATTATATCAATGACCTACCTCAATCAGTTCAAACACTACAGGTTCACCACGACAATCCGCCAGTTTCTCTTGGATTTGTATGTGAATGTTGCTTAAGACCGCATCGTCTAGTCCTCGTGGGTTCCTCAGGGTCACTTCAGGACTATTATCAGGGTATCCCTGTGTTAGTTTCACAACCAGGGTCACACAGACGTACTGCCGGTCGACGTCATCTCCCGTCGACGGATGAAGGACGGTTTCGATAGTATGCGGCATATCCCCAACACGTTCGATCACAACATCATCCATTAAAATAGCTTCTAAAGCTTCGATCTCATCCGACACTCTGAAAAAACGCAAAATATCGATCATTTTGCTTAGAATATGATGAGTTTATTATTTAAAACACAGTTACACACCTTTCATCCATGACGGACGACATATTGACTGGTTATTATTAAAGCTAGACCCGGGAATCAGGGGTGCATTCAGTTCAGACAGGCGCAGTGCAGCTATTGCAACGAAACAGCTGAGATTTCAATGGAATTCGCGACGAAAATCAATCATGCTCTCCCTCTACTGTCATTACCTCCCTCCTCCCACACGGGCCCCGGCTCCATCCACAGATTATAATATTACTCTAGGGTTGTGCATCACCTCACGTCTGACATTTGAGATATTCGACTAAAACTTTGCCAAGTTACATATAGTTGTAAGACAATAAAATTAGAGCAAAATAAAATCCTTGATACATAAGTAGCTATTAATTAGTGATAATAAATCAAAATATGGTACATCATTTTACAAGGAATTTTAAACGCAGGACTGGTTAAGAGTAAGACTTCAGTAAGGAATCTTACTCTTTGGTTAACTTGATTAGAATGATATACTATTAGAATAATATAAAACATATATAATTTAGTCATTTATGTAATCGAAGCAAATCGATTTTACTAAAACAGCACCCTCGGCTTGCCAGGCGATTCATCGCAATAGAAAGTCTTACCCAAGTCTGACTTACACACACAATTATTTTTTTTGGATAGTTTAATTTGTATAATAGATATTATTTATTGATAGTTAGTTCTATCGAATAATAACACAAATGTTTCAACCTTAATTCTTGTTTCTTTCTCGCTTTTTGATTCAGTTTGTTGTCACAGGCGAATTTTTACGCAAAATTTGTATTTCTGGAAATTATGGATAATTGAAAAACATACGACACATTTAAAAAAGATAATTATATTTATGTTTGTATGGAGGTACTTTATTTAGTAGATATTATATTAGATTATATAATGTATTGCTTATTATTAGGTTAAAATAATAATAGTAAAATATTATGGCAGGTAACCAATTTAGAGATCTGACTTACACTAGTTTTTTCTTTTTACAATGGTTATGGCCAAATATGGCCAATACAAGGATATTTTTACTTGAATAATATTGACGAACCCCCAAGGCGCGAGAAAAAGCGAAAAACGTAATTTTTATACATAATAATAAAATTATACTCATTGGCCAAAAGCGGACGAATTTACTTATTTAAAAAGCCCTTGTAGCTCTATACGTAGGTACTGGATACTAACTTACACCTCTGCTCATATCTTCAGGATAAACAGCCCTAGTTTTGATTTGCCAATATTAAAATAAAAAACAAAAGTTTTAGTAAACTAGAATTAAAATAAATTAGGCCACAGAAAAATGCGTTTCCAGCAAAATAACCTTACCTAATAATACTTTTATCACATCTTTCAAATATTTCTCTTATTTTGCGTAACAATAATAATAAGACTAGGGGCCACTCGGTAGAAAGTTGCGCGAGCAGATGAAATTATGCGTGTTATTAATTTGCTTGGGAGAGTTTGTTTGCGTTTTGCAAAGTAAGTAATTAATACTCCATAAACGCAGCAACAATTTAACAATACAACAATTAAATTAACAGCAGCAATTCAATGTTGTACGAACAAATATTTCAATTCAGGTCTCGGCAATTTTTTGTGTGCAAGGATGCGCGTTGATGTGCGAGTGCGATTTTTCCCATTTATCGCCTCGCCGGTGTAAAGCCACCCTAAGGTATATGTAGGTTATGTTAATAATATTAAGAAAAAGTATTTTTTTTACAGAAAACACACTTTACAAATTTCTTAAACTAAACAAATCTTCAATCAATTCAAATTAGTTACAAAAAATTGCTAGTTGGTACATAGGTACTTAATAATAATAATACAGTGCAGAAATACATTTCGCCATCTTGTGTTAGCGTGCAAATATTAACAAATAAAAATTATACCTAATAAACGATTTTTAAATATCTATTTGCCTATTATTAAGTCTAGTCTATTTGATATACGGGGTGTAAAAAAGCTTTTTTACAAAAAAAGATGACCGCCTTCAAAAACTACAAAATAAAAAATAACTTTAGCTTGGAAGTCGGTGGCTTTGATTTTGTTTCTTGTTATGTAGGTATAGCCACCGACTTCCAAGCTAAAGTTATTTTTTACTTTGTAGTTTTTGAAGGCGGTCATTTTTTTTTGTAAAAAACTGTTTATTTTTCACTTTTTAGTGTGCTTGTGTGTTAATGTTTGAAATCATTACAAAAAGCCCATTCAAACAATACCTCACACGATATATTTAATTTTGGAAAGTGGTAGGAGGGGGGTTGACTTACCTCCTCCCCACTTCCTCCAGTCAGTCATCGACTACACGTATAAACAAAGCAATTTTTCTTGTTACGGCGGTTCTGCTGTGATTTTATAAGGAGTTCCGTTCCATGTCTCCAAAGTTCATCATCAGATCATGACAATATTCCTATGGGACCTATTCGGAACTATACTGTTTCAAACAATAAAAGAATTATTCAAATCGATTCATAATTGGCGGAGTAATCGTAGAACAAATATCCGAAAAAAAAACATATGCGTCGAATTGAGAACCTCCTCCTTTTTGAAGTCGGTTGAAAAATACACATTAGGTAGGTACAAAGTCTTTAACTACGGAACTTTGGAACACGAAGGTTCCCAGGTATCAATACTCAATATCTTTAATGCTTTTTCAAATGTAAGAGAAAAAATGATGAGAATGTATGTAGATGGTAACTTATATAATTGAGATCACATCAAAAGTAACTTTCGGCTACTTGCGTTTATAACACCCAAAATTTTATATTACTATTTTTATACTACTTTTTATTACGCGATTGAAAATGGTCATGGGCCATGAACAAAAGTGGTGATTGATGCACGCACCTTCTCTGTATGTAGGTCTTTGCCCTGCAGTGGGATAATAATAGCCTGAAGTTATTATTAATATGTATTATAAACCTAAGTATAATTATGAAAACGTGACTTTTGGTCCTTTGTACCGTACTTATACCTTAATTGTATTAGACCACAAAAAGTGTGAATCTAAGTACCTACTAATATACTAATTTATACTATCTACGAGTATATATACTATCTACTATCAATATGAATTTATTAAAGCGGTTTTTTTATATTTTTTATTTTTATTTTTTATTATTAAACGCACTAATCTCTTGGACTACCGGTGGGATTGAAAAAATCTTTTCGTAAATTAAAGTTACATTCATGAGGAATAAAGTAATGAAGCTATATAACATCGGGCTTCGCTAACCTAAAAAATGACGTTACTTGTGATAAGTGTGAGTTTTATCACTCACGTTCGATTGCGAGCGCGTTAGAATTTTATTTGGGAATAAGATAAAGCGCCATCTAGTGGTCACTATGAAAACCTTCCCATACAAAATACTAACATAACACATAACATAACATCACGCCTGTAATCCCCGAAGGGTTAGGCAGAGGTGTACCCATTAGTACACCCACATTTCGCCAGTTATATTTTTAGTCCCATGTAATAGGGGGCGAGCCTATTGCCATCAACCGGGCACAAATCCAGACTCCGAGGCTGCTACTGAGAAATTCCTGATGGAAAAGCCCAATAACACTTTGCCCGACTTGGGAATCGAACCCAAGACCTCATGCACAGCAGTCGCACTTACGACCACTAGACCAACGAGGCAGTCCAAAATACTAACGCGCTCGCAATCGAACGTGCGTAAAAATACTCCCACATAGCACTCCGAAATTAGTAATACACACTTCCTGTCCTTTAGCGACATATACACACTGAATCACACTTCAGTAGCGTCTCCCTTAAGGCACTTTTGAGAAGGGTCTAATTCTGGAATTTGATCTTTAAAGCTGTTCTTAACGGTGGAGCTCCTGGAGGTTCTAGTGCTCCTGCTAATTCCACTTCTGGTATGCTGCGACGATTCCAATCTTCTGCTGAAATCCTGTAGTATGTTAAACCTTTAAGAAATAAAATTGCTGTGAGAAAAATTAAATTAAAAGAAAATAATGAAAACATCAGTCATTCTCTTTAAGGTTCGATTTCAAATATAGGGCCAAAAGCATTTTTTTTTAATATTCATATTCCGGTAGAGTAGCAGAGTTCTCGTCAGTAAATCACAAAATATTGTCAGGGAAAAATGTATAAAAGTGAAAAAGAGTGTTAGTGTAAATACCGTTATCCTTGAAACCAGTGGTTTGGTTTCACTAATAGAACGGAAATTCAATGAAAAAAAATATCCTTATTTTTAAGTAAAATCTCCGTTTTTCCTCAAAATTATTTCACCCTATATTACAATTATGTAATTAGTTAAAACTTATGTAGGTAGTTATAACGGACGGCCAGTGCAGCAGGTCAACGCCCTTTGCGGTGATTACGTAACTCGGGCGCATAGTATCCATGAATTTAAGGACGGTGTCGGACAGTATTTTTTTTAATTTTTGAAAGAATACTTTGTTTATTTATTTTTAAATTCAGATAAACATTTTTTATAATAAATCAAGTACCTATGGTTTTAGTGACAACGGTCTTTACACTAACAGTCTATATATTTACCTCATTACCTGAATCGGTATTTGGATTCAGGTAAATATGTCTGTTATCACACTCTTTAGGCTTGTTCGGCACCAAGGATCAGTAAAGAACCGGTCGAGAATGTCAATCATACGCCAGAAGGCACAAGCATTGATCATCACGGATTCCTGCTGACTAAAACCTCACGGTGTTCCTCCAACTACCTTTGCCCGGGGCATGGCGGTCATTCTGAGCATTTTTTCGTACTTCAGCTGCGCTGTGGGTGGGTACATGTGTTATACAACAAGAAAAAATTACTTACTTTTTGCATAGCATTGCCAAAACTTTTTTCTTGAACACAAATAAAACGAATATGGTGACCCCGGTGAGAATGTTATACAAATTGGTCAAAATGTACACCCACAATGTTGGGTGTGGAGGAAGGAGTTCCAAGCACCAAGTCACTCCCATGATTACAGATAATTTGGTGTATGTTAAAAATCTGAAATTAAACGAAATATATCAACTTTATCATCTGCCCTTGTTCCATGTTACGTCATGCTATCACTGACTCCCTTTTCTTTCATATTTTTCTTCACAAAATTTATCCATCTTTTCTTTGACCTTCCTCTTCCTCTCCATGCATCCACATTCATAATCATAACTGTTTTGGTAACGTGCGACTCATCCCTCTTTTCGCATGTCCATACCAACACAAACGATTCCCTTTTAACTTTGAAATGTACCAACTTGTGCAATAATTCAAACTGTCAAGACTATTGACTATAATTATTATTAGTAATATACAGGGGCGGATCTATAAATAGGCTTTTTGGGCTGCAGCCCAAGGCCCCGTGAATATAAAGGGCCCCCAGCTCATGATGGAGAAAAAACTAACATTTAAAAAACCCCAAAGGGGGGTTTTTTAATCCCCGAAGGGTTAGGCAGAGATGTACCCATTGGTACACCCATATTTCGCTAGTTATATTTTTAATTTGATGTAAAAATGGGCGAGCCTATTGCCATCAACCGGGCTCAAATCCAGACTCCGAGGCTGCTATTGAGAAATTTCTGATGGGTAAACCCAATAACACTTTGCCCGACCTGGGAAACTAACGCAAGACCTCATGCTCAGCAGTCGCGCTTTGCGACCACTTGATCAACGAGGCAGTACAACTGTTCTTAAATACACGTATTTCATTAAAGTAGGTACCTGTTTGTATGCGACTTGTTGATTGTGGAATCATTACAGTTGTTAACAGCACGTTTGACCATCCATATATTGTAGACAGTCAGGCAGAACAGTATCATATTAATGCAAATTAAAAATCCTATTGGCATTTTATAGTATGCATCAAGACTTTTTTTTTCACCTGAAAAAAGATATTGTCATCAGTGCCATTACTTGGAGAGATTCAGGATTAGCGGTTATGGGTAGGTGCAGAACGTCCTCTGCATGACATGGTTTAGATCAGCCTTCAGCCTTTCCCCCAAAGTGGGCGATAATGCCCTCTTATGGGCGCTGCAGGTAAGAGACCCAGAAAAAGATCGGATCGTTGTGTAGAGGCTTGGGGGGGGGGGGGGGTACATTTGTTATTTCATCTACTAAGTGGTTGTTAAGGAGTTGAAAAAATGGGGGCGCTAAAAAAAAATTATTCACAAAGTGGGCATTAGACAAAATAAGTTTGGGAACGCCTGGTTTAGACTAATCTATGAGGAATCCTTTTGACAGACCAGTAAAAGTATGGCAATTTATTCTACCAATCAAATCAAATCGAATCGTTTATTGCAATCCATGATGTACACTTATAGGTGGTAAAATAAAAATAGAAACAATCATGGACCCTGTCGGGCACAGCAAATTTTTAAATAAGTAAGAGAGAGGAAGAGCGCTTTATTACATTGTCTTATGCTTGAGATATCAATTGAATCAATTGCCATACTTTTACTGGTCTATCAAACTACTCAATTGACATAGATACTTTTAATGGAAACGTTAAACGTTAAACTATCAACTTTTACAGGAAACTTTTAAAGTGTTGATAGTTGCCTCAATTTAAGTTGCTCCATGTATAAAGCGCCTTAGAAAAATCCACTAGCGGAGTAACAAAAATAAAAAAATACCACTGACTAGTATCAAAGCATTTCTCGAAGGGTGGTGTGTAGATATTCGTATTAGAAAGGTCTATGTTATCCAATACGGTGACTACAGCTGTCATCAGGAGGGGAGCCCCCCAGGCATACAGACAGTACCACATGAACTTCACCCTCTCGCCTCGTCGGTTTATTTCATATCTTTTACGGTGACCTCTGCAAAACAGAAAAAGCCGACAGTTAGTAGTTATACCTATCGAATTTCATGAGCAAAAGGGCTGCAAAAGTAAAGCTGTTGGATTTTCGACGCTTGGTTCAGCACTGAGAGTTTAAAATGTAACAGCTAAATAAGTTACATTTAGGTGTCGCCAAGTTAAAATTGGCAATATTATGGAATAATATTTTTTTGCCCGCCATAGACGTTCAACTAATTTGATCAAGCAGGCTGGTTCAAACAGTTTGATCAAATTGGCATGATCTTTCAAGCGACCACACACCTTACTAATTTGATAAAATTTTACCACAGACATTAATGCCAATTTGATCAAACTGGAATCAGCCTGTTTCATCAAAATACTTGATCGTCTATGGCGGGTCATCATTAAAACTTCTTCCGCTCTGCGCAGAGTGGACAGGAGCATCAGACTTTTACTGACTAAAACCCATCCGTGTTCCTCCTAATGCCCTTTGCGTTCAAGGGTCGTGGTAAATGCCCGATATCAGACCAATAAACTCATGCATTAAATAATGATGGTGTAATTGGCTTACGTAACCTATTCACATACATAACATCACGCCTGTAATCCCCGAAGGGTTAGGCAGAGGTGTACCCATTAGTACACCCACATTTCGCCAGTTATGTTTTTAGTCCCATGTAATAGGGGGCGAGCCTATTGCCATCAGCCGGGCACAAATCCAGACTCCGAGGCTGCTACCGAGAAATTCCTGATGGAATAACTCAATATTCTTTGCCCGACCTGGGAATCAAACCCAAGACCTCATGCACAGCAGTCGCGCTTGCGACCACTAGACCAACGAGGCAGTCAACCAAGTAACCTATTCAATTCTTTATTTACGTTATGCCGTTGGTTCTCCATCTGATAAATTAAAAAAAAACTTGAGAGGTGTCAAGTAACACTTGTATGGAACGAAGTTATATGAGAGAGAGAGAGAGAGAGAGAGAGAGAGAGAAAGAGAGACAGACAGAGAAACTTTTGGTCTTAAAAGTGTCGTTACAACTTTTGGTCTTAATTTTTTCCGTCTAGCCCCCTTTCGCAACGCGCGGTAAGGAACTTCGTTCCAATAAATAAAGTAATTATTTTAAATTATTATTTACCTTAATGCCCAGAAAACGTCATACGACATGACATTCAACCAAAAGAAACTGGATACAGCCGTGAAATACAAAAATGGACCTGGAAGAATAATAAAAAGATATGAGTAGGGAGGTCGTGGTTAAGTTATAACAGCCGCACGGGTCGATCCATCAGGTTAAGCTGAGCAAAGGTTAGCCCGTGAATGGGTCATCATCTTTACACACCGAGACTCTTCTGTGCCGCGGACAACACGTCAAGCCGCTGGTCCCTGTTGTCATACGTGGATCCTTGACAGTCGTTACAGGTCGTTAGTAGCCCGAAAGTCTGACAACTAGTTTTACAAAAGGGTGTCGCATTACCCAGTTACTGGGTTGAGGAAATGAAGAGGTCACATAGGCAGTTGCTCCATGTAAAATACTGGTATTCAGCTGAATCCGGTTAGACTGGTAGCTAACCCTAACATAGTTGGGAAAAGGCTATACAGATTATTTGAAGTAGAGCTCATTTCAGATTTTCATAAAAAAAATCTTAGTAGGACACTGATGGTTTCAAAATAAATTTTATTTTTTATTATTTTTGCGTTAACATTAAAAGAATAACCTTTTTTATTTTATAAAAAAGGCTAGCTTTTGCCCGCGACTTCGTCCGCGCAAATGTCGGTTATCTATCGCGGACGCAGCTGAAGTCGAAGTCCAACAAAAAGGTGGCCTATGTCCTTCCCCGGGTCTTAAACTATCTCTATGCCAAATTTCATCAAAATCGATTCAGCGGTTTAAGCGTGAAGAGGTAACAGACAGACAGACACACTTTCGCAATTATAATATTAGTATGGATAAGGGTACCGTGCAAAAACCCCGTGATAATCAAGCATAAGTTAAACAAAAAAAATCTTACTTATTATTTTGCAAAATCCCGGCGGTTGGTTCACGATTGTAAAATCTATAACTAATTTAAGTATGAATGCGGCGAGTAAGGTTATTACGTAAGCCATCAACACACGTCCTATGAGGTTTTGGAGATCAGGTAGCAGGCAGTACACCACAAGCACCAGCAGCAGGAAGAACGAAGATATCGTGATTGCTGGAAAATAAACAACATTACATTCCTTCTTTCTTTATCGTGTGGGCAGTAAGGTCTTACGACCCCACACACACTTTTTTTTTTTTGAGGTGTTAAAAATCATCAAATGACTTCTTCCGCCCTGGGTGGGGCGGAAGGGACTGTCAGACTTTTACTGACTAAAAACCACCCTGTTCCTTCTGTTGCCCTTTTCGTTCCGGGGCCACGGTATCCTGTTAAGACGTCCCGCAACCCCGGCAGGCGTTGGCCCCGTTGGGGGCCCCGTCCCTGTGCTCACAGCTCTTTGAGGCGCACGCGAACAGAACGCGCCGTCGACCCGGGCTTGGTCCTTGATCGGACGGCGAGCTACACCCCACACACCCTAGTGTTAGAGTTTCTAAACCGCCTCAAGGGCCTCTGACATGGTTCGAGTGGGACGGTAATAGGCTGGTATAAGTCCAGGTTTCCTCACGATGTTTTCCTTCACCGATGTCAGTGATGCCCAAGATAAACTTTAGAAAGTACATATGAATTGAATAATTCACATTGGTACTTGCCCGGATTTGAACCCACAACCTCAAGCATGAAAGGCGAGCACCTTAACCCAGTGGTTAAGACGCTCAGACGATGCAGAGATAATCAGGTTTCAGGATCAGGAAGCGTATGTATAGTCGGCAAAACAGATAGGTATGCAGGGCCGTCAGATATAGTTGAAGTTTTCAAAGAAACCGATACATTTTTTCGAATGTAATTTAATTTAAAACGTAGATAATAAACAGTTTATTAATTAAGTTAGTTTCAACCGAAGACATCCATCGGTTTCTTAGAAAACTTCATCTATATCTGACAACCCTGGATACCTATCTGTTTTGCTGTGTGTACATATATGTTTCCTGATCCGGAAACCTGATCAGGAAACCGGACATGTGCGCTCAGCCTTAATGTTATTTTAGGTTTAGTAGTTACTCCACACAGAGATAAATCTCCTGGATATGTTATTAGAAAGGAAGAAATGTTACTGACCTATTACTTCTAGTAGTTGTATTTTCTTTGCATCTTTTGGATCAGCAGCGAATTGTCTAATGATGATTTTTACTTTGAACTGACTATTTTGTATTTGTATTTGGTAGTCTATACAATACTTTAGTTTTTCAATAATAAACATCTTTTTTGTTGTACTCTCTTCCCTCTGTAACGACCCATCCTGTAAACATAAAGAAGTGTTAATAAAAGCTGATTAAGACGATTTTTTTATGATGGTAAAAATCATCAAATGACTCCTTCCGCCCTGGGGCTGAAGGGATTGTCAGACTTTAACTGACTAAAAAACCACCCTGTTCCTTCTGTTGCCCTTTACGTTCCGGGGCCATGGTATGCTGTTAAGACGTCCCACAACCCCGGTGATTTAGACGATGCGAGAAATATTGTGGGATTTGCCGTACATTGCGGTACCGTGAGGCTGTCGAGTCAAAAGTGACTGATATCGACGGAAATGTACCACAACCTGGACGATATTTCTCGCAACGTCTAGGAACTATATTTTCGAGCCTTTTGGGGTGGAAACCGTCGGGTCGTGGGGTCCGTGTGCCCATAGCCTTTTCAAGGAGTTGTCCAAACGGTTGGTTGACACATCCCGTGACTCAAAGGCTATAAGCATTGCCATTCGACGTGGCAATGCGGATGAATTTTATGATGCCATTGGGCTTTAGTTTCTTTTTTTTCTGATTGTCTTTTTTTTATTAAATTTGTAAATATTGTACTTTATACCTATTACCAAAAGTCAGACTGATACAAAATATTAAACATTTAAATCTCTTTGGTGGTCTACTTATTCATCATTTTTCCTACCGGGCTATGGCTAATGGCTACCGGGAAAACCATATTGGGTAGGTACCTACTTAACTATAGTAATTTTGGTACGTATAGGGAAAAAAACATATATGTTCATATTATGAAATGCATAATTTGTTAGAAGTTGTCGTATATGGAACTATGTCAGTGTAGTTAATTAGGTATAAGGCAAATCGAGTTCTAGAAAGAGACAGACAGAGAGTGAATGAGATGAAGCTTTACAAATAGTTATATAAAAAAAAAACAGTCTATTATTGTCCTACTGCCCTGGCAAAGACCTCTTCTCATACAGAGAAGGCACGAACATTGATCACCAGCTTGTTCAAGACGGATTGGCGATTTCACAAGTTAATTTCATTACGTTGTTTTCCTTCAGCGATGTCCAAGACTTAAAGAGCCCGAGACCTTCGTTATTTTATAAAAGTAAAAAGTTTGTCAGCGCATGCCCCCAACAAGGGTTGCCAGGTCATCAAACCTAATAGCCGGACAGATCAGTCAGTTTGGCCGGACATTTGGGTAAAAAGGCCGGACACCCTACATTTTTGAGGGTACGACAATTTTTAAAAAATGTAAAAGCAAACTTTTTTTTTATTACTATAAATCTTGTTACATTCTAATCTAAGTAATATAAATAAAATCGAATGCAAAATCAGTGTAAGTACTTTTTTTTTATTTAGTCAAATCAAGTCATCATCAGAAATTAAATTCTGGATAAACATTTATCAACATTTTTAATTAAAATCCGAATAAAAGCTGAATACCACTAATTTTGACCGGACACTTAATCAAAAAGCTTAAGCTAACTATGTCCAGCTTTATCCGGATGCCTGGCAACGGTACTCCCAACACAGGTAAGAACGATGAACCATTATGAAGTTTGGGTTACCACTGCTTTGGCAGGTAAACGGTATATAAAAAGATGTGTAAAAAACGGATCTAAATTCATCAAATAATGGTGCCGATTCTCTTGTTCACAAACTAGACTTTTAGTCAATTGGCATCTCTTACTAACGTACAGCGAAAGAAAAGGACGGGGACATTTTAGAACTAAATTAGAGATGTCAATTAGTTTTGACTTTAACTTTTCAGTGCTTTTAATCTACTTTTTAAGATGTCAACTATAATTTTGTATGGATGTATCAGATTGACTAAATTTGACAGCTCTTATTTACATCCGTCTGATTGACGATCCGAGATTTTATAATACATTAGAATAAAATTACTTAAAATTGGCTTGATTTTGTCTACATCGACACTATTACATAGATATTCTATTCTATTATTATACTTAGAAATCTTTTATTTATAATAATACTTCCAACTGTAGAAAATATGCCATTTTGATAATTAGTTCTTTAGACAATTGGCCATTCAGAGAATTAGGCTTTTTGAGAATTAGCCATTTTGAGAACTAGTCCTTTTGCGACTCAGTTGTCATTTTGAGAATTTGGTATTCTGTGCCTAAATCCTTGCTAGTTATGTTTAGTTGACCAACAAGCTGCCTACTACTGAAAACGAATACTTACAACCACATAGAAACACTTTCATATGGATCTAAATGGCATTGAAATAGTAATAAGAGGGGCGTTCCATGTTTACAGTTAGAAAGTTTGTGAACAACTAAGAATATGATAACGTATAGATAATAAAATTCATGACTCCTACTTATGAGTCATGCTCAAAAATACGTGCAAGCAGTTCAAAGTAAACAAAAGAACGAATTTCTTAGAAATTTGGTTTGCATGATGCCGACAGTCGAGCTCATTACGGGCTAGGATAATTAAGTGATTAATTTCGGTAACTTTTAAAAAGGAACTTCTTATTGCTTAATTAAAATAAATAAATATCTTGGGACAACTCACACACGGCTATCTGATTCCAAGCTAAGCAGAGCTTGTGTTATGGTAACCAGACAACTGATATACATACTTATATAATTTAAAATTTATAATTGTTGTTGCTATTGAGAATTGAGAGTGTGTGTAATGCTACATTTTATACGCCTACACCTGATGCGTTTTAAATGTAGGTAATGTACTAAACGTTTAACATAACATAACATAATATCACGCCTGTAATCTCCGAAGGGTTAGGCAGAGGTGTACCCATCAGTACACACACATTTCGCCAGTTATATTTTTAGTCCCATGTAATAGGGGGCGAGCCTATTGCCATCAACCGGGCACAAATCCAGACTCCGAGGCTGCTACTGAGAAATTCCTGATGGGAAAACCCAATAACACTTTGCCCGACCTGAGAATCGAACCCAAGACCTCATACACAGCACGAGTAGAAAAAAAAGCGACGAACGAACGAACGTTTAAAAACTACTTAGTATTGTATATTATAACGGAGAAATATTTAACCATAAAACCAATGCCTTAGAAAAAGACGCAAAGTACAGACTGCGTATGAGATGCTGCTGGGGCTACAATAGCTGGCGAATATTTGTGGTATCGCAAAGAGTGTGGCCGGGTAGATCGGTGCAACGTGTTTGGGCGAAGACGATGTAGGTAGTACAAGGGCATTGTCGGTAATCTGGCGCGCAACAAAGGGATTTGTCGCGACAATATTCGCTTGGGTGGTACACCTACGTTACGCCACACAACAGAGCACAACACAATCCGACGCGATGAATCTTCGCCAGCCTAATGTAGACAAGAACGTCGCGTAAACACAACGTTTTAGTACGCCAATGCGACACGAATCTTCGCCCGCTAATGCAGCCCCAGCATTAAGGAAGAAAAGTAAAAAAAATCTTACCTGAAGAATATCATATTCATCGTCTTTATTATGTGGAAGGGTGCAGTAATCAACATTTCTATGATTGCTAAGCAAAACAAAATTCTTCCTTATCTGTTCTCTGCCTCGAGAAGATAAAATGGTACTAGAATAATTGGCTTGTGATTCAATTTTAGGATTAATTTTTTTTATTCGTTGAAATAATTCTCTTTTATTTGTACAGTTGTTAGCAACATGAAATATTTCATCTTCGCCGCAACATTTTTCAATGCAAAGCTTGTTTGAGCAGTATTTCGACACATCGATTTGATTATTTTTTAGATCTGTATAATTGTTTTTACACATAGTTTCGAAGTCCACTTCACTTTTAACAACACATGTCATTGTAACAAAAATAAATGCTTTTAATGCAAACATTTTATTGAATTTTATCTAATATTTCTACTGTAAAAATAACTGTATTAACTGTTAACATCACTAACTATCGTCGTATTATGTCGTTATGCTGCCACTTCCCTGGAGTTTAATATTTAAAATTGCCCTGTTAGTACACTGTTGGATATTCAACGCTCGGGTCAGCACCCAGAGCTGATATTTCAATAGTAACAAAAAAAAAAGAAACAAAACTTATTTTAAAAAAGTTTTGGTACCAATATTTAACCACCTTTAATAATATTTCATAATCATATGATTTAATTGTGAATAAATAATATATTAATTATGCCGTCAGAGATAAAAAACTTTGTCGGTTATTTAAAAAATCTGCTGTTCTATACACTTTGTTTTTGTGTAAACTACTGAACCGAGAGTGCTAGTGGAGCCTATTCATTGCAAACAAACAATCAAATCTTTTTTCTTTATAATATTATTAGTATAGATTAGTGCAAACAACTTTAGAAAGTAAAGACAACACAATTAGTATAATGTTTCGCTTTAATGATACAGTATAACACTTAAAGAAACATGTATCCTTTAAAATGTAAAAATGGAACGTATTTACATAAGAAAATAACTGACTTAAAAAAACCCTAAAAGTTAAAAATAATTCCATAACCTACCTATATTAATAAATGTATTGGCGTAATGGAGAAATATTAACCATAAAACCAATGCGTTAGAAAAAGACGCAAAGTACAGACTGCGTATGAGATGCTGCTGGGGCTACAATAGCTAGCGAATTTTTGTGTTATCGCAAAGAATGTGGCCGGGTAGATCGGTGCAACGTGTTTGGGTGATGACGATGTAGGTAGTATAGGGGCATTGTCGGTAATCCGGCGCGAAACAAAGGGATTTGTCGCGACAATATTCGCTTGGGTGGTACACCTACGTTACGCCACACAACAGAGCACAACACAATCCGACGTGATGAATCTTCGCCAGCCTAATGTAGATAAGAACATCGCGTAAACACAATGTTTTAGTACGCCAATGCGACACGAATCTTCGCCCGCTAATGCAGCCCCAGCATTAAGGAAGAAAAGTAAAAAAAATCTTACCTGAAGAATATCATATTCATCGTCTTTATTATGTGGAAGGGTGCAGTAATCAACATTTCTATGATTGCTAAGCAAAACAAAATTCTTCCTTATCTGTTCTCTGCCTCGAGAAGATAAAATGGTACTAGAATAATTGGCTTGTGATTCAATTTTAGGATTAATTTTTTTTATTCGTTGAAATAATTCTCTTTTATTTGTACAGTTGTTAGCAACATGAAATATTTCATCTTCGCCGCAACATTTTTCAATGCAAAGCTTGTTTGAGCAGTATTTCGACACATCGATTTGATTATTTTTTAGATCTGTATAATTGTTTTTACACATAGTTTCGAAGTCCACTTCACTTTTAACAACACATGTCATTGTAACAAAAATAAATGCTTTTAATGCAAACATTTTATTGAATTTTATCTAATATTTCTACTGTAAAAATAACTGTATTAACTGTTAACATCACTAACTATCGTCGTATTATGTCGTTATGCTGCCACTTCCCTGGAGTTTAATATTTAAAATTGCCCTGTTAGTACACTGTTGGATATTCAACGCTCGGGTCAGCACCCAGAGCTGATATTTCAATAGTAACAAAAAAAAAAGAAACAAAACTTATTTTAAAAAAGTTTTGGTACCAATATTTAACCACCTTTAATAATATTTCATAATCATATGATTTAATTGTGAATAAATAATATATTAATTATGCCGTCAGAGATAAAAAACTTTGTCGGTTATTTAAAAAATCTGCTGTTCTATACACTTTGTTTTTGTGTAAACTACTGAACCGAGAGTGCTAGTGGAGCCTATTCATTGCAAACAAACAATCAAATCTTTTTTCTTTATAATATTATTAGTATAGATTAGTGCAAACAACTTTAGAAAGTAAAGACAACACAATTAGTATAATGTTTCGCTTTAATGATACAGTATAACACTTAAAGAAACATGTATCCTTTAAAATGTAAAAATGGAACGTATTTACATAAGAAAATAACTGACTTAAAAAAACCCTAAAAGTTAAAAATAATACCATAACCTACCTATATTAATAAATGTATTGGCGTAATGGAGAAATATTAACCATAAAACCAATGCGTTAGAAAAAGACGCAAAGTACAGACTGCGTATGAGATGCTGCTGGGGCTACAATAGCTAGCGAATTTTTGTGTTATCGCAAAGAATGTGACCGGGTAGATCGGTGCAACGTGTTTGGGTGATGACGATGTAGGTAGTATAGGGGCATTGTCGGTAATCTGGCGCGAAACAAAGGGATTTGTCGCGACAATATTCGCTTGGGTGGTACACCTACGTTACGCCACACAACAGAGCACAACACAATCCGACGTGATGAATCTTCGCCAGCCTAATGTAGATAAGAACATCGCGTAAACACAATGTTTTAGTACGCCAATGCGACACGAATCTTCGCCCGCTAATGCAGCCCCAGCATTAAGGAAGAAAAGTAAACAAAATCTTACCTGAAGAATATCATATTCATCGTCTATATTAAGTGGAAGGGTGCAGTGATCAACATTTCTATGATTGCTAAGCAAAACAAAATTCTTCCTTATCTGTTCTCTGCCTCGAGAAGATAAAATGGTACTAGAATAATTGGCTTGTGATTCAATTTTAGGATTTATTTTTTTTATTCGTTGAAATAATTCTCTTTTATTTGTACAGGTGTTATTAACATGAAATATTTCATCTTCGCCGCAACATTTTTCAATGCAAAGCTTGTTTGAGCAGTATTTCGACACATCGATTTGATTATTTTTTAGATCTGTATAATTGTTTTTACACATAGTTTCGAAGTCCACTTCACTTTTAACAACACATGTCATTGTAACAAAAATAAATGCTTTTAATGCAAACATTTTATTGAATTTTATCTAATATTTTTACTGTAAAAATAACTGTATTAACTGTTAACATCACTAACTATTGTCGAATTATGTCGTAATGCTGCTACTTTCCTGGAGTTTAATATTTAAAAGTGCCCAGTTAGTACACTGTTGGATATTCAACGCTCGGATCAGCTCCCAGAGCTGATATTTCAATAGTAACAAAAAAAGAAACTAAACTTATTTAAAAAAAGGTTTTGGTACCAATATTTAACCGCAACTTTAATAATATTTGATAATCATATGATTTAATTGTGAAAAAATAATATATTAATTATGCCGTCAGAGACAAAAAACTTTGTCGGTTATTTAAAAAATCTGCTGATCTATACACTTTATTTCTGTGTAAACTACTGAACCGAGAGTGCTAGTGGAGCCTATTCATTGCAAACAAACAATCAAATCTTTTTTCTTTATAATATTATTAGTATAGATTAGTGCAAACGACGTTAGAAAGTAAAGACAACACAATTAGTATAATGTTTCACTTTAATGATACAGTATAACAATTAAAGAAACATGTCTCCTTTAAAATGTAAAAATGGAACGTATTTACATAAGAAAATAACCGACTTAAAAACCCTAAAAGTTAAAAATAATACCATAACCTACCTATATTAATAAATGTATTGGCGTAATGGAGAAATATTAACCATAAAACCAATGGGTTAGAAAAAGACGCAAAGTACAGATTGCGTATGAGATGCTGCTGGGGCTACAATAGCTGGCGAATATTTGTGTTATCGCAATGAGTGTGGCCGGTTAGATCGGTGCAACGTGTTTGGGTGATGACGATGTAGGTAGTATAGGGGCATTATCGGTAATCTGGCGCGAAACAAAGGGATTTGTCGCGACAATATTCGCTTGGGTGGTACACCTACGTTACGCCACACAACAGAGCACAACACAATCCGACGTGATGAATCTTCGCCAGCCTAATGTAGACAAGAACGTCGCGTAAACACAACGTTTTAGTACGCCAATGCGACACGAATCTTCGCCCGCTAATGCAGCCCCAGCATTAACCGTATAGTTCGGAAGCGCCCCCAATTGGACCCGAACACAGAAACCTCCGCCGGCTCGGTAGTGGGTCCAATTGGACCCCGGAGTTCACGCATGCGTCATACTGACCAATAAGTGTAAATACTGATAATGGTAGCCATCTAATCTCATTTGTGAGCATTAAGTAAAAGAGTTTGATAAAATGTTTAAATGTTAGCGCCATCCACTCTTTAAGATTTAGCACGCAGGTATATAAAATTACCGTTTTAAAATCCAAGTGTGAAAATGCAATCATCGCCATTTTGATGGCCATAGTAGTCGAGGCTAAAAAACATAAAAAATGTGGATTTTAGACATCCAAACTCCACTACAGGAGCAGTAAATAACTCATAATTTAATTATTTGTCGATTTCATCCATAGTTTAACATAAATTAGTAGTGGTAATAAAGTTTTTGATATCCAAAGTCGAAACTTCGCGCCAATCCGTGCGTGTTTACATTTTTGTTTGTCCCAAATATCACTATAACACATTTAGATATTATTAAAAACATGACAAATGTCATTCAAAATATAATAAACAACAAGAAAATGCCCCATTCTTAGTGAAAATTACAAACACGGGACTAAAAACACGGAATATTTATTACCACTACTCATTTTGTGTTCTTAGAAATTGTCGACCATTTTTTTTTTTAATGCATTGATGTGCGATTGTGATTATGTCAATCGATTATTTTTTAATTTCTATCGATTCGAGTGACTAAAATTACTCATATCAGATATCGACTCGTAAAAATTAAAATAAATGGAATTTAAGTTTAAATTACAATAAACATTAATTATTTATGCTATCCAGCTCAATTATTAATTATTATTTATAGTTTTCTACTTCAAGACTCAACAGAAAAAAATATGTATCTCGATAGGTATAGCTCAATGGTCCTGACCAATGAACTATACTTATCATAGATACCTAATTTTTTTTTTTAATTTATATTAAAATTTAATTAAGAATTTTAATTTTTGTGCATTACCTACTTTTTTAATATTTGATGCAGTGTGCCCAGTATACATTTATCTCAGATTTGTGTATATCGCCTTTTCACACATTTAATAGAACGTCTAATTATTTGCATCAATATTGATAATTAACTTATCTAATTAGTTTGACTGGGGCTGTTACATTGGATTAGGGTTGCGTACCTTGTAGGGTCACGCGTGTGTTCGTTTGTCCGTCCGTCTGTCACAACAATCAAAATCCAAGATGGCGGCCGCAAAATTTTACAACATGTGCATTATGGGTATCGTATGCCTCAAAGAGCTGTCAGCACAGGGACGGGGCTCCCAACGGGGACAACGCCTGCCGGGGTTGCGGGACGTCTTAACAGGATACCGTGGCCCCGGAACGTAAAGGGCAACAGAAGGAACAGGGTGGCTTTTTAGTCAATAAAAGTCTGACAGTCCCTTCCACCCCACCCAGGGAGGAAGGAGCCATTTGATGATTTTTACCACCTAAAAAAAAAAAAAAAAAAAATGGGTATCGTATCCATGGTTTTCGGGGGTGGTGATGCCGAAATTGAGGTCGAAGTGAAAATCCAAGATGGCGGCCGCTAAATTTAACGACATATGCGCCATGGGTGTCATGTCTATGGTTTTCAGGGGTGCTAATGCCGAAAATGAGGTTGAAGTCAAAATCCAAGATGGCGGTCGTGAAATTTTACTAAATATGCGTCATGGGTTCGTGACCACGAAATAAACCCAAAACCAAGGAAACAACACCCATGACGCATATTTAGTAAAATTTGACGACCGCCATCTTGGATTTTCACTTCGACCTCATTATCGGTATTAACACCCCCGAAAATCATGAATTGTTTATTTGCTTAAATGTCCATTCGCGAAAATTTCCAATATAAAGCCCATAAAGTTCGTGTTGACTTACTGTAATGTAGCGGGTCCAAATTAGGTAAAATTGTATTTTACGAGTTGTGACAGACAGACGCACAGAGAAACAGACAGACAGACGGCCATGACGAAATTTTATGTAGTACTTGTAGGTTTAAGTCTACGCAAAACAAAAGAATTCAGTTATTATTTTAGCAGATTAATGCATAATGTATTTAATGAATTATGAACATCCTCCTTTTTGAAGTCGGTTAAAAATATCAACGTAAGTAAATCTTATACCTTATTAAAAAAAGTTACGCTCCTGACTAAGCTTTGCGTTTATTTATCCATTTAATTTAATATAAAATATAAATCCTAAGAAATATTATCAAAAGTTTTTTTTTAATTCGGACTCCTTTGGCCAACCTCGATTTTATTTCATGTATCGATTAGGCTAAACACAACTTTTGAATCGAATTAAGAAACTTTGGTAAACGGTCAGCACTAAGCAGTGTCACAATTTTGTGTAAATTTTGACTAAATTTGATTGTATTGTTAAAGCACTTATGTATGCATAATGCCAAAAAAAATAATGGAGATGGAATGATAATGTCTTTATTTCGTCTGGATGCATCTTATCAGCAAGCGAGAAGGTTGTTTATGTACTTAATTTCAGCTAATCCGAGTGGTCTGCTTTTGGATAGGGTGTGAAAATACTTATATTATACCAGTTTTGCAGTGATCTGAAGCAGTTTGACCGACCTCAAGTTATTATTAAAGATATTTGCCACAAACTTATTCTATAAAATAGCTGCAAACGTTTATTTTTCTAAAAAATTTGAATCCTGAAAGTTGATGTAAATTCCAGAATTTTATGGCGTGATCCACAACACCCTACCGAGTCAAGGGATGTGTCAAATGTCAAAATCTTGTCGAGCAGAGTGGTTAAGGAAGAAAAGTAAACAAAATCTTACCTGAAGAATATCATATTCATCGTCTATATTAAGTGGAAGGGTGCAGTGATCAACATTTCTATGATTGCTAAGCAATACAAAATTCTTCCTTATCTGTTCTCTGCCTCGAGAAGATAAAATGTTACTGGAATAATTGGCTTGTGATTCAATTTTAGGATTTCTTTTTTTTATTAGTTGAAATAATTCTTTTTTATTTGTACAGCTGTTATCAACATGAAATATTTGATCTTCGCCGCAACATTTTTCAATGCAAAGCTTGTTTGAGCAATATTTCGACACATCGATTTGATTATTTTTTAGATCTGTATAATTGTTTTTACACATAGTTTCAAAGTCCACTTCACTTTTAACAACACATGTCATTGTAACAAAAATAAATGCTTTGAATGCAAACATTTTATTGAAATTATATCTAATATTTTTACTGTAAAAATAACTGTATTAACTGTTAACATCACTAACTATTGTCGAATTATGTCGTTTTGCTGCCACTTTCCTGGAGTTTAATATTTAAAATTGCCCTGTTAGTACACTGTTGGATATTCAACGCTCGGATCAGCTCCCAGAGCTGATATTTCAATAGTAACAAAAAAAAAGAAACTAAACTTATTTAAAAAAAGGTTTTGGTACCAATATTTAACCGCAACTTTAATAATATCTCATAATCATATGATTTAATTGTGAATAAATAATATATTAGTTATGCCGTCAGAGACAATAACGTTTATTTCTTTCACTTTATTTCTCACTAGCACTCTCGGTTCAGTAGTTTCGGAGCCTATTCATTGCAAAAAAACAATCAAATCTTTTCTCTTTATAATATTATTAGTATAGATTAAGACAATTATCATTTAGGTACATAAGAACGAGAAACAAGAAATTACTAATTATGTCACTTCGGTGCAGGAATAACAAATGTTCTGTGGTAGTTGTACTAACGACTTTAAAAAGTAAAGACAGCACAATTAGTATAATGTTTGGCCTTAATGATACAGTATAACAATTAAAGAAACACGTTTCCTTTAAAATGTAATTTAATTAAATTAAAATTTATTTTAATTTAATTCTCCGATCCAAATTAACAATATTTGTTTAATTTTTTAATATTTAGTTCAAAAACACTTTTTGCATGTGCACTTGTCTATCGATTTAAGATACGCTACTACTTTGGTTTTAAACAGGATATTTTTAAATTTTTAACATTATTTTAATTTTTTGTTTTTTGATTAAACACTTATTTTTCTATGACGACAGTTTTTTTAAGTCTGTTACCTAGTTAAGTTTTTTTTTTTACCTCTGTTATTTACCGTTTTCTTCTTCTAAATATATAAAAACGAACGCTCACTTACTCACTCACTCATTCATCACGAAATATCGAAAACCGTTTAACGTAAAAATATGAAATTAGTAGACGTCCGATAGGTAAGGATTTTCCAAAATTCATCCCCCAAGGGGGTTAAACGGACGTGTGACATTTACGCGGACAAAGTTCCGGGCAGAAGCTTGTACTGTATACGTACGAGGCGGTAACTGATAAGTATCAAGATCAGTCGGGCGACGTCGCACGCACACGGCAACCGCGTTCACCAATGGCGTCGTTAAAAACACCCGAATTACCCGACGCCTAAGTCTGGTAACAATAATAAGTATCTTCACATTGGAATATTAAGCCTTATCTTTAGAACAATAACGATTGTGTTCTTGGTCCTTATCAAGAACACAATTGTATCTAGGGTTGTCGACTCTTTGTCTGACAAAAATTGTAGTTTCCGGCTGACTTAACGGTAAGTCAGAACAATCTTCATTGTGATCACATGTAGAATCAACAGGAATAATGTAACCAGGGTTTTGTAAAAACCTAATTTAAAAGAGTGCCGTGGAGTTTCTCGCTCATTCTTCTCCATAGAGGCCTACCTCCGTTTTGGATCGAGCAACTAGCTTCAATTTTCGGACTAACTGACTGACTCCTTGACAATTCAAAAGTGCCTGTAAACGGTCTAATTGAAATAAATGTTTTTGACTTTGACTTTGCTTTGACTTTGAATAGAAAATTAATTGTGTCTCATTACGTGGGACTTGAGTAATTAAAATGATTACCCATAAAAATAATATAAGTAGTAGATGGAGAATGATGAAAAAAAATAGTAGGTAGGTTAAGAGTACGGAGAGTACCTAAACAAAGTCAATGTACTGTCAATTTGAAATATCAGACTATTGTTCAGAAATAGTTACGCCTTTGAAATGTAGTAGTTTAGCCCACTATATACGTTTTTCAGAAATAAATCGTGTCCGAATTAAAAAAAATACATTACAAGTATGTAAAATAAGGTAAAAAAAAACAACGAATACTATTATTTATTTTCAGAAATATATCGGGTGTCCGAATTTAAAAAAATACATTACAAGTATGTAAAATAAGGTAACAAAAAACAACGAATATGTATTATTATTTATTTTCAAAAATATATCGGGTGTCCGAATTAAAAAAAATACATTACAACTATGTAAAATAAGGTAACAAAAAACAACGAATATTATTAAATGAATCATATCTTTGGTACTACTTGTTTTTTTTTTATTTTTATTTTTTTTCTGAATGGTCATTAGTTCTACCATGACCCATTTCAAGAGAATCTATTCATTACCCTGGCATCCTGTATAATAGTAGCCGGGCCTCTAATACAGTAGGATACTTAAATATAGTATCGTAGGTTTGGTAACCCTAATCTGTAGACAACATTTGTGCTTCTTCGGGAAAGAACTTACAAAGTATTAACCTCAGTTAATTATAAACCTTAACTCTCAAACATAAACTCTAATATCACTTGCATTATATTTGTATTCAAGACCTTCTGTTATCGGATAACATTTTAAAATGTTTTTCGAATTTCAAATCATTTTAAAATATGTGCAAGAATATGAATTCTAAAATAAAACAAAATGCCTAAGCAATAAGGTTCAAAATATAATGTTAAGAATTGGTTCTTATTCTTTTTTTTAAACTAGAGAGTTCTTGGTGAATCACTATGTCAACAACTCAATATTAGAACAGAGTCGAAATAGACTGACATGTGATAGAATACTAATTGTTTTATTACTAGCTTTTATTTAGCTTGCACTATTCGTATGTACCTAGGTATGTATGAATGTAAATAAGTTTGTCTTTTCAAAATTTGTAAACCATTTTTCGACCATTTTTTGGTATTGGATTGAGCTGAAATGTTGCATACACCTTTGGTTCTGATGACAATACAATGTCCAAAACTCAATATTCATCATCATCATTATATCAGCCTATGGCCGTCCACTGCTGTACGTAGGCCTCCCCCAAAGAGCGCCACCCATCCCGGTCTTGGGCAGCCCGCATCCATCCGCTGCCCGCCACCTTCTTTAAATCGTCGGTCCATTATGCAGCAGGACGTCTCACACTACGCTTGCCTAAACTCAGTATTGAAATATTATAAATTACAGCTTGTTTTAATTTTTTTTTTATATATTTAGTCCAAGGTCCATTGTTTTGGTTTTAACAATAGCAGGTAGTTTTATTTTTAGGGTTTTGTAGTCAACAAGTCAGCCATATTGTTTTGCCATGTCCGTCTTTTTGTCTGTTCTTCCTTCTCAGTAATTACTAGAAAGTTGTAATTTTCCATGGGTATATACAGGGTGTCCGGTTTTCAATGGATTATCTTGAAATGGGTCATGGTAGAACTAATGACTAATCTGGAAAAAAATACAAATTAAAAAAAAACCAAGTAGTACCAAAGATATAATTCATTTAATAAGATTCGTTGTTTTTTGTGACCTTTTTTTACATTCTTGTACACCACGACCACGAATTAATGAATTCTGTCGGTTTTTTATTGTTAACGTAATTTACGTTAACTAAGCTGATAGATAAGTAATCAAAAATAGGACTGCTATTAAACGGTTTTGAAAAAAAACAACTTGAACTATGTTCTTTTGAAAAAAATCGTGAACAATTTTCTTTATGAGCAAGTTTAAACGTCCGTAGCTTAAAAAAGATGTATCGAAACACAAGTGGCCAATAATTTTATAAGATTATGTGTTTATAGCCGATTTCAAAATGGTATGATTCAGTTTTGTACCTAATATAAATAGTGAATTATTGCTATTCGTTTTCAAAATTAGCGAAATTTGGGTAAACAACAAAGTTTGAGATATTAGAATATTTATTTACATTAAATGTGTCTGGTCATTGGGATTAATAGAAAACAGCATTTGATATTAATGACACTGTTTTTGACTGCTAAGCATGAGGTTTTAGGTTCGATTGCCAGGTCGAGCAGTGTTATTGGGTAAAGTGTTAAAGCTGGTGAAATGTGGCTACACCTCTGCCCTTAGGGGATTACAGGCGTGATGTTAAGACTGTATTCGTTGTAAATTACATTCGTTGTAAATTGTCTGCCACCCACTCTGATTCAGACCCTACATTTTAGAATAAATGCTCTCCTAAGTAGTCGTGTATCACGTCGATCGCTTATTTTTGATGTGGTTGACCGGACACGGCTACCTAAGTCTTTCAAGGATCGACTTCATGAAATAATTTTCCTTAAGACAGCCCAAATAAAAAAAAAACACGGTCACACCATATTTTCATCATATCACATCCCACAAGTCGCATTACAGGTTAACCAAGCTTTCCTATTAATTACTAACGTCTACAAATCTTTTTATTTAAACCCTGATGGTCAGGTTCACCTAATGTTCATATTTGTTACAATATTGCAAACTTTGTTGTTTAACCAAATTCCGCTCCTTTTGAAAACGAATAGCAATAATTCACTATTTACATTAGGTACAAAACTGAATCATACCATTTTGAAATCGGCTATAAACACATAAGTTTTTAAAATTATTGGCCACTTGTGTTTCGATACATTTTTTGTAAACTACGGACGCTTAAACTTTTTCAAAAATAATTTTTTTCACAATTTTTTCCAAAAGAACATACTTTAAGTTGTTTTTTTTCAAAACCGTGTAATAGCAGTCCTACTTTTGATTACTTATCTATTAGCTTAGTTAACGTAGATTACGTTAATAATAAAAAACCGGCGGAATTCATTAATTCGTGGTCGTGGTGTACAAGAATGTAAAATAAGGTAACAAAAAACAATGAATATTATTAAATTAATCATATCTTTGGTACTACTTGTTTTTATTTTTTAATGTATTTTTTTTCTGAATCACCATTAGTTCTACTATCACCCATTTCAAGATAATCCATTCTTTACCGGACACCCGATATGTATGTATGTACATACGTACATAGGCATTACTTACTCTCTTTCTGTCGATCTCCTCTGCCTACCCTTTTCCCAACTATGTTGGGGTCGGCTTCCAGTCTCACCGGATGCAGCTGAGTACCAGTATTTTACATGGAGCGACTGCCTATCTGACCTCCACAACCCAGTAACTGGGTAATACGATACCCCTAGGTAAGACTGGTTTGTCAGACTCTCAAGCTTCTGACTATTCGTAACGACTGTCAAAGATCCACGAATGACAGCCGGGACAAACAGCTTAACGAGCTTTCCGAGGCACGGAATGTCAGTAATGTCTAAGATAAACCTTAGAAAGTACATAAAAATTGAAAAAGTCACATTGGTACTTGCCTGGATTCGAATCCACACCCTCATGCATGAGAGGCGGGCGCCTTAACCACTAGGCCATCGCGACATTCGATCTCCTCTTTCATTCTGTTTAAATTATAATAATAATTATGTATTATGTAAAATAATAATTTTTGCCTGGTTACAAATCGTTATAAGGATAATTATGTAATTAATAAGGCTCCATTTAAGGCTTTATATTCCATAAAGTTTATACGTTAAGGAATTTTTAAATATTGTCAACACATAATGTTTCTTATTTCGGTAAAATTTGTTATTGTAAAATCAATTTTGTAGCACGACATTAAAGCTCATATTAATTTATAATTGTTCTTTTTTTAATATAATTAGGGTTTGTATGTAACAAATGGTTTTAGGCACAATATTTTCCTCTTGTAATTATTTTTTGAGGAAAAATAAGGACTTTGTTTTGGTAATTAACATCACAATCTACGTTGTTGGTTCGAAAATAACCATTGTTTATTGCGTTATGGGGTTTCATTTACGTAAATTCTGTTCGCTTTACACATTTCCTTCTGACAACTGAAATAAAACTTACTGTATTATTTTGTTCTTGTGTACACTTTATTTTATTATGAAAAATATTTTAGTACCTTTTTATTTTATTTTTTAATCTCTAATTTTGTTGTTTTACTCTCGTACAAATAGCTTGCACCTGTCATGTTATCTCTTCACCCACTTTTGGTTGACTGGTAGAGAATGCCTAAAGCATTAAGTCTGCCTTTGTACCTTTTTGTTGCATAAAGTTTCAATAAATAAATAAGTAAAATTATGGGAAAGCCACAGCAGTTGTACGTAACCTGTAATTGCAGCTATGGGGTATTAATTAGACATCTCCAATCAAAGCAACAAATTTTACAGTTACATACATACATATCATCACGCCTGTAATCCCCGAAGGGTTAGGCAGAGGTGTACCCATTAGTACACCCACATTTCGCCAGTTATGTTTTTAGTCCCATGTAATAGGGGCGAGCCTATTGCCATCAACCGGGCACAAATCCAGACTCCGAGGCTGCTACTGAGAAATTCCTGATGGAAAAACCCAATAACACTTTGCCTGACCTGGGAATCGAACCCAAGACCTCATGCACAGCAGTCGCGCTTGCGACAATTAGACCAACGAGGCAGTCTTTTTACAGTTAATTCAATTTTACAGTTAATTGTAAATTAATCGGGTTTTCTTAAAATAAAGTGTTTCTTTAGAGAAACTATGTCTTGTCTTGTAACTGGCGAAATGTGGGTGTACTAATGGGTACACCTCTGCCTAACCCTTCGGGGATTACAGGCGTGATGTTATGTTATGCTATGTCTTGGAATTAATATCCAGCCAGTCACAGTCCAGCCACCAAGACCAGTCCAGTCCATACCAGTCTTACCGAGGGGTGTCGTATTACCCAGTTACTGGATTGTGGAGGTCAGATAGGCAGTCGCTCCATGTAAAATACTGGTATTCAGCTGCATCCAGTTAGACTGGAAGCCGACCCCAACATAGGTGGGCTAGGCAGATGATGTTGTCTTGGAATTAATGTCTAATATTCTTGAAACAATAATGGTGTGTATTTTACACCATTAATTACTAATTATATTTTGTTAATTATTTTTCTGTCGACGATGCATAAACATGTACAGATCAAGCAGCTTGCTTTCAGCGCCAGGCGCCATATTAAATAATGAACATGAGCAGTCCCGGAGTCTGAATTTGTGCCCGGTTGTTCGCCATAAGCTCGCCCCCTTTTACATGAGACTTAAACATAACTGTCGAAATATGAGTGTACTTATGGGTACACCTCTGGCAAGCCCTTTTGGGATTACTGGCGTGATGTCATGTATGTATGAGAACAGGAGAAAGTACTCAGAACAAAAAAAAAATATAATTCAATTATCTGCTTTATTTAATTTTCTTTTACAAAGTTTTAAATCCCAATCTAATTTTATATAGTATATTTACAAATCAATCAAGCGATTCTGAAATATTATTCACTAGCTATTTTTTACATAAAAAATATAGATTATAACAACGTAGGATAACGTAGCGAAAGAAATTTCAGAATCGGTTCAGTAGTTCCGAAGATTAGCGCGTTGAAACAAATACGCACAAGCTTTTTGGTATAATACAACTAGTACTATTCCCGAGATTTCGTTGGCGTGATGTTTCATAAGGATTCCTAATTTTTTACAATACAATATAGCCTATATCACTCGAGAATAGTGTAGCTTCCTAACAAAGAAAGAATTTTTCAAATCGGTTCAGTAGTTTCGGAGCCTATTCAATACAAATAAACAATCAAATCTTTCCTCTTTATAATATTAGTATAGATATTAGTAGTTATACATTTTGTTTAACAGAATAAGAATGAAAATAAAAAAATCCATTGTTACAAGCACTTTCCTTAAAATACTTTACATTAAGAGGTTATTAAAATCAATGACTAAAATAAATAAATGACTATATATTTAAGCGACTAAATAATTGATATGTGAGAATATTAATATTATTAACATACAATTTAAAATTATAAGTATCGGAAAAACGGGCTGAATAGAGAGGCAGGGGTGAACCGAGACGAAACTTTATAATGAATATTAACGTTAAATGAATAAAGTTTGTCGCCAACAAAGTCAAAATCAAAGTCAAAGTCAAAGATATTTTTTTCAATTAGGCCATAACAAGACACTTTTGTATATCATACGTATGCAAAAAAAGTTGAATCTAGTTGCCCCTCCAAAAGGTACTTCTGTATGGAGAAGACAAAAAGGATACTAATTTGTAAATTATTACTTCAGGAATCATTCGTGTACGTTTTTGATTAGAACAAAATTGCGTAGTGGCAACAAAACTAAAGTCCCCGTCACAAGAAGCCATAAATTTTGTAAACACACATTTAAGGGATCGCTATCCTTAGATCAAATACTACGTCAGTGTAAACTTCAAAATGACGGCCCAAATGTTTACGTTCTGTGTCAGACGCTTTCCAGTACCACAGAATATTAAACGCTGTAACCCGACCAAGTGAAATTGCTCGTTGAAGTTTCGTATTACACGTATGTTACTTTGAGTCCATTGAATTTGGGATTATTTGTTGTCGATTCAAAGTCAAAGTCAAATCATTTATTTCAATTAGACAATTAAAAGGCACTTTTGAACATCATTTACAAGAGAAAAGAAAAATTATCATATTGAATCTAGTTGCCCATTCCAAAAGGTAGTTTCATATGGAGAAGAACGGGCAAGAAACTCCATACTTTTACGATTGAATTGTCACTACGTTACTTAGTAGATCTAAGTTCTTTATTTTCATAATTTATAGCTTCTCGTGACGGGGACTATAAAAGGTGTGTGATACTGTTATCGGTGGGAATATAGTCAGGGTTGCCACCCGTACTTTTACAATAAAGCATTTTACGTTATTTCAGGTGAACGTACTAGATCTATACTTTATGAGGGCAATAAAGTACGTGAGCATACTTTATTTTTCCAATTTCAACTTTATAAATGTATGTATGAGAACGGATAGCAACAATAAAGCATTATACCATAAATCATGTTTTTGCCTTGGAAAGTAAATATACTCCACTAACTTCTGCCCTCGGCTTCGCCCGCTTATAAAGTAACTTTTCGTAAAGTAAGTTGAACTTAATCCCTAGGTACCTAACACATTACTGCGATAAAAAGTATCCTATGTGTTCATCCAGGAAATGGTCTATGTGCTGTTCAACCGTTCACGCGTGATTGAGTAACAAATATTCAATCATCTAAACATCTTCAAAATTTTTTACATTTATTATATTAGTAGGATTTGCTAAACAAAGAGGTCCTGAAGGACCTTAAGGCACCTCGCGCACTAGACGGCCACAACCACGACCAGTGTCTGCAACGAACAGAGTAATTAACAGCCACTGATCGTGGTCGTCTAGTATAGGTACCGCCACGAGTGGTGAGCACAAATTTCACCTGCGCATTTGTTAATATTCCGGTCTCTTTGGCTGAATGAAGAAGGCGGGGGGCGCCGATCTTGCAGTCGACTGCATGCGATTGGTTCGTCAATTGATGCTCATTGTCTATTGGTCTATCGCCTGTCATTCCGCTACTGTACACTTTTGTACAATATTAGTGAATAACGTTTTGAATTTTTAATAGTATTTTTCTTATTACGTATTAGTGGTATTTTTTTTTTAATATACATAGTTTAATTTCGTTATTTCGTATTTGTTGTGTTTTTAGTTTAATATAGTTCATTTTTATTATTTCGTTTTATAAAAAGGCTGTGTTTTACTTTTTTTTTAATTATTAAAAATACATTTAAAAGGAATATGTGTTAGCCTTTATTTGCCAAAAGTGTACATGCGCGAAATCCTACAATCTGTGCTCACGACTTGTGGCACCAATTATACCTACGCGAGGTGTCTAAACACCAAACATCATTCAATACTTGCACAGAAGAACTGCAAGTACTGTTCTGGTTAAGTAAATTCATGCTTAATAGTTTTAAGTATGAATGTAACTATCTCCTTTCGGGCAATTTCTCAAGAGATCCATTTCATGACTTTGATCCCTAATGCTGGAGGCTCCCGTTGTTTTCGTAGTTCCACTTCTGGTACCCTGGGACACTTCCAGTTTTTGAGTAAACTTATTCTTGATGTTAAACCTAAAAATAAGAAAACAAAAGTTAACTTAACATAACATCGTGCCTGTAATCCTCAAAGGGTTAGGCAGAGGTGTACCCATTAGTATACCCAAATTTCGTTAGTTATGTTTAAGTCCTATGTAATAGGGGGCAAGCCTATTGCCATCAACCGGGCACAAATCCAGACTCCGAGGCTGCTACTGAGAAATTCCTAATGGAAAAACCCAATAACACTTTGCCCGACCTGGGAATCGAACCCAAGACCTCATGCACAGCAGTCGCGCTTGCGACCACTAGACCAACGAGGCAGTCAAAGTACAAATATGAATTGAAAAATCACATTAGTACTTGCCCAGACTCGAATCCACAACCTCATGCATGAATAATACTCTAATTTAATGTCCAACTCACCTCTTACAAAGCTTGATCAATATTGGTTTATTGAACACAAATAAAAAGAAAATGGCGACTCCGATGAGTAGGTTGTACAAAGTTGTCAAGATGAACAGCCACAAAGTCGTGTCTGGAGGAATGAGCTCCAAGCTCCAACTCACTCCCATAACCACAGACAGCTTAATGTATGTGGCGAATCTGAAATAAGATGAAAGAGAAAAGTATAGTTCACTCGAATCAATTGATATACTTTTTATAAACTGTCAAAACGCGTGATATACTTTTTATGAGCTGTCAAAACGCGATTCTCTCATAGATTTTGTATGTTATTGGTGCCAATTCCCTTGTTCACAAACTAGACTGAAATTAGACTATTTCCATCTTTTTCTGTCCAATAAAATAAGAAAGAGAGTAATGTAAATAAGAGCTGTCAAATTGAGTCAATCTGACACATCCATACAGTTATGGTTGACATCTTAAAACGTAAGGATTAAAAATACGGAAAAGTTCAAGGCAAAAGTAATTTGACATCTCTAACTTAGTTCTTTAATGTCACGGAATGTCACCGTCCTTTCCTTTCGCTGTATGTTAGTAAGAGATGTATATTCTCTAAATTTTGCCTAGTTTGTGAACAAGGGAATCGGCACCAATATCGAACTGTGACGTCACTTGTTTGCCAACTCAATTGACTTACTATTTATTGATTTCAGAGCCACGAAAAATGGAATTTTTCAGTAAAAGTTAATCGAATTTCTGCTGAATTAAAGTGTTTATTTCTTAAAATTGTGTCTTGAATTTAATGGTTACTGACGTGAACTACTCAAATGAGGAACATTTATTTATTCTTCAGTAATAAGTACAATAATCTATACTTTTGTTATAGAGACGTTTTGTTTGTTTAAAAGCGTTAATCTCTGAAACTACAACTTAAATTGGCAAAAATCACTGTGATACGACATAATGATGAACTTTTTGCTCGATTCTTTATAAAGTCTAGCGATTATGCGATTGCATACCTGTTTGTGTCTTGCTTGCTACTCCTGGAATCTTGACTCCTCCGAACAGCGCGCTTGATCATCCATATATTGTAGACAGTCAAAAAGAATAATATGATATTGACGAAAATTATCACCCCTATTGGTATAATGAAGTAATATTTAACACTTGCTTCTGAAAAGGAAAAAAACAATAAATGATTAATGTTATGTTTTTGTATGTATGAAAAATCCCATTGCAGGTCAATGGCCTTTTCAAAGAAGGCACGAGCTTTGAAAATACTATAAAATTAAATTTTAACAATATATATTTAACAAATCGCCATCATTATCATCTGCCTAGCCTTTTCCCAACTATGTTGGGTTTCCAGTCTAACCGGATGCAGCTGAATACCAGTATTTTACGTGGAGCGACTGCCTAAGTATCTGACCTCCACAACCCAGCAACTAGGTAAATACGATATCCCTTGGTAATACTGGTTGTCAGACTTTTGGGTTTGGTTTCTGACAGATGGTAAGATCTCAAATTTTTTATATGTCGATTTAATAATCAATAATCAATATTATAAATTGAGATTATAAATTGAGATTATAAATTGAGATTATAAATTGAGATTATAAATTGAGATTATAAATTGAGATTATAAATTGAGATTATAAATTGAGATTATAAATTGAGATTATAAATTGAGATTATAAATTGAGATTATAAATCGAGATTATAAATTGAGATTATAAATTGAGATTATAAATTGAGATTATAAATTGAGATTATAAATTGAGATTATAAATTGAGATTATAAATTGAGATTATAAATTGAGATTATAAATTGAGATTATAAATTGAGATTATAAATTGAGATTATAAATTGAGAATATAAATTGAGATTATAAATTGAGTATAAATACAAACCAAAAACGAAGCAGTCGTCGAAGGGTGGTTTGATAATATTCAAATGAGAAAGATCTATGTTATCCAATACGGTGACTACAGCTGTCATCAGGAGGGGAGCTCCCCAGGCATACAGACAGTACCACATGAACTTCACACGCTCGCCTCGTCGGTTTATTTCACACCTTTTACGATGACCTCTGCAAGACAGAAAAGTAAACTGTTAGTAGGTATATCGAACTAGCACTTTCCTTCGACTTCGTTCGTGTGATTTTTCTTACGTATCCCTAATTAAATCTATATATATAAAAGTAAGTCGCGTTAGTTACACTATTTATAACTCAAGAACGGCAGAACCGATTTGGTTGAAAATTGGTGAGGAGGTAGCTTAGAACCAGGAGACGGACATAGGATACTTTTTATCTTTTTTTTTTTTTATCCCTTTTCCGTTTTGGGACCTATGGCAGTAGAAATAAGCAATTTTACTCAGACTGGAAAGGTGAACATCCTGGGTGTATAAAAAAAAAGTATTAGGGTGTCAGAAAATCAAGGGTACCTATTCAAACAAAAATCACTTCACTCATTACAAGCAGAGTACAACGTGAATTGATTAGCAAATTCTAAATAAACGCGAGCGAAGCCGTGGGCGAGCGAGTTAGTTTATAATAACGCGAGCTAGTTTATAATAAAAAACAGCCTATAGCTTCAGTACTGTGGTATAGCACTCAGTGATAACGCAGCTTACAAATTGCGTAAGAATTTTCAAAATCAGTTCAGTAGATCCAGAGATTACAACTTCAAAAACTTACAAACTTTATCTCTTTTTTAATATAGTATACTAAGAGTCTTATATACTATATGGCATAGGGTAGGTAGGCAGATTTCGAGCGAATTTTTAATAATAACAATTTATTGTAGAGTGCTTTGAGGAAATTACGACAGTGGACATATTCCCATTTAAATATTAATTACCGGAATATACCCGCAAAATCGTTATTTCCCTATTGCAGCGTATTTACCTCAATGACCACCAGACGTCAAAAGACATGACATTCAACCAAAAGAAACTTGATACCGCAGCGAAGTACAGCATTGGAGCTGAAAAAAAAAAAAAATTAGCTTGAGGTACCTAAGCATAATTGGTAGGTAAATTGTGACTAATATTGCTTTGTATCTATCGTGAAACGTACCTATAAGCTTTTAATACGTTTAGGTACAGTAGCGGACAATTGCGGTGAACCACTGTCCACCATAATGCGATAAGCGATTAGGTTGAAAATTGGTCAACCGTCATTGCTTCGGACGTATAACATTATTTTTAAAATGCTGTATTATTATTATTATGTTTATACTGCCATTATTATTACATTACAGTGCTATTCTATAAAAAATGCGTTTTAGATGAGCTGTCATCCGTAAGTGACAGCTCACGTCAAACTTATTTCACCGAAATCTATCGAGGAAGATTTCACAGAATAGTACTGCTGACGATTAATTTTCTTTTTTTAATTATAAACTTGACTGCCTCGTTGATCTAGTGGTCGCAAAGCGCAACTGCTGAACATTAGGTTTTGGGTTCGATTCCCAGGTCGAGCAAAGTGTTATTAGGTTTTTCCATCTGGAATTTCTCAGTAGCAGCCTCGGAGACTGGATTTATGCCCGGTTGATGGCATTAGGCTCGCCCTTTACATGGAACTAAAACATAACTGGCGAAATGTGGGTATAGGTAATAGACACCGCTGCCTTGCTGCACCGCTGCACCTTTCGAGGATTACAGGCGTGATGTTATGTACAATAAAAATATAAGTATTTTCTTACATATAATTTTGCAGTGCTTCGTTGTCAAGTTTTTATTAGTTAGATGTATAACTATTTTGAATATGAATGTGACGAGGATGGACGCGGTGTAAGCCATGAGTACAAGGCCTATGAGGTTCTGCAGCTTGGGCAGCAGACAGTACACCAGAAACACCAACAGCAGGAAGAACGAAGATATCAGCAACCCTGGAAATTATCAAAATGAAATGTAAAGAGAGAAATAATTAAATGATTATGATGATAAATAATAATACAGACTGTTAGTGTAAACACCGTCGTCACTAAAACCATAGGTACTTGATTTATTATTAAAAATGTTTATCTGAATTTAAAAATAAATAAATAAAGTTTTATAAAAAAAAAAAAATTAATTACTACCACTGGTTACTTATACAGAGTGTTAGTGTAAACACCGTTATCCTTGAAACCTGTGGTTTGGTTTCATTAATAAAACATAAATTCAATGAAAAATAATATCTTTTTTTTTTAAGTAAAATCTCCATTTTTCCTCAAAATTATTTCACCCTAAATTACAATGATGCAATTAGTTAAAACTTATGTAGGTAGTTATAACGGACGGCCAGTGCAGCAGGTCAACGCCCTTTGCGGTGATTACGAAACTCGGGCGCATAATATCCATGAATTTACGGACGATGCCGGACAGATTTTTTTAAAATTTTTGTGCGAAAACTTTGTTTATATATTTTTAAATTCAGATAAACATTTTTTATAATAATTTAAGTACCTATGGTTTTAGTGACAACGGTGTTTACACTAACAGTCTGTATGCATGTGTGTATGTTTATTCTATGGTATTTTTGTAGTAAATATGTAGTATTTGAAGTATTTTGTACTTATGTACACTTTATTTTATTTTATTAAATACTTTGTATTTATTATTATTTTTAAATTAATTTGAACTTGAAATTTTTTTGACTGCCTCGTTGGTCTAGTGACTGCCTCGTTGGTCTAGTGGTCGCAAAGCGCGACTGCTGAGCACGAGGTCTTGGGTTCGATTCCCAAGTCGGGCAAAGTGATATTGAGTTTTTCCATCAGGAATTTCTCAGTAGCAGCCTCGGAGTCTGGATTCGTGCCCGGTTGATGGCAATAGGCTCGCCCCCTATTACATGGGACTTAAACATAACTGGCGAAATGTGGGTGTACTAATGGGTACACCTCTGCCTAACCCTTCGGGGATTACAGGCGTGATGTTATGTATGTATGTATGTGTTAAATTAATTTTGCTGTTTAGCGCTCGTACTTTAATTTGCACCTACCATGTTATCTCTTCACCACCTTTGGTTGACTGTTAGAGAGTGCCTAAGGCATTAAGTCCGCCTTTGTACTTTTGTTGCATAACGTTTAAATAAATAAGTACACACACACACACACACACACACACACACACACACACACACAACCACACACCCTCACATTACAAAATAGGTTAACAGGACGAAGTTTCACTCACCGACTAAAACAAATGTCGCTTTCTTGTCTTCATCAGAACGATCAGCAATATATTCTCTGACGAGCATTTTTACTACTGGTGTTTTCTTTATTACTGTTAATTTAAAATCTATGCAATATTCCAGTCTTTTAATATCAGACCATGATTTTGATCTGCTCGTCTCTTGCATCCTTATCGATCCATCCTGTAAATATAAGTTATTATGAAAATTTTAATTAGGTAGCAAGTCAGAGTGGGTAACTCAGCAATATGAATTTAATTAACATATAACATGATGCCTGTAATCACCGAAGGGTTAGGGCGTTAGGCTGAGGTGTGTTCAGTAGTCCACATTTCGCCAGTTATGTTTACGTTCCATGTAGTAGGGGGCGAGTGTATTGCCATCGACCGGGCACAAATCCAGACGCCGAGGCTGCTACTAAGAAATTCCTGATAGTAAAACCCAATAACACTGCCCGACCTGGTAATCGAACACAAGACCTCATGCTCAGCAGTCGCCCTGTCTTATCCATATTCAAAACCAGCTTTTGGACGTGACTTCGACCACGTAAATATCGATTATTGATGCAGACGAAGTCGCGAAAGAAAATCTCCTTTCTCGAGGTTCAAACTTACCCCGTACGTATGGAGTCGTCAGTGAACCAGACAGATTTATTTTCGTATTTATAATATTATTAGGTTTTGCCCGTGAATTCCCTTAGGGAGTGAATTTTAGATAATTCTTTCTTAACGGACGTCTACTAACTATAAACGACATCCCTAGCAAACATCTTTAAATGTCGAATGGTTTTCGATATTTCGTGATGAGTAAGTGTACGATCTTTCGCTTTTGTTATATATTTAACCGCACAAGGGGGCTTAGACAAAGTACCTAACAATTTCAAAACGATAACGAAGTTAGAAAAGACTTATATGTATTGGATTGACATAAGCCGCGTTAAGTCACGTGGTCAATCGGCATCGTTATCGCAATTTGGTAGACAATGTTATAATTCATAACGAAACCATAAAGTAACGAATCCCTATCGTGTTTATCCCATACAAATGCGTCAAGAAGCAGCGCTTTCAGTGTTCGCCTTCGCTTCGATCGTGATCGCGACTATAGTGTTACATTGGCTATGAAATGTTTGTCGTTATCTCAGAGACGATGACGAATTTAGATATCGTTTCGCTACGAAGCGATATGTCTCATTAAGTGGGACTTGAGTAATTAAATGGATTATGGAAGTATGGATAAGAATAAACTTGTAGCTACATACACTCAAGAAGCAATAAAAGCATAATTTAAAAAAAAAAACAATAACCTACCTCCAAAATAAAGAATTCGTTTGTTATATCATGCTCAGAGGTGCATTGTCTCACATTTCTATAATTTTGAACGAAAACAAAATTCTTTTTCGATTTTGTTTTCTTATTACCGTCAAAATTATATATAACAATATTCGTATAATTTACATTCGAAGCCAGTTTCTTAACCTTTTTAAATAAATTAAACATTTTGATAGTATTCATGCAGGTACCGTTCGGAGTAAACATTTCACCGTCACCGCAACACTTTTCAAGACACACCCCATTAACACTCGAACAATACTTTAACACATCGATTTGAATACCGTTCATATTTCTATAGTCGTTTCTACACGTAGTTTCGAAATCCACATCACATTTAACAACACAAATTAATATAAGAAACGGAAAAACTTTATGGAGAAACATTTTTTTTTTAAATTAATTTAAATGGGAATTATATTGCAATAATGATTCTTGACACTTCTCATTGTTTACGCACAATGACAATGTAGATATTTTCCTGTCATTTGAAACTCATGTTCTATATTACTTGTCACATGAAGGCGTTTTCACACGAACCGTAACACAGCGACAAGAAGTTGGCGAATATTCATACAGTGCGGTGTCACTGAAGTTTCTCGTAGTTGCGTTGTGGCGTTGAGTAACTATGTATACATTTTTGGTAAGGGGCCAGATGTTATTGACTTTCTTATTGTAGATTTTTTAAACTAATTTCTGCGATAATTACTTAATTACTACAATAACTATTAACTGTTAGAAGATCATTAGATATAAATTCTCAAATAAGATGTTTAGGGAAAGGATGTTCAACCCTACGTTCTAAGCTAGCCTCAAAATGATTTAGCAAAGTATGTAAGCATGTGAAGCATAAAAATGGGAGAAAAGAGAGTCTGACGGACAAAAATAAAAATAAAAAAAACAATTTTTGTCGAAACTTCTACACAAATAATATAAAAAAGAAAAAATCTTATTTTTGTTTATTTGTTTTTTTTTTGTTTGTAATGGATAAATTCAAAAACTGCTGGACCGATAATAAAAATTCTTTCACCATTAGAAAGCTACATCTCATATTATCTGCAAGTAACATAGGCTATATTTTAATTTAATTTGCGCGGACCAAGTCGCGGGCAAAAGCTAGTGTTAGATATAGTTTTTAATAAATAATTCATTTATATTATAAGACCTTTCTGGTGCGGAGTACTCGTAACCGGCGTGCTTGTATGACGAGATGTATGAACGTAGATGAGGCGAAAGGAGTATGTAAGGATCGTAGCAGGTGGCGTTCTATAGTTTCTGCCTACCCCCATGGGAAAAAGGCGTGAGTGTATGTATGTATGTATGTTATATTATAAGGTGGACCAAGTCCACCTGCCTTCCAACGCTACGCACTCAACACCCGCCGCCATAGTTTCGTTGTGGCGTGCTTGTAGCACGTGTGAAGAGGCCTTTTATGTTACGTGACATTCCTATCGCCACTTGACTGGCGTGACACATCGCACTTACGCGGAAAACTTGTGCAAAACACCGCCAAATTATAATTCTACATTTAATTACTATTCTTTCCTGAAAAGGAGAAATTAAGAATACGCATGCAAAAAAAGCCAAAGAATAAAAAATAAGCAATATAAAATTCTTTGATTCGTGTAAAAAAATATTGTTAAGTATAAGGTTTAAAAAATAAAGAGCCCACATTTTAATATTCGAGGAATTTTTAAAGACTATCTTTTGACTGTATGTATATCTACACTATATTATTACGGTCTTAACTGTTGTTACTGATGACTAAGCCATCGATAGAAAAACCACAAGACCATAAAATAGGGTAAATATATACATAAACATATATTTTATGTAGGTAGGTATAGTACTTTTATCTATCGAAACAACGTCAATCCATAGCAGGCTGTAAACAACAAAAATAGAATTGAACCTAATAGTTAAATACGTAGTTATTACAGTGAAGCACATGTAGTGAACGGGCTAATAATACTGTCAAAACCCTCGTAGGGACTACTTGACACTACTTCTACTACTTGAACTACTTGTAATGATTAAATGGGTAGTAAAACCTTTAGAAAAATCACTTAGAAATTTATTTATTTATTTAAACTTTATGCACGTGAAAAAATACACTGTACAAAGGCGGACTTAATGCCTTGGGCGTTTTCTACCAGTCTACCTTAGGGTGATGCAGAGACAAAACGTAGTAGGTGCAGAAAATACAGAAAATTTTCGATATTAAAATAAATACATACAATAAATACATACATACAAACAAAATACATAAATTCAGTAAAATACGTTCACCAGTTGATTATTTTGTATTTATTTATTTGATCTATTATGTATTACTTGCTTATGATATATTTGTCTACGGGAGCCCTATATTGTTCCAGGATAAAAAGCCTCTATGTGGTATTCTAGACTATAATCTATCTCTGTGCCTAATTTAACCCAGAAATCAATAATCAAAAAATGTCTAGTCTTGTTGCTCCATACAAACTTTGGAACCCCGTTTGGAACTCTTACGGCGTAAATTTTGGAAAATTCTTTCTTATCGCATGCCTACATCTTAATACCTATCTGTGTGCCAAATTTCAGCGCAATTTGTACAGTGGTTTGAGCTGTGTACCTTTTATATGAGAGTATAAAGAATATGCCCATATGAAGTTTGAACTGCCTCGTTGGTCTAGTGGTCGCAAAGCGCGACTGCTGAGCAGGAGGTCTTGGGTTGGATTCCCAGGTCGGGCAAAGTGATATTGGGTTTTTCCATCCGGAATTTCTCAGTAGCAGCCTCGGAGTCTGGATTTGTGCCCGGTTGATAGGCTCGCCCCCTATTACATTGGACTAAAAACATAACTGGCGAAATGTGGGTGTACTAATTAAATGGGTACACCTCTGCCTAACCCTTCGGGGATAACGGGCGTGAAGTTATGTTATGTTATATAGAATATACAGGGTTATTTTTAAAACACCAGAAATCTAAAAGGGGTTCATTGTACTCATCAATATGAACAACTTTTTCAATGGGACCAACCTGCAATGATGAAAAAAAAAAACAGCTTTTCCCTACAAAAATACTATACAACAGAATCATAATGTATGAAACAGCTGTTTTTTTTCAGGTTCTGGTTTTGGTGTTTTTAAATAACACTATATACTTGACGCTAAACCCAAAAGGCGTGATCAGCATATAAGCTTGTCATAACCACTACATCGTCTTGATTATTTGTCTGTCATTTTAAATTGCATACATATAGCTAACACAAATCCTATATAATCGATTTGCACGGTACTAAGTAAGTACATGGATAATTACCTCTGTATAATAATGTTTTGAGGAAAAATTGTGGGTACATTGTGGTGCGGTTTGTGGTCATGATAATAACGTTGATCATGAAGTCATTAGTGCTGTTCACAGTAGTCCTGTTGGCAGGCAATGGTATGCTTCGTTTATTCTAGGGGTTTCCCAAAAGGATGTAGTGACAAAGATACAAAAGGGTATGCTTAGGTGGTTCGATCATGTTAAGAGGATAAGTGAAAGACGATTAACAAAAGGTATTTGTATGGCAGAGGTGAGTGGCAACGCAGTGTAGGTCGCCCTAGGAAGACCTACACTGACCTTATTGGTGAGGTCTACAGAAAGGTCAGGTGCGCAGTACTCGTAACCGGCGTGATTGTATGACGAGATGTAAGAACGTGGATGAGGCGAAAGGAGTATATAAGGATAGTAGCAGGTGGCGTTCTGTGGTGTCTGCCTACCCCTATGAGAAAAAGGCGTGTGTTTATGTAGCATGTGTATATTTATTTATGTATGTATGTATGTTTTTAAACCGTATTTTTTTGCGACGCCTTGTTAAAAGGTTTTAGTGTGAAGCGCTAACAGATATTGAAATCCGTCAGGAGGCCTGTGTTGCTCTATGTATTGAAATTACTTATTTATTTTTATTTACCTAACTTTTGCCGCAGACTTCGTCCGCGTAAACATCGGATTTCCGTTTCGTTCTTTCGTTTGATTTTTGATGTTTCATTTAAGTATTCGTATCTTGCTATAAAATTCTATTTTATTGAATCGACGAAATTATTAATTTGTCCGACTAATTAGGTTTAATAAACAGCGCCATAAACTGTATAAGTATGTCATAATTATATCTATATAATTATGACATACTTATATAGTATTATACAGAAAAACATGGGAATTATATTCTTATGTTATAAATATAATAAATAGGGAAAAAAAGATACTAATATAATTATTATGTACCTAGTACGTCAATCGATTAAATATTTATAGAATCAGGTCGGGCAAAACGTTATTGGGTTTTTCCATCAGGAATTCCTCAGTAGCAACCTCGGAGTCTGGATTTGTGCCCGGTTGATGGCAATAGGCTCGCCCCCTATTAGCGAAATGTGGGTGTATTAATAAGTATACCTCTGCCTGACTCTTAGGGGATTACAAGCGTGATGTTATGTTATGTAATAATAATATTGTGGGACTTTAAGGTTGCATACTCAAATTGGAACATTGGTCATTAGACACCATTAATCAATTGATGTAGTTTTTATGGCAGGTCAGCACAACAGTGACGTCACAGTAGAATAAAATATAGATTCTGTATGGCAAAAGACAACTTCGACGTCACTTTTATGGTGACTCAATTGACTAACTATTTATTAATTCTCAAAAATATATTTTTACAATTAATTGAAAATTAATCGGGTTTTGCCATAACATCACGCCTGTAATCCCCGAAGGGTTAGGCAGAGGTGTACCCATTAGTACACCCACATTTCGCCAGTTATGTTTATTTTTTTTAGTCCCATGTAATAGGGGGCGAGCCTATTGCCTTCTACCGGGCACAAATCCAGACTCCGAGGCTGCTACTAAGAAATTCCTGATGTAAAAACCCAATAACACTTTGCCCGACCTGGGAATCGAACCCAAGACCTCATGCACAGCAGTCGCGCTTGCGACCACTAGACCAACGAGGGCCAACGAGAAGCCATCAAACACCCATACAGTTGGAGGATCTTCTAATTTTAATAGAGGATAATATGACAATTAACAGACACGGCAACGCGCACCGCCGCGGAGGACAATGACGGTGGCGGCGAGAGCACCGTCAGACCGCGCGGTCGTGCGGTGTACGTGTGTTAGGCATCAACGGATTAGGCACCAATGCGACACAAGATCCGCTTCACCGCTGCCGGTGCGCGGTGCCGTGTGGTATTATTGGCGCCACAAATCGTGAGCACAGATTGTAGGATTTCGCGCATGTACACTTTTGGCCAAAAAAAGGCTAACACATGTTCCTTTTAAATGTATATAAAAAAAATAAAAAAAATTAACACAGCATTTTTATAAAACGAAATAATAAAAATGAACTATATTAAACCAAAAACACAACAAATACGAAATAACGAAATTAAACTATATTAAAAAAAAACATCTAATACGTAATAACAAAAATAAACTATTAAAAATTCAAAACGTTATTCACTAATATTGCACAAAAGTGTATAGTATGACAGGCGATAGACCAATAGACGATGAGCATCAATTGACGAACCAATCACATGCAGCCGACTGCAAGATCGGCGCCCCCCGCCTTCTTCATTCCGCCAAAGAGACCGGAATATTAACAAATGCGAAGGTGAAATTTGTGCTCACCATCCGTTGCGGTGTAATCGCCTAAGGAACTTACCACCCTGCTCCACAAACGTCTAAAATTGATTCGTTTGTTCACAGCTAACGGCAAATACTGCAGATTAAAACGGCACTGCGAAGGAATTCAGGCGGGTCGTTCTTGTGACTGTAAATTCTTATACGACGACAGGATCATTGGGTACTGCAAATGCACACGGCCTAAAGCGAACAAAACACTCGCTTTACACAACATACCAAGCAATAACACGGATCTGGAACTATTTTACTCATAAGCCATAACAGCAGGACCAGTATCAGTTCAAGCCAAGAAAATTTTCCTTAAAAACAAAAGTAGACTTAAACTTGTATCGTCGTAATTTATAAGTTCACATTATTTTTTTACCTAATTTACATAACATAACATCACGCCTGTAATCCCCGAAGGGTTAGGCAGAGGTGTACCCAATTAGTACACCCACATTTCGCCAGTTATGTTTTTAGTCCCATGTAATAGGTGGCGAGCCTATTGCCATCAACCGGGCACAAATCCAGACTCCGAGGCTGCTTTTTTTTAACCTAATTTATTTATTTATTTATTTAAGCAAGGGCACACCAACGATATATTTACAAATACAACAGCTAGTAATCACAAATTTTTGAGACTGTGTAAATACATCTCATAAAGGCATGCACAACATAAGGTCAATAATATCTTAAAAATAAAACATTAGAGACAATATAAATAATTTTTAATTATAATGGATTAACAAAAACAGTAATGAAAAATAAATGAAATTAAAATTAAATTAATTACAATAAAACAGCAAATTAAATTAAAACAATGTATTAAATTATTCGGGAGTAGCTGATCACAGATTAATTTTGATTAATTGATAAAATTAATATTAAGCTGCTGTGCCCTAACAGGCTCCATAACTGTACTTTAGCTTTAAGCATTATGTAACATCTTTATAAACACATGGTATGCAATAAATGAATATGAATATGATTTTTTTAAATCTCTAATTTTGTTGTTTTACTCTCGTACAATAACTTGCTGCACCTACCATGTTATCTCTTCACCACCTTTGGTCGACTGTTAAAGAATGCTTTTTTACTGACTAAAAAACCACCATGTTCCTTCCGTAGCCCTTTGCGTTCCCGGGGCACGGTATCCTGTTATCGCAACTCCGGCAGGCGTTTGGTCCCGTTGGGGCCCCGTCCCTGTGCTGACAGCTCGTTGAGGCGCGCGAACAGAACGCGCCGTCGACCCGGGCCTGGTCCTTGATCGGACGGCGAGCTACCCATTACTCGCCGTCCGCAAGCCTATGGCATTAAGTCTGCCTTTGTACTTTTGTTACATAAAGTGTAAAAAAATAATAAATAAATATGAACCATTTCGGGGAATACTTATTTATGAATACCTACTATATTATTATTTTGTCTTGCGCCGTATGCCCTGTCACCTGCAGACGTGAGGACTTAATGACTGTATCAGCGGATGGTGTTGTCGTGCATGATTATTGGGACAAAAGAACAAAAAAATAGTGTGGTCGAGGGAAGTCAAAGACGAAGTCCCATATGAATTAAAACAAAAATGACAATAAATCATCATCATCTGCTTAGTCTTTTCCCAACTATGTTGGGGTCGGCTTCCAGTCTATCCGGATGCAGCTGAATACCAGTATTTTACATGGAGCGACTGCCTATCTGATCTCCACAACCCAGTAACTGGGTAATACGATACCCTAGGTAAGACTGGTCCTCAAACTTTCAAGCTTCTGACGACTCGTAACGACTGTCAAAGATCCACGTCTGACAGCCGGGACCAACAGCTTAACGCGCTTTCCCAGGCACGGAATGATGTCAGTAATGTCTAAGATAAACTTTATAACTTTATAGTACATAATATGAATTGAAAAAGTCACATTGGTATTTGCCCGGATTCGAACCCACAACCTCAAGCATGAGAGGCGGGCGCCTTAACCGCTAGGCTATCACGACATTTCAAAAATAAAAATGACAATAAATCAATTTGAATAAAATTACTAATTCATTTTTACAAGAGAAAGACAACCGCTTTCAAAAACTACAAAGTGGCAGTAGAGCAACAGATTGTCTCTCTCGCAAGTGTCTTGTCAGAAATAGCTTCTGCCGCGCCGCTGACGTCCTAATATGAAAGCGGCCTTAGTTTTGGAAGACAGTGGCTATACACATAAACAAACAGAACCAAAGCCGCCGACTTCCAAAACTGAACTTATTTCTCACATTGAGGTTTTTGAAGGCAGTTGTGTTTTTTTTTTGTATAAAGTCTTTTGCGTTTTATTCCTCCTCATAACTTCGGCAAACATGTTATAACAAATATTATACAGTGCCTAAAATCAATAAATACGGAGGGGAGTAGATTGAATTTCACTAATGAAATAACCTTTGATGCCCCGGGCGGCTGGGATGAGTCGAGCTCGGCGGTTACCATGGAGACGGGCGGGGGCGCGAATGAACTTGCACTCTCGCGCCCCCGCCCACCGGCCACAGATCGATACTTGCACACTCTTGCACGAAGTTCAGGTGAGCTTCGTGTTTTCCTATCATGTGATATAACTGTGATACATGTAGCGCCATCTATTGCGCAACATACGAACTAAAAATGACGTTTCATACTCTCTGACTCAGTGAATAAAATAATTTTGTGTCTTTATCGTATACCTACGCAGTAAGGTCTTACGACCCGTTTCTAAACCGCCTCAAGGGCCTCTGGCATGGCAGTATTAGGCTGATATAAGTCCAGGCTTCCTCACGATGTTTTCCTAGACAAAAAGCAGTTTACTATCGTTGCTAACGGTAAAAATATTTGAGGTTTACAAATAAAATAAAATTACAGTTACTGGTTAGATATTCTTTATTTAATTTGAGTATTTCATCGACCAGTGAATTCTATTTATTACTTTTAAAAATATTTATTTCGATGTTATATTACTAATACTAAACTAGAGTAATCAATTCGTTTAGGAAATATACAACTAAATATTATCGGGTGACTGGTAATTTAAATTGATTGTTTCTTTTACTCATTATACTCTGGTACTCATGAAATCAAACAAGTTTCCCAAAGAAACAATGTATTTTATTTACTAACCGCATGATGGGGTCAAACGCTTAGTAAATAAAAATGTGCGCGAGTCGCTAGTGTAGATACATTTTGTTTCATTGACAGATTTTCCACACAAAACTGTCAATTTTACTTCACGAATAAAGCCTATTTTACTATCTCTAATTAGTCACTATTTATCAGATGTATTTTAAAATAGAACAAAATTTGTATAAAATACTTTGCTAATTTTCTGCTTTATTCTTATTTTTTTATTTATTACTAGCTTCGGCCTGCGGTTTCGCCCGCGTGAAAAGTAAACCAATGGAACATATTACTGGGATAAAAAGTATCGTAAAATGAAATATGGGCATTTCTGACGAAATATGGGTGTACTAATGGGTACACCTCTGCCTAACCCTTTGGGGATTGCAGGCGTTATGTTATGTGTATTAAAAAGTATCATAATGTGTTAATCCAGGAAATTATCTATCTATATGTAAATCTTCATCCAAATCTGTTCAACGGTTCACGCGTTATTGAGTAACAAACATCCAAACACCTTGACTAACTGTCACATTTATAATGTTATTGTAACTAGTAGAAAAATATTTAAAAAAAAAGTGAGCAAATGAGAATCACACATGTTTTTAACGGTTTGATTTGATTTCGTTGACATTTTGGCTATCAAAAACCAAGCGCAAAATTCTTAACAAAATTAGTGTCCTACAACTATCAAAACTCAATTTTAAGAATGCGATTTATACTTAATTCTAAACCCTGTCATTTAAATATAGGTATTCCATCTTATTAATATTTAAAGTTTTTATATTTCTGACTTATATTTATTATAAGTCAAGGCTTCCATACAATGTCTTTCCTTCAGATGTGTGATGTCCAAGATAAATTTAGAAAGTACAAACATACGAGGTCACATTAGCTGGTCCTGTACTTGCTCGGTATTGAACCCGCTACCTTAGGCAAAAGAGCGCTTTTATCACTGGATTAATAAGACACACATACATAGTAATACATTGACTCAATTACTCTTCAATAATAGGCATAACTATTGTTATTTTCGATGCTGATCGATTTTGGATTTAATGTCCATACATTTGAGCATTTTTTTGTTAAACAGGTCTTACTGGTTAAAATTATATTAGATTATAAAAATAAATGGCAGTAAAACTATCATAACATTGAAAACTTATAATGAGGTTTACACCAGTTGACTGCCAGCGAACATTCGCAGCGCCAAACCCGAAGCGCGGCTGGCAACACCGTTGGTGTGTTCGCCGTAGAAAAACACATACGGTTGTGTGTGCGCCGCATTCGCGTTTTTTAATGAAAACACAACGTGTGCGTTTTCCCACAGTTAACGTGTATTTCTAAAACTAGTACTTAATTCTTAATTTGTAATACTTTTTAATTATTATGATTTAGTATTTTTTATATAAGGTACATACATACATTTCATTCACCTGCCATGTCGTGTAGTATGCAAATATTGTAAACATTGATTTTAAAAGAGTACGTATGGAGTTTCTTGCCCGTTCTTCTCCACAAAAAACTACCTTTTTGAAGGGGCAACTAGATTCAATTCCTTTTGTATATGACGCCCAAAAGTGCCTTATAATGGCCTAATTGAAATAGATGATTTGACTTTACTTTGATTCAGATTCCGCTGTGGCTTTTTTTCAGCAGGATTTTTTCCCGCGCATTGAATTTTAGACAAGCGTGAAAAATCCAGTGCGCGTAAAAAAAAAACTGTTCGGGACTGTAGTGGGCGTGATGCTGGTTTATAAATAACGACAATAATTATTTTAGTAATTATTATAATAAAATTATCGTTACAAAGACTCGCGACGCGCACAGAGATTGCGGAAACGCGCCGTGTATCGTCCGCCGTCGTTGATGGTTTTGCTGGAGTGCGGGGCCGGTGGGACGGTCGCGCCTGCGAGCGCCTCGCTCCCCGCTGCCCGCTGCCCCGCAGCCGTCGCCACCGCCATCGCTTGCACCGCCGCCGCCGCCCGCGTTCGCGAATATTCCGAACAAAAACCACTATTTTATCCAGAATGGATTTAGCCACTAGTACTTTTTTATTTGGTCTTGCTATCGATGCATTAAACTAACTTTTATTGTAAACATTTAATGTAAATAGTAAAATTAAACTAACAGAAATCTCACAGTTATTTTATATAATAATGTAGCGACATCTATCGCTTAGCACGTGAACTACAACAGACAATTTCATCAACAGTCGGCGCGACGACGTTAGCATTTTATCGGGAAATAGCCCACCAGACACAACACCATCTAAGGTCGGAGGATCCTGCCTTTTCAACGGAGGATGAGAAACTTTACACATTGTTTACCATTATCTCTTATATAAGAAGTCTTGAAATCTCCGATTCCTAGAATATAGGCCTGCGTACAGTCACGAGCAAAAACAAGTAAATACTTAGCATTATGAAGCTATTTTCTTCAAATATATTTATTTATTTAAGCAACATGGAAGACCGACAGCTAGGAGAAAACAGACTAGTGACAGAAAATTTGAATGACGGCTAATTACAGGTCTTCACTTATAAGATACAGAATAATACTATGTTCTGTGGACACTGCAGTTGACTACAGGAACAAAACAACAAAAGAAAGAAATTACTGAATAACTTATATTGTTTGAAATGTCTGGTTTTTAGAAATATAGTATTTTGAATTCAATTCCAGTCTTATAGGTACCCAAGTTACAACCATTTTTTCACAAGAAAATCGCTTTTGAATTTTGCTAAGTGTGTACTTGTGTTTGCTCGTGACTATACCTAGTTTAGTAGTCCGGAATGTCTACAGTAATTTTAGACTTGATTGTACAACCTACTGTTTCCATATGCTAAGTAAATATAAGCATTGCCATTCAACGTGGCAATGCGGCCAGTCTTTTGGGCACAATACCAGTGGACAGCGATGCGGATGAATTTTTTGATGCCATTTAATTTTAGTTTCTCTTTTTTTTTTCTGGTTGTTTTTTATTTTATTTTTATTATTAAGCTTGTAAATAATGTATATATTAATTAATTCCCTTTTAAATATATGATTAAGAATTAAAAAATAGAATAGAATTTATTTATCCATCTTAGTTAAAGTACACCAGAAGTAAACATAAAATCGTAGTTATAACTATAATACTTAGGTACATAGTTTCTAAGTCTTCAATGTACACTCACGAAGTTTATAAAGTACACTTGTACAAATACACAGTAAAATCAAATCTTAGATAACGATTATTAAGTATAATCAAGTGACATTACAACTATTCGAATAAAACTTGCTTAACTTCTAATAACCTAAACGAATGATAAATGTCCATTGACGGTATCCTAATCCTAACTAATATTATAAATGCGACAGTAAGTTTGTTTGTTACCATTTTACGCCTAAGCCACTGAACCGATCATCCTGAAATTTTGCATATACGTTGCCAGGTGTACAGAAACGAACATAGAGTACCTTTAATCCCGAAAAAAAGTACGGTTCCTGAGGGAAATCATAATAACGTTCTTATGATCATAGATGGCGCCACGTGTTTTTTCGAATCATGAATTTAACTAAATAATTAAATTGACAGGATATAGGTAATTTTTTCCGCGACTTTGTCTGAAACCGAAATTTACGCGGACGAAGTCGCGGGCAAAAGCTAGTACATAAATAAAGTTCTTTACCTTCCGTGCTAATTAAAACTGTGTTACGTCAAGGTAAGATTCTTGTTCGATGATTAATACTATAACTATACTATACTAATATTCTGTGGTGTTGTTTTTATGTACAAATAAAACTTATATTATAACTAACCTATGTTTTTCTTCATTGTAAAATAAAGCGTATTCTAATACATAATTCTATCAGGTGGTAAGTACATACTAGTATATTAGAACTAGGTTTAATACCAAATGGTTTAATTATTACGTCAATTGGATAATTGACACCATAAACAAATTCTAAGACATAATTTCTATAAAGAAACACTTTTGTTAAGCCCAGAATAATTTTCAATTTGATTTGGATTTGTTTTTTAATTGCTATTAAATCAATAAATAGTTAGTCAATTGAGTCAGCCCAAAAGTGACGTCACAGGTATCTTTTGCCATACAAAATCTATAGTCCAAGAAATTAGTCAAATTGAGGCAAGTATCTCGGAATGAGAGATAGACAGCTTTAAAGTTGTTTAACTTTGACACCCTAAAACTTGTCTCAAAACCTACTTATCGTAGGGTGTTGGCAACTACAGACGAGATATTTGCAATAAATGTGTAAAAAATCTAAATCTTTTTGACCTTTGACCTTGGAATGCCTGTAGTCGCGGACACCTTACGATAAGTAGATTGAGACAAGTTTTAGACTGTCAAAATAAATGTTTATAACTGACCATCTCTCATTCCGAGGTGAAACCCCAAATTTTCATAGACTACTAAGGGTTCTCGCGTTTTGACAGGTCATAAAAAGTACATCAAATGATTCATCTACCCTATTGGCCTAATGGCTTATTGCCACATTTGAACACATTTTGTTTTTTTTTTATTCAATTTTCAGGGGTTACTGAATTGTGTTTAACTTATTGCTAATCAGTTATGTTTTTGGAGACTATTGCGTATCCATTCAGTCCGTTTGGTTGAGAAGAGACCTTCGATTGAAGAGTCGCAGACTCCTGAGAATCTGTCGTGCTGCTGGTGTAACTCTTTGATGATGGATACCAGCGCATTGTCTTCTTTCCTAAGTATCTGTAAGAATTAAAACACATTCATTTAAGTACCGATTATTAACAGAGGTACAGAGGTACCCGCTAGTACACCCACATTTCGCCTGTTATGTTTAAGTCCCATGTAATAGGGGGCGAGCCTATTGCTATCAACCGGGCACAAATTCAGACTTCGAGGCTGCTACTAAGAAATTTGTGATGGAAAAACCCAATAACACTTTGCCCGACCTTGTAATCGAACCCATGATCTCATTCATGCCTGTCATCATCCCATGTCTTACAGGATAATAATAGACTGGGGTTATTATTGAACAGATTACCCCCTAAATAGGGGGAAAATGAGGAAAGGTTTCAGCACCATGCTAACTCTAAATAAATTGGAACAAAGTGAGAGAAGATAACCAAAAAGCAGCGCAAGCGCAGCAAAGGTCATGTAAAATTAAAAATATAAGAAATATTTTACTTACAGTTTACACAGTTTCTTCAGTATTTTCTTCTTACACACAAATATTAGGAATATCGCGACGCCTATGAGGATGTTGTAGAAGTCGGATAAGTACCACATCTTGAAGCCGGGGTACAGGAAGCTAACGATTTCCAGCACCCAGTTCAGGCCCATCACTATCGACAGCTTCAGATAAACCATCAATCTGTAACAAAATAGTTTTGTCTTAATTTTAAAGGTTAAGCAGAGGTGGACCCATTAGTACACTCACATTTCGCTAGTTTTGTTTAAGTCCTATGTAATAGGAGGCGAGCCTATTTCCATCAACCGGGCACAAATCCGGACTCTGAGGCTGCTACTGAGAAATTCCTGATGGAAAAACCCAATAACACTTTCCCGACCTGGGAATGGAAACCATGACCTCATGCTCAGCAGTCGCACTTTGCGACCACTAGGCCAATGAGGCAGTTAACTTTTACACTGTATCCAAGACATCATTACGAAAAGTTTTACCATTAATTCTGAACATTTTTTTGACTGCCCGTTTGGTCTCCGCGTCCTGGGTACGATATCCAGGTCGGGCAAAAAGTGTTATTGGGTTTTTCCATTAAGAATTTCTCAGTAACAGCCTCGAAGTCCGGATTTGAGCCCGGTTGGTTCGTGAAACCGCCGTGCCTCAAAATGCACGTAAATGCTATTGGTCCTACGCCTCATCTCGCCCCGGTCGTGTCGTATTGCCGTCCCATCGGACTTTTATGAGGGTGAATAAAGTGTGCATCTGTGTTTGTGCACTCACTTGAGAACATAAAATAACGTGCATTCATACTTGCATTTTTCCCTCAGACAAATATTCTCTTTACTTCAGTAATACAAACAAATAGCTTCCCTATGCTCCTTGGAATAAAGTGTCAACATTAAATGCATGGTTTCCAAGTAGCAAAAGCTTTTGTGAAAAAGACAGCACGCGCGATTGTAGGCTTTAGGCATAGGCGTAGCAGACGACAGTGCGAGCTACGCCATATTTGGTCACGTAGCATATGGCTGTATGAGCTACGCCGTAGCTTAGCGCGTAGCATAGTGAAGCTTGCTGCTGTTAATGTGTCCATTGCAATTTTGCAAAAGAGTATTTAGTTTCACACAGAAAGTACCTATCACTCGAAGACTAATATGTCCAGACAGAAAATGGTTCGGTTAAGCATAGGGGAGAATCGGCCCTCATGACATACATTATGTACTAGCTTATGCCTAATATCGGCTGCCTGTGGGGATTAATTTTTTTTTGCGCACGATCCTAATTGTTGTTCTAAAATAACATAGTAAATACAAAAAAAAAGTGTCTGTTTGTAATGTCAAAATAACAGCTTACTATAAAATTCATGAATGCATGCATATAAAATGCATGCAAAAAAAACTATATTTATTATTTTTGTTTGTCTTGTCCGGATAGTCTCCGAAACGGCTTCATCCATTTTGACGATAATTTTCTGGCAGATAGTTGATGGTAAGAAGAGTAATTTTGGCTACTTTTATTAAAAAAAAGGGATAAGGATTCGGCGCAAAATGAGAAACCCTGAGATAACCGACATTGCCGTTCAAGAAGTTTTCATAACAATCTACAGAGGTACATACCTATTTCTTTGCGTGCGATGTGCTTGAGGGCTACCAGCGGCTGCCGAATCTAAGACCGCAGTTCCTCGGCTCAACCGCCAGATATTAAACGCGGTCATCAGGTAGAACATCCAGTTGCAGAGAATCAGGATCAGCATTGGAATATATAAGTACAACAGCTTTACACCACCTGTGAAGGAAACGTGGCATTATAGAACTAATGGTATAGACTAGGTTTAAGTTTAAGAACGACTTTATTTCTCATAAAGAATTAGATACATAATTCACTTACTGAGAAACAATACTAAAACTACTTAGGGCGCGTTCCCACTATGTAGTAACGAAAGATTGTCGTGTCGTTTAAAGCGTCGTGGCTTGTATATTTAAATGGAGGTGTTCACGTATAGGACGACACGATTAACTGTCGTCCACGACTTTTTACCAACTGTTTTTGCAGTGACGACAGATTGTCAAGAGTGGAAACAGATAGAGACGACAGTCGTCCAACGATAAATTCATCGTCACGACATAGTGGGAACGCGCCCTTAAGATTAATAATCAGAGCGCACAGAGGTGCGTATATAAGATAACAAAACAAAATAGTTAAGAAAAAAAAAATGAAAACAGATAACATTAACTCGACAGTTCAAGTCCATGAGGATTTCCACCACCCACAAAAAAAATATCCTTACCTTCTAGAAAACATCCGAACTCCGGGACGTGAGGCACGACGAACCAAGGCAGGTGTCTCATGTCATCCTTCATGATGTTCAGCACGAACAGGCCCAAGGTCATGGCGAATGGGAGCCCCCACGCGTATAAGCAGTACATCAGAAACTTGAAGGATTCTCCTCGTCGATGGATTGCACGGGCTTTGGCGTAACCTCTGTGAAATGACCAAAAAAAAATGATTGATTATAGTTACTAGATAATTTTAAAAAAATCTCAAAAAGGGCTTCTTGGCTTATTTATGAATAATTTCTTTTATTGGACCAAAATCGAAATCATGAAAAAAAAACAGCTGTTCTATACAAAAATGCTTTATAACACGATCTTAATGTATGAAATAGTTGTTTTTTATTCCACGGTTTCAGGTATTGGTCCCTTAGTAAAAGTTGTTCATATGGATGACTACAATGCCCCTATTTAAGTTTTTGGTAGGTATATTAACAATCACCCTGTATCATTCAAAGTCAAAGTCATAGCGCTCAAATCGTTTATTTAAAATTTATTAAAAGGAATTTCTGAATCTAGTTGCCTCTTCCAAAAGGTTTAATCTTCTCCATGCGGGTTTCGTACGAAGAAGACTGGGAAAGAAACCAATGAGTCTTTAAAAAAAAGTTTTGCAATATTCTGAAGACAGTATTACCTGAAAGTCCACCAAATATCGTAGGACATGACACTCATCCAGCAGAATGAAGACAGGAAGGAGAAGTATATGCCCATTGCTGGAAAAACAACCATAATTTAGTATAACTGAAGACATCTATTTCTTTGACGCAACTGTTGCTTAAGTTAATTGTATCGTGAACACTTTTATATTTTATTCAATATACAGAGTTTTTTTTTTCTCTTTGTCTTTAATATTCTTCATTCTGTACGTATCTGTTCTTATTGTATATGTTTATAAGTGGAAACTTGTAACTGGCCTTAATTTATATTTTTGTGTTGCTTACTCAGATTTATACTATGTTGTGACTCAGAGCTGTAAGTTTTCTTAGAATTAGTAAAATAAAATATTTCTTCGTACTTTAGTAGTTTTCTTAAAATCTATCATTTATGAAGAAAAGGGACTTTTAGACTGCCTTTTGTTGGTAATAAGTTGAGTTTCTCCTCTTTGTATTTGATTTTTCTAAGCAAATTATTGTAGTAAAGTAAAACAACAAAACTTAAATAAACTCAAAATAATTATGGATAAAAAAATTGAAATGTACACAAGTAAAAATAATTAAAATTAGAATGACGACTTACTCAGACCAATACAGGCGTTTGTAGTGTGGATCTTTATTTGAATAATAGCCAGTAGCAAGAAAGCCATGAACAGACTGGCGACGTACGCCATCAGGATCATGCCGCACAAGTTCCGGAGCTCGGGCAGCAACATGTATACTATCAGCACCGCCAGCATAAAGACGCATGATATCAGCGTAACTGTTGACAAAGTAAACAAATATGAATATGATAATAAAGTCAAAGTCAAAGTCAAAGTCAAATTATTTATTTTAATTACACCATTAAAAAGCACTTTTGAACGATTGCACTACGTGAGCTTGACAAATGGTTCACGCTAGTGCGACAGATCTGTACCGCGATACACGATAGCTCGAATGCACGCTTGTGTTGTGCGACACACTGAATGTCAAAATATGTTTTTAATAATTAATAGCATAATTATAAAGGTTTACACGGTATAAATATAAAATAAAAACATTATTTTTTATTTTTTGTCTGTCGGTCGTTCTGTTTGTTTGTTTCGGCTAATTTCCTAAACGTCAAGACCGATTTTGACGACTGGAAAATAGCTAATGTTATAAGAAGTATCTTAAGCTACTTCTATTTTAGAAAAAATTGGGTTCCGCGGTGCTAGTTTCCATTGAGATGGTCGCCATGACCTAAATCGGTCTGAAGAATATTATTATTACAGTAATTTTACTAAGAAAATGTTTAATCCCTATATTTTAATTGGTACTCAGAGTTTTAAACGACTAATTGGATAAAAACAATTGAATCATCTTATATTCGTAGTAGGTAGGTAGGTACTAGTTACAACCGCAGATAGATTTAATGAATCATATTAACAATACAACATCATGGCTATGTTTGCAAGTTACAAAAGAATAAATTTCCAGTATATTGTTTAAAAACGAATACAATAATTAATAATATATATTTTATACTCGAGTATTTGCGTCAACTAGATAACAATATTGTGACCCGTTTAGTTGAATACCGACGACGCCCCGATGCCTGCAACTTTGTATGAATGTCGGTTTTCTGTGAGGTTTTCATACACTGCACCTTATAGTACGTAGTAGTCGTGATGGCCCAGTGGTTAAGGCGCTCGCCTCTCATGCATGAACAACCTCATGCATGAGAGGCGGGCCCACTATGTTTGTGTTCAAATCTGGGCAAGTACCTATGTGAATTTTTCAATTCTTAAGTACTTTCTTAAGGTTAAGGCATCGGTGAAGTAAAACATCGTGAGGAAACCTGGACTTACTGTTCCACTCAAACCATATCAGAGGCCTTTGAGGCGGTGTAGAAACTCTGACACTAGGGTGTGTGGGGTCGTAAGACCTTACTGCCCACACGACAAAGAAAGAAAGATCGTACGCAGTCGCCACTCGAGTAGCGACCCGAACGAGATCTGCAATTTTGAGAGCTATGTCGGTTACCTTAGTTCTTTTGCGGACCTCCTCATTTCTGATTCGATCGCGCAGAGTCCCCTAGTAGGTATAGCCCTTTGATTGCTCTTGAATGTTGCTCGTATCGTGGGGGGCCTTTCTACATTGAGCCTTGTTAAACACTTCTTTTCGTATCGATGATACATCTATAATAAATTAAACTACTTGGGCCCACTAGGTCGCTACGTTAACTGCCGCATCAGAGACATTGTGCAGATCGTTAAGAGTGCAGGCGACACATTAGCTTAACCGTCCACTTACATGTTGTAAAAAGAGAGTTACTCTGAACGAACTCTCCCCCTGGTAGAACTGCCCAATAACGTGGTGTTATCTTCGTTGGGTCTGGTACAATGCGGTAGTCAACACAGAAGTTGCTTGGAGGTATTGGATTCCAGCGGTTGTACGCATTTGGGAGCTCCAATTGAAGAACACCGCTCTGAAATAAAAAAAATATATATATATTGGTAGGTATTCCACATTATCTAAATATACAACGTGTAACGGAAAGGGTACATACGAAGAGTAAGGCTTCTTTGGATGATAACTAACGATATGGCAAGGGTTTCAGCTCAATATAAAATACTCTAAAAATTGATAATAAATTTTCGGTTTCATATGTTTCTTAAATTCAAATCATAACAAACGTGTCAAACCGCACTTCGTAGGTCAAAAACTGTCCACGTTTCTTGCCTAATATCACGATAAATCTTTTCCGTAATTCTGCGCGCCTAGTACAGCATAGCAGCCTAGTGCAGGCGGTGTTCTTTGTTGATCATAATTTCCGAACATGTAGAGGAAGGATTGAAAAACCCTTGCTATATTGTTTGTTATCATCCAAAGAAGCCTTGCTCTTTGTATGTATATACCATTTCCGTTACACGTTGTATAAAAGCCAAAGGTCACTCACTCATCACGAAATATCGAAAACCGTTTGGCGCATAAAGATGAAATTTGGCAGGTAGGTAGGTAGTTTATAGTTAGTAGACGTCCGCTTAGAAAGGATTTTCCAAATTTCACACGCTAAGGGCATGACACGGGGGTCCAAAGTTTGTATGGTGTAATCAATCCGACGCGGACGAAGTCGCGGGCAGAAGCTAGTAATCTACACTTCTACACTAATATTATAAAGAGGAAAAAAAATGTATTTTTGTTTGTTTGTTTGACTCAAAAACTATTAGATCGATTTAAAAAACTCTTTCACCATTAGAAAGCTACATTATCTGCGAGTAACATAGGCAATGTTTTATTTTATTTTGCGCGGACGAAGTAGCGGGCAAAAGCTAGTCTTCTATATAATAAAAATGAATGGCTAAATGTGTTGCTAATTGCAAAACTCGAGAATAGCTGGACCGATTTGGCTGATTCTTTTTTTGTTGTGTTCGTAATTTTCAGAACAAGGTTTATATGAAAAAAAAATTGGAAAATCCACTGGAAATGTCGGAAATTTGCACCCGTGCGGAGCCGGGGTGGTTCGCTAGTAATATTATGAATGTGACAGTTTGTGAAGATGTTTGGATGTTTGTTACTCAATCACGCGTAAACCGTTGAACAGATTTAGATGAAAATTGGCACATAGATAGACCATTTCCTAGATTAACACATAGGATACTTTTTAACCCGGTAATGTGTTCTCTTGGGATAATAGTTCATCTTACTTAACGTAAAGTTACTATTTACGCGGGCGATGCTACGGGCAGAAGCTAGTAGGTCATAATTCCTTTATCATTATGCCTTTTTTAGGGTACCGTACTTGGAAGGGAAAAACGGAACGTTTATTTGTACTAATTATAATCAAGCTAAAGAAGATTTTTGATTGTAAATTATTGATAACGCCCAGATTTTGCGAGTTATTAAATCCTCAATCAATGTATCAATCACCACTTTTTACATAATAAGTGTAATACATACTCCGGCCTGATAATGAGAAGGGGAATCAGGAAAAACTTGTATGTTAATTCCCAAATATATGAAATATAAGTTAATTTAAAACCGTCCTTTTTAAAATTTATTGTATAGTAACCTATATTTTCCTTAAGATAATTTAAAAAAATATTTAATTGCCTAATAATATCGTAACGGTTTATCCTCTACGATGTTTATTTTATACTAACTTATGCCCGTGACTACGTCCGCGTAAATGTCGGTTTTCTGCGGATCCCTAACTATTTTTCAAAAATAAATAGTTACTCCTCCTAACATTAGCTAACTACCAGTTATAGTTCCGTCAAAATCAAATTAGTCGGAAGTAACAAACAGACAGACAAAAAAAACTTAGATTTTAAACTGTTATTTTGGCATTACAAATTATTTGATTATGCTTATAGTTCTAAGTTTATTTTAAATGACTGACATAATTCTAACGGTGAAGGAAAATATCGTATGCAAACCTGGACTTAATCTATAAGCTTATGAGTTTTTGAAGATACAAGTCGGATAGGCAACATTTTTTATATGATAGCCAGATTCATGAGTAATAGTATAGACTATATCACATAAGCCTATAACGCGACGACCCACGAGAGTAGAGCCGCCAAAGACGTATCCTAAAACTGTATCTAAAGCTTAGAAAAAATTTGGAACGTGATAAAAAAACCCTTCATATATAGTTAAGTTTCCTACAACTCTGAAATCGTCAATCCGTCTTAAGCCAGCGTGATCAATGGGACAATAAATAGGCAAATAGGTAACATAACATAACATCACGCCTGTAATCCCCGAAGGGTTAGGCAGAGGTGTACCCATTAGTACACCTACATTTCGCCAGTTATGTTTCAGTCCAATGTAATAGGGGGCGAGCCTATTGCCATCAACCGGGCACAAATCCAGACTCCGAAGCTGCTACTGAGAAATTCCTGATGGAAAAACCCAATAACACTTTTCCCGACCTGGGAATCGAACCCAAGACCTCATGCACAATAGTCGCGCTTGCGACCACTAGACCAACGAGGCAGTCAAATAGGTATTATTATACTAATTAAAAGGAACGCAAACTGAAGTTTTTATCCTTATATACCTTCTGGAATAATGTTATTTATTTTAAAAACTGATAGGGCAACAGGAAATAAACACAATAAAATACAATGGAATAATAAGTGTCATTGGGAATAATTGGTCTAAGTCGCACCAAGCGCTGGCCACAAGGATTATAGGAGGAAATAAAACCATCATTAACTTGTTTGTTTGCATAAAGTTGAACAGGTATTATTGGAAGAGTGTATTAATACAATACTAGGTAATTAATGAATAGTCCATTTAGGTGATTACACATGGCACCGCGGACTGCTGCGGTAGGCGGTGAAGCGGCGATTCTGTGCGCGGTCCCCCGACCGTGGTCGTGCGCTATTCCGTGTTATAAACGCCGCTTCTCCACCTACCGCAGGGGCGCGCGGAGCCGTGTGTCAATACTTTTATTTTGATGTGGTAAAAATCATCAAATGTGTCCTTCCGCCCTGGGTGGTGCGGAAGGGACTGTCAGACTTTAACTGGCTAAAAAACACCCTGTTCCTTCTGTTGCCCTTTATGTTCCGGGGCCACGGTATCCTGTATCCTGTTAATAGCCCTAAGCCACCCAAACACAGAATATCTTCTGCATCATGGGTGCATTTACAAACATGTAAACTCACATAAGTATACCAACCAGACACGGCAATACTATCTATAATATGTATGTATTTATAAATTATATAAGTATGTATATCAGTTGTCTGGTTACCATAACACAAGCTCTGCTTAGCTTGGGATCAGATAGCCGTGTGTGAGTTGTCCCAAGATATTTATTTATTATAATTATCTGTAGGATATACAAATATATGTTTCGTGCGGGAATCGAACCTGTTATTCATAGTTTGATTACGAGGCTACGAATGGAAGGTAGAAAGGTACGTTTTTCTTGGGCCGACTTCGTGCGATAAAGGGCGTATGCGCGGGTAGGATGCTATCAGCAACTTAGCATAAGCATCAGACCGGCAAGGTAAAAAAACCGGTCAACTGCGAGTCGGTCTGGCACATGAGGGTTCCGCATCGAGCCATAAACGCAAAAAGAAACCCTTCGGATGCCGTACTTACATGATTGCCCAGAAATGATTTTTTTCAGCGGTTATTTAAAAATACCCTGCTATATTATATATGAGAACCGTGTCACATGAATTTCAGTTCAATTAAATATTGGTGTGAGGTGGTCAGGTCAGAAAGGTCAAAAAGGTCAGGTGCGCAATACTCGTAACCGGCGTGCTTGTATGACGAAATGTATGAACGTGGACGAGGCGAAATGAGTATGTGAGGATCGTAGCAGGTGGTGTTCTGTGGTTTCTGCCTAACCCCATGGGAAAAAAGGCGTGAGTTTATGTATGTTTTATGTAATAAGAACACTGATCTATTGTTACTGCTGACAATCGCGAATATATGGCGGATTACATTGTGTTTATCACCCGTCTCCATCCGCTATGTGATCATGGATTTACGATAATATGCGTACAACTAGAGTCAAGAGCAAACCCATATTACATATATAAAAAAGGCATCAATTACTTTGTGTCATCAAGATCTTTCCGTTTTTTTTAAAACATCGTGAGGAAACCTGGACTTACTGTTCCATTCAAACCATGTCAGAGGCCCTTGAGGTGGCTTCGAAACTCTGGTAACAGGAGGAACCGTGGTTTTAGTTGGTAAGAGTCCGACATAACCGTTATCCCCAAACGGAGGGCATCCATGAGGATTTCCCGGGGAAAAAAAAAGGTGGTAAAAATCATCAAATGACTCCTTCCGCCATGGGTGGGGCGGAAGGGACTGTCAGATTTTTACTGACCAATAAACCACCCTGTTCCTCCTATTGCCCTTTGCGTTCCGGGGCCACGGTATCCTGTTAAGACGTCCCGCAACCCGGGCAGATCATCAAGACCTAACAATAATGTCGCACGGACAATCAGTGTCCGTTATCTTTAACTGACGAAAAAAACGGAGAAGGTTTTTTTTTTGTATGTATGTTACGCGATTACTCCGCCAATTGTGTAATGATTTAGATAATTATATTTTTGTTTGAAAGAGTATACTTCCGAATTGGTCCCATAAAAATATCTTCATGATCTGATCATGAACTTCGAAGATATGGAACGGAATTCCTAATAGGATTATAGCAGAACTGACGTAATAAGTAAAATTGCTTTGATTATACGTGTAGTCGATGACTGACTAAAGGAAGAGGGGGACGTAGAACGTATAACGAGATGTATGAACGTAGATGAGGCGAAAGGACTATGTAAGGATCGTAGCAGGTGGCGTTCTGTAGTTTCTGCCTACCCCCATGGGAAAAACGCGTGAGTTTATGTATGTATGTATGTTTAAAGTCCTTTATTTTGCGACATGAATGAACCGATTTTTATGAAACTTCTAACGCATGAGCGATATGTTATTGACATAGGTCTAAAAAGTTATCACAAAACATTATCAAAATGTCGACGGACAGTTTCCAAGGTTAGCGCGTTTTAATAAGCACGCAAAAATAGCTTCAGCTTTATAATATTAGGTACTACTAGCTTCCCCGTTGGCTGCCTCGTTGTTCTAGTGGTCGCGTATGAGGTCTCGGGTTCGATAACCGCTTTTATAAATAAAATAAAATATTCTCTTCAGCTTAATAATATTAGAAAAGATGAAGGCACTTAAAGACTTTTATTTCTTGTGACCTATATAAATAAAGAAATTTTAAACAGTTGGTTCACTTCCTGTGACCCAAGGGCTGGCCTTGGCCAGCGGCTAAGCATTGCCATCCAACGTGGCAATGTGGCCAGTCTTATGGGCAAATTTCCATTTGATGGCGATGTGGAATATTTTTTTATGCGTTTAGTTTAAATTTCCTTTTTTTTAAATTCTGAATTTTCCCTTTTATAAATGAGTCTTTAAATATTGTACATATCACATAACATAACATCATGCCTATAATCCCCGAAGGGTTAGGCAGAAGTGTACCCAATACTATTTTATTGTAGTCTTTGGGTGTACCCATTAGGACACTCACATTTCGCCAGTTATGTTCAAGTCCCATGTAATTGGGGGCGAGCCTATTGCCATCAACCTATTGTACATATTATATATTAAACTAGCTTTCACCCGCGGCTTCGCTCGCATTAATTTAGAATTAGCTAATCAATTCAGGTTGTACTCTGCTTGTAGATAATAATGAGTGATTTTTTGTTTGAATAATGTTCTCTTGATTTTCTGTCACCCTAGTATTTTACTGTACCTGAGTAAAATTGCGTATTTCTACTGCCACAGGTCTCACGGAATTGAGATAGATAAAAACAAAAAACAAGATAAAAAAAGTATCCTAAGTCCGTCTCCTGGTTCTAAGCTACCAATTTTCAGCCAAATCGGTTTCACCGTTCTTGAGTTATAAATAGTGTAACTAACACGACTTTCTTTTATATAAATATATAAATTATTAAAATTAAAACACTTACCTCAGTAACATATATGTTGAAATCCAACAGCGTGACATCCAATGCTTCTTTTCTAAAGAAAGAGTCTTTAAATTTGCTCGGTTCGAAAACAAAAACATCTTCAATCGACTTCCCTATGTACTTCATTTCTTCATCATAAACTTTTATGTTGGAAAAACTAAGCGTGTCATTGTAACTGACACAAGTTTTTCTTTTACCGACATATCTATCGGCTGGACAACATTTGTTGATATTTTTTAAATGATTCTGAAATCCACTGCTCACTGACCGCTTGAAATTAGGATCGATTGTACTCGCGTTGATACTCGTTACTGTAAGTACCAACAATATTTTTAATATGACAAACATTATGCTACGTGCTACTGCGTGTGCTCGCCAAGAAGCATAAATGAGTAATGGTGAATCTTTCGGCGTACGCGCCTGTAATGACATGTGACATTTAATACTTACAAAGTGCCCGATCTAAAATCCTGTAAAGGACTGGACAGGAAAAATGAAAACAGAAAACTAACTTAACTTACGAGTCGGACTCGCACATGAAAGGTTCCGTATTATCCTAGAATTGAAAAGTATTGCCATTACTCGTGTGGTATCGGGTAGTTCCACTTTGCCCTATCAAGCCGCGCCACCCTGCTGTGGCAAAGTAGACTGCTAACATTTTGCAGTGGAATATGTCCCACTAACTTTATTTGATGGGGCAGATTTTTATATTGGTTGGTCAAATAAATAAACTTAGGTACCTATACCTATCTGTAATTAAAACGTTATTAGTGCTGGGAACTTAGATTTAACGGAGGAAGTTTTTTTTAAATAAAAAGTAATAAAATATTGCAAATTATTATTCACTATTTGTTTCTGAAAGGAATCGGGTTGTAAATCATAGACTACATACATACATACATAAACTCACGCCTTTTTCCCATGGGGGTAGGCAGAAACTACAGAACGCCATCTGCTACGATCCTTACATACTCCTTTTGCCTCATCTACGTTCATACATCTCGTCATACAAACACGCCGGTTACGTCATCATAGACTAATAATTGATATTTGCAAATAAAACGCCTCTTACTAAGGTAAACCTTATAAAACAGTCACACAGTAATTTTAAATTAAATCAAGTTAGTGGGGCATGTTCAACTGCAAAGTTTTAGGCAGTACTTTGCCTAAAACGCTTTTTGTACTTTGTGGCTTTGCTTTTCCTTGTGGGTAAACCTCTGCCTAACCCTTCGGGGATTACAGGCGTCATGTTATGTATGTTTTATGTTTGCCACAGCAGGGTGGCGTGGCTTGATGGGGCACAGTGGAACTACACTCGATACTATATTTAGTTTACAGACAACAATAACAATCTTTCTGCTACATTGCCTTTATTTATTTATTTAGGATCTCCAAGAAAAGATACATTATTACGATACAAATACGCTAGTTGACACCACCATCATTTGACGTACTTTTTTGACCTGTAAAAACGCGTTTCTCCCATATATTTTGTATGGTAATACTGGCCTGTGACGTCACTTATTTGGCAAGTCAATTGTTTAACTATTTATTGATTTCAAAGCCACATAAAATCTAATTTTACAGTAAATTGTAAATTGATCGGGTTTTCAGAGCCAAAATAAAACGTTTTTTTAAAGAAGGAGAAGAAGAATTCCAAGACATAAGTCTTGGAATTATTGATTAATGCTGTCACCGACCCAATTGTTTATGTTACGTAGCATAGCTACGCGTAGCGTATTCATAGCTATTTTGAGCTCACCTTTTAGGCACTTTACACACGGAGCAACTTCAGTTGAGGCAACTGACAACTCTTTAAAAGTTTCCTGTAAAGGTTAATAGTTGCTATAACGTTGCCGGTTGCCGCAACTTTTTGGCAATTTGTGAGCAACTTTCATAGCCGAGTTGCCGTATGCCGTAGCCGTAGCGACACTGGCATTGCCGGGCACACGGTGAGGGAGGGAGGGTGTGAAATCGCCCGAAGCGTTGCGATTGACGGTTGAGGAAACCGGCAATCGCTGCTTTAAAAACTATCTAGCAACTAACTTAGTCATTGATTGCAGCAACTGAAAACTGTTGACGATTGCCGCAACTCGAAACTCGAGTTGCTTTGTGTGCGCAGTCTAATTGAAATGTATGTAAACAGCTAGTTGTCAGTTGCTGCAATAGTTGCTCTGTGTGCAAAGCGCCTAAAGCTCGTGGTGTCTAATATTTTTCAACCTGTTTAGATTGATAATTGATACACTCGAAATATTGTTAAAAAGTCGTTTTTTTAGTTAGCTGCCTCTATACCAAATGGCTCGTTCGACTGTAGGTGTGTTCGGGGCGCTGTGCCAAAATAAAGCCTGTTTTCTTATTATTAATCATTTATTTAAGAGATCATTGTATTATACACATTTGTGTTAATTAAATATTAAAAACTTCTTATTAAATACTAAGTACCTATTACCTTATAATATGAATGGGTATGTACTTTATAATATAAATTGGTACCTTATCTTATTAAATATAAGGTAAGTAAGTATAATTTTTTGAGCTAGATTTTATTTCTGTAAAGATCTCGTTTTCAATTCAAATTCTGAATTTTGTAAATAAAAATATTATTGGAATACGGGCCAATTACAGTACGTGTAGCTAGGATACTGTAGTACGATACGCTGGGATAGTCAAATATGGTCCCGTATAAACGGGACGTATGGTAACCCTAGCTATAGACTAATGTTTATAAGCCTATAAGGTCTTGGCTCTGCCTCTTTGGTCTAGTGATTGCAAAGCGCGACTGCTGAGCATGAATTCTTGTTTTTCCATCAGAAATTTCTCAGTAGCAGCCCTGGAGTCTGGATTTGTTCCCGGTTGATGGCAATAGCGTCGCCCCCTATGACATGGGACTTAAATATAACTGGCGAAATATGGGTACGCCTCTGCCTAACTCTTCGGGGACTACAGGCGTGTGATATTATGTTACGTAAACCCTTGGTTTTCGGCGGGATTCCTAATTTTTCGAGTACTGTCGGGTAATTCCGGGGCATTCTGGCTCTTTGGCGTCAAGGCGCGGCTGGTTGAAACACCCATCGCGTACCCAAAACTAGAGAGACAATTTTATCTGTTTGTATCTGTAAAAAAAAAAGAGGAATTAAAGCGTCTGTAAATAATAAAAGTTATTGAAATTAATAAGAAGTACGTAATCTGCTTATATTTCTCACGCTCTATGATGGCGTAGGTGACACATGTCAGCAATTTATCTAAGGATTTATTTACTTATTATTTACTTATTCCGTAATTTACGACTACGATATTAGTGTGCAGTTAAAATATTCAATCATGGTAGTAAATCTCCTTAGCGTTCAAGAGTGGAAAGCAACAGTTTGACAAATGTCACCGGCACCAACCCAGAGCGTGAGGAATACAGCCATATATTTTGACATTTTAGAATGTTTAAACTGTAACTTTAAGTAAGTTTTTTTTTAACTTTCCCGTCGGTCTTTATCGGTTTCTAAGAAAACTCCAACTATCTCGTTTGTTGACTGTACAAAAAAAATAAACCTCTTTATTATCATTTTCCAGGTCTGCTTTTGGCACAAGAAGTGTACGAGGACAATGAGTAGCATGACCACGTTGTACATATCGATGATTTGTAAAACGATTTCAACGTCAGGGCAGAATATGGTGACAATCTCTAAGATCCAGTTCACTTCCAGGTATACCATGACGGTGAACAGCTTGACGAAAAGTGTGAATCTGAAACAAAATGGACGTAGTATTTTTTTTAATGATTCTTTAAGTATTAGCTGCAACTTGAAGGAGATGGCAAAACGTGCTCCAGTTTTATACCGAAATAAAAAAATATTACAGTTCAATTATAAAAAAAGTAAATAACTATTTACAATATCCACACAGAAGTTTAAACAAACATAACATAACATCACGCCTGTAATCCCCGAAGGGTTAGGCAGAGGTGTACCCATTAGTACACCCACATTTCGCCAGTTATGTTTTTAGTCCCATGTAATAGGGGGCGAGCCTATTGCCATCAACCGGGTACAAATCCAGACTCCGAGGCTGCTACTGAGAAATTCCTAATGGAAAAACCCAATAACACTTTGCCAGACCTGGGAATCGAACCCAAGACCTCATGCACAGCAGTCGCGCAGAAGTTTAAACAAAATAATAAATAAAAATATTTTTCCCGTTAAATGTCTTTTATTTTACCACATGATCCCATATAAATAGGTCCTTATTAACGACTCGCCATTGCATCGGATTGCTAGCTAATCGAAGTGTTAATTGTTTTTTTTCGCTCTGAATGTTGGTGCAGTACTTTTTTCTTTTTAGAGTCATGGCGATTATGAGCATAGAATGCAACTCACATTGAACTTCCAATGTTCTTACTTTATCGTGTAGGCAGTAAGGTCCTACTAGTGACAGAGTTTCTAAACCGCCTTAAGGGCTTCTGACATGGTTTGAGTGGGACAGTAATAGGCTGGTATAAGTCCAGGTTTCCTCACGATGTTTTCTTCATCGATGTCAGTGATGTCCAAGATAAACTTTAGAAAGTATATATGAATTAAAAAACTTCGCATTGGTACTTTGCCCGGATTTGAACCCACAACCTCAAGCACGAGAGGCGGGCGCCCTAACCACTGGGCCATCACAACATTCAAAACTTCCAACGTTGAATAGATGACGTCATCGTGTTGTTATCGTTGTTGTTGATGTTATTATGTATGTTTGTAAAAGTTTATTTGTAACGCTTACCGCTTCCGTATCTCATTTTTTTGATCATGGGTACAACTGTCCTCAGATTGAAACATCATTTTAGTCTCTTTTTTTATCGCTGCAATCTTCAGAGCTGTTAGCGTGAATAAAATAATATTTGCCACGAACAGTGTCATTAACGGTCCGTAAAAATATATAAGCTTGCTGTACCCTGAAAATATTAAAAATACAGGGTGATTACCCTATTATATACAGGGTGATTTTTTTAACTTTTGATATTTTAATGTTTATTGTAAATAATAAAATACGTGTTTTTCTTTTAGTATCACTCAGTACTAAAATATTAAGATCACACAGACACACACACACACACACACACACACACACACACACACACACACACACACACACACACACACACACACACACACACACACACACACACCACACACACATACTCATCACATAGTTGTGGACATTATGCGCCGCGAGAACACCGACCCGACTCGCGCGCCTGGCCTCACCCCCAAACATTGATAACAATCAAAACATAAGGTACAAATTTTTTTCTTCATACTTTCACGGGCTGAGGACCTTCAAATAGCAAAGGTATGTCGTATTCCGAATACCTATAACAATATTTTATTTTGAAAATTTAACATAGGTACCAATTTTTTTTCAAATGTAGTGTCTGAAATATACCTAATGCCTAGAAAAAAATTGGGACAGGATAAAAAATCTTCCTGTATATTTGAGGTCATAACAATAAACCCTTTCATTTATTAAAGTGCGCAAAACATTTTTATTAATAGTCCTCCCAAAAAGTGGCCCCATTTTCAAAATTCAATTTACCTACGTTACACACCTGTGTTTAATAGGTAATCGGTTCAGAAGATAAAGAGCAAATTAACTGTGACATACGGCCAGACGGATAAGTGTTATGTTTTTAATTTGGACGTCGGTAACTCAAAAATTACTAAAACGTAGTAGTAAAAATAATTTATACCGAACAAGCTGTTGCAGCCGTGTATCCGTACTTTGGGCATTAGCGTGTATTCTTCTGAAATGCCAGAGTATTCGAGTGTAACGAGCAGAATAGTAAGCGCTATTGGCCCACCGAATGCGTATGCGCAGTACAAGTACAGCCGTGCGCGGGAGGTGGCATTCTGCCCTGACATTGCACGATTGCCACTGAAACATAAAATAAAAAATATGTAAAAATACGTTAATAGTTCTAAAAATGTGTTTCTAAAAAGAAGGAATATTTATGTTTATTTGACAAATATAATATTTTGCGAGTCCTCTTGGTGGTAATCAACCATTATACGCAAGAGCGAGCGAAGCGAGCTCGGGTCTTGGGGCAACCCGACTCGGACATGTTAGGCTACAAGGGGATGGCAGGGACCAGTGAGCGAGCGTAGCGAGCGAACAGACCCTGCCATTATTGTCTGCCAGGATTTAGTGTTTTGATGATTATTAAAAAATTTAGTTACCTGAACGTCCACCAGATGTCGTAGCACATAACGTTCCGCCAGAAGAATGCAGACAGGATGGAGAGATAGGAGACGAATGCTGTAATTATAGAGGGCGGAATGTTAACTTTGCTGAAAGACCAATCACAAAGAAGAATAAGCAAGTACGCAGGAGATTATATTATAGCGTGCAATCGTGTGTGCAAAAACATAGGTGCACACCCATTTCCTTCTCTCTCTCTTTTTTTCTCCCTCTCCCTCTTTGTCCGATAGGCAATCCGACACAACGGGGAGAAATCGGGAGCTATACCAACAACGGCTTTGCATTCTTTCCGAGACACAAGGGTGAAACACCACTAACTTCTAAACTCCGGGTCCCTACAGACAAATTCCTATTAATAAAAATCCAGTAACACTTTGTCCAACTTGGGGATTGAACCCAGAACATCACGCTTAGAGAGTAATGAGGCAGTCAAAGTAGGGCCAATTATAAGGATCAGGGGGCCTAAAACTATCTCTTAAAACAGTGCCATTTTATTATTATTATGAAATTTCGGTTGTTCAATTTTTAACTCTCGGCGCTGAACCGAGCGTTGAAAATCAATTAATATTAAATAATACTGTTTTAAGAAATAGGGGTAGGCCATCTGGAATGAGTCGATGAAAGTGCGGCAGTACTCACATATGGCGACACAAAACTCTCGATTGATCTTCTGCTCATACATCAGGAGCAGCTTGATTCCCAGCAATAGGAAACCCACTAAGAAACTCATGAGGTATGCCATGAGGATTATTCCGTGAAGAGTTCGGAGTTCCGGCAACCACGCAAATGCGATCACTCTCAGTAGAACCAAAAAACAGATGATCAACATACCTGGAAGAATTCTGAACAATTAAACGTCTATTTATTTAGTTCACCAATATTAGAAATTTAAACAAATAATGAGGTAGGTCTTCCTAGAAAAATATATTTTGGTCGAAAAACTATTTGGGACTTTGTAGCTCTTTGTCTTGGAAGCAAGACCTACCCACATTTAAGCTAATTTTATAGAGAGGTAAAAGTCAAAATTCAAAAACTTACTACAGCCAGTAAGAACGAAGTGCCATTCGATTTTATACTGACTTTTAACGAGACAAATAAGAGCATTCCATTCTATTGTGTTATCAGCAGTAAAGAACCGGTCAATGCAGTATTTGTTTGTGTTTAACTTCAGCTCCGGTCCTCTAGCAAGATGACTTTCTACGGCTAACGTGCCGTCCTGGAAAATATAAAATTAAATACATTAATCCCACTTTTTGTGTAGAAAGAATATGTAGGTGTACACAAAGAAATCATCATCTGCTTAGCCTTTTCCAAATTATGTTAAGGTCATCTTCTAGACTTCTGACCTGTCTTATCTGACCTCCACAACCCACTGGGTAATACAATACCTCTTGGTAAGACTGGTTGTCAGATTTTCGGGCTTCTGACGACCCGTAACGACACAAAGAAATTATAGTATTAATATTTTTTTTAGTTAAATACTTCTTTTTTAAGAAGTATTTGTGTATGTACACATTTATTCAAAAGAAACAGATGGGTGCATAACAAAGGCACTACACACAATCGATGGAATGTTTCTTGGGATCATCCCAAAAAATATTCAGCTGAAAATGGTCATGGTATACGGCTAAATCATGCTGCAATGATGTGATTCTGGTTCCCAGAAAGGATGTGCCATTTATGTACTTTTGCCATCCATAAATTACGGCGACATAAAATACATAAATGGTAAATTTTTTGTAGAAATATGTTTTTTTGGCCAGAGAATAACAATATCACACCCTTATTTTTTTGTTATCGGGGTGGAAAATCCTCTTGCATGTCCGCCGCCCTGGGGAGGGTGGAGAGGTCTGTCAGTCTCTTTCTGACTGAAAACCACCCCCGTGTTCCCTTCTCAGATTTACGCCAGGGATCGCGGAAACGTACGCGTCTTCCGCGATCCCTAACTGGTGCCGGCCAGCTTCCGCGGGCCTCCTCAGGTCAGGGAAGGGAGTGAGGTGTTTAACTCCCCCGCGACGTCAACGAGGGGCGCGCGTGGAACACTACACGCCGCTACCTCGGATGTAGATTAATGGGGGGCGACGTATCACACCCTCTGTTAACCCCATTTTTTTTACTGTGCAGGAAGGTGATTATGAATCGTTATAAAATATATTATTCTCACCGATTGTAGGCGAAAAACTCTAGTTACGTTAGTCACCAGCATTAAAACCTCGTTGGGAGGTTTACATTTTACTTTGCCTTTTAAAAGATGAAATTTCTTTGCGATGTCGAATCCTTCTATCACTGAATAGGTATCCCATACTTGCGGGTTGAATTCTTTATCTTCAGGTAGGTCAAGACACCTAAAGTCGTGGTCGTCGTCGTTAAGATGATGTTGGACCTCCGACCCCTTTCCAACCGGACAGCATTTACGTGCACATGTTTTGTTCGTCGGACACTTGCTTTCTTTAAGCTCTGTAAAAGTTGATGGAACAAAATGTATTATGTACTTAGAGGAATGAGAAACAGGGTGTAAAATTTCTCATCCTCCTTTGAAAAGGGATCCTCCGACCAGACGGGTGTCAGAATCAGCCATATCGGTCCAGCCTAGCCCTAGAATTTTGCGCTTAGCAACACAGTTAGCCATTCTTTTTATATGGCGGTTTCAGGTTTGATGTGACGTAGAAGATGTGGACGATAGATAATTGTTTTATATTCATCTTCATTGTTTCTCAAGTAGGAGCAACAAGAATATTGTAACCAGGATTTCTTTTTTGACGGGCCTGTTGGTCTAGTGGTTAGTGGCCCTGACTGCTAAGCCGGAGGTCGTGGGTTCGATTCCCACCCAGGACAAACTTTGTGTGATGAGCATGATTGTTAGTTCTGTGTCTGGGTGTGATTTATCTATAATATGTATGTATTTATAAATTATATAAGTATGTATATCAGTTGTCTGGTTACCATAACACAAGCTCTGCTTAGCTTGGGATCAGATAGCCGTGTGTGAGTTGTCCCAAGATATTTATTTATTTATTATTTATATATTATTATTATTTTTTGAGTTTTAGCCATCAGAATTAGTATTAGTGAATGAATTAGAATTAATAATATTCAATGTATAGTTTTGAATTTGTTTTTCTTGCATCTTAATATGTTTAAATTATGCGTCACATGGTTTGTCCGGGATGGGCTCCTAAACCACTTAAGCGATTTTAATAAAATTTGCGCACCGTGTGCAGTTTAATCTAACATGAAAGTCAGGATAGTTTTTATCTTAATTATTGGTCTTAATAATATATTTTTTTATTTCAAATCCGAGCCACAGCAACGCGTGGGCCGGTAAGCTAGTATTATTATAATGAAGAAATATATTTTTATTTACCGTCTACATATAAATTTTTGACCTTGTAAACATTTTTATTATAATTATCTAACGATGACCACTTTGTTATTTTTTTACTGACATGGCATTCTGTATATCATCTTTCTTGTCGCGGAATTCTATTATTTACTTAAATATATCCTACTAATATTATAAATGCGAAAGTTTTTGAGGATCGTTGTTCTAGTGGTCGCAAAGCGCGACTACTGAGCATGAGGTCCCGGTAAGATACGTCAGCCTTATTGTAACTTATATAGAAGTTCTTTATTCACAAAATTTAGAGTTTCTCGGGGACGGTAAACATTTTTGTTTTTCATTAAACATACCGTAATGATTGTGCCACATGGTACCCCGGCAGTCTTCAAATTCACAGGTACATATAGCGTACCCTTTCAATACATGGCACCAACTGAAGTTTCCACAGGGAGACGGCATACATGGATTCGGTGGTGTACTGTCTGTAAAAAGTGATGGAATAAAATATCAAGCCCGGTGCTAATGAAGTAAGGAAACTTAGAGCTGGTCCACATTAGGCCGGACCGACAGTTTTACCGCTGACTAACTGTCGGTTGGTGCTGTTCACACTAAAACCTGTCGATCCGACCTTATGTGAACAACACTGTCGTTACCGTTGTTTTCCACAGACAACACAACTACACTGGGTGTACTGATGGGTACACCTCTGCCTAACCCTTTGGGGATTACAGGTGTGATGTTATGTTATGTTAACTCACAACTGCTTTGTGATGACCCGAGGTCGCCACAAAGCAGTTGTGAGTTGTTTGTCGGTCCGACCTAATGTGAATCAGAAATATGAGATTTTTGTTCAAATAGTGATAAAATCAAAAGCACTAAAAAACGCTGGAAATCTTCGTTGGAACTGCTTCATAGTATAAATAACAATCTTTTTAATTTTGACTTTTTTGTTCAATATGATACGACAAGTACAAAATATTTGAAATCCTTACAAAAAGCCCGTTCAAACAATACCTTACACGATAATTATACATGGTTACTTTTATGTCGTTCTGGAACTGAAAGCCATAAACTCGATCATCAAACTCGAAACGATTGGGACCATTCTTTTTTTTCAAAAGAGTTTATAGCTTTCGGTTCCAGAACGACCAAAAAGTAATCGTGTATTTAATTTTGGAAAGTGGTACAACCGGGTGGTACCAGTAGTGGTACAGGCCTTTCCCTCTTCCTTCAGTCAGTCATCGACTACACGTATAAGAAAAGCAATTTTACTTGTTACGACAGCTCCTATGAGGAGTTTAGTTCTATATCTCCGAAGTTCATTATCAGATCATGAAAATATTTCTACGGGGCACTTTCTAACAAAAAAAAGAATTTTCCAAATCGGTTCAGGCGTCTTCGAATTATCGGGAAATATATACAAAAAAAAGATTCCCAGGAATTGAGAACCTCCTTTTTTTGAAGTCGGTTAAAACAAAATCCCTTCTTGAGCTTAAAAACATGCCTTTAATTCCTGAAGGGTTAGGCAGAGGTGTATCAATCTAATGCACCCATTATTAAATGCAAAAACAAGTTTACGAAGTTATTTTTTTCGAATATATTGATTGAAATGTCATGTTTTTAGGAATATGGTATTTTGAATTCAATACTACTATGAAATAGGTCTTTTATCAAAGTCACAACCATTATTTCACTATAAAATCGCTTTTGAATTTTGCTAAGTGAATACGTGTTATATAATAATCTATACATATAATAAAATCGTAGAGATGTCAAAACTGTACATTTAATATTTTTGAAAAAGAGTAAATGTTATGAGGTCGGGGAGTGATTCTGATGCCGAAAATTTTTTTTGAATTTTTGTCTGTTTGTCTGGTTGTCTGTATGTTTGTTAGAGCATCACGCGAATACTGCCGGATAGATTCTGTTGAAATTTTGTGTAAATATTCCACATTTTCCAAATTAGAACATAGGCTATAAATTATCACGCTATTGGCTTTGAGGAGTGAGCTATGTTGCATTATGTTCATATTTTTATGCAAATCTCAGTGACAAAATGTTACAATATTTTAAATAGGTGCAGACTGAAGTTCTAAACTTATTATCATCACGCTATACCTGCAAGGAGCTAAGTAGTGAATTATGGAAAACTAGAACGGCTATTTGAAGTCATTTGTCATCGAAGCAAATTGCCTAACGGTTCTACGACCGTCTTGCGAAACTGTTGGCGCAAGTTCGATCCCCAGAGTCAGCTTTTCTTTTTGTGTTTTTTCTAATATTGTTTTGAATTTTGTTTAATTGATTAATGAGATTTCCTTACAAAAAAATAAAAAATAAAAGCAGGAGTGCATGTTTCTACTACAACTTTGATTTTTAACGTATTTTTTAAATGTTAATGTAGAAAATAATATCTATACATAGTTACACAACACATAAATCAGCAGCTTTAGAACTTTTGCCTGTTTGCACGACTGCAAAGCATGAGGTCTTGGGTTGGATTCCCAGGTCGGGCAGTGTTATTGGATTTTTCCATCAGAAATTTCACAATAGCAACCTCGGAGTCTGGATTTGTGCCCGGTTGATGGCAATAGGCTCGCCCCCTATTACATGGGATTAAACATAACTAATGTGTGTAGGTAAGGGTTATCGCATTAGATATGGCTATTATTCTTAATCATTTTACTGCTGGATTGCTATAAAACGACACCAACGTTACATACAATACTGCAGTTAGGTATTAGTTATAATTTATTCTCTGAAATCAAAATCATTTCGCTATAACTACAAGGAGCTACTCAACACTCAACAAGTGACGGACAGCCTATCTGCAAACATTTTAAGCATACAATATTTTATTACCTGGGCTTAGCTAAGCCAATCATAGCACAACAATACTGCCAAGTATACTACTGGAGTACCAGCGGACGATAAATTAGCAAGGATTGGCGAGTGTTATTTTTTTACGCAGTAGTAATTAGTATTCCTTTCGTTGCGCTTCCGAATTATTTTATAAAAAGATCTTAGTGTAAGATGAGTGATTAGGTACTAAAAAGAATACTTCTATTTCAATGGCCAAATAGAAAGAATATGGCAACAACCGGAAGTGCACCAAAATCAATTAAATCAATTAAAAAAACCGTTGCAGTAATTCTCCTGTCGGAGATTGTCTCGCAGACTTCAAGCTTTCTGGGTACTTGATTTGATGAAGCGACTGTGATCGCAGGAAGAGTTTTTTTTTATAGGCACCGTAAATAGTATTCATCACATTCATATTCCCCACGCTTTAAAATCAATTTCTTTATGGCATTACATTTTTTAGGTTACTTAATTACCGCGGCTGTGCTGCAAGACATGAATCTTTCCATCTTTACATTAAGTTACGTAGAGTATTAGAAGATCCCTAAGTACCCTGGTGTTATATTGGACAGAGCACTAACTTTTTATATACCTACATGGCCACAACACCAATCAAAAAATCATCTGCTACGACACCTTATTTCTACCAACTAGGGAGCAGCACCCGATGTTTTTCGCATAACTGTTACGTCTATATGCTCCTTCTGCTGGTGAATTTGCGTGTTCAGTGTGTCATTGAACAAAAAGCAATATGGGCTGCCTGAAACTGACTGCTCAATAAGCTTTTCCCATTGGCTGGAATTGCACCACCTTTCATTCGAAGGTTAGATACCTTGCACACAGGCCATACAAGAACAGGTCGACACCCACCATCACACAACTTTCACCAAAAAGAGTTCAACCCCAGGAACACAGGTGGCCTATATGGAAAGCGCTTAGTGGACTGCGCACTCATGTAACCCGCTGCAAACGTAACCTAGCCAAATGAGGAGTTATAGATGCCGCAGATACTCAGGGCAAGTGTGGTGTTCCTTTTATATGATGGCCCACTTACTACAGCGCCCTTGGAACACTTGGGCATAACTGGACCAGAAAAATATTGCAAAAAATCGGCCAAGTGCGAGTCGGACTCTCACACGAAGGGTTCCGTTACACCATACAATATTTAACACAACAGACGAAAAGGTTAATAATCGCTTAAAAAGTAATTATTATGTCTACATTGCTTCTTGCCTTTCATGATTATACGTCAACGGATAGTGTCCTTTATATTTGGTTTTGATTCCCTAGCGAGCGTCAAAATATGCGCCATAAACGTCCTTATCTTTAGTTTGCGTATAAAATAATATAATTTTTTCACGGCTGCAGACCAAAGTATTTTTTTTTTGGGTGAAATTCATCATATGATTCCTTCTGCCCTGGGTGGGGCGGAAGGGACTGTCAGACTTTTACTGACTAAAAAACCACCCTGTTTCTTCTGTTGCCCTTTGCGTTCCGGGGCCACGGTATCCTGTTAAGACTTCCCGCGACTCCGGCAGGCGTTTGGCCCTGTCGGGGCCCCGTCCCTGTGCTGACAGCTCTTTTGTGCTGACAGCTCTTTGAAACGCGCGTGGAACAAAACGCGCTGTTGACCTGGGCATGGTCCTTGAATGGACGACGAGCTGCGCCTACGGTTGCTGGATGACGTCTCACAACGTCCGATGCCCTGGGGGTCTCCCGCGGTGGTTGGGGCGTGAGGTAGAGGATGTCCTCTCTTCACGTGTTTCGCCTCCTTCTTCGTTAGCATTACTGCTTCGCAGAAGAAGGTTACTGCTTCCCATTCCCTCTCGCTCCGGAGCATGGCCTGAACCAGGGCCCGGACGCGAGAGGACACGGCGGTGCTCTGTCCAGGCGGGGCAGATCTACACCGTATGCTCTACCGTGTCTTCCGGGCGGTCCACACAGTGGTGACACCCGGACGTTTCCTTCCGCTGAATCCAACACAGGAACCTCCCGAAACAATCGCGTCCGGTGAGGACCTGCGTCAAGCGAGACGCGAGGACGCCGTGGCGCACCTCCAGCCACTCCTCAAAGAGTGGTCTTACCGCCGCGATTGCGGCTTGCCCGAGACCTGAGTATTTCATTTTAATTTAAGATTGATACCTCCACGCGTTCCTTAGAAAAGGGTCATTACAGATAGACAGACGGACAACAAAGTGATTCTATAAGGGTTCCGTATTTGCCGACTGAGGTACGGAACCCTAAAAAAGATAATATTTAAAATCATCGATGAATCGTGATTTAAAACAGTAAAACTTTGCTTAGACTTCAAATAAGTCTATGTTTACAGGGTTTTGCTCATACTTTCTTTCAAAAACACGAAAGTCAGATTCTGATTTCAGTTGCTCTATCGAATCCAATATCTAAATAATCGAAGCTACAATGTGAGGATCAATCAATGGTTTGGGATCGAAAATTAAGTCAATTTTGATACCACTTCATAATATTTTGGAAAGAGGTAATCTAAATATACCTTAAATAAATATACAAAATCGAAAGTTCACTCACTCATCACGAAATATTGAAAATTTCGCAGGGAGGCAGTTTATGTTAGTTAGTAGACGTCCGCTAAGTAACGATTTTTCAAAATATATTACCCATTTCCCAAAGAGTAGGTATGAAATGGCGGTCCAAAGTTTGTGTGGAGTTATCAACTTTGACGCGGACGAAGTCGCGGGCAGAAGCTAGTAATAAAATAAATAATAAATAATACGTTAAATGATTTAAATATGTTTTTTTAAAAAGAGACAAACCTGGGCCTCCTGGTTCTTCTAGTCCTGGAGTGCTTGGTGCGCTAGAGCTGTCTGTTGTGCCAGATTGTCCTAGTTGTCCGGGGTTGTAACCTCCAGTGGAAGGTCCACTGGGACCCGTGGATCCGCTTGACCCATCTGATACACCGTACTCACTTGTTTCTTCTGGAGAGTCTGGTGAACTCGGGCCGTCTGCTGTGCTGGGTTGTCCGGACAGTGTGAGTGGGTCGGGTTGTCCTGTTTTCGTGGATGGTGTGGTGTATTCCGGTGGTCGTGGTGGTATTGGTACTGATACGGGTGTTAGTCCTGGTGGTGGTGTGGGGGGGTTGTTATCCAATATCTCACCACTCTCAATATATTCGTCGTAATTGTAATCTGTATATTCATCATAGTCTACTGGAACGCATAAATCGCCAAACCGTATTCCGGTGGAACAGATTGAAGACACAGCATCTGCAGTAACAGAACTTATCATGGCACAAACAATGATAGTCACACCACAGTTCAACATGATTGGAAACTTGAAAACTAAACTTGTCATTTGTACACCCGTCACGTGCAAGATTCGAATGATAACTAATGGCTAAGAATAGGCAACTTTTGCATTTTTGCCACATTATTAGGCTGGAGACATACCAACGTGATATTTAAACTCGGATTTATAGTTATGCTTTAAATATATATGTGATTTGATGACAAAACTTATTGGTTTACTTATAGGTGTGGTTGGTGATAATGTAATAATAACACATTCTTGAACTTGTCTCGAATACATGCAATGATAAAGAAATGTTCTCTGATTACGTTTTAGACCGATGTATCCAGATTATGCGTAAGAAGTTTCATAAATATCGTTTGTATGGTTGTCTACCGCAATTTTTCCATTATAGGTGATGATCTACCTTCATATTTTTTTTTTGCCTTATTTGGCGGTGTGTTTACTTTGTTCCACGCAAGCTCTAGCCGTGCCGGCGTATACCGTGGCCCCGGAACGTAAAGGGCAACAGAAGGAACAGAGTTGCTTTTTAGTCAGTAAAAGTCTGATAGTCCACAGTGACAGGAATCATTTGATGTTTTTTACCACCTAAAAAAAAATGTTCTAGACGTGAAGACTTTGTACCTAATTGGTGTAACTGTCTGTTAAATAATCATGCTGTTTTTATCACCATCCATTGTATTACCTATAAGTCTTCTAAAGTCTTTATATAAATAAATAAATGTCATGACAGCCATGCGAAAAATGCCATCAGATCTAAACATATGTATCCTCGAATACTGATCCTGACCTTTCAATGGCAATCTTCTTCTATCTATACATATAAAATGCTTTGTCCTGAATGACTGACTGACTGACGGATCAAGGCGCAGCCTAAACCGCTGATCGTAGAGACCTGAAACTTAGAGGATGTGTTCTTTGTAAAACGTAGGGATCCGGTAAAAAAGGATTTTCCGAAATTCTACCCCTTAGGGGATGAAAAATGGGTTCCTTGGTCCTATTTACTTCAGATTTTTGCATAAACATTGAACGAAGTCGCGGGCAAAACCTAGTAGATTTCTAAAATTAAAAGGTCAGGAAATTTTCTTGAATTAAATAATATCAGGTTTAAAGGTGACCGGTGACGTACGGACAAACTTGTTATTTGTATGTTTTGTGAGATCTAAGAATCTCCTATCTAAGAATATTTTATAAACCAGTCTAGAATCACAAAATTTTAAGGAAATGACAATTTTTGCGACGGTAATCAAACGCCGAAAAGTTAATACACTGATTCGGAATCCGTTGTGATGGCCCAGTGGTCAAGGCCTTCTTGCACGAGGTTGTGGGTTCGCAACCAGGTACGGGCAAATATCAAAGGGATTTTTTAATTTTCTTAATATACTTTCTAAGTTTATCTTGGACATCATGGACATCGTGAGGAAACCGGAACTTTATAATTATAACATAGGCGATTATTCAATTAAAATTAAAATTATTCATTAGGCATGTCAATCATTGTTAGGCAGAGGTGTACCCATTTGTACCTACAGCCACAATTCGCCAGTTATGTTTAAGTCCCATGTAATAGGGAGCGAGAATAGTCATCAACCGGGCACAAATCCAGGCTCTGAGGCTGCTACTGAGAAATTTCTGATGGAAAAACCCAATATCACTTCAACACGGTTGTCAGCCAAAAAACATGTCAATGATTTATGGTTATAAACAGAATTTTTGTGGCACACAATAATTTATTATCTTATTTATTGCCTTTTTATTATTATTTTTGTGTGCACAAGTCTGTGTCAATAAACATTTTTTTCCCTTTTTAATTTCAAAGCAATTAACAATCAACAGACTGCCTCGTTGGTCTGGTGGTCGCAAGCGCGACTGCTGTGCATGAGGTCTTGGGTTCGATTCCCAAGTCGGGCAAAGTGTTATTTTGTTTTTCCATCAGGAATTTCTCAGTAGCAGCCTCGGAGTCTGGATTTGTGCCTGGTTGATGGCAATAGGCTCGCCCCCTATTACATGGGACTAAAAACATAACTGGCGAAATGTGGGTGTGCTAATAGGTATTCCTCTGCCTAACCCTTCGGGGATTACAGGCGTGATGTTATGTTATGTTATGTTAACAATCAAACTTTACAGTTAATTTTTAATTTATTGGTCTCTCAGAGGTAAATTAAAGTGCTCTTTGGAGAAGTTATTTATACAAGATACCACTGAGATTTTGTGGAGTTGTTTGGGCAAGAAATGACAGACGAGGCTCTCTTTGTCAATGAAATAACAGTTTTATGTGTTTGACAATACTTTATTATATAATAATGTTTATAATAACAATATATTATTACTTGACTTATTATCCCGTCCCATCGGACTATGAGAGTGAGGGAAGAGGTAGTGCATTTGTGTTTACGCACAAATTTGTGCGCTATATCTCCTACTTGGCTCATCTCTATTGAGATTGGTCGCCGTTACTGAGAAATGGTCTGGAGGATATTATTACATTATGTCTTATAACAATTGTGATGCCGCCGCTTTCTTGAGATCAAAAACATTGTTATTTTTTTAAATGCTAAAGCCACAGTCAGACATTCAATATTTATAAGGGGTCATCCATCTTAGTCAAAATATTAAAAAATTCTACGTTTTAATATTGAAATCCGTCTATACAGTAGTCCACGTCGCCATTTTAATATGACGATACTTCTTTTATTTGCTGACCAGGGTAATTATTAAATGTTTGCTAAGCAATTTTTTTTTGTATCAATTTAAAAATATAATGTTTTTATTTGAATTCGATTGTATATCAATCGATGCTTAATAGTGTTTCAGTATAAAATATTATCCAAAAACAATTACGAATTCAGAAAATAAGCTCATATTGCTATGATATTTAATTCAATTAAAAATATAATAATTTTTTTTAAAACAAGCGTTATATTTAATTGTCATTCATATTTAATTATGTATTCAAAATTCCAGCTTCATCGACTACCATAAAGTAAGTCAAAAACTTGTAAGATTTAATTCAGTTCCTATGCTACTTTCAGGCTCCATCATCAGATTCACTCTTAGACATTAAAATATTGCACTGTCATACAAATTTCACATTTACACAAAATTTCAGTACAATCCAACATCGGAAAGTGGCTCGAATTTAACTTGTAAGATTTGATAAGCCAAACCGGGACAGGTGAAAATAAATAAAAGCTTGTAAATAATACAACATTACAACAATTATATTAAAAAAAAATCGTTAAGCTGAGTAAGACTAGTAAATGCTTCATATCTTTTTAAATAAGCATGGTTTATTACATAATTACGTCGAGGTGCAAAAACAGTAATTACTTTATTGTTAAAACATTAAAAGTAAAATGTTGAAGTGCATTACATTTATAATAAATACGAGTACAGGATAATTTGGATTATATTAAGCCTTATTTAGACGATGCGAGAAATATCGTGCGATTTATCGTACATTGCGGGACCGCATGGCTGTCGTGTGAAAAGTGACCGATCATAGACGAAAATGTGCCACAACTTGCACGATATTTCTCGCACCGTCTAAATCAGCTTTTACTAAGTAGCTAACTGCAGATAATATAAAATAAGTAAAAGTAGGATGAGAGATACGGTCGAAAAAGCTATTTGGTTTACAGACACCATCGGAAGATATTTTTGATAGCCTGCCGAAATTCGTATATGGTGAGCAAAGATGCATTGAAGGTGGGATACGATTGTTTTTATTTTATTGTTGAATTTTATCATAAGTATATTTTATGATTATAGTTTACTAGCTTTTACCCGCGGCTTCGCCCGCGTTTGTTTAGAATTTGACAATCAATTCGGGCTGTACTCGGCTTGTTGTTCGGCCAGATCCAGAATTATTAAATACCTACAGACCAACAGACTGTGACTCATAAAAGTCCGTCGGCGTTCAGTTTGCATTTCTGCAACAGAGGTCCTTCTCACCTGCGACTATTTTAGAGTTTCTGTCGCTGTAATGGCTGAGCTTGTTCTCTGAGACGAAGTTGTGTTTGATTGAAAAGGCGTCTCAGTTGCTCTTACAGCTCTCTGGCTTTCGGCTTGTTCCTCCAAAAGCAATTGCGTTTAAAAGGGCGTTTCAGTCACTCTCTGAGTAGCTTGGAGGGCGAACGGCTTGGCTCTCTAGTCTTTCCTGGCTTTAAGAAAATGTCTCATCAGCTCTCAAATTTACTTGTCGCTCCGGTTGTGCTTGCCTTCTTAATGCGGCATGAACGGAAGATTCCGAGGATTGAGCAGTAATTTTTGCTCGGGCTCGCAATGGGCTTTTGGTTGTGTGTTGGACCTGCGAGATATTCTAAAATTGAAAAACGTAACCTACCTACCCTCATTAAAACACACCGGAAATACCTCTAACGAAAAAATAAACAGTACTGAGGGACAAACTTAACTTTGCCGTTGAAAAATTGTTGTCTACATACATCGACATAGGTCACGGTTAGTTTAGCAACTAACCTCTTCCTTCAGTCAATCATCGACTACACGCATTAAACAAAGCAATTTTACTGTTAAGACAGTTCTGCGCTGTGATCTTCTGAGGAGTTTCTTTTCCATATCTCCGAAGTTCATCATCAGATCATGACAGTATTTATTTGGGACCAATTCGAAAAAATAAACAAAAAAAGAATCATCCAAATCAATTTACAATTAGCGGAGTAATCGCAGAGTATGCTTCATTGACAGAGCGTAGGTTCACCTTTATTCTTCCATGCATCCTCTATGAATGCGTTTACACCTGTCAGTGTCAGTGATGACAGTGTCAGTTACGCAGTTTTTCTGTATCCCTGACAACGTATATAAAGTGGGTCACAGACAAACGCGAAATGTTGTGGCGGCCGCGTCAATTGCAAATTTTAACAACCGGCCGCGTGTACTGCTTTGTAAAATGACGCCAAATATGGAAATTGTAATAGAAATAGTTGAATTTAAATAATAATTTAAATTTAACTCACACTTTTCTATTCCTAAGAGTAATATGCGATGCTAATGATAATATAGGTAGAGATAAACTATTATACCTTGACGCTTCCCTCCATATTACCATTTCAATGTGTGTAGTCACATTCGTATGAAAGACTTTGTGAGTAATCGTCTTCAGTAGCAGGCTAGGATATTTTTTGTCAACTAATCATAAATAGCCGACCGCGCAAGACGACGTACCTCTCATTCTCATAGAGAATTTCAGTGCAGCGCCATACTAATAATAATGAGTAATTTTTGACGCCGCTAGTCGGACAACAAATCGCTGATTTGTTTTTGTCTCGAGAGCCGTCTCAATACGCACACATGCGTTGTGAGTATTTTTAATACTATTAAAAACACTTTCAAACGTTTTGAATTGTGGAAGGGCGCGTCATGTTACTGTAGTTTATCTCTACCTCACACCTCAAGTGTTTAAATAAACGGTTTTCCTACCTTTTTTCTTATCTTCTGAGAGGACTAATGAGTCATGAGAGTAATAAGACAACGTTACGGTTAGCCATATTGACTGACGTCCGATTGCGACGTCCGATTGTCCGATTGTAGCACAATCACCACGCTAATGACACTTCAGGCCGCCACTGTGACCGCGGTGGTGTATTTTTGGAGCGTTAGGAGCCGCGGCCTGCGGTTTGCCGTAACCGCAAGTCCGTCCGTCTGGAAGCCACTTTATGCAAAATGTCAGGATACTCGTCAGCAGTTTTGGGCATGAAAAATTATTAAGCAAACAACTTTCGTACTCCTAGGTTGTTTACTTGAAACTGGTCTATCGACAGTGTAGACTCATAATGTATTACATGCTTAAACTTAAAATTTAATCATGATCCGATAGACACGTGGCGCCATCTACTGTCATAAGGACGTTTTTGTGATTTCCCTCGGGAACAGTACTTTTTTTCGGGATTAAAGGTACCCTATGTTCGTCCCTGTACACCTGGCAACGTATATGCAAAATTTCAGGATGATCGGTTCAGTGGTTTAGGCGTAAAATGGTAGCAAACAAACAAACAAACTTACTTTCACATTTATAATATTAGTTAGGATTTTGTGTGTATATAGCATCGTCTTGGAGTAATCTGTAAGATGTTGTACTTATTAGTATGAATAAATAAATAAATAAATGTTTCTTTCTGATACGTACATTGTCATTCAATGTCATTTTGTGTTCACTTTTTAAGCTCGTTATTTAATTAAATTGACACACTCAAAACATTGTTTAAAAATAGTTACAAGTTAGGTGTCTGTATACCAAATGGCTTATTCGACTGTATCTAAATAGGTTTAGTTCTGCCAAAACAAATCAAACCACGTCGTTATTGTTATGATTTTAAATATTTAACGCTAAATAATATTAAATTTATTCAAAGCATAAAAATGTACATTAATCTATTTTTTCTGGATTATTATCCAGCAAAAACAATGTAAAATAAACAGTGTAACATATTTGACATTTTGAATAAGTTTGACGTTTAACTTAATCATAGGAGATTGTGGACTAGCTTGGCTTGTTTTGGCCGAACAAAACAAGCTATTAAGAAAACAAGCAATTAAGCACTAATAAGCTATTTAATCAGTCAAGTGGTCTTTTAAAATTTAAGTAATTTTAAAATTTGAGTAAAACCTTTAACTCATTTCTTTTATTGTAAGTAAACGTTCTATCTTCTGGTTTCGTTGATAGACGACCTTAAACAATTGTTTTAAGGCAAGTTTTTAGGCATTTTTGTAATACTTTTCGACAAAAATTTTAACAAAAGAAATAAAATTTTAACACTATTTTCTTTTCGTTTTATAATTTGAAATTCGGTTATGATTGTAAATCATACTTTTGAGAAACCGCGATGAATACGACCACTTAGAGTTATTTTCTGCAAAGTGTAATGAGCTCTAATAACTACAAGCGATTGTCGCGATCATTTTTGTCCAGATATATGATCGCAAAGTTCGCGTATTGGCTGGACGATCACTTTCTAAGTTTACAAAAAACCTCTATATAGTGTGAGGTCCCCACTATACTATGTACTTGTATGTAATCGTAATCCTATATAATCCAATGTCTTTATATTAATAAACCAGTGTATTCTCAGCATTCGTTGTGTTTGATTCCTAATGTTCGACCCGTACCGTACATGGCGACCGTGACAGCCGCGTGTAATTGATACCGCATAGAATTCGTCGGAGCAAAACCATATTCGGCATGGTATTTAAAAATATTGCAGTGACTACTGAACTTTGTGGAAGATGCAGAAACTTGACTGTTTTATTGTGAATCACACGTATTGTTATAATTTAAGAAAGTATTGTGCAACAAAATGGGAAAAACTCAATCACGTGAAGAAGTAATAATTGCGCAAAATGCCGCTGGATCCAATCAAGCCACTGTAGACGAGTTACGATTCCACTTGAGTACGACTAATATCATCCTATCCATTATCGCCTTAGTTATAGGCCTCGGTTTGATTTTTCTCGTGTATCGCATGTACAAGAAATGCCATCGACGCTGGACGCAGCAAGAAATTAGTAGAAGTAATATACGTCGGTCAATTTTTCGGCGTGAACGTTCGAGTGGGCGGAAAAGCGACGGTATCGTGTAACGTGATGCTTAACCAGTGACGAGAGCGACATCAAAAGTAAATAAATAAAATAATACAAACTAGTGCGGTTTTATACAAATAGTGCTAAGTGTTTTAGTGAGAAATAATAAAAATAGTTGTGCGCGTAACTGTACTAAAAACAGGCGTAGATATAGAACACTAAAATTATTACATTCGTGAGCAACGAAGGCGTTATAGGATCGTGTAAAGAAAAAGTGATAAAGATAAAACGTTGGACCACACTATAGTGACTGTATGTTAAATATAAACAAAAAACAAAATAGTAGTCTTGATGATAAATATTTACGTAACAAAATACTCGAAATAAATATTTAATATGTGTGTAGCAGTGTGATATCAAAACATGACGTATTTCGTGAGCCCTGGTAAGTTATGTCTCAGACATTAGAAGATTTGTATACAAGCTTAAAAGCTGTAAGACAATACTTAATTAAAATTGGACCTAAAAGGCGCCAGGGGAACATTTTAATTCAGAAGTTAAAAGAAGCAGGCAATCTTTATGATAAGTACACATCTTTAATACATACGTTATCTATAGATACAACGAAAGGAAAGTTGAGTTCCGCTGACGCCGAATTAGTGAACAAACTTTCTTCGAATATTCAAACATTGTATTCTGAAATAGAGCAACTTTGTTCAGAAGATAATTCATCAGATTGTGGTGTAAATATTAGCACAAAAATGGAATCTTTTAATTTAAAAACTGCGTTGTCTTTGCTACCACAGATGACTGATGAGGAATCGAATACAAAAACACTGATAGATAATATAGAATATTACTCATCTGTCTTAAAAAATGACGATTGTAAAAAAGAGTTGATTAAATTTGTAATTAAAAGTAGATTGTCTCAAAGTGCCAAATTAAAGTTAAATTCAAACTATTTAAATGTTGACGATTTAACCAAAGATATGCGTAAAGAGCTTTTACCACAAAAATCAGCCGCTTCTATCCAAGATAAATTGCATCGGATTAGACAAAATGATTTAAATATCGAAAATTATGGAAAAAAAATATTAGAGATGTTTGTGGAGCTAACGATTTCGCAATCTGAGGGTAACTCGGAGAGTTATAATATTTTGAAGAATGTTAATGAAAAATTTGCCATCAAAAAGTTCGCAGATGGGTTGCGAAACCGTAGGCTCAGCACAGTCATTGCAGCTAGGAACTACAAATCCCTCAAGGACGCTATACAGGCTGCCAAGGAGGAAGAAACTGAGGGACCTTCTACGTCGGGTGATGTTATGGGTATGTACCAAAATAATTCTGACCCACATATTTTGTTTGCTAGAAGAGGACAAAATCATCGTGGTATGAGAGGCAGATATACTCGAGTATTTTCAAATCAGGCTTATCGCACCCCAAATACTCCAGGTCGAGCATACAGAGGCCACTCGTTCCCTCCACAAGGTATGTCCATGCGAAGACCGCAACCAAGAGGTAGGTACAATAATCATTATAACGGACGCGGAAATCAGTGGATGAGCAATGAACGTATGCGTGTCGCAGATATCGAACAACAAGATAACGATACATCTGTGAATTGCATTACTGAAAACAAGTTTTTTCGTGAATAACGAAAATAATTTTATTTGTGCATCAAACAGTAATAGTTGTTGGATAAATTTATTCGTAAATAACGTATCATATTATTGGTTACTCGACACCGGCGCTACAATTTCGGCCTTAAAATATAAATATGCGCGCGAACAGAATCTTCCTATCCATAACGAGAAGATTATCATAAACGGCATAGGAGGCAAAGTCCAAGCAATTGGATATGCATATTTACAGTTACAAAGCCGTAATCATTTCTTTAATCACAAGTTTTATTTATTTGAAACGCTGCCTTGTAAGGCACATGGAATTATAGGACAAGACTTTTTAAATAAACATAGCGCAGTCATTGACTTTAAAAACAATAGTTTAGATTTATGGACGAGTACGAGTACTAAATACACTTTGCCTTTTGTGCGCGAGAATGGAAATATGTATGAAATATCAGCCAGATGTGAACAAATACACTACATAAGAACAGATCTTAGTGAACAATGTGTGATTTGTTCTAAAGAATTAGAGGAAGGCGTTTACTTAGCGAATTCGTTAGCCACTCCCTGCAATGGACTCATACCGGTTAGGATTTTAAATACGACAGATAATACTGTAACTTTAAAGAATATTGAGCCAACAATTCATAAATTGAGTGATTACTCGATTTGTTCATTTAATGCCACAGATAAAAACGCTGACAGGGTTAAGCGGTTATTTTCTCATCTGAATTTAAAACATTTAAATGAGGTAGAACAAACTTCAATCGAGAATTTGTGTGCTAAATATGCAGATATTTTTTACTTACCCGGCGACAAGCTATCGACCACCAATATTTACAAACACAAAATTACCTTAAAATCGAATGCCAATCCTGTCTTTACAAAACCATATCGGTTACCATACTCACAACAAAAGGAAATTAACGAACAAATTAATAAATTATTAAATGATAATATCATAGAAAAATGTAATAGCTGCTGGTCGAGTCCCTTACTTTTAGTACCCAAAAAGATGGATAGTAGTGGTCAAAAGAAATTTCGATTAGTTATTGATTACCGTAAGTTAAATAATTTGATTGAAGACGATAAGTACCCCTTGCCAAATATGACAGAGATATTAGATGCATTATCAGGTAGCATTTATTTCACACATCTAGATTTATATAACGGATTTTATAATGTTGAACTAGAACAAGATAGTAGAAAATATACTGCATTCTGCTCCGGACAGTACCAAATGGTACGAATGCCTATGGGCTTGAAGACAAGCCCAGGTTCCTTCTCGCGCATGATGAACATGGCATTAGCAGGGCTAACTAATGAAAAATGTTTCATATATCTAGACGATTTAATTATATTTGGGTCAAGCTTGGAATCGCATAATAAAAACTTACAGGATATCTTTGAACGATTGCGTAAAGTTAACCTTAAATTAAACCCGGAAAAATGCGACTTTTTAAAGAAACAGATTCTTTATTTAGGCCATGTGGTTTCTGGTGATGGAATTTTACCAGATCCTTCAAAAATTGATATAGTTAAAAAATATCCGCCACCGAAAAATCTAGATGAACTAAAAAGATTTATTGCATTTGTAAATTACTATAGGAAATTTGTACCCAACTTCGCACAATTAGCTATTCCTCTAAATCAATTATGTAAGAAAGATGTTCCCTTCATCTGGGATAGCGCATGTCAGAAAGCTTTTGAAACCCTAAGAGACAGTGTTATATCACCACCAGTTTTGCAGTATCCAGACTTTTCGGAGCAAAATCAGTTTATAATACAAACAGATGCGTCAAATTATGCAATAGGCGCAGTTCTATGTAATAGTGATCTTAAACCAATAGCCTATGCTAGCAGAAATTTGAATAAGGCGGAGAAAAATTATCCGATAATTGAAAAAGAGTTATTGGCAATTGTTTGGGCTATAAAACATTTTCGTCCATACTTATATGGTAGACCATTCAAAATACAGACAGATCATAGGCCCTTAGTTTATTTATTTTCTATGAAAGATCCTTCGAGTAGGTTAATGAAGTTTAGGCTTTTATTAGAAGAATATAATTTTAATGTAGAGTATATTAAAGGTACGGACAATGCAGCTGCGGACGCGTTGTCTCGTATCAATATAAGCATAAAAGATTTAAAAGAAATGAATGACAACATATTGACTATTATGACAAGGGCGCAAAAACGTAAACAAACACCGCCTACGCATTCCTTAACGGATAAAGCCTCCAGTAACGATTGGCCAGATCAACCAAAGGTTGTGGAGACGCATATCACGCCAAAGGATTCGACAGAGCTAGTGTTTATTGAAAGGGAAAAGTTAGATCGCATGCGTAAGTTAAAGAACACTAATTACGAAAGCGCTACATTTTGCTACATTCCTGATAAAAAGACAATTTATATTAAATATAAGGACTCTCCATCACAGATTACGCCAGCCGAATTTGTGAGAGAACTTGATATGTTTTGTAAACACATAAGTATTGACGAACTATATTTTATTGTTACCAAGACAAACAATATTTTTGTACGGAAATTAGTACAAGAGATAAAACATTATGCTAGCGCAACTATACCGCGGTTATACATATTAAATAACGTAACTAGGATAGATAATAAAGATGACCAAAAGGTTATATTGAACGACTTTCATCTCTTGCCCACAAGTGGCCACGCAGGCATGAGGCGTATGTTGAACAATATAAAGAAATATTATTTTTGGCCTTGTTTGGAAAAAGATGTTGCACAATTCGTGCAACGTTGCGATAAGTGTCAGAGGAATAAACATTCTTTACCGATAAAGGAACCCATGGTTATAACATCAACAGCAAATTATGCATTTGAGAAAATCTATTTAGATATCGTCGGGCCCTTAGATCGAGATAACAACAATTACTCCTATATATTAACACTTCAGTGCGAGCTTTCTAAATTTGTTGAAGCCTATCCACTGACTTCCAAGACCACAGTTGAAGTAGCTGAATGTTTCGTTAATAATTTTATTTTGCGGTATGGGATCCCACAAGCCATTGCGACTGATAGAGGAACGGAATTTATGTCCCACACAATGAATGAGGTATGTAAACTCTTACACATTAATAAAATAAACTCAACGGCATATCACCATCAATCTCTAGGTGCTCTAGAGAACTCTCACAAACATCTAGTTTCTTTTCTACGAATACAATGTGATAACCATCCCGAAATGTGGAGCAAATGGTTACCATATTGGTGTTTTTCATTTAATACATCGGTTCATAGTGAAACTAAATTCACACCATATGAATTGGTATTTGGGAAGAAATGTTCTCTCCCTAGTAATTTAATTAACAATGTCGAGCCACTATATAACTACGATAATTACCCAATGCAATTGAAATATCGTCTACAATTGACACAAAGAGAGGCTAGAGACAATTTGCTTAAAGGTAAATTACATAGAAAACAAAAATACGATAAAAGTAAGCGACCTGTAACATATAACCCTAATGATTTAGTTTTAATTAAAAATGAAGTAGGTGGCAAATTAGATAGCTTATATTTAGGCCCATATGTGGTTGTCAGAGACATACCACCTAATGTTGAAATTATAAAGGACAACAAAATTGATGTTATTCATAAAAATCGCACTAAGTTGTATTATTGTAAATTAACCTAATAGTATACTATTATAACCATATTTTTGTAATCAAGAATGTATTCATATTTTTATATTGGAATCATATAATATCAAAATGTATTGTTTACTTTGTAAGGGGGGAGGTGTGAGGTCCCCACTATACTATGTACTTGTATGTAATCGTAATCCTATATAATCCAATGTCTTTATATTAATAAACCAGTGTATTCTCAGCATTCGTTGTGTTTGATTCCTAATGTTCGACCCGTACCGTACAATAGTATAAATAAAACAAAGTCGCAAAACTTACATCTTTTAAACTACGTAACGGATTTTAATGCGATTTTCATCAATAGATAGAGTGATTTAAGAGAAAGGTTTATGTATTTTATTGCATCCGTGTGAAGCCGGGGCGCGTCGCTAGTTAGCAATGAAAGTGTCAATAGCAAAAGCTATAGATTTTGTGGACAAAAAACACGTCACTCGGTAAAAAATCTTTTTTCGCAGTTTCGTTACATTATTCAAGTTGCTGCCAAAGAATGATTAAAGCCTGATTTAGGCCAGTGGCGTAACTATACCATCTGGGGCCCCAGGCAAATTCACCCAGGGCCCAGGGCTTTTATTTTGCGTCACCAGCTTTTATTATAAAAGCGTTTAAATCTTAATATTTTTTTTAGTTTTGTTTAACTTTAATTAATTTTAAAGTACTTAATAAAACTATAATTTTACAAATATTGAAAATGTTACGTTATTTCGAATGTCGCGACCTAAGAGCCGGGGACTCCGTCAGGCCGGGGGCCCCAACAGCTTAGGGGCCGGTGGCGATTTGCCAGCTCTGCCACCCTATAGTTACGCCACTGATTTAGACGATGCGAGAAATATCGTGCGATTTGCCGTACATTGCGGGACCGCGCGGCTGTCGTGTCGTAAGTGACCGATCATCGACGGAAATGTACCACAACTTGCGCGATATTTCTCGCACCGTCTAAATCAGCTTTTAAATTAAGATTTATATTATTTTTTGATGGAATTCATTCCCATTTCTTCACGAGATATGGAGTGTATCCGCGTTGTGCTTGAAGTGGTGGTCTGGGTCCTGGACAGCGGGTCTCCTCTCATCTGTCGGTATCTGTACAAAAACGATACTGTTAGTGACAAAACATTTGTTAAAAAGCAAATGGGATGCATAAAATAGCAATAGCTTAAGGTTAGAACGTTTAAAATTAAGGTATTATTATGCAAAATCGTTAATTGAATTATAAAGGCGATTTAGTTTATGTCAGGGGTGCAAATATTAAAGAGAATATGCTGTTACAAATATTATTAATTACGAGTATATTATACAGGTTGATTTTTTAAACTCTGATCATTTTACCGAAGGTGAAAGTATTCATGAATATGAAATGCTTTTACTATGGGACAAATCTCGAAATAAGAAAAAAAAAGTTTCTAACATTTTAATAATGTTGTAGTGCATTTTTGTAGAGAACAGCAGGTTTTTTTCATATTTCAAAGTTAATCCCGTAATAAAAATAAATCGTATTTATGAATTTTTTCAGCATACCAAAAAAATGGCCAGTATAATTTAAGTCAACCCAATATTCGTTTCTAATTACAACTAAATTATTGAAATGTGTCCAAATAAGTTATTGTAAATATTTGTCCATTCCCAATAAAATTAATTTGTTGATAATTTTTTTAACATTCGAATAACTGTCCTTATCTTATTAGTTGCTTGTTAAGCAATACAAATAATTTTCAGAAATAACATTCAGAAAATTTAAAGCGCAAACATTAGATGCAAGACAATGCAACAATAATTCATCTTACTGCGTTAGGTATGCAGTTATTACTAATCAAGACATGGCCTAGAAAGCTGTTATATTTTTTTTTGTAATACAAATTCGATTGCCGTGACAGAAAACGTCATGACGCGGTTTTGCCGTGATAGAAAACGGCATGACGCGGTTATGCCGTGATGCTACCGCTAAGCTGCCGCTTTCGACTTATGTTTTACATCTGCCGGGCATCTCGTAACAGCCAACATTTTTTTCAAGGACGTTTATGAAATATTGTGCTAAATAATTATTATTAGTGCATACGAGGCCATGAACTAAAAGTCATAAAAAAATACAAAAACAAAAACAACAAGCATTATTAAGCTTAGTGACATTATATCCTTAAAATAAAGCATAACACGTTGATGATTTAGTCAAAAGTCAGCCATAATCCACGTACTTTGTATTAAATCTTCCTCCACCTGTCCAGATTGTAGTTCACCTGATTACCTGACTATTGTAAAAACAATCTTAACAGCTAAACATTAAAATCTAATTACAATCGTGCACATTATCTGTTCCCAAACCAGTGCAAATAGGATAATGATTGGTGTATAAAATACAAAGATTATTTCTATTTATACAAATATTTATATTTCATAAATTAATTATAAACATTCACAATTTAACCCTTACAACAATGCGATATCTATGTCCAAACACACTACACAAGCCCTCACAATTAGTTGCCAAAACATTCTTTCAAAAGTTAGTATTATACTACCAGTCACTAAATCCTATAAATTGTGCACAAAACTGTTCTGTACCTTTTCACTCATTTTTTATTCCATACACCTCAAATCTACTTCAAAAGTGATTTGATCAATGTCTTTGTTGTTGACAGTACCAGTCTTGTCGATTTCATCAACGATGTTCTCTTGTTTTTTTTCTTCGGCATCATATATGTCTACTTCTATAGGTATTGTGCCAGGTTTTGATTTAATTTTTTGACTAAATGTTAGGTCTTTAGAATAAATGTTACTTGTTTCTTGCGGTTCCAATCACGTAATCTATTCCTTTGACTATAATGGCTATACGTCGTTGGTTGCACTTTCTTTTCTAGAATCTCCATCTATGCCAACCACTGTTTTTACTGTTTCAAGGCTGGCGTTTCTATCTAGATTGGTTTGCCAACGGTTAATTATTCTATTACTGGCATTGTTGATCTCTCTGCTATTTGAATCAGAACGTTGAACATCTTTAATCCTGGGTACAGACAGAGTCAAACTTAGGATTTTTTTGTACAGTTAGGAAGATTGTCGATACACGTTTTATACAGGGCAAACTTGTTCATAATGATGAGTACAATGACTCCTTTTCAGATTTCGGGTTAGATTTCAATGACCCTGTATATCTAATTCAATCATGAGGTTTATCACTTAATTACTTACTCATAAATTAAAAATTGTAGTCTACATAAATATATCAATAACTAAAGTACGACTGATTATGTTTCCTTACTCTTTGGCATAAAAGAGTCAAAGAATTGAAATAACCGTATAAATATTGTATACCTATGTACATTTAAAATTAAATAGAGTATCTTATTGACTTCACATTATAATTAACTGTCTTAACATCGTAAAATTATTTTAAATGCTTTGGTATCTATCGTATATACATACACACCAATACCGTGAGACTTTTGTGTCAAGTCAAAACTTTAAGTACCGCAAAATGGGGAGAATTTAGATGAAATTTTAAAATGGATTTGAACGTTAATATAATAATTATAGTTTGTTTCCAAAAAGCATTCTAATGTTCATATTAAATTTTAAATTTACGTTAAAATCCCTTTTCAAGTTTCGTCCTGATTCGCCCCTGCATTCCTATAATTCTACCCGTCATGTGATACCAAAATTAAACCTTTGTTATTTAGTGGCGCGGGAGCAGTCTTGACGGCGTTGATGCGTCGCTGAAGGTGGGTCAACTTTACCACTTATACGTAAACTTAACATAAGATCAAGTTGTGTCAAAGTCACTGCTTTTGATTGTCTCGTCTAAGACATATACAAAACAAGACGAACCTCTTCTTAATCATTTTCCAAGTTTTCTTTTTGCAGACGAAGATAACGAAGATTATAAAGCCGACGAGTACGTTGTACGCGTCAGAGAACTGCCAGAAGAAGTCAGCGTCAGGGTAGAAGGAGCTGACCACCTCCAGGATCCAGTTGATGCCCATCACGGTGAACAACTTGACGTAAAGAGTGAACCTGGAACATTTAAATTTAAAACTTTTGGCCCCAATGAAATTGTTTGCAGCAATCTTAATAACTAGTTTTAGTTTTTTACAGTTTTAAAATATTTATCGGAGATTGTCAAGAAAACCTCCCCCTCCCCTCCTCCTCGTCCTCCTTCTTGCGTTTTATCAAGAAGAATAAAGGCAACTAAACATAATATAATACCCATTTAAGAGTGTTGACGCCCGTACGGTATTTCATACATGCTTTTGTCCTTATTTTCGAAACGAATTAGAGCGAATTTAAGTTTACATAGAAACAAAGATTTCCGATTATCTTTTTATAAATAAGAAGATACTTCGAAAATGTTCTCAACTCAAAGAATTTGAAGAAATTCACCAATAAGGTCAGAGTTGTTTTAAGTAATGTTTCAAAGTTACTAAGTACCATCTTTTCAAGTTCTGGTCTCACCTTTGAGTCTCTTTCCTGTCCGAGTCATGCGTAGAGCTTTCCCTGCCTCGAAGCATCTGTGTCTCCTTCTTGATCTTCCATATCTTAAAGGCTGTCAGTGCGAAGAATGTCATGTTTGCCACACAGAGAATGACAATCGGCCCATACAAGTATAGCAATTTGCTGTCTCCTGAAAATTATTAAACCTTGGCTTAAGAAAAGAATGATGATGAATGTCGTAATGGCCCAGTGGTTAAGGCGGGCGCCTTTCATGCATAAGGTTGTAGGTTCGCATCGGGCTCGGGCAAGTACTATGTGTAACAGTGTAACAAATTCGTAATGGAAAATCTAATAACACTTTTTGCCCGACCTGGTAATTGAATCCAGGACCCTATGCTCAGGAGTCGCGCTTGCGACCACGAGATCAGTGGGGCAGTTAGGATTTGTTAATTTAATTCTTGTACACTAGCCCTTACTTCCTTTTACGAGATCTCAATCTGCAAGAAGTATCATAATAACATATGAAATCACGCCTGTATTCCCTGAAGGGTTAGGCAGAGGTGTACCCAATAGTACACCTACATTTCGCCAGTTCATGACTACCTTGAGTTGGTCTAGTGGCCGCAAAGCGCGACTACTGGGCATGGGGTCTTGATTTGGATTCCTAAGTCTTGGTCGCAAAGCACCAGCTCGGGCATAATGTTATTGGGATTTCTATCAGGAGTTTCTCAGTAACAGCCTCAGAGTCAGGATTTGTGCCCGGTCGATGGCAATACGCTCGTTCCCTATTACATGGGACTTAAACGTAACTGGCAGAATATCAATAAGTAAGTAAAAATATGTTTTATATAGAAAAGAAACTAACCATACAAGAAGCAGCCTTGAAGTCTGAGCTTAGGCAGCAGTGGATGCTGGATGGGAAGGTCGGAGAACTCCAACGCAGCGAGAAGGACGGTCAGCGCGGTTGGCACACCGAACGCGTAGATAGCGTAGTAGCAGAAACGTTTATGCGGAGTTCCCGAGCGACCGTGAGCGCGTTTACCACTGAAAAACATAAAAAAATGCTTTTTAGTTAACAGTAAAGCTGGTTTTAGAATCACGCTGACAATGTGTGGGGCGGAAGGGACTGTCAGACTTTTACTGACTAAAAAACCACCCTGTTCCTTCTGTTGCCCTTTACGTTCCGGGGCCCTTTCCCTGTGCTGACAGCTCTTTGAGGCGCGCGCGAACAAAACGCGCCGTCGACCCGGGCTTGGTCCTTGATCGGACGGCGAGCTAACGGGTGTTTCCTGCTGATCGGCGCTCGCCATCGCTTCTCGCTGATGACGTCCGCTCGGGTCGACACTATAAAGTGCCAGCGGCAGCGCCACCGGTCAAGCCACGGTGCTCCCGGCGGCTTAAAAAGCCACACGCTTTGCCGCACAAACCGTGCAGGTTGTAAGGACAGTTCGCTATGGACAAAACCACTGTAATGATGCTCCGCGGCTTTGTGCAAGTTTCTGCAGCACATGCCAGCGGCACAAACGCCCGCCAAAAGCCGGCGGCACGTGACGTTCGATACTGTGTGTAGGACACAGTTACCGTGGCCGTCGCGTTCCTTATACATTGAACTTGTGGTCATCTAAAAGTAGATAGGTACATATTTTGCAAGTAATCAATTGGCTGGGAAGTTGACGAACAAGTTACAACATTAAAATCCGTCAATGGTGTCTGGCGGAAAGTTTTTGAATTTAAATAATGTTAAGAACAGCGCGTCTTGACCTAGAACAGCGCGTCTAAACAATTTCGTCGTTTTTTTGTGTTTTTAATTGGTCTTGTCTGACTTATATAATACAAAAATATCTTAATATTGTAATGGCGTTTGTTCCGGCATACAGAGAGATGGCTGATGTTATAAGGAGTAACTTATAAGGCTACTTTTATTTACGAAAAAATAATCACGCGGACGAAGTTGTGGGCGTAAGCTCGTATTAAAATAAAAGGACTAGAAGTATAATTTCAAGTATTTAGTTACCTAAACGTCCACCAGATGTCGTAGCACATAATGTTCAACCAGAAGAATGCTGATAGTAGAGAGAAATAGATGATGAATGCTGTAACAAATAAATAAATAAATATTAACACACAAAAAAAAATCATCTGTTAAGCGCCCCTGACAGCCTCGTTGGTCTAGTTAGAGCAAAGTGTTATTGGGTTTTTCCATCAGGAATTACTCAGTAGCAGCCTCGGAGTCAGGATTTGTTCTCGGTTGATGACAATAGGCTCACCCCTTATTACATGAGACTTACAACATAACTAGCAAAATGTGGGTGTAGTAATGGGTACACCTCTGTCTAACCCTTCGGGGATTACAGGTGTGATGTTATGTTATGTGTTAAACCATAATCAGTATTACAAAATACAAAAAAACACATCAAAGTGTTCGCAACTTTGTCATTAAAAAAATACGCGAGTTTATAAACCAGAATGTCCGTCCATGTGACTTCGGACGCTTAGATTTTTCACACGTGTTAAGTTCGCCTTTGGTTACTGCTCTGCTTCCCTGATGCGTAGCGTAATGTTATATAGCCTATAATATTCCTTATGAATCTGGCTACCATATATGAAAAGATTTTTTCTAATCCGACTGGTAGTTCTAGAGATAAGAGCGTTTAAACATAGAAACAAAAAAATATTTTTAGATTTATTATAATATGAGTATAGATCACATTCATTCGGTTTTCTATAAAACAGTATAAACTCGTGAGTTTCGCCATTCATTCATTTGCATGTTTATAGGTATTCAAATGCCGTAAGATCAATTTGAGAAGTCGACGCGAAAAGTAACATGATGAAGCTAATTGACAAAAAATGGCTTACACATACCTATTTATTTACACTGTACACGAATATCCAAACAAAACTAACTAACAAAAGCCTGAGAATACAATCTCCAATGCTTCTTCTTTTCGTGTTGATTAACTCAAATTAAATTCTCTCCGACCAGTATTAAGCAACCTATACCACTCTATCATTGGCCTCGTTAAGATCTTTGATGGTGCAGGTAGTGGGCGGTGTACTAAGGAATTGAAACATGCCCACTGATGGTGCTTCAATAAGAAAACTATATTCTAAAATACTGACAAAATGAGAATAGATTTCTGCGAGTAAAACAAATAAAAATCTAGAAATATCCTTACAAAATAATCTCATAATATTTAGGTAATTCTAAGCTTCTAACGTTTTAAGGTAACATACTGTAAAACTTGTATTGTATTTTTTATTTGCTGTTTCCGAATATTAAATAAACCAGTCATGATAACAACGAATTTAAGGAAAATAACAAAACGCAATCTACGACAATAATCAAAAACTGAGACGCAAAAATATTAATTTGGAATTTAATTAACATAAAATCTGCAAGCGAGAATTATGTTTTTAAATTCCAATACCTACTGGATTGTTTTTAACTCATGCTTAGAATCAGAATCATCATTATGTATTATAATCAATGGCAAAAGTCGAATAACACTGTGAGAGTTTTTTTGTTTGTTCGTATAAACGCGCTAATCTCTGGAACTACTAGTCGCATTGGAAAATATCTTTTGCATATGACAGCCAGATTTATGAGTAATAGTATAGGCAACATATCATCACGCTACAGCCCAAGGGAGCGGAGCAGTGACCAAAAACGTCACTAAACGCGGTTAAAAAAACGCACGCGGACGCAGAAGCGGGAAGAAGCTGATACTCATCATACTTCTGTCATAATAATCAGAGGTCGGAATAAGGTAGAGTTATTTGTGTACTTACTCTGATTTCATACAGCGAAAGTTTAAAGTGGATATGTCTCAAATCCCGAGATTAATTTTAATAAGCAGAAAAATCCCGTGATTTATTTAATAAAAAGTTATTTTACTGTTACACAATTTAAATCAAAATCCTAGTGTGGGGAAACGTAAATAATAAAAAATTGTGTTGCGAATTAATGTAAATACTAATAAAAATTGTATGTTAATAATCTAAAGATAATTAACATACAATTTTTAAATAATAATAAATTTATTATTTATTTGTAATATTGCTGGCCACACGGGATTGTATTATGAATCCCGGGAAATCCCGGGAAGATCCTTATTAACATCAACATTTCGATACAAGTACATAAATAACTGTACCAAATTCCGACCTCTGATAATAATACACGGCAAAATGAAGTCTAAACTAAAAACTTACTTAAAACTGTACACATATCTTGAACGATATTATTCTTTAGTATAAGTATCTGCATGGTTGCCAGGAACAAGAAGCCCACGAAGAAGGAGAGGAGGTACGCCATCAGCACCATTCCGTGAAGGTTGCGCAGATCCGGCAAACATGCGTAGACCGCTACCGTCAGCAGGATAAAGAAACAGGAGATCAGCATACCTGGAAACATAAAAGGTTATCTTAAGAGGATTTTAATTATTTTGTATTATATTCTATCTAAAAAAAATACCAGTCTATTTCTGTCCCACTGCAAGGCACGGCACGGTTGGCGCAGTGGCTGAGCGATTGGCTGCTGCGCTGCGTGTCACGGGTTCGATTCCCGCACGGAACAAATATTTGTATGGCCTACAGATAGTTGTTCCCGGTCTATTAGTTTGTGTATGTGAGTTTTGAATATGTTTGTAAACGCACCCACGATACAGGAGAAATTCCTAGTGTGGAGCAACGGTTTATTTTTTTAAGTCAAGGCATTTAGCGATTTCAGACTTATATAAATTACAAGACGAGGTTTCCTCACGATGTTTTCCTTCACCAATGTCAGTGATGTCCAAGATAAACTTTAGAAAGTACATTGAATTGAAAACGTTAAAAAATTTTTTGTTTTTTTTTGTGGGTGTAGGTGTACTAATGGGTACACCTCTGCCTAACCCTTCGGGGATTACAGGCGTGATGTTATGTATGTATGTAAAAAATAACATAAAAAGAAACCAGAGAGGGTGTGATAACGGTGCACTTGTGTCAGGAAAGTGAAAGTGGATGAATAATAAATACTTATACTTACAACTGCTGCTTAGTGCATAGTTATTATGATCAGGTTTTGTAACGAAGCAAATTAGGGCGTTGAGTTCAGGTGGTTTTTCAGGATCCGACACAAACGTGTCGATACAGTACTTGTCTGGTTCATAAATGAAGACATTGGGTGTGCCAGTTGGAATTTTCACGTAGAGTTTGCCATCCTGTGGAATAAAGTAAAAAAGTTTAATTAAAATGGTCTTTCTTTCTTTATCGTGTGAGCAGTAAGGACTAACGACCCCACACACCCTAGTGTCAGAGTTTCTAAACCGCCTCAAGGGCCTCTGACACGGTTTGAATAGAAACGTATAAGTCCAGGTTTCCTCACGATGTTTTCTTATACCGTTGTCAGTGATGTCCAAGATAAACTTTAGAAAGTACATATGAATTGAAAAAAACATTGGTACTTGCCCGGATTTGAACCCACAACTTCACGCATGAGAGGCGGGCGTCTTAACTAGTGGGCCATGACGACACATTGAAATGGTAAGGACCTCGAAGAGAATATTACTATAAGGGCCGTCTCCACTAGCGAGAGAATCGCGGCGATATTATAGCTGTGCCACGTATTTCTATACACTCTCTTAGAACGTGTCTACACACGGCGATGTCAACGCTGCGATGCGACAAGTGGAAATACGTACCACGACGAAAATATCGCCGCGATTCTCTCGCTCGTAGAAACGGCCCCTATAAGAAAATCTTTGACAGTCGCTACGGGTCGTTAGAAGGCCGGAAGTCTGACAACCAGTCTTACCAAGCGGTATCGTATTACTCAGTTACTGGGTTATGGAGGTCAGACAGGCAGTTGCTCCGCGTAAAATACTGGTATTCAGCTGTATCCGGTTAGGCTGGAAGCTGACGCCAACATATTTGGGAAAAGGCTAGGCAGATTGATTGTTAGTTTTTGTTATGATCTTGGGCACATTTAAACCATCTCCTTTACAATAACAAATGAACTAGATATCCTATAAGATTGTAGGTATTTAATGTTACCAAATATCTAACGATGAATGTCGCATAATTAACTTATATCACTACTACTAATGACATTTAAAATTAAGATAGTGTGCGCCGTGCTTTTAACGTTTTGGGAATATTTGAAAACTAAATTAACAAGACGGATACAGTTCATTAACTGTGTTCATTTTAATTGGATTATTATTTTACACTACTTAGGTATTTTATTTGTTAAATTTAAAAAATACAATTATTGATTGCCACTTTACACATCTATTTTAAACATAACATAACATCACGCCTGTTATCCCCGAAGGGTTAGGCAGAGGTGTACCCATTAGTACACCCACATTTCGCCAGTTTTGTTTTTAGTCCCATGTAATAGGGGGCGAGCCTATTGCCATCAACCGGGCACAAATCCAGACTCCGAGGCTGCTACTGAGAAATTCCTTATGGAAAAACCCAATAACACTTTGCCGCTCAGCAGTCGCGCTTTGCGACCACTAGACCAACGAGGCAGTCCATTTTAAAATAAAGATAAATTCACATTTTTTTTTATAATTTAGAATTATTCTTTTTTTTTCAATTATTCAGAATTGATACAAAAAGGGTCCGGATTTACCCCGGACACTTTTTAAAACCGACTCCCAGTTGCGTCTGAGGGTCGTCCGGAAGAAGATTTTTAAAAAGTGTCCAACTCAGAGTGCGCTCTAAAGTAGGGCAAATCCGGGGAATCCCGTATGCATGGCAGTCCTGCATCCATTCCAATCCAAAGTTGAGCAAATGAGACAAGTAAATGACGAGCATGATAATACGAGTAGATAGGAAACAGAAATGAATTTAAAGTTTGATAACTTCCGCAGCAATAAGGCTCCGTGCAAACGGGCCACCGAACACGACCACCGGTGGCTGTCACGCGCCACATCCTTTGACATCGCGTAAACGAAGCTGGTCGTTGGCCGCCATTATTATTATATATATTTTTTTTAGAATTTACCCATTTGTTTTTGCAATTGCACTGGCTTTTGTAAACAACAATTTGTGTATTTAATGTGCGTCATTTTCATGTGTGTGTAGTTTTTCTTTTGTTTTCCTTTCACTAGTAGTCGGTGGCTGCTACACTTTGTAAAACACTCCTGCTGTACAGTCGAGTGGCCGGCACCGGAGACATGTTGCGGGACACTGAGTCGATTCCTTACAAAACGTGTTAAAAATCATGTAAGTAACCACAGCGTACATTATACGTATATACATGTCCGCCACCGGTAACTGTGTTCGGTGGTCCGTTTGCACGAGCCTTAGTTTAAAAACTAAACATGATTCACACAACAATAGTTCTCTATACTACAACTGTGTTATTATTTATCAAACAACGACTCATATCGATCGTTTGCCGAAATGACATAATGATGGAGATTAGATTCAAAATTATTCGCTTATTTTCCTGCTTTTTGCGTGAGTACATTGCAGAGTCATCAGTTATACAATTCCTATTAAAACACGTTAGTTGATTTTAAATTTGGGTATCGAGTGTTTGTACAGACATCAGATTTTTTAACAATGATTTTTTTCCGCGCTTCTGTTGATAAACTTTGAGTCGGACGTTGAAAATCCACTGTTTGGTATAATAGGGTGATTAATGGTATTGAGTGGCCGTTACTTACACACATGATTGCACACATGATAACGAAACAATTTTCCCAAAGAAAGGTTTTTTTTTTACATTGTTTTTCAAAGCATATGACACGTTAAGAAAACACCTGTTTTCATTTATATTTTTATTATTTGTTGTTATAGCTGCTAAAACTCGAGTGTCTATCTACAATAGTTCAAAAGATAAAACACTGTAACAGACGGACGGACAGGACAGCATAGTCTCAGCGTATTTTAGACAGGTTAGGATTTATTATATTTCTTTTTAAAGGATGGGAAATCATCAAATGACTTCTTCCGCTCTGGGCAGAGCGAAAGGACGTGTCAGACTCTTACTGGCTAAAACCGATCCGTGTTCCTCGAAATGTCTTTTGATGTCCAGGAACATTGTAACTCTTTCTTTCTTTACTTTCTTTTTTTTTTGTTTAGTAACCCTAAAAACGCGTAAAATAAAAAACAATAGGTACACTACCTGTTTACTAACGTGACTTGGCCTTGGTATGGGTAATGTAATGACAGGCCTTTATTTCATAATCACTGTTAAGGCGCTGCCCAAACGCAACACACCGTAAAACGCTCAGTTTTTTGTCGCACAGTATTGGTGGTATTGGTACATATTTGTTGCGGGACGTCTTAACAGGATACCGTGGCCCCGGAACGTAAAGGGCAACAGAAGGAACAGGGTGGTTTTTTAGTCAGTAAAAGTCTGACAGTCCCTTCCACCCCACCCAGGGCGGAAGGAGTCAATTGATGATTTTTACCACATCAAAAAAAAAAAATTGGTACATATTTGAAGCCAGAAATAATGAGTGTATTGTCTAATGTTGTAGGAGAAGATTTATTCAAAAATCTATACATAAAAATTAATATATGTATGCGACTATGCGCACAACTTCCAAAAAACTGCACCAAATTGAATAATTCTTTTTGATGTGTTCGTTATTGTCAGAATAAGGTTTGTATAAAAGATAATTTAAATAAAAACTGATTTATTTATTCTCACCCGCTGAGCCAAACAATGATTAAAGACGTCACGCTTGAAAAAAGCCACGCGGACAAAATCACAGGAAGTTGCTAGTATTTCATAAAAATAAAACACAACCCTTTTCTTGCAGTCAAATAAATAGTATTATGACAAAAAAAAAACCTTAAAGCAGCGCTCAAAATAATATTTTTCGTAGCATAATTCTCGAAATATTGAGCGTAAGCTATCGTTTTTTATATTTACTAATGATAAAGGGAATACCCGTGCCGAGCCCGAGCCGTGCATTTATTTTTTAATCTTCTTAAAAATGCAATACAAAATTACTTTAATTTTGGTGGTCAGTCGATTCAACTAACATCAAACGCATAGCTGTTTTGAACCTTATTTGTTCCCACGATGCGCAATTGTCATTCGTTCTTCAGTGTCATTAAAATATTCTTCATACCGCGCCTTAACAGACATCAAGGATATAGGTGGATGAATAGTACTAATTGGAAATGGAGTTTTTATTACGATATTTTTGTCATTTTCTCGTATATGGATGAATATGAATAAGTATAATAACATTAAAACTTAATTAATGAACTGTTTACCATCTATTTTTTTAATTAAATTACATTTGAAAACCTCCATCGGTTTCTAAGAAAACTTCAAATACATCTGACGACCCTGCAAAACCTATCCCTTTTGTACATGAAACCCAGATGTATAAGGAATAGTATAAGCTATATAACATCACGCTACGCACGATGGAAGCTGAGCAGTAACCAAAGACGTAGCTCTTAACAAAGGTGAAAAAAACAAAGCGTACCTATTAAGTAAGTACCTAGTTATTTCATAATTGTATATTTGATCTTGTCTTGACTGTCTCGTTGGTCTAGTGGTCGCAAGCGCGACTGCTATGCATGAGGTCTTCGGGTTCGATTTCCAGGTCAGGCAAAGTGTTATTGGGTTTTTCCATCAGGAATTTCTCAGTAGCAGCCTCGGCGTCTGGATTTGTGCCCAGTTGATGGCAATAGGCTCGCCCCCTATTACATGGGACTAAAAACATAACTGGCGAAATGTGGGTGTACTAATGGGTACACCTCTGCCTAACCGTTCGGGGATTTCAGGCGTGATGTTATGTACCTATGTATGTATTTGATCTTGTTACTCCTTTCTAAAATTTACAAACACTCTTCTTCTTTACATACGTTATACTTGCCATCGATACGGATGGAAAATATGAATACGTTACGTTTGTTAAATTTTTTGTTTGGCCCAGTATTAAGCTACCGTAACACCATCCGCTGATGCAGTCATTAGGTCCATACATAGAATTGCTTCGATATAGCACAGTTTTAATTAAAATAATTTCTACAAATTCTAGCACCTTGTAGTCAAACCGGATTTTAACAAAAACGCTTAATCACAACTCAACACGAATGTTTTTGTGAATATGAGGCAGCGGTTTAGACAAAAAAATATGGCATTTATTGTGCATATTTACAAAGTACGCGATAATGAGACGACAAAAATCTTAATCACCAGTTAATATTATAATAAATAACATCACGCCGGTAATTCCCGTTGGGTTAGGCAGAGGTGTATCCGTTAGTGCACCCACATTTCACCAGTTATGTTTCAGTCCAATGTAATAGGGGGCGAGCCTATTGCCATCAACTGGGCACAAGTCCAGACTCCAAGCCAGCTGCTGAGAAATTCCTAATAGAAAAACCCAACAACACTTTGCCTGACCTGAGAATCTAATCCAAGCGTCAGCTCAGTATTTGCGCATTGCGACCACTAGACAAACGAGGCAGTCTAAAACAACTTTGTTTTTCAATTGGTCGACTTTTCGATATTGTGCCATGACCTTAAGACCAGTTTGCGGATGTCTGGTCGTGATTTAAAAAAACTATTCATGCTTAATTAACAATGTAAGTTCAATAAAAACAAGTAACAATCGTATTCGTCTCACCGTCGTCAGATTGAACTCCTGAATAGCGGGGAATACTGGTAATCGTCTCTCATCTGCATCTCTGACGCAGACCATTTTTCCAATAATAAAAATAAATTCCTTTGTTACATCAAATCCTTCCCTTAATTGAAAAACTTCATCTTTCTTTTCAACCACAGGTGGATTGAATATCACATCTGTATTTACACACAGTCTTTTTGTAGAATTATACGCTTGACCGAATGGACAACATTTTCGAGCGCACAAACCTTTAAGACACACACACCCTCTTATTTTCCTAGTATTAGGGTCCACAATAGTTTCATTTTTCTCAAATGTAAGACCTTGATACGCGCCACCTTCCAACGCTACACTTTTTTCTAAATTGCAATTTTCGGATTCCGATACGGCCCCACAAATAACCGCGAATAAAATAGTCAATAGGGTCCATATTTTCGTACATTTTGGCAGACGACCGTATCGTTCGGCAGCCATGTCTATACTGTTACCAATTAAATAATAAGAAAAAAAAATGTGGGATTTCCGTGATCGCAAGCGCACCTTTGCGACGGTTAATACAACTGTTTTACCGAATGTAGCTTAGAGGTACTCGTATGGAACAGGTTTGTCCAACCAGATAATTTACACTTTATCTTTGGGTTTGATTTTTAATTAATGTTCTGTTCGACACGTTTGTAAATATCTTGTTTCATAGATTTTGTTTACCAATAGCAAACTGTAAAGTAACTTGTTTGCCAACTTAATTTGATCCCTATTTATGTATTTTTGTTAGCAACTAAAAATATAATTTTCCAATTAATTAAAAATTATTTTAGGGTAGAAATAAAATGTTTTTAGAGAATTTGTGTTTTAGATTTTTTAGGTAATGGTTTCTACTACCTAATCGTTACTGTTAATGCTAGGTATTAGTATGCTAAGTATCTTTGAGGTAATAAATAGCATTGGTTTTCTATTTTTTTACTTTCCAACTTACCTATATCCGCACAAAAAATATTATAATTAATATTTATCATTGAATAATATTTATCATTAATAATATTGTCCATTACACTTCCTTGAAAGCCAATTACGCGCATGACCTATCACAAGTATTTAAAGATCACGAAGTAAATTAATATTTATTTTACTTAATTACCATAACGACTTTAATAGCGGCTGACTCAAAAAAAAAGCGTTTAGCTATATAGAAATGCTTACACATAATAAAAATTTAATAATTAATGACTAAAAAAATAAATGACCCAATAGGCTCGCCCCCTATTGCATGGGACTAAAAACATAACTGGCGAAATGCGGGTGTACTAATGGGTACACCTCTGCCTAACCCTTCGGGGATTACAGGCGTGATGTTATGTTTATGTAAAATAAATGACAATTTGTGAGGAATGAATGGTTTGATAGCGAAAAGTTTCAACCTAGCGAAACTATCGTTCAACAGTTGTGTCAATAGTCAGATGTAGAAGGCACTTGTCTGCACACAAGCCCGAGAAGAGCACTACTTCTTTACTTATTAAAAAAAAGTTATGTTAAATAAAGAACATAACTTTTTTTTATAAAAAGGAAAATAAATTATTGTTAAGATTTTATTTATAATATACTGATTATTGAATGATTAAGTTTTTAAATTAAATGATAAGGCAATATTACAATTGTGTATACAAAAAGACATATTTATTGGTAAAATATACAATTTTTAAGTTAACATTTAAAAAGTGTTGTTGTAGTGTTTATCTTTTGACTCAATATACCTCCTCGACGTAATAATGTGATGTAATGATAATAGCCATTAATTGATGACATAGATACATTACATTAGTTAATGTAGTATAGAAATAGAAATATTCGCTGACATCATAAATTATAACGGTTATAAAAATATACTTAAGGAATCCGAAAGTTAGGTATTATGCTTATAGCTTCCAATCATTCCGATCTTTTTTTTTGCTTTGAGTTTATTCTGTACTGAGATTTTAAAGATCAACTAAATTATCTTTAAGTTTTTTTTGGGAAGAAAAGAAAGAAAGAAAAAAGCTTAAATAGATTTTTTTTTCTTTCTTTCTCACACAGGCCATGTGCACACCAAAATAATAAAAACAAAAGGCAATAAAAAAAAATTGTGTGCCACACAGCTGCGCCAAACAGGCCCAGTTCAGCATAAAATGCCAAACAATAAATTATTTACAACTCATCATCATAACATCACGCCTGTAATCTCCGAAGGGTTAGGCAGAGGTGTACCCATTAGTACGCCCACATTTTGCCAGTTATGTTTTTAGTCCCATGTAATAGGAGGCGAGCCTATTGCCAACAACTATTAACAACTCAATTTATATAATACATACATACATATAATATAGGCAGCCGCTCCATACAAAATACGGGTTTACAGCAGTATCTGGTCAGACTGGAAGCTGACCAGTTATGTTTAAGTCCCATGTAATAGGGGCGAGCCCATTGCCATCAACCGGGCACAAATGCAGACTCCGAGGCTGCTACTGAGAAATTCCCGATGGAAAACCCCAATAACACTGTCCGACTTGGGCATCAAACCCAAACGAAAAATTTACATGTTAAACTTATACAACCCCATGATCGATGTGTACAGTAGGGGTCATAAAAGGAGTAGCAATCTCACGAAGCAATAAGTAGATTGTTATTTTTAACTTACGACATTTCGACGCCGTCTACGAATTCTAAAGTACTATGTTAATGCATATCACTTATATGCACAGATGTGGGCAGGCCTATACCGCGTGTACACAGCAATTCAAACTTTAGTATGCTAGTGCACTTATGACCCCTTACTGTATACGCACGTTCGAGTAAAACGTTTTGCGTGTGTTACATTACTACCAAAAATAAAAGCTTTTTCCCAGCATTAATTTTTGCTTAATGTTACTCGTTTGAAGGGCAGTTTGCATAGTTAATGGTTGTGTGAGGTGTCTTGTTACAGCCCTTCCATAATGGTTTGGATACAAATTATTTTTTACTAGCTTGACTAGACTGCCTCGTTGGTCTAGTGGTCACAAATCGCGACTGCTGAGAGGGACTTAAACATAACTGGCGAAATGTAGATGTACTGATGGATACACCTCTGCCTAACCGTTCGGGGATTACAGGTGTGATGTTGTAGAAGTTCTACTTGCTTATGCCAGCTACTTCATGTGAATGACGGTGATCACATTTTTTTAGCGGAGCCTAAAACGTGGAGGGTGTGTTCTTTGTAAGACACTAGGCATCCGATAAGAAAGGATTTTCCTAAATTGTTTCCCTTAGGGGGTGAAAACGGAAAGACGGCAAAGTTTGTACGGGACAACGTGATTCCTTGGTCCAATCTACTTCAATTATAAATATAGTTTGCGTTAAATATCATTAAACTTCATATCTTCATCAGCACGCGGACGACGTCGCGATCAACAGCTAATCTAATATACTCGTAATTCAAATTATTTGGGCCCAGTAGGTCGCCATGTTTACTGCCGCGTCAGAAGCGTTCCTCACGTCGTCAAGCAATTGGGACTCTTCAGCATATGGGGCATAAAGTAAAAAGTAGTATATATCGAGTAACAAAAAAACGCAATTCTTACGAAACCAGTTCGATCCTTGCACACGGCAATATTTCGAGGTCATCACACTCTTTCTCTGTTGGCGAAACCTGTTCTGTTTTTAATTCCTTAAAAGGGTTATACTACGTTTATTATTTCTATCTTCGATAATGAAAGTTGATTCGGTCTTAAAAGACAAGTCTGATAAACCACTTTCACGCAGCGTAACTTTAACAAAGCACATTTCTATGCAAAAGTCGTAGACTTACTCGTATTACGAATAAAAAGTTCTGTACTATAAATACACTGACAACAAACCTGTTTACCGGGTCAAATGATTAAAATTCTTTGAGAGTACTGGTTATATTAATAATAATACTAGCCTATTAAAGTCCTACTGCCGAGCAAAGGCCTCTTTACATACAGGGAGGGCACGAGCAATGATCACCACGCTTGCATGCTTTATAAAGTCCAGGCTTCCCTACGGTGATTTCCCTTACTGATGGCAGGAATATCCAAGATAAATTAGTTAAGTTCATGTAATATAGAAAAAGTCAAAGTCAGGTCTGATTGCAAGCCGGGATAGCGGGACGTCTTAACAGGATACCGTGGCCCCGGAACGCAAAGGGCAACAGAAAGAACAGGGTTGTTTTTTAGTCAGTGAAAGTCTGACAGTCCCTTCCGCCCCACCCAGGGCGGACTCATTTGATGATTTTTATCACCCCAAAAAAAAAGGTCTGGTTTCAAACACAGAAGCTCGCACAAGAGAGGCGGGCGTTTACCACTGGGTCGTCACGACATATTCAATTACGTCAAACTACCCAGGAATAAAAGTTTATTGTACGTCCCAAACTCATGCTTAGAATAAATACTCCTCTAAATATGCCTTTGTACTTTTTTGTTGCAAAAAAGTTTATTTAAATTAATAAATAAATATTAAATAAGTTGATTTGTTCGTTTCGATACTGAACTAACCCCCATAAAATCTCGCATCTTATTTCGATTTGCTTTAATTCAATTACCTATTCAACTCGATAGAAAGTCCCTTTATTGTCAACCAGAAATATATTCATTCAACTACTTATTAATTTATTTTCAGCTGTGTTTTAGGCTATCCTTATCCGACCATCTACGGCGAGACATAAGTTGTGGTAGAAACATCATCCACAAACCCCCAATTCGTTCATGCTTAGGAAAACCTGACATTAAGTTGTGATTTGCAGTGGTTACTAAGGAAAGCGCTCAATACTGCGCACCCAAGTAGACGACTGCAAATATACCCTAGCAAAATGGGGGATTTTAGATCCCACCGACACCCAGTGTGAGTGCGGTGCTCCTGACCAGACGATGACTCATTTAATATAGACACAAAGTGTTCTTACACCTGCACTTTAATAGACAGTAAAAACGCCACGGACGCCGCGATAAACGTAGCCACTTACTGGGCTCAAATATGCCAATAACAAGAAAAAGAAAAGAGAATTACCTAACTTAAACTATAAACACGAAAAGAAAGAAGTGTTTTGTATGATACTTGTACCTAATCCCTTTAACACCTATTAATTACTTTTCTTTATCATTAGTCTCACCGTTCTCAAATGAAAGTCCTTAGTGGCAGGAGCTACAGGCACTCTAATTTCCTGCATCTCATCAGAACAATTCATTTTTCCAAACAAGAAGTGCAGTTCCTTCGTAGCATTGTATCCTGGCTGTAGATGATATTCTTTCCAAACCGGTGGATTGAAGGGTTCTGTGATGTTGACACATTGCCTCTGCATCTGATTGTACGCGAACCCTAGAGGGCAGCACTTTCTGGCACAAACCTCCTTTAAGCACACACATCCTCTTTCCGCGTTCGTCTCGTTATCGACAAAGTATTCACCACTATTATATTTTATACCATTAAACGTCCTATTCTTTAACACGACACTGTTTTTTTCATCACATTCCGAAGTAGTTCTTGTTATTATTGCGAGTATAATAAGCAGTACGATTTGCATTTTCTCACTGAGTGACTACTTCTGTACGATCGTCGCGTACGCCGGTCTCTCACTGACTGTCAATTCAAGATTACTCAATGAGGGTTTTCCGTGGTCGCACGGTAAATAACAATTATGTTGAACTGAGCCTACTAGGTAGGTACCAGTGACCTGTACTCGTGATTACGAATTTACGGGGAAAATATTTTTGTTAAAATTGTATGAATAAGTTAACAAAAAAGCTATTGTTGCTTTTAGTTATTGTTATTTTTTGCGGTGAGTAATTTTAGTATGGAATATTCTTTTTATATGAATTGGTATGGCGTATTCGTAAATGTAATTTATTTATTTATTTTCAACAATCATTACAGAGAAACCTATTGCGATATACATAACTTATTACAAATTCAATTTTGTAACTTATTACAAACCATGAATGAATGGTTCTTATACCTCGGCAAAGTATAAAAACCTTGGCTTAAAAAAAACGTAACTTTTTTGGAAGACAAAAGTTTTAAATATTTTTTTAACAGGCCCCAATAAACAGATGTTGACGTTTTTTATCCAACTTCATAGTAAACGTGTAAAGATAATATTATGACGTTTTCATTGATTATTTACAAGCAAATGGCTAAGTGACTACCGGGTAAAACGAGGGAATAGCAGGGTTGAATCAAGACGGAATTTTAAAAAGGATTTTAACGTTAAACTAATAAAGTTTGTCGCCAACAAGGAGACCAATTTGTAAATTATCGTTCCGTAAATACAAAAGAGTCTTTTTTCCCAACAAACTACATAAATTATTTTAACATTAAAATCTCTTTTTAAAGTTTCGTTCCGTTTCACCCCTACCTTTTTATTCTCCCCGTTTTACGGTACTTAGAGATTCTTTGTGATTATTGTACAAAGATATAGCTAGGTATGTATACCATCTGTTTAGGTTAAGCGTGTTATTTTTAATTTGTGTCGGAAAGTCGGAACGACTGAACCGGTTTTGAAAAGTTTTTGTTTATTTATGTTTAAACGTGAGTCATATTCTTTTTTTAATGAAATATGGGTCTAAGGTATCAGATATTGATATAATTATGAGTTTCTTCTAAATTAAATCTGCAACTAAGACGTCCTACTGACCTTAAAACCTTTGTTTGTTAATTTATTTTATTTTAGTTATTTTAACGTTATTTAATTCAATTTTTTATTCAATTTTTTTTTTTATTATTATACTATGCAAAACCAAATATTGTTCTTTGTAGTATCTTAGTTTAATTTTATTAATTCATTTATTTTATATAATATTATTTATTTAATTTGAAGTAAGTGATTGTTGCTCTCATAAATGTACATTGTGTAATATAACTTGAAATGAATTATGTTAACAATAAATAAAATGATCTACCTACGAGTATGGATTTCTTTTTTATAGCATTCTGCAAAAAATGGTATTTCTAACCTCGAGATTTCAACAATGGTTATTGAACTTTCGTCCTTTATAAACCGGTTTTATTTGCGAAGTAAATAACGATTAAGTAAGTATGATTTTGAGTTGTTAATACTTGGTATAATGCACTAATTGAATAAGCTAATATTACATAGTTAATATTTTTAAACTAAGGAAGGTGTGCAAAATTGCCAGTTGTTTCGAAACTATATTTAGACCTATTTTAAATGCATTATGTTGTATATTTTATTATATATTTTTTATTTTCTTATTTGGGACTTGAAGGTGCAAATAAACTGTCCTATATATCTTTCAGGTAATTCAAAAAATATTAAAAAACAATTTTAGATTTTTTTTCCTTGATTAATGCACAAATCTTTTTATATCACACCTAACTTATTAACTTATTAATTGTTTCTTTATAGTTTATATTTAGAAATATAAACACAAAAAAAAACCCGATAAACAGCGCCAACTTCACTAAGTTAAACTAAAAGTTAATAAATATTGACCGCGCACGACAGTATTGAGTTCCGAACGCTGACTGACCAGTAAAATTTCGCTCGCTGTTAAAATTACGACAAAAGTGAAATAACGTAGACAGGGATGGTAAACATAGGGGGGCGGAACAATAGGGTGACAATTAAAACATGTTTTGACTACACTTTGCCCGACCTGGGAATCGAACCCAAGACCTCATGCACAGCAGTCGCGCTTGCGACCACTAGACCAACGAGGCAGTAAGTGTATGCATATACTTATTTTTGCTCGTGACTGTACTAGGTGTCTACGTTAAAATGTATGAAAGTAACATTTACGAAATTAAAGTAGACTTGACATTTGAGTACTTGTAGGGCGACCATGTCTCAAGCGACGAGAGTCTTACGTAACACACTTAAGTATTATTTTGTAAGATGATAATGTGATGAAAAGAATTCACGGCGTTTAAAAAGACACAACTTATTATTATAGCCGTAAACTACGCATACCCACTGCCAATAAAACGAATTCCCTTCATGTGTCGTATTGGCCCAATGGTTAAGTCGCCCGCCTCTCATGCATGAGGTTGTTCAAATCGGGGCAAGTACCAACGTGACTTGTCAATTCATATGTACTTTCTAAAAGTTTATCTTGGACATCACTGGCATCGGTGAAGGAAAACATCGTGAGGAAACCTGGACTTACTGTTCCACGCAAACCATGTCAGAGGCCCTTGGAGCGGTTTAGAAACTCTGACACTAGAGCGTGTGGGGTCGTAACACCTTACTGCCTACACGATAAAGAAAGAAGATGAGGTGAAATCGGATGACATAAGTACGAAAAACACTTGCCCGAAACGTTTAGGTCGATAGTAAAAAACCTCGAGAAATTATAAGCGCGGCAGTTCACAACATCGAAGCATCAAAATCTCGAATAACTTTTAGGCTGTGCGTTGATTTGTTAGTCAGTCAGTCATTCAGGACAAAGCATTTTATATGTATAATATAGAGAAGAAGATAGAAAGATAGAAGAAGATAGATGACAATTAGATTCACGTAAAAATAAAAATATGATTTGATTGGCATTTTTTAAAACTTTCACGACATAAAAATACTATTTTAAGAATGGAACAATAACACTAGGTTTCTGGAACGTAAACCAAGGACGTTACCAAATAACATGCAAAGTTATCTGATTGGCTGTCAATAATTCAGCCAGCCAAACACAGCAGTTCACAAGTGGCATTTTTTTTAGCAAATTTACATAGCATATAATCACGCCTGTAATCCCCGAAGGGTAAGGCAGAGGTGGTACTCATTAATAAACCCACATTTTGCCAGTTCTGTACAAGTCAGGAAGCAAGCCTATGCCATCAACCGCTGCATCAGGCTGCTACTGAGAAATTCCTAAAGGAAAAAACCAATAACACTTTGCCCGACCTGGGAATCGGACCCAAGACCTCATGCTCAGCAGTCGCGCTTTGCGACCTAGTAATTTTTACAATTATTTATTAATTTTAAAGCAAATCCTCACCGTCTGCATATGCAATCTCGCTCCAATATTTGGTATAATGAGACGTCTCTCCATGTTGGCTTTGGAGCATTCCATTAATCCATACAAAAAATGAAATTTTTCCGAAGCGTTGAATCCTGGGATTGGCTGCTCATTATGGCCCTTGTGTACTAGAAGATGGAAATGTTTTGGCTCGGGCACACAGCCTTTTTTTATAGTGCTGTAGGCTTTTCCGGGAGGACAGCATTTTCTAGCACACGTTTTCTTCATACAAACACATCCTCGCTTCGCTTGCGTCGTATTATCCACATAATATTCACCATCCTCATGTATCACACCATTATACGACTGATTTGTTAATTCTACCCTGTTATAGTATTGACACGGCTGCGATGTAGTTCTCGTAATTATCACAAACACTATAGTCAATGCGGACAGCATTTTTTTAAAATGTTTTTTATTGATCGATAAGTTCATACTAAAACATTTAGAATGACTGCTTTGTTTGTCACCGAAATATATTAACAATGTTAATATAGATAAGAAGGAAAAATACTGCTCTATTGTAATATAATAAAGTTTAGGAGATTACATGTTTGTATGTTTGTTTAAACGCGCTTATCTCTGGAACTATCAGGACGATTGGAAAACTGTTTTTTGTGTTTGATAATCAGATTTATGAGGAATAGTATGAGCTATATAACATCACGCTACGACCGACGGGGCCGAAGCAGTAACCAAAGAGGTATCATAAAAAAGTATCTTTAGTACGAAGTTGCTAGTTAAGTATTATAAAACAACCGCCTTAGAGCCAAAAATATTTTGTGTTAAGACGACACTTTACGATTACTTTTATACGTCTGCTAGAAAACCGATTGCCTTAACCGTATAGGTCAAGCGATCTTGAGATCTCCCATTGATTATTCATAGTTTATCAAGTAAATTTAAATAATTATCTAGCTTGGTCAGTTGTAATTGAAATAATACAGTACCCACATCGCGGTAATTGCTACCATGAAACATTTATGCTGACCTACGCCAATAATAATTATTTCTGCTATATTAAGGACAATGCAATGAATCAATCTTCATACTCAAAAATATAATATCAATCACATGTCCCCAATATCGATAATATTAAAGTTTATTTTCACTAAAGTATCGTCAATCGTCTTTAAAAAAAAATTATAAAATTAAATAAGTTAATAGAAGTTGCTATGAGGATAACCTTAAAATAAAATGCCTCATGAGTCGCGCTTTGCGACCACTACGCCAATGAGCCGACTCTATTGACTATCTATTTATTAATTTTAACGCAATTAAAAAAATAATTTTACAGTTAATTGAATATTAACATAACATAACATCACGCCTGTAATCCCCGAAGGGTTGGGCAGAGGTGTACCCATTAGTACACCCACATTTCGCCAGTAATCTTTTTATAGTCCCATGTAATAGGGGGCGAGCCTATTGCCATCAACCGGGCACAAATCTAGACTCCGAAGTTGCTACTGAGAAATTCCTGATGGAAAAACCCAATATCACTTTGTCCGACCTGGGGATCGAACCCAAGACCTCATGCACAGCAGTCGCGCTTGCGACCACTAGACCAACGAGGCGATATTAATAGGGGCTGAAATAAAGGTAGTATAGCTATATCCAACAATTATAGATTAATGGTGTCTGCTACCTGATTGTATGTCTAAGTAAGAATTTTATTGGTTCCCCTCTTAAAAAAAATCGGCCAAGTGCAAATCGGGCTCGCACACTAAGGGTTTCGTACCACCATACAATATTTAACATAACTTAGAAAAAATTATGTTAATTATCGCAAAAAAATATTTTGTGATGTAGGTAACTACAAATTACGGTTTTCGGATTTATTCCTTTACTTGTGCTACATGGCATTGCTTCTTGTCTAATTTCACGATTCTAGCTCAACGGGATGTCCCCTATAGGTTTAGATTCCGTAGCGAGAGTCAAAATATACTTCATAAACAACCTTATCTTTAGATTACGTTGAGTTAGAAGTTTTAATTTTCACTGCTCCAAGGGGTAGCAGACCAGAGTATTTGATATTAATTTCAGCTTTATACTTCCACGCGTTTCTGAGAAAGGGTCTTGACAGACAGATAGACAGACAGGCAGACAACAAAGTGATCCTATTAAGGTTCCGTTTTTGCTGACTGAGGTACTACGGAACCTAAGAAAATGATCTTTCACGACTGCTATGTAGGTACACCATTATCTGATTATAATTAAATCCTCACCGTCAGTAAATGCAAGGTCCCTCCAACTTTTGGCACCGTGTGATATTCCTCATTATCGGCATCGGAACATTTCAATCCATTCAAAAAATGAAATTTTTCCGTAGCGTTGAATCCTGGTATTGGCTGCTCATTATGGCCTTTGTGTACTAGAACATGAAACTGAGTTGGCTCGGGCACACAGTCGCCTGTTAAATGGTTGAAGGCTAGTCCGAGAGGACAACATTTTCTAGCACACGTTTTCTTCATACAAACACATCCTCGCTTTGCTTGCGTCGTATTATCCACATAATATTCACCATCCTCATATTTCACACCATTATACGACTGATTTGTTAATTCTACACTGTTATCGTATTGACACGGCTGCGATGTAGTTCTCGTAATTATCACAAACACTATAGTCAATGCGGACAGCATTTTTTTTTTAATGTTTTTTTATTGATCGATAAGTTCACACTAAAACATTTAGAATGACTGTTTTGTTTGTCACCGAGATATATTATCAATGTTAGTATAGATAAGAAGGAAAAATACTGCTCTATTGTAATATAATAAAGTTTATGAGATTACATGTTTGTGTGTTTATTTAAACGCGCTTATCTCTGGAACTATCAGGACGATTGGAATTTTTTTTTTTTTTTGTATTTGATAACCAGATTTATGAGGAATAGTATGAGCTATATAACATCACGCTATGACCAACGGGAGCGAAGCAGTAACCAAAGAGGTAACTTTAAAAGTATCTTTAGTACGAAGTTGCTAGTTAAGTTTAAAACGACCGTCTTAGAGCCAAAAATATTTTGTTTTAAGATGACACTTTACGATCACTTCTATACGTCTGTTAGGAAACCGATTGCCTAAAACGTATAGGTCGCGTGATATTGAGATTTCCCATTGATTATTCATAGTGCATCAAGTAAATTTAAATAATAATCTGGCTTGATCAGTTGTAGGTAAAATATTATAATGCCATGGAATTCCTACGCTTATAATTATGACTGCTATATTTAGGCCATCGCAATGAATCTATCTTCGAACTTATTAATATGTTAATCGAGTGTTCCTAATATCGATAATATTAAAGTTTATTTTCACTAAAGTATCGTCAATTATCGGTCGCGGGTGTATTAAAAAGTTTAGTTAGATCATTTGTAAAAAAGCTTAGAAAAATGTTAAGATTTGGACCTTTAATATCTCGACTACAAGAAAGTTCTCAAGTACGGTTAAAAAAAAATCGCAATGATTACGAGAACATTGCGCAATGATTACAGTCCCAGTTACTGGGTTGTGGAGGTAAGATGAGCAGTCGTTCCATGTAAAATACTGGTACTTAGCTGAATCCGGTTAGACTGGAAGCCGACCCCAACATATTTGGGAAAAGGCTAGGCAGATGATGACGATAATTTCGGCTCTGTTAAGCGTTTTTTTACACCCAATACGTTAGTCTCGCGTCTATATTATTTGTTACCTGATACTAAGCTGCAAATTGCAATTAACGTAAGAGAATTTGAACTTTACGGGCTATCCCAGAGCTTTTATATTACCCAAACGTTCCTAGTTGCATAGAAACGGCCGCTGACGAGTTACACAAAAACTTCTTTGCTTATGTAAACAAGACACTTTACCGAACCTTTACTTTGACCAAAGATTACAATTTAATCAGCTTTAAAAATAAAAAAATAATTGAATTTATTAAAAAAAAACTTGTCGAAACAAAAGTTTTATAAGTGGCTATTCGATACGCTATACGTCCGATATACTAAGGAAACGACAGTCTTAAAGCAGACCCGAATACTAACTGAAACGAAATTAGAACTAATTGGCTTTATATTATAAGCAAGGGAATAAATATATGCGCGACACCTGACAGGTAACTGTAGGGCGACCATGAATTTGTGAACTTGTCCAAAGTTTTTTATGCACGTAGAAATGTAATATGGCCGGTCTTTTCTATAAAAATCTTCTTCACAAGTTTTCTAAAAAAAAAACCACTTTATTTTAGCTCTGAAAACCCGCTTAATTTTCAATTTAGTGTAAAATTATAATAATTATTATAGTTGCTTTGAAATAAATTGTTAGTCAATTGAGTTGACAAATAGGTGACGTCACAGGATGCTATTGTCATACAAAATCTGTGGGAAAATCTTGTTTCATCGACATCTCATATAAAATAATGTCAATTGGTGATTTCAAGTACCTAATTAAGATGAAGTGAGCTTCAGGTGAACTGAAGTATTATCTAGTATCAAATGTGGAGATGAGACCTCATACTTACTGAAGGAACCCAAATATTTGTGTTAATAAATTCCGCCATAGTTGTAAAACAAGTATCACCATAATTATGGTTATCAAACTGATTAAAAAGTTACTTATCCTACTTTTTGCGAGTATTCTACAGCAGACGATACAATCATGCAGTCAGTGCCAGCCTATCTACACAATAATGGGATTTTAGAAATGAAATGGTTATAGCACCACAATGCCACTATTATGGCACCTTTACGGCACCTTTGTGTATGAGTTACACATTTTTGTTGTGTTTTCAGAGTATTTCTGTAAATCCTCTAATAATGTCGTGCAGTAAAGGTCAAAATTTGAATTCGGCTATCATGATGTATAAATAAGATTCTAAATCATTGTATGCCGCTTAGGTACCGATCTCAATAATTTTATGAGATACTATCTTGTGTCCGCGACTTTGTTTGCGCAGACTTATGAATTAAATCCAAAAAAAAACAATAGTTGCAGTAAATTAAACTTCACAATTATGAAATTCTGAAAAAATCTATGTGTTAGAGCTAGATCAATATCTAAATGTGCGCCAAATTTCAGCTAATTTCGTTCAGCCGTTAAAGCGTGATTAAGTAACAAACATAACAAACATACAAACTTTCAGATTTACTCGTATTAAGTAAGATTTGAAACAATAGGTGAGGTCAGGTCTTAGGTCAACCAAGTTCTCGATAAAGATAACGCATTATGACAACATGACAAGTGCAAGATAAATAAAAAAATTAAGGCAAGTAACCTATAATAATCATCAGCACAAAATCATAAAAGCAGAAGTTGGCAGACTCGTCCCACAATTAATTTGTTGTACTTCTCCATCTATGTATTTTTATCTCACTCTACTTTGTATATTTTGTTTGTATGTATGTACATAAATGTATTTATTATTATATTTTATTCTTAGGAATGTTCTGTACTTGTGCAACTACTATGTTTTGTCTCTGCATCACCCTAAGGTAGACTGGTAGAAAATGTCCATCAAAAAAAAAACCCGCTGGACCTTGAGGGTGGAGAAGTTAGAGGCGCGCCATTAGCACCAATTTCAAGTCGTTCGTGGTGCGCGTTTCGACCAATCATTAGATGACCTTCCTCAAGGAAGAGTTTTGGCCGAAAGGTGTGCTGTATCGGCGTTACCGCGGCCAGCTACGCGACACCTCGCAGTGTAACACGGCGCCGATACTTCGTGTGCAGTAATTTTTATAGGATTATTATATAAAATATGTGTTAGTTTATAGTTATTATACTTATTTATTTATGTATTTTAGGCCTTAGTTTTTTTGGGCCTTAGATGCCTGAAATAAAGGTTTATTATTATTATCAAGTCTACCTTTGTACTTCGTATTTTTTTTACATGTACATAAAGTTAAAATAAATCAATATAAAATCGTGCTTGACAGTTATTTTAAATCTATGAGAGATGCTCATACTCATATCAATCATCAAAACGTTTTTATTATTTCCTTTCATTGATATTATTAAAATATTTTGTTACGTTTCTTTAATATTTTTCATCCGTCATCTGTTTGTTGTTTTTCGGCCGTGATCTTTGAACTATTTTGATCTTTTAAGGCAGCTGACGTATCAACGTAACACGTCAGTTAGAGTATACTACGCAATAATTTAAAAAAAAAACTAAATAGATAATTTCTTTTCCTTAGTTTTAACTAAGTTTACTTGTAAACTTCACATGTATCTGACACTGCAATTATACATACTTAACCTGCCCCGCGCTTCGCCACGCGTGGGAAAGCTATCGGTTTGATACATTTAGTTAGTCGGTACGTCCACGCCACGCGGGGCGGGACAAATGTGATCAGACCCATACTAAATGTATGAAACCTATAGCATTCCCACGCGTGGCGAAGCGCGTTGCAGAGTAAGTATAAACGCAGCTTAAGCGTAGGTACAATTGACATAATCTAGTTCATGTGGTGTTTACCTTTAAGTACCTAACCGTTTAAAGCTTTAAAGACAAGTTAAAATCCTTTCACCTATGCAAAGCTTCATTATCAGCGAGTAACATAGGTCATATAACATCATGCTACCAATCCACGAGAGCCGAGCAGTAATCAAAGACGCGGCTGAAACTGCACTTTAATAACGGACCATGCTTCATTTTGGGCCCATTTGGACCATCATTTTGGGGCCACTAACAAAATTGACCAACAGTGGTGAAAGCTGTATTTTATAAAAAACATGGGCCATGTCAGAGGCCCTTGAGGCGGTTTAGAAACTCTGACACTAGGGTATGTGTGGTCGTAAGACCTTGCTGCCCACACGATAAAGAAGTAGATAAAAAACTCTTAGCGTGCACTTCGTTTTAATTTTATGACAGCTATGTTCAAATCCAACGCAAAAATGGAATCAGAATGATTTTGAAAAACAAAAAACACCAATTAGTATTTAATGTGACTGAAATTCGCGTGACACGGTTCTTATCACTGTTGGACAACGTTTTTTCTTTATCGTGTGGGCAGTAAGGTCTTACGACCCGACACACCTTAGTAAGTAGACAACGTTGAAAAATAAGCTTTAGCTCGCCGTCCGATGTAGCTCACCGTCCGATGTAGCTCTCCGTCCGATCAAGGACCAAGCCCGGGTCGACGGCGCATTCTGCTCGCGCGCGCCTCAAAGAGCTGTCAGCACAGGGACGGGGCCCCCAACGGGGCCAACGCCTGCCGGGGTTGCGGGACGTCTTAACAGGATACCGCGGCCCCGGAACGTAAAGGGTAACAGAAGGAACAGGGTGGTTTTTTAGTCAGTAAAAGTCTGACAGTCCCTTCCTTCCACCCAGGGTGGAAGGAGTCATTTAATGATTCTAACAACCTAAAAAATAAAGGGTGCGTACAAAAATACCCATGGTCTTTTACTGAGGGAAGTTTTAACAGAATAGATTGTCAGATTACAAGAACACTGTGTGTCACTAGATTTTCCCTGACGCAGACGCCAAGAGTACCAATTCCACATTTCTTTAATTGGCAAAACTTTTGTCACATGTGCAAGTATTTTACCTGCTTATTTTGTGCTTTCGTCTTTTGATGACGCGAATGCGATCAAAGGATTCTGTCGAATACCTATCCTGTATTATATAAGTATTTTCTTGTGTGATTGAATCAATATAATTATTTGAATTGTGACGCTGTGGGCGTTAAAAGCGTTGACGCCTTACGGCATACAAACTTTCCCAAAAAATGAATAAATGCCTAAAGCATTAAGTCCGCCTTTGTACTTTTTTGTTACATAATGTTTAAATAAATAAATATAAACTTTCAAGTCCCTATTTTTTCGAAAATATGTTAAACCGATTTTAATGAAACGCTTAAGACACAAAAAAAACAACACAAATACTTACCAGAGAATATTTTCGAAATGTCTTATTTAAAAAAGCATAGGTACCTAATTGGAAATCTTTATTTCTATAGAAAACTTAAAATTGGTGAATTTAACTGTACCTAACACATTTTTTTTAATGTGAATAATAAATAAATACATTATAACTCTTAAGACATAACTTGCTATAATGTGCCTTGCTTATGCTCAAGAAGTTTTATTCATTTCAAAAAATAAATCATTGAAAGTAAACGCTCCAAAAACAATTATAGTTTTACGCAGTTAATTAGGAAGTATATTTCAACGATAGCTTATTAAATGCCAATTTTAACAAAATTACGAGAAATGTAAGCTTTCAGTTTTCCTCATTGGCACAGGAAAACTAAAGTTCTATTTTAGAAATTGGCAAATAAAAATCCAAGACTAGCTTTTGTATGCGACTTCGTCTGGTATACTTTCGGACTAACTGACCGACAACTTGATAATTCAAAATTGCCTGTAAATGGTCTAATTTAAATAAATGTTTTGACTTTGACTTTGATTCATTTTGACTATCCGACTGAAAGATCCAGAGATTAACGCGTTTAAAAAAAGAAACAAACATAAAAACACTTCGGTTTATTATGTTAAAATATTTATTGGCCACGGAAATCAGATCAGATCTCTTGCAGGACTTTTGTATTGTGCGTTGAACATAATCGTGTTGTTTCACTCCTTGCGGGAGGATCTAACGTGTAAAGTTCTTTAGGTATGAGTAGGAGAAATATACATATTTGCTTCCTACTTAAAGCTGAATTCAAGGACATTAAAAAAGAAATTAGAGATGGATTAGGTCCCTAACGCACAGTACTGTAATTATTTTCATTCCTTGCGTTAGGAGATGTGTCGGTACTCGTGGAATCGTACGCCTCGTAGACGCAAGAGAGGGAAGGTTGTTGTTTTAGTGTTGTCCTAGCATCGACGTGGGAGGTCACGCGCACGTTTGCGAAATAACACTCGCGTATATACCTACGTGTTGATTAGCATTTTTGTTATACAATGAGTGCTTTTAAAAGAAAAAAGTGTAAAAAATCTATTTATTTTGGTGAGATTTAAATTACGACGCAAATTAAACAGCATTGACGCTTCTAAAAAAACTAAACGAATTGTTACCATTTGCGCGCAATGCAAGCAATCAATGTGCTTACCATGTTTTAATGAAAAACACTTTAACAAAACTTTTTCAATCGACAACTGAGATATTATTTTATTCCCATCACTACTTACTACACATATTGAACTATCTTCGGTTGCGGTACGAGATACAATCGATATCATATTTTTTTTTGTTATTGGTAGTTTATTCAAATGTCATAACTGCGTGCGAACCTAGCAAAATATAAAGCAATAGGCTATCTTTCACCCACAAAAACTTCAAAATATATTTGATTGTTTTTTTGGAAGATATAAATTATTTTCAAAACTGTATCTTTAGGAGACTGATTAGGTCTCAAACGCACCAAAAGGTAGGTTAGTTTCGAGATCTTTTAGGTCTCCAAAGCACCAGCTGAAAGTTCTTTGAAAGTGATGGCGCAGGTAACGTGTTAATGAGGCTGTGGGTTTCCATCCGGGCCAGACAAGTCGATATGACCTTTTCTATTTCATATGTAGGTACTTTCTCAGTTTTTCTGCGATGAAAAACATCGTGAGGAAACTTGGACTTACATAACATAACATCACGCCTGTAATCCCCGAAGGGTTAGGCAGCGGTGTACCGTTAGTACACCCACATTTCGCCAGTTGTTTTTAGTCCCATGTAATAGGGGGCGAGTCTATTGCCATCAACCGGGCACAAATCCAGACTTCGAGGCTGCCACTGAGAAATTCCTGATGGAATAACCCAATAACACTTTGCCCGACCTGGGAATCGAACCCAAGACCTGATCATGCACAGCAGTCGCGCTTGCGACCACTAGACCAACGAGGCAGTCTGAAATCTAAAATCGCCAATCCGCCTTGAGCAAACGTGCTGATCAATGCATGTTCTCCTGCTGTAAAGCCACCTAAATTCACCATGGACACCAATAATTCTTACAGAGAAGCACTGCAGTTAAATTAAAATTAAAATTACTTAGTACTAGGCATGGTCTAGGGCTAGGCATGGTTAGGTACCTAGACCTAACCATGCCTAGCCCTAGAATTAGGACGTTAAGGTAGTAAAGTGGACATGTCAAGGTAGTGATGATAAATTATCATGATAACAGCAATACAGTTATAAAGAGATGAGGCTTAGATTAATTTATTATGATTAAATAAAGTGTGTACTTTGGGATGGGCGTAGTCATTTGCTAGGTGAATTTAGACCTTGCTACAAAGGCCCTAAAGTCGTGTACGCAAAAATTTGTAAAATCTCCTTAATTTTTGCGTGTCGATTGACTCAAATTTTGACTGCCTCTATTGCGTCGCTGGTCTAGTGGTGGCAAAGCGCGACTGCTGACCATGAGGTCTTGGGTTCGATTCCCAGGTCGGGCAGTGTGGATGTTTCCATCAGGAATTTTTCAGTAGCAGCCTCGGAGTCTGGATTTAATACGATACCCCTTGGTAAAACTGGTTGTCAGACTTTCTGGCTATTGACGACCCGTAACGAGTGTCAAAGATCCACGTATAACAGCCGGAACCAACGGCTTAACGTGCTTCCCGAGGCACGGAACGATGTCAGTGATGTCTAAGACAAACTTTAGAAAATACATGAATTGAAAAAGTCACTTTGGTACTTCCCCGATTTCAAACCCACATCCTTATGCGTGAGAGGCGGGTGCTACAACAACTGGCCCATCACGACATAAATCAATTACAATATGAAAAAAAAATGTGTTATACAGACTGTTAGTGTAAACACCGTTGTCACTAAAACCATAGATACTTGATTTACTATAAAAAATGTTTAACTGAATTTAAAAATAAATAAACAAAGTTTTCTTTCAAACATTAAAAAACAATCTGTCCGACACCGTCCGTAAATTTATGGGTACTATGCGCCCGAGTTACGTAATCACCGCAAAGGGCGTTGACCTACTGTACTGGCCCTCCGTTATAACTACCTACATAAGTTTAAACTAATTACATCATTGTAATACAGGGTGAAATAATTTTGAGGAAAAGCGGAAATTTTACATTAAAAAAAAAATTTTTTTTCATTGAATTTACGTTCTATTATTGAAACCAAACCGCTGGTTTCAAGGATAACGGTGTTAACACTAACACTCTGTATAGAGTGTCATGTCAGAACAATCATGTTCCATAACAATATGTAGATATGTATTCAGTATGATTACAAGCATAATTACTTTACGGTAAGCACTTCACGTTGGACTGCGCACACGCAGGTAGTGCAGCTAAGCATGCAGCTATGGTGCGATACAAAATCACCTTATGAATTTTAATATTATTTTGCAAGGTTATTAGGACTGCCTCGTTGGTCTAGTGGTCGCAAGCGCGACTGCTGTGTATGAGGTCTTGGGTTCGATTCCCAGGTTGGGCAAAGTGTTATTGGGTTTTTCCATCAGGAATTTCTCAGTGGCAGCCTCGGAGTCTGGATTTGTGCCCGGTTGATGGCAATAGGCTCGCCCCCTATTACATGGGACTAAAAACATAACTGGCGAAATGTGGGTGTACTAATGGGTACACCTCTGCCTAACCCTTCGGGGATTACAGGCGTGATGTTATGTATGTATGTTATTAGGTACCGATTCATCTACATATTATGTAATTTTCTTCGTACTTATAATTGAGTATAATCTATATCTATTTGTTTGTTTAAGCGCCATAATCTCTGGAACGCCCAGTCGGATTGAAAAAATATTTTTGAATATTATAGCCAGATTCGTGAGGAACAGTATAAGCTATAAAACATCACGCTACGACATACGAGAGCGGAGCTGTGACTAAAAACGTAAGAGAACGCGGTTCATTCACTGCGTCATCGAATTTAGTGTAAATTCGATGACAATTTAAATGAGTGACCTGAATTGAATATACTTAGTATCAATTAATTGATTCCAGTTATTATGATTTTCTGGTATTTTAATATGGCTACGTGCGTGTCAAGGTACTTTCTGTCTACGACTCATCTTACTAGTACAAAATGACGTCACCCACTCATCACTACTTGCACTTGGGTGTAGGTATCTAGGTAAATAGTAGACTTGTTATTATTTACCTTATTCCCCTTGAATAAGTTATAGTTTTATAGGTCACTGGCGACAATGACAATTACTATCTTTATACAAATAAATTACGCGTCACGTTGTTTGTCCGGGATGTACTCCTAAACTACTCAACCATTTTTTATGAAATATGGCTTACTGTGTATAATTTGGTCAAACTTAAAAGATGGGATAGTTTTTATCTCGATTATTGACCTCAATATCTTTACTTACTTCAAGCCAAAGCAAAACGTGGCTGAGTCAGCTAGTAACTATTATAAATAAATAGGTATTTACATGGGACTTAAAACATAACTGGCGAAATGTGAGTGTACTAGTGAGTACATCTCTGCCTAACCCTTCGGGGATTACAGGCGTGATGTTATGATGATGATGAGTGTAAATATTACTGGTATTAGTTTACCTTACCAGACCCCCGATGAGCATCCAAATTGATGTTTATTCGAAATTTGAAGAGTCATACCTATGAGTAGCTATACTGTGTTGCCATCGATGAAAAAACTACGTCACCACACAAAAAACTAATTTCAAAAATCTGAAATTAATAGCATCTTACCCACACAACTATCGACATAGAATCGTATTAATAGGTATAAAAGAACTAGCTTCAGCACGTGACTTCGTCCGCGTCAAAGTTAAAATATTATCCCTTGAGAACCGTACATTTTTCCAGGATCAAAAGTAGCCTATGCGCTAATCTAGACAAAAATCTGTCTCTGTGCTAAATTTCATCTAGATCAGTTCAGCCGTTCTGGCGTGATTGAGTTACAAACATCCATCCATCTGAACTTTCGTTTATAAAGTAGTAGTAAGATTCAAATTCCACAAATGTATCTTCTATGTTCGAGTATATCTATCTAACATCTATTTAAATATTAATCACGCCGGCCGGCGCCCGCGCTTACAACACCTATAATTCACTTCCTTGTTTATTCTCGGCATTGTGTTCAACTTAATGATGTGGTACAAAAAAATTGCACATCATTATAGCTTTGTAGGTATCTGGTTGAAAAGTGTGCCTCTTTTTTTGTAACACATTTAGTCATGATTGGGCGATCTCACTAATTCAAGGCAAGGCCAAAATAACATGAAGAAAAAATGTTATTCAGCCTACATTGATCATCAATTTTAGCTTATTTGAGATAATCATAGTCATTTGAGATGATCAAAGCTACTGTGATTTCATTATAATTTATCTTTTTTTATTTACTTACTTCAACATTTGTGCAGAAAATAAACGCCTATTAGTAAATTAATTCTATGACTCATTTGAACGTGATTTTTTGCTGTTAAATTTATTGTAGGCGCTGTGGCACTATAATAACTCATTTTCGCCAAAATGTCCCTTACGTTAATTGATACGCCTGGTATCGATATATTATAATTTTTTTATGTATGTCTTTTATCAGTCCAGCTTCCAACAGAACGTTTCGCTTAGTTTGTTCAATTATTAAGCTCTCCTAAGAAAAAATAACCAAAAATTATGTTCTAAAATGAAACTGCTAAAAGTCTAAATGAATGTCACCCTACTTTAAATTACGTTTTAATCAATTTAAGTAATTACTTAAAATGCGAAAACTATACAAAGTTCAGCATGCTTATAAGTCGTTCGTTACTTTGAAGTGCTAAACCGTAAAAAGTGACTTAATTGATATCGTCACGTTTGCGTCATCGTGTGAATAAATAAACTAGCTTATGCCTGCGAGTTCGTCTGCGTGAATGGCGGTTATCTGCGTGATTTTTTCTCAAATAAAAGCCTAAATTACTCATTATTACATCACCTATTTGCCAGCGATAGTTCCGTCAAAATCGGACCAGACGTTTCGGAGATTAGCCAGAACAAATATACAAAAATAAATAAATTGTTCCTTTTTGTTAAATACCGTGTAGGTACATTCTATCTATGTATACTTAATGTGTGAACGCAGACCGTTATTATGACGTAGGCATAAGATAGGATTTTGCTAAATACTAACACCTAAGGAGATAAAATGGGTGCCAGGGTTGCGGATTTTGTTCGAAAAAGTTACCGCAAGGTCGGAACAGGGTGGTTTTATAGTCAGTAAAAGTCTGACAGTCCCTTCCGCCCCACCCAGGGCGGAAGGAGTCATTCTATGATTTTTACCACCTCAAAAAAAAAAAAAAAAACACAAAGGGCATTAGGAGGATCACAGATGGGTTTTAGTCACTAAGAGTCTGACACTGCCTTCCACTCCGTCCAGAGCGAAAGAGTACGTATAATTTCATGATTTCCCTCCTTAAAAAAAGGGATAAAACAGGAGTCAAAAGTTTGTATGGAATGTTCTATAAAATGAACTACGTTAACACCAATTTAAAGCAAGCGAAGCTCCGGAAAAAAGCTAGTTTAGTATAAAGCTGTCATTTGGTCATTACAAACGGACACTACAAATTTATTTATTTGTATAGATAACTCGTTAATTCATAAACGTAGAATGCATTCGTGACGTATTCACCTGAGGGTACTAACCTATCACAATAATAAAAATCCTTTACTATTTCTGGTAATAAAAATTGTACTTTATGTACTAGGTAGCAGCTGTTCTTTTTGCATATTTCAGGGTTGGTCCTGTAGTGAAAGTTGTTGGTTGGTTGTGTTCAATGACCTTTTTAAAATATTTTGAGTGTGGATATTAAGACCTTATGTAGCTCAGAAGAAAGTGAATATTTGAATAATGAGAGTTAAAGCAGATGTACTTGTGGTAGTAAAGGCATGCTGTGCCGATTCCAAATCTATTAATACGGCTTAATATAAGTACATATTATAATAAAGCTTAAGTTTTTTATGATGAATCGCCAATCCGCCTTGAGCGAGCATGCATGGTGACTAATGCCTTCTCTGTATGAGAAGAGGCCTTTGCCCTGCAGTGGGACAGTTTTTTTTTTTGGCACCATCTCACCGGGCCACCACACTATTCCCAACCACTGCAACTCCTGAAAGCCAGAACAACAGTAGAGACCGCCAGAAAAGCGCCGAGGCAATAAAGCTCGACGAGTCCCAGAGAAACGATTCAACTGTCTTGAACCCCGCAACGAAATTAATCAGAAAAAAATAGCGGAAGAATAATCACAGTAATAATCATCATCTGCCTAGCCTTTTCCCAACTATGTTGGGGTCGGCTTCCAATCTAACCGTATGCAGCTGAGTACCAGTATTTTACATGGAGCGACTGCCTATCTGACCTCCACAACCCAGTAACTGGGTAATACGATACCCCTAGGTAAGATTGGTTGTCAGACTTTCAAGCTTCTGTCGACTCGTAACGACTGTAAATCACAAAAAACACAATCAGAGTAATAATATTGTATTATTATTATTTATAAAGTCCAGGTAATACTACAAAAATATACAAAATGACCCAGACATTGTAACAACGAGGAAAAAGACACCAGTTTACCGTATCATACACAAATCATGGCGTTATTTAGGTCAAGGGCGGCTGTTCTCAAAGAATTTGTCAGGCGAATCGGGTTATTTTTAGATTTCATCGTAGGAAGAGCGGTTTTTTTTTCTTGCCAAGATTATAAACATAATGTTGAATTAAATACTTGAACCATTTGATATTCTACAGAGATGCGGGACAAATTTATAACACGCCACTCTAACGCAACGTCAATGCGGCGTGCTCATTGTTTTACATATCATACTAAATTGCCTATAAAATAAATGGGGAGGGGGTACCTACGTCAACCCCTACCACTTTCCAAAATTAAATATATCGTGTGAGGTATTGTTTGAAAGGGCTTTATGTAAGGATTTCAAACATTAACACACAAGCACTAAAAAGTAAAAAATAAAAAGCTTTTTTACAAAAATAGATGACCGCCTTCAAACACTACAAAATAAAAAATAACTTTAGCTTGGAAGTCGGTGGCAATACCTACATAACAAGAAACAAAACCAAAGCCGCCGATTTTCAAGCTAAAGTTATTTTTTATTTTGTAGTTTTTGAAGGCGGTCATATTTTTTTGTAAAAAAGCTTTTTTTAATAAATAACATTATAAATGCGAAAGTAACTCTGTCTGTCTGTCTGTCTGTTACGGTTTCAGAACTAAACCACTAAACCAATTATGGTGCAGGGTAAGTTTGAACCCCAAGAAAGGTGACCTCATCACCTCTAAGGTAGTATTTTGTCATACAAAATCTATGAGAGAATTGCGTTTTGACAGCTCATAAAAAGTACATTAATTGATTGGTGGTGTCAATTTCCCTATTTCAAGCCTCGCCCCATTACATTAGATATAACAGTGTGGGTATTATTACACCCCTATGCCTCCCATTACCTGCGTGATATTATGTTATAATAATGTTTATTACCTACGTTTTAAGGTTCCTTATCCAAGCGTGAAAAACGAGACGATATTACTAAGACTCTGTTGTGTGTCTGTCAAAGTCAAATTGTGCATTTTTTAAAATGTTTTACAGATATTTAATAGAAACTTACATCTGACTGCCCCGTGGGATCTAGTGGTCGCAAAGCACAACTGCTGAGCATGAGGTCGATTTCCAGGTCGGGAAAAGTGTTTTTGGGTTTTCCCATCAGCAATATCTCAGTAGCAGTCTCGGAGTCTGGATTTCTACCCGGTTGATGGCAATCGGCTCGCCCCCTATTACACGGGACTTAAACATAACTGGCGAAATGTGGGTGTACTAATAGGTACATTTCAGCCTAACCCTCCGGGAAATAGAGGCGTGATGTTATGTTATGTTAAAATCTATCTTTGAAATAATTTTTGTTGTATATAAAAGCGGTTTTTTATCTTTTGTCTGTCCGTCCGTCTGTAACAAGACTGTAAGTATCCTTTGAACAGTAATGAGTAGTCAGTCACGGAGTATATTTTACCCACACACAATGTACGCTTTAACAATAGCAAAAAATAAAAAATAATGAAGTTAAAAATGTAGTTAGTGTTGCTCGATCTTAAAATTGTACGGAACCCTTCGTAAGCGAGTCCGACTCGTACTTGGCCAGTTTTTTTTATAATCCCCCCTATTCATAATATCTACTCCCTGAGGATCTATTGAGTCTTGTTTATGGTCTATCAAAAGGAAAATATTACGTGGGAAGGTATAATTCTATGAAATATTGTGTTAGACTAGAAAATTATTGAATGACTCAGTATTTTTAGTGTTTATATGACACTGCTGTTCATTTGTAGATAGTGGTTCAATATTATATGAGAATTTTAGGAAAAACAAGAAAAGTGTCCCCGCGTCGTCGATTGGTTGATTATAAGAGAGATTAACGAAAACGAAAACTGTATCTTTTTATCTATAGATATTTTTTTTAGTTGAGGCGAAAGGATTATGTGAGGATCGTAGCAGGTGGCATTCTGTAGTTTCTGGCTACCCCCGTGGGAAAAAGGCGTGAGTTTATTTATGTATGTATGTATTTTTTTTTGTTATTGTCTTATTGGTCTAGTTTTCGCAAAGCGCGACTGCATAGCGTGAGATCTTAGGTTTAATTTCCAGGTTGGGCAGTGTTATTGGGTTTTTCCATCAGGAATTCCTTAGTAGCAGCCTCGGAGTCTGGATTTGTACCCGGTTGGTGGCAAATGACCTTTATTTCTTTAAAAAAATAAAGTTGTATAAAATTGTCGATTGCACTTGCGAATTCAGGCACATGCGAGCCTACTCAATAAAAACGCTTAATCACCATCGCCAGATAGGGTCTTATAGGCAGCTCAGTTTGTCTAAAACATTCTAGGAATGTAATGTTGTCAGAATATATGGCAGACATACGACAGCTGTATGGCAAATATTCTAAATATGAAGTGGTTTTACCATGACAAGTGTATTGAGTACTAGTGTGACGTCAATATTATGCACCTGTAACTATAATACGGCCTAAATATACGGAGTGTGTGTGTGTGAGTGTAGGTAGACAGACAATCTGATAAAGACCGTGGGATCGCGCTGGATGCAAGCTGCTTCTATCTGGTCCTATTTGAAATCTGTAGGGGAGGCCTTTGTTCAGCAGTGGACGTCCTACGGCTGATATGATAATAATGATGATGATGAAAAAATACACATCACAAACCCGTAAAGTACGCAACTGCCCAACAAACTCAACAACAAGTTTTTTTTGGTGTGAAAATGCACGCGCAAATTAATGTGCTTATTGATGCATACTCGTATAGGAATTGTGGGGGTATTTAATGTTTAGTTAAAATATTTAAAACTTCGTAAGGAAACGTAACTATAAGTCAGAATTTTGACTGTCAATATATTATTTTACAGGTGGACCAAAAAAAAAAAATGCAATGATTAGATAAATAATTATGTAACTTTTACAACCGATATTTATGTAAAAGAAAACCCTAATGAGAAAAAAGTCATCAATTAGCGACAAGCAACGCGATTTTTACAGCACGATTTTTTCTATTCGTTTTTCGCACGCAAAGAAAAAAGTAGTAGTATATAAAATGGTCGACATAAAATTGCAGTAGGCGCTCGCATTTATTCTTTAAAAAAATCTGTAGATTATAATCTGTCACTTAGTTTCTGAATATTAACAGTAACTATCCTGCCATCTATATGATCCCCTGAGACTTCTTCTGGGAGAACAACACAATACAATTTAAGTAAAGGAAGCCGGCTGCTGTGCTTAACCCTCATGACACTATTCGGGCTTAAAGTTTGAACACCATAGGATAGATGGCGCTGTTAATGTTTCCTGGTCAAAATAGTGAAGGGAAATTATTTTTGTCGCGCAAGGAGTCTTAAGATTTAAACGTTTCTGGTAATAGCATATTTTACGATAATCTCAATACTCAATAGGTACTCATCTTTATTGCTTCTCCATAATTATGTATACTTAGGTGGTAACTTAAATAATTGATCATTATGGACACTGTAGGGCATAATCTTTAAGAGGACTTTCCATAGTACGTTATACATAAAAGTAGTTCGGTCATTATTGTGGTTAATAGTAGGTAAATATAGCCCTTTTTCTGGCGCAGTCGGGTAACTAAATATTTTTTTGTAGATATGAGAAAAGTTGTTTGTTATCGTAAGTCTATATAAGTCTTTAAGTCTGTATTTCAGAACGCGTTCGACGTTAACCTCTCCAAAGTTACAATGAACAGAAGCTAAAGTCTATCAATATTATCCATGCATCATACATACCCAGCTGCGGTATATCAAACATTTTAAAACCGTTTGTTCTGTTCCTAGTGGCACGTCTCTCGCAGTTTTACGACAAAGTAGATATGACACCAACAGCTGTTGCAAGCTTAATTTATTTCGATATTCAAAAGCCACTCTTTTTTATATTGGAAAAGTTTATAAGAACGAGTCATTTAAATGCATAAAATATACAGATTAATGAAAGATTAACAAAAATATGGCAGCGGTGAGTGGCAACGCAGGGAGGGGTCGCCCTAGGAAGACCTACACTGACCCTATTGATGAGGTTCTTCAGAAAGGTTAGGTGCGCAGTACTTGTAACCGGCGTGCTTGTATGACGAGATGTATGAACGTGGAAGAGGCGAAAGGAGTATGTAAGGATCTTAGCAGGTGGCGTTCTGTGGTTTCTACCTATCCCCATGGGAAAAACGCGTGAGTTTTTGTATGTTTTATGTAATAAGAACACTGTATATAAAATATTCAGGAAAAATGACACAGATTTATTATTACATGTCAAATTGTTTGTTTGTATGAGATAATCTTCGGAAAAACTGTTCCGATTAAAAAAATCATATCACTGGTAGCAAGCTATACTATTGCCAACTGCTATAGGCAATGTTATATCGTTATACCTGACTCGCGGGTAGAATGTAGTATCTCATACAATTTCATACAAACAATGTTTTTCCGCAGTGCAGGGTGGTCTAGTAGAGTCTAAAGCCTCGTATTATTAAACATTTGTTTAGCAACATGGTTGCTTAAACATGTTGCCGAGTTGCTGTCAACATATTGCGGGCAACACTTGTGTTGCGGAGTTGATCACGCCATGTTGCAGAGTTGACACCCGGCGAGCGAAAACATCAGTTTATCAACAAATGTTGACGTGTGTGGATAACCCATATTGATTTAAACAAAGTTTCCAGCAGCATTCTCGCTGTTCATCAACAACGTTGATCAACTGTTGCTAAACAAAATGTTTACCATGAATACGAGGCTTTATAGTTCAGATTGCTAAGCACTAAACAGTAGCAACAACTCCCCATGAATAGTTTACTACTATGAACTGAATTCACGATATATTTTCAAACACGCCAATTAACGCCAATGTAAACAGGAGTACATCGCCCTTGCGTAGACGCATATAAACTGTCTATGAAAAAGTTAAGGCACTTGATTTGACGGGACTTTTATTTACGGATAGCTGATGTTTTAAGAAGTTAATAAGCATACTTTTATTACAAGCTTTTATTTAGCTTGCACTGTTCGTATGTAAGTATGCAATACGTATCCTTTCAAAATTTGCAAACTGTTTTACTACCATTTGTGGGTATCCGATTGAGCTGAAATTTTGCATACCTACACCTTTAGATCTAGTGACAAGGCAATATTTAATTTAATATTGTAATAATTATAAATTAAAGGTCGTTTTTTAAAATATTTTTTAAATAAGTTTATTTTAGAAAAAGAATTAGAGCTCCCCACAAAAAAAGAAACCGATATTCATATGCGGGCGAAGTCACGGGCTCAAGCTTGTATTAGATATTTTGCAAAAATATATCATATTTTATATATTTTCTTTTTCATATATTTTGTTTGATATAAATATCTAATATTTTTTGAGAGTATATCTATACTTTGAGATTTATTTTAGTCATACGTAATCCAAGAATTTCAATAGATATAAAATGAAATGTTCTGGCCTTGATCTGAATAAAAATACTTCTTCAAAGATTATCCAGATCCGTTAAGCCGTTCTGACGTGACTACCTCGTTGGACGCGTCTGCTGACCATGAGGTCTTGGGTTCGACTCCCAAGTCGGGCAAAATTATATTGGGTTTTACCATCAAGAATTTCTCAATAGCAGTTTCGGAGTCAGAATTTGTGCCTGGTTGATGGTAATAAGCTCACCCTTTATTACATGGGAGTTCTTGGGACTTAAATCTTAAATGGCGAAATGTGGGTGTATTAATTGGTGCACCTCTGCCTAACCCTTCGGGGATTACAGGCGTGATGTAATGTTACCTAACTAACTAACGGACTATTTCACTGAATACTATCGATACAATTTTACTCGACTCGTTTAAAGTCCTTGGGACGAGTCGTGGCTGCCTATTTATAAAGTTTATACCAATACTTATTAAATCCGCGACACGTAGGTGTAATTCTAGGAAAACAAATCATTGTCTGCACGATTTTAACTGTGCGGTTTAACCAGATTCGCCAAGAAATAAGTTCAAGAATTTGTTTTACGAACTTTGAAAGTGTTAAAATAAATTAAACTAGCTTCTACCCACGACTACGGTTGCGGCTATCCCACGGGCACCTACTGGTAAATACTGGTATTCAGCTGCATCCCTTTAGACTGGAAGCCGACACCAACATGGTTAGGAAAAGGCTAGGCGGGCATGATCCCACGGGAACACGGGGGCTATATTTTTTAAAATGTAATGAGTCTGGATGTTTATCAGGTTGGATGTGCGACGACTGATGGATGTTTTACATGAATGTGGTACACGGATAAAACAAAGGATATTTTTTATCCCGTAGGTACAATGAGGTAGTACTTTCCAATGCCTTTTGTTTTATCGTTTTCCAAGACCTTCGCCGCTTTGCCCGCTGCTCCTTATCAGGCAAAGCGGCGGGAATAAGAAAGTCCGAAATAAAATTATTAAGGTAAGTGCCACTGCTCATCCTCTTCTAACAATTTCATTCCTATGACACGTACTGAAATACAGGGAGTGGACTAACCTTGACAACGAATTAAGTGTATGTGTAGGCACAAAGTAACAATTAAAGCGTAGTTTACTCACAAGAATGTATTTTTGCCTGCGTCTGAACCTGACCTACTTCGTTATAGGAAAATTAAGTCATAATAACTATTTTATTGCAATTATACTTTATTAGTAAATAACAGTTTCAATCTGTCAGAAATGCCTTTATTTTACCTACATTTTTGACATTGACTGTGGCTGAGATGAGATTATGAATAGATTTTGAACGTTTTTAATCACGAGAATTCGTCTTATTTACATTACGTACAGTCAGCAACAAAAGTCGATTAACATTTATGATTTTTAAATCCTAATTATAAAATACAAAATTAAAAGTGAAACGCAATGAATATAAAATTAAGATATAATAAACCCTCAGCTATTATCCTGCAATTCTGAAAGCCAGTAAATTATGTGTTAAGTGTTTAAATGATATAAAAAAGTTGTTAATCGACTTTTGTTGCTGACTGTACGTATTCTGTATTTCAAACTTCGATTCTAATGACATTTGACCGAACACAATTTAGAAGAAAATTCTTTTGTTTTTCTTTTAAATCAAGAATTTGAATTTCGAAAAAGATTATAGCATTAGTTCGATACAAAGGTAGGTATAATCGATAACCACCAAGAATGCCTAGTCGGTACCTAAACAATACGTAATACACGCTATGAATAAATTAATAAACCTGAATACTATTATAAATTATTATGACGTCAGCCATTTCGCATTATAAATAGGAAAGAACGTGTTATTTTAGTTCACAACATTCCGTTATTAAATTATTTTTAGTTCTTCGAAAGCATCAGCTGTTGTTTTTAAGAAAAAATGGTGACTTCTGTAAAATTAATGAGAATTTGTCGACTCTTCCCGTGACCAGAGGGCTGGCTTATTCTGTGGACTTTATGACTATGTATGTAAGTTTTAAAATAGAACCGAAGGTTTGCAGCAAAAAATTGCAATGTGTTTCACCCGCGTTAAGTTACATCTTTGGTTACTGCTCCGGTCCCGTGTGTCGTAGCGTTATATTATAGATATAATACTATTCTTTATAAATCTGGCTATTAAATACAAAAAGAATGTTCCCAATCCGACCAGTAGTTCCAGAGATAAGCGCGTTTGAACAAACAAAAATACTCTTTAGCTTTTAATATACACATATTATTTTTAATATAGGTTTTAGGTATAATGGAGCCACATCTAGACACATAAATTAAATAAAAGGTGGTCCAACGCAACGCACTTACGTTTTAATAAAAACAAATAAATAAAGAACCACAATTTTTCAGCCTTTTTTATGATCGATACCAATGCCAAAGATTTAAAAACAAATAACTAGTGTCAAATATATTTCGGAATGAACTGTAAAAGTTTTAGAAGCATTTAAAGAAAATAAGAAAAAAATAATGTAATTTTTTAAAATATATATTCTCGCTCTAGATAAAGATAATTGTATAAGTAGATACTCTAATGGTCAAAAAAACGGCCCAGCTGACATCGCCACAAAAAATTCAACCGTCAGCTGCCAGCATGCCCTCTGCGAGCTGTCACCTTTTTAGAGTTCCGTACCTTAGTCGGCAAAAACGGGATATTCACTCGCCCGAGAAACGTGCACGCCACGTTATTGTGGCTGTCTTTAGGGGAGGCCTATGTCCAGCAGTGGACATCGTTCGACTTATATAATGATTCTGATCCATCCAGGATATAAGAGAGCACGCAAACTCCAGCCAGTAAAGCACTCGACCTAGTATTATAGTTAGCCAGTTATGTAACTTCATCAACGACGTATTAACTACCTTCTTAAAAATGTCAGTGGGTAATGTAAATGAGGGGATTACATAAACGCATTTCGATATGAACTACTTATACTATACACTTAAAAAACCTGTTAAAAATTTAAAGTGAACGGCGCTCCTTTTAAAGCATTCTACAAATAACAATAAAATTCGGAACCTATCTAACTATAAAACGTCGCACAGAAAAAATCGCAAAATGTATATTCCCTTACCAGTTTTACAATGAAATGAAACGTTGAATCGTTTTGCAAAAGAGCAATGAACTACATTGAACCGTTAAGGACCATTACCTCTGACCTTGACAGGTATCGGAATGCAGCCTTCTTTTGTTAGTGACGTATGGAACTAGTTTAAATTGTCAGGTTTTCGTCAGATAGAGCCTTGAAGATTGTCTAGTTTGTAGACAATGTTTTGAGTCATTGTAATAGCTTTAGATACAATTTTTTTTTTCGTGGTGAATTCCTCATGGATTGCCTTTGCTTCTGGGAAGGCAGGCGGGTGTGTTGGACTCCTACAGACTAACACCCCACAGTGTTCCTCCAATGACCTTTGGCCGGTCGTTATACTTTTGGGAGGTCGTTATGAGTGAGAATTCAAAGACCACTGCAACTTTTGAAAGCCAGAATCAATAGTGCCGACCACCAGGAAACCGCCAGGCTATGAAGCTCAACGAGTCTCGGAGAAACTTCACCTGTATTGGATCCCGCAACGAAATTAAAATAAAAGAGAACTAATAGATAATTAATTAATAGTCTTATTGTAAATGAAAAGTAGGTATAACACTAAATTACGCTGTAAAATATTATCTATGGCACAAGCCAACTACATCCTCTTTACATCCTGTTATTAACATTGTGCTATCTGTGTTTTGTTTATCCTTGGCTTAAATTAATGGTCACGTAAGGCCACAAATGCATTGACTTGATGTGTCATTTAGCTGTACTTGGAGAAGACATCGATTATCATGAATGCTATCTGACGCTGTTACGGTAAGGGTGCCAACGGGACCCTAATATTACTGAGCCCTTGCTGTCCGGTCCGCCTGTCTGTCAGCGGGCTGTATCTCATGAACCGTGATAGGTAGAGAGTTGACATTTTCGCAGAGTATGTATTATTATAGCTACTATAACCACACATAATAAAAACATAATAAAATAAAAATGGCGTCCTTTTTGTATAGCAAGAAATGTGTTTTTTTTAACATATATAACTTCACGTGTATAATCCCCGAAGGGTTAGGCAAAGGTGTACCCTAATGGATACATAACGCCAGTTATCTTTTAAGTCCTATGTTATAGGTGGCGAGCCTATTGCTATTAACAGATAACAAATTTAGACTCCGAGGCTGCTACTGAAAAGTTATTGATAAAAAACCCAAACAATTTTTTTACGTAGTTTTAAATATTGTACGTGGTACGGAACCCTTCGTGTGTGAGTCCGACTCCCACTTGGCCTTGAATTTAAAAATGAACCTTAAACGTTATGATTTCCAACAAAAAATATACTCGCACACAAATCATGACCTACGAATAATGGTCAACAAAAGGTAAGTACAATGTAGGTGTACTCCTTCATTTATAGGAGATCACAGCATGCACAATAAAGTTAACAACTAGCTAACAAAGTAATCATAAAATAATTGATACAGTTCGAAAAGATAAAACAGAAATAAATTAATAAATAAATTCTTGATATCAAATGAAGATGGTTTACAACCGATAAAAGACGTTTAGTACCCAATAGTGCACACATCACCACATGTGCATCACTGATATCGGTGAAGGAAAGCATCGTGAGGAAACCTGGACTTATACCAGCCTATTACTGTCCCACTCAAAGCATGTCAGAGGCCCTGGAGGCGGTTTAGAAATTCTGACCCTGTGTGGGGTCGTAAGACCTTACTGCCCACACTATAAAGAAAGAGGAAGAAGAATAGTTTACGTTTTACGTCATTTCATACAGGCTTTCAAGTGATTATTTTACTATAAATATCTGATTTTATTGAAAGTTCCTATACATAATAAGAAGGATACATAGGTAAAAAGGTTAGTTGAGAACAGTTTTGAAAAATTGTGTAACGGCTAAATTCGATCGAATTTAAGTTTTCCAAAGAAACAAAAATTTTTAATTATCTTTTTATTTTTAAATAAGATATTTTGAAAATTTTCTTCTCCTTTTTCCCTTGGTGGTAGGCAGAAACCACAGAACGGCAGCTGCTACGATTCTAACATACTTATTTTGGTTCGTCCACGTTCATACATCTGGTCATACAAGCACGCCGGAATAAAAAAAGGAATCAAAACGTATTTAATTAATATAAATGGAAAATTGCTGTCATATTATCATGAAAGTCTGTAAATCATGCTTTATGACCGCCAAGGGATGACAAAGGGGTCATACTTCTATATAAATATAATAAAGCTGAAGAGTTTTGTTGTTTGTTAATTTTTTTTTATATAATAAATGTTAGCCTGATTGATGACGACAGGCTATATAACAACACGCTAAGAACCACGGAAGTCTTAACAGCATACCGAACGCAATGGGCAACAGAAGGAACAGGGTGGTTTTTAGTCAGTGTAAAAGTCTGACAGACCCTTCCGCTCCACCCAGGATGATTTTTACAATGATTTTTACAACCCAAAAGAAACAAGAGCCACGGAAGTGAAGTAGTAATCGAAGAGGTAACAAAACGCGGGTGAAAACTGTCGAATTGAAGTCGGGGGCATAAGCTAGTATGAGTATAGATTAGTACTTATATTAGTATGTAGATTATGTCGTAGGATGTGACGGGTCTGCAGGTTCCTTATCTCGTCAACAAGATATAGCCTGCTCAATATTCAACAAGCTATCAGAACGTTATGCAATGATTCGATTTTTATTCGTTTTTTTTTTAAAAGACTAATACTTGATCAACTGTTTATATCCGTGGCAATGCGGCCAGTCTTTTGGGCACATTTCCAGTGGACAGCGATGCGGATGAATTTTTTGATGCCATTTAATTTTAGTTTCTCTTTTTTTTTTATTCGGGTTTTTATTTATTTTGTTTTTATTATTAAGCTTGTAAATACTGTTTATTTACTTTGTGCTATGAAGGTATTGCAAATATTTCGATACAGATGTGGACAGAACGTCAAATATGTGTATACTAAAACTGGATAAAAATCCAATTTTACACATATTTGACGTTTTTTTATTCAACATGTAAATAAGTAACAATATACATATTGTAGTCATTATCTCTAGACAAAATAAAAAAAAATATAATTATTAAAATATACATTATAATAAGAGCAACTGCTGAGCATGAGGTCTTAGGTCTGATTCCCAGGTTGGGCAAAGTGTTATTGGGTTTTTCCATCAGAAATTTCTCAGTAGCAGCCTCGGAGTCTGGATTTGTGACCGGTTATTGCAATAGGCTCACCCACCGAAATGTGGGTGTACTAATAAGTCCACCTCTGCCTAACCCTTCGGAGATTACAGGTCTGATGTTGTTAATAATAACAAAAAAAAAATTACATAGTTACCTTCTGAATGTACCACTTATTATCTTCCATAAACACTAGTTCACAAGCTTTTCCATAGATCAAGTCGAAGCTTTTCTTTTTCAAGTCCACATTCTTAAGAAACCTCGACTTGTAATAAGTGTTTACACCATCATTTAGCAGCACATCCTTGTCCGGCAGTTCCGTACAATTCCTCCCATAAAAAACGTACCCTAGAGGGCAGCATTTCCGAAAACAATCCTTAGTTTGACACAAACACCCAAACTTTTTAATTTCACCGTCAACCTTTTTCGTGTACACATATTTTGGCGCGAAAACGACGCCATCTTGCACTATCGAACCGTCTTCCGAACTGGGGGCATCACTAATATCGACACTTTGGTAATCAAGACACGGTTGTTCACTGGCGCACGATGCTACGAACAACAGTAGCAGTAGGAACATTTTATTAGTCTGAGGAAAAAATAGTTTTATGTCGGCATCCGCGAATGCGTTCACGATCTGAAGTATTTGTAATCTGAGTTCAAAACAAACGACCGGCTCATAATGTTGTACGTATTGCACTGACCAGTGAGCAAGCAGCTTTTATTTATTTATATGAAGTTAGTTAGGGCATGAATTCATTAGAGGGAAAATTAATTGTTTACTATAATACCCTTGCGTGGTGTTCACATCGCGTTCCCGAATTAAATAGGAGTTTAGTAGGTCAGTGTTTTTCAGGGAAAAATATGAGCAGACATTTTTTTAATCTACTTTTGCTGGACTTGCCCTGTTAATCATGAATTTTATTTTACAGACTAGTTACTACTATAGTTTAATGATATGTTGTCATGATCTAGTTAAGAACGGGGAGCTATTGACCTAGCTTAGCAATGTATGAATTAATAATTCTTAACTGTATTTAATCATTAAATTAAAGTGACGTCGGTCCTATAAATAAAAGCAACAGAATATAAAAATAATCTGAACTAATATTATATGGGGAAAAGTTTTAACCAAGAAGTGTCATAAGCTATGTCAGGGGCTCCCAATCTCTTTTGTACTGCAATAACCTTTTCGAGAAGTTATTTTTTTGTGGCAGTATACAGCACTAGCAGACCTTAAGATTACTTGATCTATTTATTTTATTGAAGAAACCTATAAATATCTTAATTATTAACAAAGAACTAGCAAAGCCGGGCTTGACTATTTCCGACAATTTCACAAATTATCGATATGTTTCAACCAATTTACGCAAAATCTTGATATTTTTATACCTTTTTATAACCTACCTAAATCTTCCTCAAGAGTCACTGTATCTATTGGTGGAAACCGCATGAAAATCCGTTCAGTCGTTTTTGAGTTTATCGCGAACAGACAGACGCGGGGGAGTACTTTGATTTATAATATGTCATTGTAGTGATGTAGTTATGTCATTATGGCACAATCAATGAGAAGGACGTGGCATGCCGACGGTCTGTGTTAACCGTCGCGCAACAACCTCAGAACATTTTTTTTTTTTATTTGATAAAAATCATCAAGTGACTCCTTTAGCCCTAGGTGGGGCGGAAGGGAATGTCAGACTTTTACTGACTAAAAAACCACCCTGTTCCTTCTGTTGCCCTTTACGTTCCCGGGACACGGTATCCCGTTAAGACGTCCCGCAACGTTTTGCGACCACTAGACCGACGAGGCATTAGATATAGGTACCAAAATTTTTTTTTCGGAATTGCTTAAAATAATAAGAATTTATTTATAATGTCATTTATTTTGGGTTTTCCTCAAGTGCAGACTACAGGTGCATGAGTACATTGCTATGAGTCATTGAACTTGGGTATGTTTGACAGTTTTTTTCCTGGTTTCAGGTACATTACATGCAACTAAATATAAATAATGATTTTCGTTTCAGCTTAACCTTTCGATAGCAATTTTTCTTCCTTATTGTGGCATTTTTTGGAAGGTCACGAAGATTGTCTCAGACGGTTAGAGCAATGACTTGAAGGTATACTTAGGAGTGACTTCGTATGGTCACTGCCAGTAGGTAGGTAGGTACGAATATCTTGGATTGATGTAGAAGAACGTAACTTTAAAAGGTGCAGTTTTTCATCCATCAAATTCAAGGAGTTCATTATAATACTGATTCTCAACACGAATAAAAAAAACTGTTTTTTTGGTAGATACAGGCAACGAAAGGGATAGGTATCCAGGGTTGTCAGATATAGTTGAAGTTTTCTTAGAAACCGATGGATGTCTTCCATAAAAAACCGAATTAATGAACTGTTTACTATCTACTTTTTAAATTAAATTACATTTAAAAAACATCAATTGGTTTCTAATAAAACTTCAACTATTTCTGACAACGCTGTACGCAGCGTTGTCAGAAATAGTTGCGAGTCGACAAAAGAGATAGGTATGCTTCTCTTTTGTCGACTGTATGTGTGCGGTACATTCGACACTCGAGAAATTAACGTTGTTCATTTAACATGTCATTAATAAAATAACTAAGTTGTAATAGCTTAGAGTTTTTGTTTACAAAAGCCTCCGAGCTCCTCTAGCTTTTAAAATAAAAATAAATACAAAAATAATCCGCATTGTGTACACACCTTTTTGTTCCTAATCTAATTTAAATGGTGTCGAAGTCAACAGAATTGGTCGAATTATAATGTGACAGTACCATTGGGAACGACGATAAACAATTAGTATTAGCATAGCGTATTTAGCTTGTTATTTAGTAAAACTACCTTTTTAGCAAGAGTAGCTTTTTCTGAGGGTGCTCTTTTTAATTTAAAATGTAGGTCTTGTATGGTCTGCCGGGGTTGTGGATTTTCTTCGAAAGAGTAACCGCGGCCTTAAAACACAAAGGGTATTAGGAGGAACACGGATGGATTTAAGTCAGTAAGAGTCTGTCACTCACTTCAGCTCCACCCAGAGCGGAAGGAGCCATTTGATGACTTCCCATACTTAAAAAAAAGGTCTTGTGTGGACTTTACAAAGTCATCATCGTCATCGACCTAGCCTGTTCTCAACTATGTTGGGGTCGGCTACCAGTCTCACCGGATGCAGCTGAGTACCAGTATTTTACATGGAGCGACTGCCTATCTGACCTCCACAACCCAGTAACTGGGTAATACGTGACTTTACAAAGTCGGAAAGAAAAAAATGCTGGAGGCGTAAGGTGAAAATCTAGATGTTGGGAAAGGTTTTGTCCAGCAGTGGACTATTTTAATACTGGTATAGATAGTTGCCTAACTGCTATTGAATAGATATAACAACTGTTGGACTTTGAACCTTATAGTCATGCAGTCAGCTGGTTAGTCAGGATATTTAAATATTTCTATATAATATTATAAAGTTAAAAATATTTTTGTTTGTTTGTTTGTTTAAACACGTTAATCCCTGAAACTACCAGTCGTATTGGATAAAATGTTATTGTATATGGTAGCCAGACCCATGAGGAATAGTATGGGCTATATAATATCACGCTAAGATCCACAGGAGTGGAGCACTAACCAAAGACGTAATTTAACGCGGATGTAACCTCGCGGACAAAGTCGGGGGCAGAGGTTTGTGTATTTATAATAGTTTAAATGACACACCTGCTTAGCTAAGCATTGCTATGCAAAGTTCTTTGTGATTCTTAGATAATATGAGACGTAATGCATTAATTTAATTATGATTTTAATGTACTTACACTGAGGAATACGCTTAACTGTAAATTATAGGAAAATAAAGCTATTAGAAATGTTCCCGACTAGTCGGTGATTAGTCGGTAAAGCTGACTATTCGGCTTCTTACATAGTCGGCGACTAATCGGCACAGTACAAAAGTGGCCGAATAGTTGGCTTTACCCACTAGTCAGCACTTCTCTAAAAGCTATATTTTTTTAAATAAACTTATTTACACGCCGAAATTAATGATAGAATAAGAGTCTCATATAGGTACTTTATCTTTAAGATTCCTCTATACCATATTTATGCAAATAAATGATTTTGATTTCATTGATTTGATTTATGATGACACGGTTGGCGCAGTGGCTGGGAGATTGGTTATTCCGCTGCTCGTCGCGGGTTCGGCTTCTGCACGGAACAAATTTGTATGGTCTACAGATAGTTGTTCCGGGTATGGGTGTTTGTGTATATAAGTTTACATGTTTATGTGTCTTCTCCATACAAAACTACCTTTTAGAATGGGCAACTATATTCAATATTATAATTTTTTTATTTGTTCTTGTAAATGACGTTTAAAAGTGCCATAAGTCTAAATGAAATAAATGATTCGATTTGACTTTGTTAAAGCACCCACAGGCCACCATACAGGAGAATTTCTGAGAGAAAGACAATATAAAAAAAAAGAAAAATAAACAGAATAAGGATGTCAAAACCACTTTTAATTTAGAGTTAACCCATTAAACGAATTGTTTGTGCTGCTTTGTCAACTTTTAATGCGCTTTGCATAATTAATTTGTAGGCATACAAACCACCAGCCTAGTGACTGATGCCGCAGACTAGTATACAGAAGTCCCACTCCGTACCGTTCTGTTATACACTTATAGACAAACTTAAAAAAAAAAGATTGCATAAACATGTGTTCCTGACGTCACATCAGACCACACACGGCGACACCTGGGCTTGTACGCCCCACCAGAATCACGGTCGTCGGAAGCCGCGCGCCACACACTCGCCGACGTTTCAACGTGCGCACACATCGGCTATCTACAAAATCAGTTCCTACCTTTTCAATAAAGTCATTTTAAAGTATCGAATCAGTTTTATTAAATAGCCAAGACCACCAGCAACACACCTGGAGCTTGACACTCAACAACATGTGTAACATAATACAATATTTATACTTCACTATACTACTACACTTCTAATTATATTTTCCAGACTGATTTCGGTCTTGGCGGCCAATCTCCATGGAGACTAGCCGTGCACGCAAGACATAATTATATTGCACGAGTGTCTGCGCTAACATAGGTGTGCAGTCCCTCTTCCTTCACTCTCCTAATCCGATGGAACGGCAATCCGAGACGACTACGGCGAGATCATGCGCGGTACCAACGACGTGGCACGGAGGTGTTACACGGCTATCTTCCAATCTCCGGGCTGCTATTAAGAAATTGTTATTGGAAAAAACTCAATTACTCTTTTTACTCGACCTAGGAATCGAGCCTACGCACAGCAGTCGAGATAAGGAACTTCGTTCAATAATTTTATTCTAATAAACAAAGTGATACATACTTAATACTCTGACTTCGCTACAGAATGACTGTTGTTGATCTTTACTTCTATACTTCTATGTAAACTAATATTATAAAGAGGTCAAGTTTGTTTGTTTAAAGGCATTATGCCCCCTCCAGATGACCTTCCCCCTCTTTCTAATTTTCTATTATATGCACTTTCTGGGTCCCCCAACGGCACAATGTATTTTTTATTTATTTGTTTGTAATCTTTGGAAATGCTGATTCGATTATAAAAAAAAATTTACTGAAAGGAAGAAGCATTATTGCCGATTGTCTAACATGTTTTATGGCATACTTGACTTCCACGCGGACGTAGTCGCAGGCAGAAGTTAGGGCGTATAATAATAAATCGTTATTAAATATGTCATTCGATTTTAATATATTGTTAAAATTCTTATGTCGTGATTATGCTTCCTCATGGGTCTAGTGGTCGCATAACGCAATCGCTGAGGATAAGGTATTGGGTTCGATTCTCAGGTCGGGTAGTGTTATTGAGCGTGCCCGGTTAGTGGCAACAGGCTCGTTACATGGTACTTAAACATAACTGGCGAAATGTGGGTGTACTAATAGGTAGTAGGGGTAGGGTACGCAACCCTTGGGGTACCTGGCGTGATGTTATGTTAAGTTATATAAGTACTATAAAGTTTCCAAGAATATTTTAGAATAATATTCCTTTTTGTCATATGAATGAACCCATTATTTTATTAATTACCTACCTACATTATTTTTGCGATATGCTATTTGTGTTCTATGATATAGAAAACATTCGTATCAGCTGTTATAACCGCATCCGGCGGCACGCCATGATAAAAAATAATAGGTTAATTTGTAACAGATTTATTTGAAACTTTTGTTGACTGCCTCGTTGTTCTAGAGGTGAGCGTGAAGTCTTGGGTTTGATTCCCAGGTCGGACAAAGTGTTAGTGGGTTTTTTCATCACGATTTTCATAATAGCAGCTTCGGAGGCAGAATTTGTGACCGATTGATGGCAATAAGCTCGCCCTATCGCTATTACATAGAACATAAACATAGGTGGCGAAATGTGGGTGTCCTAATGGGTACACCTCTGCCTAACCCTTTGGGGATTACAGGCGTGATGTTATGTTATTTGAAAACTAGCTTATGTCCGCGACTTGCGTGAATGTCAGTTATCACGGATTTTTTATTCTTTATGGAGCCCAAATTCTTTTCCAAAAATAAAACTAGTCTTAACTTTTGTCTATAATATCTGTAATGCTAATGAGTCTCGTCAAAAAAGATAGACAGGCAAAGATTGTACACAGAAGACAAGAAGACAGAAGAGATTATAAGCTGTTATTTCGTCATTAAAAACTGTCATTCCTATTTATTTGTTTGTTTAGATACATAGATTTATCAACCTAATCCCAATGGCCTAGCACCTATTCGGTACCGACTTTGTTTACAAGTAGTCTAGATTCTAAACAATACTATAAGAACAAAATGAAAAATGATTCATACTCTGAGCACTTGATATTCATAAGTTTTTGCTACCGAAGTCCATTACTATGCAAATATTCGGCGAACATTCGTCCTTTAGATGAAAAAATATATAAACAATAGGTGCCGAAATATATACATTGAGTTTTAAAACAGAACTCATCAAGGATCCTTGATTTTTTTTTTCCACAATTATTTGTATTGACCAGCGGTTACTAAACTTTTTTATACTGTGATCCCATTTAGGTACACATTATAAGTATATTTTTGCTATGTAAGATATTTATATAGTGCTAACAGACATCTAAATAATTTTATCTATTTATTATTTATATTTAACTCCCTTTTGCCTGCGACTTCGTCCGCGTAAATGGCGGTTATCGTGGACGAAGTCGCGGCATAAAAAGTAGCTTCTGTCCTTTTCCGAGGCCTAATCTATTTCTGTACCAGATTTCATTAAAATCGGTTCAGTGGTTTAGTCGTGAAAGCGAAAAACTATTTTAAAGATCTTAATGATTACTATTCAATTTATCAAAAATATTTCAGTATAATGATTGCACTACAATCAATGCGACTTGTGTCTACCGTCGCGCGACACCGTCAGGATAGCTCAAAGATACCCCAGGGGGTCGCGACGCATACTTTGGGAACCCCTGTTTTAGACGTCAAACATGGTGATGAGATAATCTCATATGTATGCCAGACTGCGTAAGACATTGTGTATTCATTGAAATACCAATAGCATTTAAATGATCTATAATGCTGTCTTTTGCATGGACAATAAAAGCAAGACTGTTCCTTATACGGATATGGTCACTAGATTTTTGGGCTACCTCGCTGTATGGGTTTTTTAATGAGTGTAATAATGTATTAAATAATATTTTGGCCTTGTAGGTGGCCACGGTTCTTGCTGCATCAAAGGCGTTGGACATATCGTCTAGAGAGATATTCTAGCAACTAACTTGGAAGTTAAAAGATAAAACTAATTTCAGAACTGGTGGCTCCATCTGTTTCTTGAGTAAGGAATTATTTTTATTCATACTGAGCTAGCATGTAGTTTCCCCTGTTATTATTTTAGTTTTATCCAGCATCCAACAACATCTATTTCATATCAACATCTATCAACAATAGTGGTGATAATAATTAAACAAGATCAAAAGAACTAGCCCTCTTTATTTATGGTTACTCATAATTTCACTCAGCATTTGATAATTATTTTTATTCGTTACTAGTGCGCCGCCCCGGCTTCGCATGGGTGCAAATTTTCAATAGATTTTCCAAAAAAAACTTTCATATAAACCTTGTCCTAGATATAACAAACACAATAAAAAAAGAATCAACCAAATCGGTTTAGTCCTTCTCGAGTTTTGTGCTTAGTAATATATTTAGCCATTCATTATTATTTATATATAAAAATTTCGCAGTCCATCTGTTTCTTCTCAATTGCTGCTGATCGTTACATAAATAATAATCTAAGCAATAATAATAAAACACTCACTGTTTTTTGTGATGGTTCAATAATAATATTTCAATACAACTAACTTAAGCCCGCGACTTTGCGCGAATATCTGTTATCGCGAACGCAGACAAAGTCGCGGAATAAAAAGTAGCCTATGTCCTTTCTTGGGGTTCAAACCCAGTCCGTACCAAATGTCATCAAAATTGGTTCAGTGGTTTAGTTGTGAAAACGTAACATACAAACAGACTTACCTTTGCGTTTATATTATTAGTAAGTATGGATTACTATCATAAGTGCCTATAACCTACTCTTAAGATTAATAGGTATAATAACCATAAAATACACTCAATCAGTTTATGGAACAGTTTTTCGTAAGTGCCTATAATAATATCTTGGTTAATCTCAATGTTTTGGAACGAGCAACTAGGTTCGACTTTCTGACTGACCGACCGACTCCTTGACAATTAAAAAGTTCCTTTTAAAAACATAAAATGATGTTTTTCAAAGCCTTCTTCAGTATTTGATTAACATTACGTTTCAAAATAATAGTCTTGCAAAGTTAGTGTGAAGGATATGTAATTTTGCAAGTTGTGAGTCGCGTAATTTATGTTCAGCTGGAACTGGCAGAGCTCATTTGCAACGGTATGGAGAATAAACCCTGTTCTTGTGGCTACTAACTTTTAAGAACTTATTATTTACTTATATTATCTACTTATTTTCTTTGACATTGATTGTAAATATTCACTAGATTTTGTATGATTTTTTAATAATAACTAACTAAAAGAGTTTAAAATTTGTTAGTATTGGCAGAACTTCAAAATTCAAATTTTCAATTCGAAATTCAAGATTCAGAATAGTTTATTGTGAATCATAAGTTTATAGGATGTGTGGGATATAATTATTATAAAGGACAGCTATGTCCCGCCATTGAGGCATACAAAATTCACAAAATGAGGGGGTACAATCATTAACTTGACATGCAATACATTTTTCTTCAGTATGAAAAGGAATAAATTAATGAATAGTTAATTAATTTATTAATAAATAATAAATAAATAAATATCTTGGGACAACTCACACATGGCTATCTGATCCCAAGCTAAACAGAGCTTGTGTTATGGCAACTGATATACATACTTATATAATTTATAAATACATACATATTATAGATAAATCACACCCAGACAATAATAATAATTAATAGGCTTTCTATTTAGTTTTACGTCAATTCTTTAAACCAACTAAAATGTCCTTCAATATTCTCATGAGAACTGCTCCTTTTATATTTGTAAATAAGCCTCGGTTTAGCAGAACACTATGAATAAAAAAAGGGTGGGTAATGACAAGAACTGCCTATTTATCTTCGTTACTTTGTGTAGGCGAGGTTTGGTAAATTAATGGAATTCATTAGAATTTCACTAAGTAGATAAGGTAAAATTGGTACTCTTACTACGTATAAAGACGGTAGGTACTGTAGAGTAAAAAAAATAACTGGCGAAATGTGGGTGTACTAATGGGTACACCTCTGCCTAACCCTTCGGGGATTACAGGCGTGATGTTATGTTATGTTATGGTAGGTACTGTAGAGCCCTATACAACCTTATTCATTTGGTTAGTCTATGAACTAAATACTACGTTTAAATTAAGAAGGAATAGACTGGACAGGCCGTGTGTCGACGACTGTCAAGCCTAGCGTAGAACTAGACATAAAATTATGAATGAAAACTTAAAAGCCTTTAAGGCTTTTCAGTTTAAAGTAAGCAAAACGTAGGTTTTTATAATAATGTTTTGCTAACCCGATATTTTATATTATTCATTTGTCCGAGTTCAATATGTGTTCAATATGAGTCAAATATGAAACGTTATTTATATGTATGTAACATTACTATAGATCGAAAACAGTTTAAAGTACAGTCAGCAAAGTAGATAGGTATGCAAGGTCGTCAGATATAGTTGTAATTTTCTGAGAAACCGATGGATGTTAACAAATGTAACTTAATTTAAAAAGTAGGTCAAAGTCAAAGTCAAAGTCAAATCATTTATTTCAATTAGACCATTAAAAGACATTTTTGAACGTCATTTACAAGAGAAAAGAAAAATTATCATATTGAATCTAGTTGCCCATCTAGGTCTTAAACAGTTCAATAACTAAGTTAAATTGTAATTGAAGATATCTATCGGTTCAAAAAAAATCTTCAACTATATCTGACGACTCTGCACACCTATCTGTTTTGCTGTGTGTACATCCCAATGTTATGCTTAAAATAAATATAAAATGATAAAAATCATTTGATATACTTTGAAAAATTGAAGACATCGAACGAATCGGACAGAGTTCAAAGAATGAGTGGACTGTTCTTATTTTGTACAAGACTAGTCTTCAAGTTTCGTTACTGGGTTAAATGAGTATATAGGGTGTGTCGTAAAATTCTTAAGTAAATATCGTCACTCTTGGTGAAGGCTGCCCTTAATTTGGACGGCCACTTAGGGTTTGTTTGTTACCCAAACATAGAGCGCTTCAATTTGAGTGATAACATAGCTGCGTCCTAATTTGTCACTTCGGTCGAAACACTTCTGACGAAATTTGTCGTCTATCTTCTGTAGCGTTTATGGCTGGAGAGAGACTGTACCTATAACGTACAAGTAGTAATCGTACAAGCTGATCCCTCTACTGCGTTTTGTTTTTCACCCGTTTAGAGTTGTCTTTGGTTATTGCTCCGCTCCTGTCGGTCGCAGCGTGATGTTATAAAGCTATACTATTCCTCATGAATTTTACTATGATATACAAAAATATACTTTCCAATCCGACTAGGAATTCCAGAGATTATCAGCTCATATAAACAACCATCTTCAATCAAATTCTTTTTGTTTATGATAGGCAGATAAGTGAGGAATAGTATAGGCTATATAACATCACACTACGACACACGGGAGCAGAGCAGTAACGTAGGACGTGACGCGGGTGAAAAAAAACCACACGAACGAAATCAAGGGTGGAAACTAGTATCAAATATACTTTAGATTCGTGTCACATTTTTGTTAAGGCGGTACCCCGACCAAAACCTTGTATTGAGTAGTTTTTCAAAGGCTATTATCTCATTAATTAAGGGAAATAAACGACATCTAAAAGCACTATTATAATGTTTGATATCTTATCATTACATTGCAAGATTTATTTTTTTAAATGTGTTAAAAATACATTTAATATCTCCTTGCAAAATGATGACTAAAATTTTCGATTATTTGCTTCTCTTGCATAATACAACGTGCTATTAATTTGTGAATTGCATTAATCATTAGATATTTAAAAAATCTAAAAAATGCAAGATTTAATTTATTTAAAAAGCTCGCCTTGTATTTTATATTAAAATAATTCCGAAAAATTGCGTGAAAACGAGAAAGGCGGGAAAGAGATGAGATGAGAAAGTGTCGTGCGCCAAAAAGGGAGCGGATGCTCAAGGCCATTTGGTCAGGGAACCGCCTTAATAAGGATTTAAAATCCAAGAAATTATAGGATAAGGGCATTAATATCTAGGATTGTGGTTAGTCAGTTTCCGTGAAGTAACTAAATTACTAAATGATACGTAAATAAAATTCCACTGGACGGGAAACAGACTAACCACTAGCCTAGATGTTAGTTTATTTATTCTATTTACAAATGTCGAGTTTGCTTACATATTGACCAAAATATGGAAGCTCTCTGAAGGGAGGATTCTTACCGAATTTAATTTTAAATATCATACCTGCCGGTAATTTATTTTTGCAAATTGTTTATAAATTATAATCAGTAACTTTCTTAGATAGATTCTCTTTCTATCAGTGAAAACTATATGGAAATCCGCACAGCAATTTCTGAGATTAGCCCGGACGAACACAAGCTCAGCGCGACGAGGGAACTTTATTATTATGATGATGAAGTGAGGCAGCCTGGCAACTGCCAGTGATTTTAGACATGGCTGGTGTAGTGAAGTATTAGTAGCTGCACAGTTTTTCGTGGATTCGATTCCCACGTGGAAGAAATATTTTCATGGCGTACAGGTAGTTGTTTCGGGGTAACATCACGCCTGTAATCCCCGAAGGGTAAGGCAAAGGTGTGCCCATTAGTACACCCACATTTCGGCAGTTATATTTTTAGGCCCATGTAATAGGAGGCGAGCCTATTGCCATCAACCGGGCACAAATCAAGACTCCGAGGCTGCTACTGAGAAATTCTTGATGGAAAAAACCGAATAACACTTTGCCCGACCTGGGAATCGAACCCAAGACCTCATGCACAGCAGTCGCGCTTGCGACCATTAGACCAACGAAGCAGTCAATGGATCAACGAGGCTATGGATTTTAATTATTCGAAATAAATAATTATATTCTATTCTATTCTAAAAACAAAAGAAAGATGACAGAGACAGAGAGAGTGATATTCGCAAAGAAAAACCAACGTATGTAACTAGTGTGGCTATTTAATCAACTCTAAAACAGTCATGTTAGGTGTCGTGCCTAAAACATTGATCCCGGAGTGAGATTAATGGTTTCAGTATTTCGTTTCACTAGAATTTGTTATGTTAATTGTATTCCGAATATTTCAATAGAATTAACACACCCATTACAGCAAACGTGGAGTATAGTTACACCCATGAGAAAAGTCACTTCAAGTATATATTTTTCATGGTTTACGTTTGGCGTTGTTTATAGATAACTAGGCTCTGCCCGCGGCTTCGTCTGAACTTCGGACCGCCGTTCCATCGCCTTAGAGGGTGAATTATGGAAAATCCTTTCTTAGCGTCTACTATGTATAAACTACCTTTTTGCCAAATTTCATCTTTATACGTCAAGCTGTTTATAATAGTAGTAGAAGCAAGTAGAAAAGGCACTTATAATCTTATAATACAAACATTCTTAGGTACTAAAAACATAAATGCGAAAGTAACTGTCTGTCTGTTGAGCTTACACGACTAAACTACTGAATCGATTATAATGAATATTGGTACGGGGTAACTTTAAACCCCAAGAAAGCACATTAGGCTACTTTTTATCCCGCGACTTTGTCTGCATCTGCGATAGCGGAAATTTACGCGGACGAAGTCGCGGACATAAGCTAGTATACCCATAATAATGATACCAATAATGCTTACAGTTTTAAAACAAGCTTTTGTCCGCGTCGAACTTGTTTATATCGTACTTGCATACAAACTTCCACCCCCCTTTTCTCCTTTTTAGGGGGTGATTTCACCGTGGCCCCGGAACGTAAAGGGCAACAGAAGGAACTGGGTGGTTTTTTGATTTTTACCACCTCAAAAAAAAAAGAAAAGGGGGTGATTTCCGGGATAAGAACTATTATAAATGTCCTTTCCCGGGTCTTAAACTATTTCTATACAAAATTTCACCTAAATCGCTTCAGCGGTTTAAAGCGTAAAGAGGTAACAGACAGGAAAACACACTTTCGTATTTAATTAATAATATTTGTATGGTTTTTAGAAAAGATACATAAATTCATGAAAAACTTCCGAACCTGCTTATCTCCTTTTTATTAAAAGGTGAGATCAAAACATCAAGCGTGCTGTTACTATATCACAAATCTAAAAGATTAACGTATTATTTGGTTTTATCAGCACCTACCTCGATGCACAACCGCAAACATATTGATTAACCGAAATTGAAAATATACATAACATAACATCACGACTGTAATCCCTTAAGGGTTAGGCAGATGTGTACCCATTAGTACACCCACATTTCGCCAGTTATGTTTGAGTCCCATGTAATAGGGGGCGGACCTATTGCCACCAACCGGGCACAAATCCAAACTCCGAGGCTGCTACTGAGAAATTCCTGATGGGAAAACCCAATAATACTTTGCCCGCCCTAGGAATCGGATAAATATGGCGATTGACAGCTTTTGTAAAGAAAACAAACTGTCATAACCTTTGGATAAAAACTATCAAACTTTAGTTAAATCTGCTGTAAGAGCTGATTTTTTAATCGTCAGATATATTACTTATCCCTCCGTTAAGAGTTGAAAAAAATCATACCCGCCGTATTTAGGAACTCCTCCTTTTTGAAGTCGGTTGAAAATTTGCCCGAAGTAAGCTAAGATTATCTAGTTGAACTTTGTTGAGTAAAAAAGAAATTGCATATAAACTTAATGAAGTAAGCATAGAGGTCAATGAAAGCATGTTGATTGCGTAAAGTAGAGCAGTAGGTAACTTTCCTTACGATTGTAGTAAGCGCAACAAAGTGTTACTATGTAAACATTGTAAATTGGAAAACTATTAGCTTCTGAACAATCGGGTTATAAAATAGGTACCTATAATATGTGATGACAATTTAAAGAATAAGAAGTAAAATAAGTCTTCGTCTAACTTTTTAAACTTGAAGGTCATTCCAATTACTTTTAAGAACAATCTAATGTTAGTCTCAAATCCGTAAAAAAATCTCTATTTTTTACCTAAAATGTCTGACATTTATTTGCGCTAAGATGACATTACATTACATTCTTGAACTGTCTTTTCTTCTCAAAACTAATTGAAAACTAAATATCAAAGCACAAAATTTGTTAATTAGTAAATCATTCTGAAAATCGTCAACATATTAAAAAAAAACATTCAACACAAGACAAACAGTGATAACACAGACGAACAAAAGTGCGGTGAACATCTTAAAAAAAATCAACTAACCTCTTGCATATAAAACGGATGATTGGACACATACATCTTCTTACACGGCTTCCCATACAACATTTTGAAGGTTCTCGCCAAATAAACGTAACCTCTGAGCGCAGTCCTATCGTGAACCAATTGTTTTGATTGGAATATCCCATCTTCTCCAGTCGCACATAAACTTTTAGAAACTCCCCTCTCATCCTTCACTTTAGTAAACACCATCCCTTCCGGGCAGCATTTTGTCACACATCTACCACTGCACTTTATATCTGTGTTAACCAACAATTTTGCATAAGTTCGATTACCATCTAATTCACACATAACATAATACTGATAAGTTAAAAACACGAATATTTTAAGCAACATCTGATCAACTGTCAGACGATTTTTTTATTGGTTTTAGTACCGTTTGTGTCGGACGGCTGCACGCTATGAACTGTTGCGGGCGCTTATGGCTTATCAAAACAAAAGTATTGACTACAGGGATCGAGCTCATGTACTTATAAACCGCTGGGAGGTGTTGGATCCAAGTAATTAATCTGGTGTGGAAATTGATATTGTGTCGTATGGTAATTGGCTTGTAACAGGCGTTTTGGTGAGCTCATCGGTGTGAATTTGATGCAGTTCACGCGGGTATACGGGGATTTTCTATTTATTTTTAAGGGTATTGAACCAATGGGGCTTACTGCCTCTAAATGATGTTTTTATTGATATCGAAATTGGTAAACTTGACTTTCAATGGCATGATAAATCAACAAAAATTACTGAACCCAATTATTAAAAGTTTAAAATTATGTCAATTCTACTAAGCCATTCATCATTTCAAGATAATTGTAGATAGTTATAATTTTTTTTTTATAAACAAACTTTATCAACGGAGAACATTGTCAAGTCGTAAATAATAATGAGAATGATAATGAATTCAAGTTTTATGTTCAACTGTTTTATATTCCAAAATAAAAATTATTATTATTATTGACAAGTCGTAAATGATGCGATGACCATACAAAATACTGATAGGACAAATAAAATAAGAAGTATAAATGATAATTTTAATACTGTTAAAATTCAACAATACGGAACATAAGTAATAAAGACTATACACACATAGAAATAATCAGTAACAAACTATACTCTTAATACGACAGACGAAAGAAAGAAATAGAAACTTAAAGCAAACATCGTAATATTAAGACTATTTACAAGTAAATGCAACATCGTAAGTACATACAAAAGTCATTCAGATACAAAAAAAAAGTTTATAATACAAATTGTAAAGTTTTTCATCTCAACATTTTATGATATTCTTTAAAGTCATTTAATAGTTAAAGGATTAATGGATATAAACTTGAATGCAGGCGACTCTACGCATTTGCTCGTCCTAATACCGGCGCACCCGCGTGCATTATTCCTATCATGTGCAGCTATCTAATAGCAAACTATTTACATCTATACGCTGAAGTTTCAAAATCTCTCCGACTCAACACCAGTCATGAAATATCTAGAAGAATATGGCAAAACTACATTAATAAATAAGTATAGTGAGAAATCTAGTCCTTATTAAGTACACACTAACTAATCGGAGATCTAACTTGTCATGTCCACTCAAAACACTTTATATTTCCACTGCGTCAGGGAACACATGGTCCAGGTACGCCTGGTGACCGTAACTTTGTAGAGGTTTGGGTCGCTCCTTCTTCGTATTCAAAGTTACGTTCCCAGTGCTATACTTGTTGAACCTTGAAGCTATTTCCCTGACTTTCCCCGGCCGAGGCCTAAAATCTTCTTCAATATCCTGATTCCCTTCTGTAAAATCTTCAAAAGATCTCTCTTTTTCTTTTGTGCCTTTCCAGCTACGATAAGAAGATCTTTTGTTATTCTGAAAATCCTTTTCAAAGCCGTTCTGGTTCTTTCTATTATTCTCCTTTCTTCCAGAATTATTCCTGTCGTACATTCGGGAATAATTTTTGGTATCTTTGTGTTCGTTGTATTTTTGTGCACTTTGTTTCTTTGCGTCTGTACTTCTTACTTGACCAAAATTTGGGTCTTTGGAGTATTCTATATCGTTATTTGTTTTGCAGATGTAATTTTTACTGTTCTTGTCGTTGCTTTTGTTGGATCTTCTGGCTTTTGGTGGTCCTGATTTGAAAGTGGTGAATCTATCGTAATCATTGTTATTGATGTCGTTGGTGATGCTATGGGGATCGAAGGCGTGAGTTCTTTGGTGAGTTAGCGGCTTCGATAAGGATAAATACTTAGGCGGCTCTCCGTGCTTATTAATCGTTATTTCGTACTGAATGTGCGGGTCTAATACCGCATATACATTCTCTTTGGCTTCTTTCTCCAGCGACGTTAAAGCTGCCTAGAAATAAAAAGAAAAAATGATTTAATTAAGATTTTCATCTATATTATTAATTGTTTCCAGTAGGACGAAAATTGCTTAATATTCCTTGTGCTAATACCGCTTTAGCACAAGGAATGTTAATAGATCTGGAAGATATGAGTTTCAATTACGAATATTTACAACAAATAATCCTGTTTGTTTTTATAACATGGTTATTCATTGATACGGAAAATATCGCTTAAGCTTCTTACTATACTTATGGGGATCAAATTTTTTTTAGTTCGAAGACTATTTCATAATTAGTCATTACTATGGTCTCAAACAAAATCATGACTATGCCTCAAACATTCTTTTAACAGTTAGACATCCATTTTAAATCAGTCATATGGCGCTAATAACCAGACGAGCAACCTATTAATAAATCCATAAAATGCTATATCAAAATTCTCAGTACAAATATTCAACAAAATTCCTGTAAGAGAGGTATCGTGCACACACGCACAGGCCCCTTGTGATTCGTGGTGTGCACTCAAGATAATTAGATGTCGTTCTAACTGTGAATCATGCTGATGGACATCGACTTGTTTATTAGTATTTTATTGTAGACAAGACAGTTTGAACACTTTTTGTTAATTACCCACACCTAGTGCGTTGTACGGTTAGTTTCGAAAGTTTGGTTTTTTGTAAGTGTTTTGTGTGTGTCATGTTGTTTGTGTTTTATTATCGTTGTTGTTTTTTTTCTATTGTAAATTAAGTAGCTGTATACTTATCTCTACGTTTGTAGGTGGTACTAATATTTTACTTTTCACGGTCAGATAAAGGTTTTTGTGTGTGCCGTTTACCGAGCATAACTTCCTAAGTATAAATGTATTTTTTTTCGGACAACCCTGCCAACTACTAAAAGCCAGAGTCAACAGTGACGACAACCAGAACTGCCGAGGCTATTAATTACGCCTGTAATCCCAGAAGGGTTAGGCAGAGATCTATCTATTAGTACACCCACATTTCCGAGCCTATTTCCGTCAACCGGGCACAAATCTATATTCCGAGGCTGCTATTGAAAAAATACTGATGAAAATACCCAATAGCACTGCAAATGCTGATCAAAGTCTCTGATAAAGTATTAAAAAAAGCAAACTATACCTATTATAATTACTTGGAAATAAGACCTATAATGTATAAGTAACAGTTATATTCTGGATATTGCCCTTGAAAACAAAAACATAATTATTTTGATGTCCCTGAGTAAGTAGTTTATGTTATTCGGCAACTAAAACTAATAGACCAGGGCGTGGCCCTGGATTGGATGGCTAATAGTTCGGTTGATAGATTTAATTGATATATCCCGAAACTGCGTCACTTAATTGCCTATTACGGCGTCATAAATGATACAACTTGTGTCTATACAAAAACTGCTTCATTCGGTTCCCTTCAAGATGGTTGAGCCAAATGGCCACGCGACAATTTCGTGATTTGTATTGGTAATTTTTTTAACTGCCATGACTTACATCTTTTTTGCTTGTTTAAATTGTTTTATATTCCTTTGTATCTATATTGTTTTCAAATACAGAAGCAACAAGAATAATGTAACCAGGATTTTGTTAAAACTTAATTGAAAATAGGGTTCGTTTTGGAATGAACAACTTGTTTCTTTCTGACTGTCTATTTAACAATAAATTCAAAAGTATTTGTCAAAGGTTTAATTGAAATAAGTGCTTTGACTTTGACTTGACTTTGACCTTGGTCTATACAATAGGACACATTCCAGATGATCCTTTTAGGTATATACGGTACAAAAATGACGTTGTACGACCGATAAAATTTAGAAGGATTGGGTTTTTTAATAGCAATGATTAATAGTCGTCACCATACGGCAACAAGATGTATGAAATGTAAACATAATAAAAACTGTGAATGTAAACAATAGCTTAGTTTTGGAAGCTCATATTTGGTTCACATGGTAAAGGGGATTATTTAAAACCTCAATGAATTTATCAGAAACTGTCTTCGAATCTGACGAAGACCTGATGGGCTTTGATACAGACGAGTCCTTGAATGGATATTACGAATACAATACATATCGACGTCCCCGAGGAATAAACCGGTAATCGCAAAAATCAAATTTTACAGGAAAAATGTTTTAGTGTTTTTGGCGTATATCTCTTCAACAAAAGGTAATTATGAGAACATTGTTATATGACGGAATAGCTAATTTTTACCCGAAAAATTTGAAGTATTAAGTGTAACTATTAAATATACACAGAATAAGTTATTCACCAAAATACATATTACCGAAAATGGTTTCATAAAATTTTTAGGGTATTGATATCTTACGATCCTGACTTATCAATATTATTCCAGTAATGTTTACTTACCGATTTATTCTTGTAAATTTCTTAAAACTTATTGGCATAATATTGCTTTACTGGATTATTGAACGTTTTTTTTTCATTACAGAGAGAGAGAGAGATTGATACTCAATTAAATAAATAAAATAAATAAATATCTTGGGACAACTCACACACGGCTATCTGATCCCAAGCTAAGCAGAGCTTGTGTTATGGTAACCAGACAACTGATATACATACTTATATAATTTATAAATACATACATGTCATAGATAAATCACACCCAGACACAGAACTAACAATCATGCTCATCACACAAAGTTTGTCCTGGGTGGGAATCGAACCCACGACCTCCGGCTTAGCAGTCAGGGCCGCTAACCACTAGACCAACAGGCCCGTCAATTACTTTTGAGGTGTTTTTAAATTCTATCTATGCATTGGGAATCTCCTCTATGACCCGAAAATGTACTTGATTCGCCGAGCGCGACCAAGTTACCGCCAATACGCGAAAATGTGTACCACAAAATTTACGATAATAAACCTGTAATCGCATTAACCAAGATTTTTTTTAAAATATTTTACAGTAATATTACTTTACCGAAATGTAGCCACAGAACTTAAATTGTAATAATCTATAACGTTATTTTTCTAGTAAATAAAAAATGGAAAATTTACAAAGAACAAAAGTGTTACAAGGAAAATCGTTGGAAATTACCGCAGAAAAAATACGAAAAAAATTGCATAGGTGTATCCCGACCCATAGATTCCGAAAATGGAATAACAGTAAAAAGTCAGTAATAGTATAATACAGGTTTATTCCTTGGGGGCGTCGATATGCGAATGGATATTGATCACAATATCCACATTGTTGCGTCCGTCAACGGGCGCTTTGTCAGTGAGATTGACCGTTAGTTAAATTGCTCATGTCTTTTTCTTGTTCTTTTCTTTTACATTGCTCTTGACTTGTATAGTTATCACCAATGTGGAAGCAATAAGAATAAAGTAACTAAAAATTTGTAAAAAAAAAAATGATTAGAAAGAGTCTCCGTGGAGTTTCTTGCTTGTTCTTCTCCATAGAGCCGTACTTATGTTTTATAACAGAAGTTTCGAGTTTCTGACTAGCTGACAGATTCCTTAAAAAATTCAAAGTATTTATACATTACATTATTAAGTATACATTGACTGCTGAGCATGAGAGTCCCAGGTCGGGCAGTATTATAGGGTTTTTCCATCAGGAATTTCTCAGTAGCAGCCTCGGAGTCTGGATTTGGGCCCGGTTGATAGCAATAGGCTTGCCTCTTAGTACATGGAACTTAAACATAACTGGCTAAATGTGGTTGTACTAATGGGTACACCTCTGCCTTACCCTTCGGAGATTGCAATCGTGATGTTATTTTTTTATGGAATAACTGATATGTTTTTAAATAAACATGGTAAAAATTTGCGTTACCATTTTTAAATGAGGTTTTTTTGGAACTCTAAACCAATGGGCTACGAGTCATAATATAAACACATATTGTTACAGAGATAAAGTTGCAAACAGACGTCCTTTGTAAACATTGTAGTAGAATATACAAAACAAAGCGAGTAATAATAATTATCACAACACAAATACTAATTAGCAACAAAAGTGTGATAGTATTGAATTCGTAATTGATATGATTAAAAACGTATTGTCCGCAACACATGCAGGAGAAAAATAATACGAACAGATAATGTTTGCAAATTACAGAAAAACCGACTGTAAAGGGTTGATAATTTTTTTTCTAGATTGACAGAAAGTCTCGACTTCCCTATTAACAAGAAGAAGAAGGGGAGAAGGGCTATGAATAGTTTCACACTTTTGATTTTGTATCGATGCAGGACGATTCAATATGTGTGCTTTTGGGCTGCATTCCTTGGCCCCGAAAATATGCAGGGCCCCCAGTCCCCATTAAAGACAAAAAATCAAGAACAGCTTTATCAATGTCGGAATAAAGTTCAAAATGATGACTGGCGTAAAACTATGAGACCTAGTATTAAGTTGGAACTCATTTCAAGTAAGTCAGAAAATACCCCCATTCGCTTGAAACTTCATCAGTGCACAGAAGACCCAAAACAAAGATGATAAAAGTTCTTCGAAATCGACTTTTTCATACAAAGCTTTTACGTACTACAGTAAATTTTCGATATCAGGGAAAATAAACGCAAAAAAATTGCATAAACATGAAATTAATGTTTATCGATAACATGTTTTTTTCGGGTAATTTTATCAGTGTGTGGTGTAAAGTCGTAATTGATTTAGGAGTTGAGAGGATAATGTATGACATGACATGCCTTATCTTTATCATAATCTAATGGTGCAGGAAATCCAATATCAATAACGTGACTGTTAGAGCGTGTCCACATAAAACGTCTGGCTGAAAAAATGTGAAAGTTTTTAAAGATGTGTGGATGTTTGTTACTGAATCGCGCGTAAACATTTTAACATATTTGGATGGAAATTGGCACATAGATAGACCATTCTTGGATTAACACATACTATACTTTTTATCCCAGTAATGTGTTCCCCTGGAATAATAGTTCAACTTACTTTACGGACAGTTACTTTTTACAGAGACGAAACCGTGGGCAGACGTAAGTAATATTATACTCCATTTTTATGCAGCAATGTAGTTCAATGTTATACGAACAAATCTTTCAATTCTCGTCCCGCCAATCTTTGATAGATGCGCTGTGCTTGATGATTACTTTGCACAATGGATACAGAAATTTCGCGCGAGCGATTGCCAGCGCTAGTCGAGGCGACCGACGCGGTACATCTTTCGGAGTGAAAGGGTCAGCGTGATTTCAATTCTCAAAGATCCAATCCACTCCTTCACGTATGGGTGGAACCAAAAATTAACGCAGCAGCCAGAATGCACAGTGTGAACACTCTCTAACACTTACAAACTTAACCTCATAAATGTATCCCCCCTCCATTACCAGTAGTTTAGTTAAAACGAAATTTAAATATCTGTTGATGATTTTGGCCCTAATATACCTAGTCACAATCTCATCTCAGTGACAGTCAAGTGTCAAAAGCTTGTCAAATGTAGGCGTAGACGCATTTTTGAGAGGTGGAGCCTGAGATTGGAATATGAACATCATCATCTGCCTAGCGTTTTCCCAACTATGTTGGGGTCGGCTTCCAGTCTAACCGTATGCAGCTATGTACGAGTATTTTACGTGGAGCGACTGCCTATCTGACCTCCACAACCCAGTAACTAGGTAATACGATACCTCTAGGTAAGACTGGTTGTCAGACTTTCAGGATTCTGAGACTCGTAACGACTGTCAAAGATCCACGTATGACAGCCGGGACCAACAGCTTAACGTGCTTTCCGAGGGATGTCGGTAATGTCTTAGATAAACTTTAGAAAGTACATATGAATTGAAAAAGTCACATTGGTACTTGCCCGGATTCGAATCCATAACTTCATGAATGGAATATGAACGTTTCGTTAAAATACGAAAATTGGCTTTTAGATATTTCTGAGACAAGTGATTAGTAAATTGAATATCTTGTCAGGCAGATTGACAAAAAAGTGTGTGTGTGGGCTTAGATGGGCCTCAATTGTATTTCAAGGATAAATTACTTTCATCTGTCGACAAGTTCTAAGATGAAGATTGTGGGTGTAATACGAAATTTTATGTTTTGTGTAAAAAGTGAATGTATAATAATTATTAAGGTGGATATAAAAGAGCACTCAATTTCCGTCATTGGGAGGTATATTATAGTAGTAGTATTTTTTATACGAGAATATAGGAATACGAATTTTTAAATGTTTTTGAAGTATTGCTGTGGAATTTATGGAATGGAGTGCTCATTCATATTTACCTTTACAGGATGTTCAGCGCGATGTCCACTGGTTGATACAGTTTGGTATCTACCGAAACATATCTACGGGCTAATAAATTGTTGTTTTCACACAAGTGAATTAATGGATGCAAGCCGCTTCCAACCGGTCCTATTAGAAATCTGTAGGGGAGGCTTATATTCAGCAGCGGATGTCCTACGGCTGATATGATGACGATGAAGTGAATTTAAGTAGTAGGAAAGAAAGTCAGTGGACATCGCGCCTAGCACTGTAGGAGTGTTGTTAGTACATGCGTGCAGTCACACCTGTGCGCGTTGGTCACACGGTGGTGGGGGGCTGCAGCACCACGGCGGCGCGCCGCACCTGCAGCGCGCCGGGCGAGTAGCGCGCGCCCGCGCCGCTGGCGATGCCGGCCACGGACCCGCCGCCCGCGCCTGCGCCCAGCGGCCGGGGCGTGTCGCGCGGCGTGTACACCGCGTCTGCTGGTAACGCTGCTTTTTCGCTGTAGATGGAAAATAATTCATATAAAATTGAAGCCTTGGAATATTAGATACAACTTGCAAAATTAGAAGAGTTTTGATCGACTCAAATGCTTACCTATCTAAATCTTCAGTCTTATATTCCACGCTTTCTGCAAAAAAAACAAAACGTTACTTGTTAGGTATTAAGTATATTTTTGTAACTGTGTGGCACTTGTCAAGACGTAGACCGACCAGTGGCGTTTGACAAAACATAGAATAACCACCCATATTCCTGCTAATGTTGTTATTGCAACACCATTCGTCGAATAGTTCATTACAGCTGCTAATGTGGCACTAGAATATGTCTCCGTATATCTCTATTGCAACTAATGCTGTTGTAACATTGGAGACAGAAGAAAGTATTTGATGGGTCTGCATATCCCTTGGACGACATAACTATAGGCTATAAAACAACACGCTACGACACACGGAAGTGAAGCAGTAACGACCTAAACGCGGTAAAATCACGAATATTATAATGCAAGGCAATAGACATACCTCTTCGTCTCCTACACCTGATGATGAGACACAGCACGATCACCAGCAGAGCGGCGATGACTAGGGCAGCCGCGATAAGCGGCGCCACGTGCGCAGTCTCTGTTAGCGAAAAATTATCTGCGTGAACAAAATTATTGCAACGTTATAACATGCAGATTACAAACAGGCAACTTGCAGGGTTATGGAGGTACGGGAATTACTTTACAGGTAACATGCTTGAATATTACGTGTTGGTGTTTAAACACGTAAGTCTAAGCGCTCTTACACACTAGCGGTTAAACGCAGGGCGGCTAACCGCGCGGCTAGCCGCTTTTCTAGTTTAATATGCAACCGCTTATGATTGTACGCACTGAGACCTTAAGCGGTTGCATATTAAACTAGAAAAGCGGCTAGCCGCGCGGTTAGCCGCCCCTGCGGTTAACCGCTAGACGTAAGAGCGCTAACAACCAGTCTTACCAAGGGGTATCTTTATAGCTAGTTACTGGTTTGTGGAGGTCAGATAGGCAGTCGCTTCATGTAAAATATTGGTATTTAGCCACATTCGGTTAGACTGGAAACTGACCCTAACATAGTAGGTTTTTTATGAATATAACATAACATCATGCCTGTAATCCCTGAAGGGTTAGGCAGAGGTGTACTCATTAGCACACCCGCATTTCGCCAGTTATGTTTTAGTTCCATGTAATAAGGCCATCAACTGAGCCTATTGCCATCAACCGGGCACAAATCCAGACTCCGAGGCTGCTACTAAGAAATTCCTAATGGACAAACCCAATAACACTTTGCCCGACCTGGGAATCGAACCCAAGACCTCATGTTGAGCAGTTATTTAAAGGATTAGAATAATAGGGAGTAACATACACTGAATTGCATTGACAACAAATCTACTAATATTCATGCTATCATGCGTTTAAAATGTAATGTTAAAGATTATGATTGTGATTGAAATGATGAAAGGATTTTTATCAGATATCAGTCAGGTTATTCGATGCTTTTAGAGCGGTTCAAAATTGTCAAGTATGGCGCATAGATCTAATCGATTTACGATTCGAAACCGATAAGAAAGGGTAGTTAAAGTAATACTAAGTTGAAAACCAGATCTGCTGTCAAATCACATGAAAACTGTCGTGATTGTAGTACCTTACAGACCTGTTTATTGTGTCTACTACCTATTTAATTCTATGTTTACTTTCTTACCTGTGAAAACTTGTAATTGGCCTTTTTAATGGTATCTAAACCCGAACTATTGTATATGACTAGCTGTAAGTTTTCCTAAAATTATTAAAATAAAATAAATAAAATAAATTGGTTTGACGAAAATAAGCATGAACCAATTATCGACCGAAGAAAAAAAAAGAAAAAGTAAATGGGCACTAATATATTTGGTAAAACACTCACCATGCACTGTGAGGGAGACAGCATGAGACGAGAAGCCCCTTACGTTCTCCACGTGCAGCACGTACACCCTCGCATCCGATATCCCTGTGTTGGAGATGAGGAGGGTGTAGCGGTAGCAGCCACCGTCTGTAGCTGGCTCCAGCGTGCGGTAGCGACCTAGAAAGAAGAAAGAAAGAAAAACTAGTTATTTACGCGAAAATGACGCACATAACATAAAAGAAAAAAGAGAAATAGTACCTATAAGCAAAGTAGAAACAAGTTTGTTTAAACCTAAAAAAATACATACATAACATCACGCATGTAATCCCCGAAGGGTTAGGCAGAGGTGTACCCATTAGTAACTACATTCTTAATTTAACCGCTAAAAGCCCGGCTGTCATGTCATACCAGTATGACAGAACGATAGAAAATCAATTGTGTTTCAATACGTGGAACTTGAGTAATTAATCATAATAAAGCAACGATTTACATAATTTCCAGGATATTTTAATTCACTCAAAACAATCATAGCTCACGGTGCCTGACCATGCAGGTCGAATATTTTAACAATTCATTGTCTCTGGCTAATTTAAAACGATAAAAATCTCCCGTACACACACGGCATGAAAGGGAAACATGATAGAATTATGTGATGTATGAATAATGGCTGCAATTTTGTGCATTGCAACACGTGAAGATGTTTGTCTTATTTCATAATATTTGATTTAGATTGTATTTTAATTTGGTGAGCGTTACTTGCGCTGTAGTTTGTTGGGTATTGTAATGTTTTTGAGTCAATCATCAATGGTAATTTACATACTTTTTGCATTATTTTAGAAAAATTTCAACTCAACAAACAAAGTCGCTTTCCGTCGTCTTTACGCTTAGATCTTTTAAACTACATAACGGATTTTAATGCGGTTTTAATCGATAGATAGAGTGATTCAAGAAGAAGGTTCATGTACCTACATTGCACCCGTGCGAAGTCGGGGCGGATTGCTAGTAATTAAGTTATACTTTTAAACTGTTGCTTTACTTTTCAGTAGATATATATTTAAATATTTTACTATTTCACGTTTTTTTTTGTTCGTACACGTAACATCACGCCTGTAATCCCCGAAGGGTTAGGCAGAGGTGTACCCATTAGTACACCCACATTCCGCCAGTTATGTTTTTAGTCCCATGTAATAGGGGGCGAGCCTATTGCCATCAACCGGGCACAAATCCAGACTCCGAGGCTGCTACTGAGAAATTCCTGATGGAAAAATCCAATAACACTTTGCCCGACCTGGGAATCGAACCCAAGACCTCACGCACAGCAGTCGCGCTTGCGACCACTAGACCAACGAGGCAGTCTAAAAAAATGAAATCAATAAATAAGTCAAGAGACAAGAGATTTGAAGCTAAAAGTATGGTGATGAAGGATGAGATAGCTAAGGACGAGCTCGTGCTCTCAGTCACTCAACTATCACCACTACACACTCGCCTCTGCTGCTTGCCAACTAGTTTCAAGTTTCTTTTATCGCTTTACGCTAATCGTTGGCGGTGGTACAAGTACCTTGAAAGTGTTGATGATTTTAAGGCGGATTCAAATTTAAATGGTATCTGCTACCGCCATGGGTAGCGGTTATACCCAATCGATATCCCGACAGGTATTTGGTATGGCATTTCGGCAGCTGTCGCGAATGGTACGCGATACGTTCAGCGTTCGTCCTCAGATAATGCTATTAAAAGCAACACATCTTCTTCTTGTCTGCTAGTCAGTTTCTTCTCTTTCAATTTATCACATAATTTATATGAAAAATACATACAGCAAAACAAAACGACAGTAGCTCACTGAGCGTCGTCGAAATACCGCTTATACCGCGAATACCTGAACAGCGCATTATTCGCATACCCATTAAGATATAGCTATCGGCACCGATAGCGAATACCGCTTAGATTTTAATAGGCCTTCATAAGAGGCCGGAACCAAGTGTAAATATTAAATTGTAGGTGGAGATGGATGGTAAAGCAGAGTGAGTTACCGATCTGCGAGGGCACGTCGAGGCGCAGGCTGCCCCACAGCCAGGCGGCGCGCAGCGGCGGCGGGTCGGCGCACACGCTGGCCGCCACGCGCGCCTCGTGCCCGCTCCACGCGTGCGCCGCGCCGCTCTCCGCGCCCACCGGCGGGCCCAGCACGTTCAGCGTCACCGCCTCCGACTGGTGAGTCCTGGGGAAAACAACAAAATACATTTTAACTTTAAAAAAAAAATGAACTTCCACACTTTTTTTAAAACGTTTAAAATCACACCCGGAGCGACTATCTATAGGACGCACAAATATTCTCCCGTGCGGCAAACGAACCCGATAAAATACTTTTATTTGTACTTATAGCGCATGTAAAACAATGTGCTTTTGGGTGAATGCAAGAGTACAGGGATCGAGCACAAAATTTTAAACTTTAATACCAGAAGGTTCCCAGTTATAGTCCAGAGCTATAAAATAAATATTGCCATGATGAGAACTATAATACCCTTCGGCTTCGTTTAGTTTACACTCGTTATGCACCGACCAATAGTAGATATCGTTCTGTAGGTCTTTCTAAGAGCCCATAGTTCCAACTTTTTTTTTTTTTAGTTTGTAAAAATCATCAAATGACTCCTTCCGCCCTGGGTGGGGCGGAAGGGACTGTCAGACTTTTACTGACTAAAAAACCACCCTGTTCCTTCTGTTGCCCTTTACGTTCCGGGGCCACGGTATCCTGTTAAGACGTCCCGCAACCCCGGCAGGCGTTGGCCCCGTTGGGGGCCCCGTCCCTGTGCTGACAGCTCTTTGAGGCGCGCGCGAACAGAACGCGCCGTCGACCCGGGCTTGGTCCTTGATCGGACGACGAGCTAGTCTAGTCTCACCTGTCTTCAAGTCCTATATGATTGGTGGCCACGCAAGTGTATCTTCCATGTTGATCGTACGACACGTTGTGCAGCTGCAGCTGAGGCGTCATGGAGATCGGGTACGCGCCATCTTGCAAGGAGTTGATTCGTGCTGATGACGCTGGGCTGGAGAGAACGGAAAAATATAGTTAGTAAGATGAACTTATGGTTTTAAGAATGTATAAATGAACCAATGAATTTAGAAATGGGATATATCGCTTTGACTGGAGTTGTTCCAAGGTCAAATTCTTCCAAAACGAAGCGCAAAAATAACGGAAATAATTCAGTTCAATATCTTGAAGGTGTTGTACAAAAACAAAAATACTTGTAGGTATTATAAAGAGGGAAAGATTGTTTGAAAGGGGTAAAGGAATGGTTGAATCTCTATTGAAAAGGGAGGATCCTCCGACCAGATGGGTGTTGTGTCTGGTGGGCTACTGCGCGACGATTGCTGTCAGTAAGTTTGTATGCTAAAGTAGTGCCGAACTTTGATTGCGCGATGTAGGAATAGGGTAGTTGACACCACCAATCAACTGACGTACTTTTTATGACCTGTCAAAAACGCGATTCTCCATTAATTTTGTATGGCAATATTGAACTGTGACATCACTTATTTGCCAACTCAATTGAGCAACTATTTATTGATTACTAAGCCACAAAAATCTAATTTTACAGTAACTTTAAATTTAATTAGGTGTTCAGGGCTAAAATATAGTGTTTCTTTAAAGTAGTCATGTCTTAGAATTATTGGTCAATGATGTTTACTACCCAATTGTCAGTCGTAGTTCATAATCTGTGCGATAGATGTCGCTACAGGGGTAATCTCTGGAAGTACTCCGTAACCGGCGTGCTTGTATGACGAGATGTATGAACGTAGATGAGGCCAAAGGAGTATGTAAGGATCGTAGCAGGTGGCGTTCTGAAGTTTATGCGTTCCCCCATGGGAAAATGGCATGAATTTATGTATATATCGACGTCCCCGAGGAATAAACCGGTAATCGCAAAAATCAAATTTTACAGGAAAAATGTTTTAGTGTTTTTGGCGTATATCTCTTCAACAAAAGGTAATTATGAGAACATTGTTATATGACGGAAAAGCTAATTTTTACCCGAAAAGTTTAAAGTATTAAGTGTAACTATTAAATATACACAGAATAAGTTATTCACCAAAGTACATATTACCGAAAATGGTTTCATAAAATTTTTAGGGTATTGATATCTTACGATCCTGACTTATCAATATTATTCCAGTAATGTTTACTTACCGATTTATTCTTGTAAATTTCTTAAAACTTATTGGCGTAATATTGCTTTACTGGATTATTGAACGTTTTTTTTCATTACAGAGAGAGAGAGAGATTGATACTCAATTACTTTTGAGGTGTTTTTAAATTCTATCTATGCATTGGGAATCTCCTCTATGACCCGAAAATGTACTTGATTCGCCGAGCGCGACCAAGTTACCGCCAATACGCGAAAATGTGTACCACAAAATTTACGATAATAAACCTGTAATCGCATTAACCAAGATTTTTTTTAAAATATTTTACAGTAATATTACTTTACCGAAATGTAGCCACAGAACTTAAATTGTAATAATGTATAACGTTATTTTTCTAGTAAATAAAAAATGGAAAATTTACAAAGAACAAAAGTGTTATAAGGAAAATCGTTGGAAATTACCGCAGAAAAAATACGAAAAAAATTGCATAGGTGTATCCCGACCCATAGATTCCGAAAATGGAATAACAGTAAAAAGTCAGTAATAGTATAATACAGGTTTATTCCTTGGGGGCGTCGATATGTATATACTTCGATTACAAAAATCTTTCTGTGATCAAAAGCAACACTATTACTGAATGCCATAAGGCATACGGTATATCTGATTTCCACGTCGACCAAGTCGCGGGCAGAACCTAATTACAAAAAAACTTACTTGTGATACCACGTGTAGGAGGGCGAAGGGTTTCCCTCAGCTTTGCACTCCAGCGTGACTTGAGAGAACAGGTTCGCTTCCACCACCGTATCGGGTCCCACCCACGTCACACGCGGCGGATCTGCAAAAACAACACCAAAAAATATTTTAAAGCAGTAGTTCCCAAAGTCGAGTGGTACTGGGAGGACCTTGAACAATCCTTTAATCATATATTCATGCACCTTTTTTCCTTCACAAAAATTCAAGAGGTGAGTCCCGAATTTTAATTTGAAACAAAAACTTCGGAAGCCACTGTTCTTAAGGATTTCTCTGACAAAACATAATAGATTTAGAGTCCAAAACTTTAGGATTGATTTTGATAAGAATTAAAATGATACTTACACTTGATATCAATTTCAATCTTTACTGAATCTGAGGTGCCCAAAGAGTTCCTTGCTTGGCAGCCGTAGATACCTGAAAGATTAATCATACAACACGATAAAACAAGATGTAGAAAAATATGTTTACGGATACGCGGTCAGATTCCCGACAAACAGGACTTTTGTAATCTATACTTGCATATTATAAAGCAAATCTCAGTAACTGCTGGTACGATTTGAAAAAAGCCTTCTAAGTTATATAGACAGTTTATCTAGGAAGATTATAACACCACGCTTCGACACAGGGGAGTGGAGCAGTTAATAAAGACGCGGCTTAACCGCGGAGTATAGATAGTGAACTTATAATAATGAAATACAATATTAGAAAGAATTTCTTTTTCTAGACTTACCAGAATGATTCCTAGATACGGGTGCTAGAATCAGCTTCGCTCCGTTAGTGGCGATGACTTGCCCGTTCTTGGTCCACCATACGTAAGGACTAGGGTTGCCGTCAGCTCGGCACTCCAGGGTGAGGGCACTGGAACCCTCCTCCAGGCTAGCCAGGGTACTGGCGTCACCGCCGACTATGGATACTACTGGAACAACTGGAAAAAGAGGTGTTGTTATTAGAAATATACGCAGTTAAATGAATAATGTATTACGTTGACCGGAATGACTAGATAAGCGGAAAAGTATTAGATTGAGTTATAGTATACTAGTATTATACTAGTACTAGTATTATACTAGTATACTAGTATTATAACTACATGCGAAAGTAGCAATGTCTGACTGTCTGTCTGTCTTTCACGAATAAGCCACTGAACCGATTTTAATTAAATTTGGTACAGGGTAAGTTTTAACCCCAGTAAACTAATATTTATTAATTAATCATGTAAACTAATATTTATTAAATAAACATGTGCGACTCAAAAAAAAACTGAAAAGAATAAATGAAGTCCAGTAGTCTAGAATTAAGATAAGTAACAGCCGAGACTCATTCAAAATCTAGACAGGCACTATCCAATAATAATTTTAAAAAAAATGGTACCCCACTCAACATGTGAAATTTGATCACTAACATGTCTTTAGTGACACTCGCATGATTAAAACAAATCATTAAAATCGGCCTACGCGTTTGGTCTCTGGAGCACCACAAAAGAACAAACATATACAAACATATATAGGTTGATAAACCCATTACACTCCGCGTCGCGTAGTCGGATATAAACGGAATTATTCTTTAAAATTATTCTTTGTATACTCTAACATATTTTTACATAGGCAGATTGCTAAAGTCATAACCCTCTGTGTAGTCAGGTAAAAATGGTGGAAAATATGAAGCAATGAATAAAAAATTCGTGTCTAGAAACCAAGGGCATCCGGGGGGCAATTCTATTAACTTTTATGAACGTACGCCTTCTAATCTCAGTCTCAATCTGTCAAAAATGTCTGGATTTACCAACATTTTTGAGAAGATTTTGACATTGAGATGAGATTGCAACTAGATTTTGAACATTGGTGCCGATTCCCTTGGTCACAAACTAAACTAAAATTAGACTATTTCGATCTTTTTCTGTTCAATAAAACAAGAAAGACACTAATGTAAATAAGAGCTGTCAAATTTAGTCAATCTAACACATCCATACAGTTATAGTTGACATCTTAAAACATATGAATTAAAAATATGGAGAAGTTCAAGGCAAAACTAATTTGACATCGCTAACTTAGTTCTTTAATGTCACCGTCCTTTCCTTTCGCTGTATATTAGTAAGAGATATCAATTCTCTAAATTTAGTCTAGTTTGTGAACAAGGGAATCGGCACCATTGTTGACTTTCTAAGTGAGCGAAATCTTTGTACGGCTTTTTAAGACAAAAACCCAATTTATTAGTTAATTAATTAATTATGAAAAGATCATCGAGGGAAATAAAAGGAATGGGGAAGCCTTTGCCCAGGAGTGAAAAAAGCTATAAAAAAAATAGATAAAAAATATGTACATATTTAGGTCAAATTGATCCAGGCTTTGCGAACGTAAATTACAATCCACGAGACAAACTCTAGGAGTAGAAAGAGACGTAAATCACATGGTGGGATCGTAAGTACAGCGACGAGAAAATCGCGTCCAATTGATATTTACGAGATGTTAGAATGCTTAAAATAAAGATGTAAGACCTCTCTGGGTCGTATGCTAGATTGGCACTTCAGCAAAATTATAGTACCTACTTAAGTAGTTTTTTTTTCATGCGTAAGGTTTGACCTGACGTAAGTGCAATTTGAAATCTTTGATACAATAACAGTTATTAAATTCATCGAAAGTTTCACAGATTACAGAGGTCCAAGTTTGGCAAAATCTTGAGCAACAATAATTCTAGTAACTTATAAGAACGTTCGCATTCTAATCTCAGTGTCAATCTGTCTAAATAGTCTCAATTTACAAACATTTTTGACAAGTTTTTGACATTGATTGTCATTGAGATGAGACTGTGACTAGATTTTGAAAGTTTCTAATTTCGAGAATTGACCTACTGATTAAAACTACATTAAGAAATTCGCAGTTAACTTTGATGTACGACAACCAAAATAGCTCTTAAGAAATTGGGAGCTATTTTCATTCCTAATGAATTTTGTATGGAAACAAAATAAATGTTTTCTTTCTTTCGACATGTAGAAAATTGCTCCTGAACAGACTATAATTACAAATGAAAAAGAAAAATACCAAGAGAATCGTGCTTCCATCCTATTTACGATTCCATATAGGTACCTAAGATCAATTTGTGAATGTCAATTGTTTTCCACTACTGCTATGGTCGCTGCTAATTGCTTATTGATTTGTTTCTATTTTGTGAGCACGAGCCGGGACCTCGAGAAATAAAACAAACATGATTGTACGTACGTAAACGTGAATAAATGTTAGTGGAGCCACACATTTTCCGAAATTGAAAAAGAGCCTGAGTCCTGCCACAGTATACAAACCTAGCTCAGGAGTCAAGGCTTCAATACAAAATATGTAACACTGCTATGTAAAAAGAAATATTATTTATTTTATTATACATATACATAATTATAACTTAAAATTCCGACGCTTACGGAGGATCGTTTTCAAAGGGAAAAATCTTTCATTTATAAACCTTGCACCAGAAATTTAGAACACAGCAAAAAATAAACAGCCCGTTCGGTCGAGTCTTAACAACACATTAAGGCATTCATTTTTATTTATATAAAAGATTAAGTGACGTAAACTTCGGCAAGTTTACAATGACGGCTAAATATCTAGCAGAAATTACGTCGCATAATTTTCATAGAAAGCAGGACAGGCAGAATTTCTGTCTCATAATTTTCGGTGAGTGTGTCGGTGTACAGTTTTGACCTTCTTTCATGGTGTAAATAAAAAACAGCAACTTTTTTACAGTAAGCGGCACAGCAGGCGCTAATATTGGAATTGGTCTTAAACCATAAACCACAAAAGCTGTGCTTATCGTTAAAGGCATCGTTAAGAGCACTTCTGTTTTAGAAGTTAGAACTTTTTTATCTGTTTATGGAATATCCATTGTGTGCTCTGAGAACAAGGTATACTCCTTTTTCATAGACGAAATCTTTGTAAAAGACAGACATAAAAGAAAACTTTCTTTAGCCGCATTGAGCAATTTTTGGTAGGGGTAAAACTAATCGTTTTGCATCACCGACATGCTAATTTGACTTTAATTTTTCACTACAGTCGGCAGTCCCCGTCGCTGCAGAAGATAAAATATCGTGTACTAGCTGCCGCCCCAGGATATACCTGCATTCTTTTCGAATATGATTCTTCCAAAGCTGTCAGATGGTCGATTTTTTTCCGATGATCGTTCTCGTCATCATCACATCAAACTATGGCCGTCCACTACTGAATGTACGCCTCCCCTTAACAGCGCCAACCATGATCGTTACATTTTGGCTAAATAACAAAATATCCATCTTCATCAATTATGAGCCAGAATACACATGAATAATTCTGGTGTAAAGTAAAAGTTTCATGAAAATCCGTTCAGTTGTTTTTGCGTGAAAAAGTAAAAACATCCATCCATCACAAAGTTTCGCGTGTATAATATTGTCTACTCACAAGTAACATCAAGCATGGTGTAGGAGTCCCTGTAGTACGGGGAGGGGTATGATGGATGATGTGCTCTGCAGGCTAGCTGACGCCCATGCGCTGACCTGGTGGCCCCTAGCTCCAGGACCGACCGTGCTGCCCAAACTCGTGGTCTTTCTACCTCGGAAGCGTTTGTCTGTGACCAGGCCGTGAGACGTTCTTTTTCTGAAATTTAAAAAGTGGGTTATTAGATGACAAGTTCTTCTAGTAGTAGCAAGTAAGACTGCTAAACGTGGAGTTCAGTGTTTGAGATTTTATTTATTTATTTGTTTATTAAAAATGTATGCACATGTAAAAAATACACTGTACAAAGGCGGACTTAATGCCTTAGGCGTTTTCTACCAGTCTGCCTTGAGATTTTCTATCAATTTTTTTTTTGTGGGCGACGGAATTTGAATTTTGGCTGGTTGATAGCAAAAGATACCTTTGACGTCTATCTAATCCCTCAGCGAATAAAAAAGGAAAAAAGATACAGAATAAACTCTCCTACCGGCGCAGTCGGGTAATAATTTACATGTTCTTCCCATTATTACGATATTTCTTTTGTATTGGACCATTAATCCTTTCCATCTATCCATGACCTTGTGCTTACGGAGATATTTTTCTTCTTTATCATGTAGGCAGTAAGGTCTTACGACCCCACACACTCTAGTGTCAGAGTTTCTAAACCGCCTCAAGGGCCTCTGACATGGTTTGAGTGGGACAGTAATAGGCTGGTATAATTCCAGGTTTTCTCACGATGTTTTTCCTTCACTAAAGTCAGTGGAAGAAAAAAAACAAAGAAGAAGATAAACTCTTGGAAAGTACATAGGTATTATTTGAAAAAGTCACCTTGGTACCTGCCCGGATTTGAACCCACAACCTTAAGCATGAGAGGCGGGCGCCTTAACCTGGGCCATCACCACAATCGGTCCATACAAGATAAATCTTTTCAGTTACCTTTTTATAGTGTCTATACGTTTTTGTACACGTTCTTGCACCAACTTCCTGATAAAACTTTTACCCTTCGCCGATGAACAATGGCTTATTAATTCTTTAGAAATAAAATTTTAATTACATTGTCGATTTCATAATGGCCCTTTTAGGAGACCGCTAGGGATTGTAATCAGGGATCATTTTGAGGGTTCCGTAACGCAGTCGGAAAAAACGGAACCCGTAATTGGGGGCGAGCTTATTGCCATCAACCGGACTCCGAAGCATTATTATTGAAACTGATGCTGCCTTTTAGAGTAACATTAGGGTACTTGAAGAGCACGTATATGATATACGGAATATAATAAGACACATACAGCCGTTAACTACGCATATTGGCTATCAAACTAAGTAACTTTAAGCAAACAAAAATGACGTTTTTTTTCGAGTTCATGCAACAGTATAGCCACAGGTATAGCGGTCATGAGAGTATTAAAAGTTTTTAGTATTTACATAACATAACATAACATCACGCCTGTAATCCCCGAAAGGTTAGGCAGAGGTGTACCCATTAGCACACCCACATTTCGCCAGTTATGTTTAAGTCCCATGTAATAGGGGGCGAGCCTATTGCCAGCAACCGGGCACAAATCCAAACTCCGAGACTGCTATTGAGAAATTCCTGATGGAAAAACCCTATACCACTTTGCTCGACCTGGGAATCGAAACCAAGGCATCATTCTCATCAGTCGCGCTGTGCGACCACTAGACCAATGAAACAGTCAAAAAACCGTGCTATTTCTGCCTTGTCAATAATCTAGTGTTACTTGTTAGTAACAATAAAAATATTTTTATTATTTTCTTTTCTTTTTATTACTTTCCTCTGGAATCACCCTATCTATTGATGAAAACCACATTAAAATCCGTTGCGTAGTTTAAAAGATCTAAGCATACTGTCGGCGCGGCGGGAAGTGACTTTATTTGATACTACGTAGAGATTAAACGGCTTAGCTTTATTTCACCTACAAAATACACAAAAGATTATAACTATGTGAAACATAATTACTTAGAATCGTGACTCGCGATCAAAAGGTGTAAATAATACATTTTTAATCTACAAAAAGAAAAAAATTAAAACCTATAATTTATCCTTCAACTCATACTATCTACGAGTGTGGTTAACGTTAAAGTATATTATAAGTAAATATTTGGACATTGTCGACAAATAGACAAAGTATCATTTCACACGCTATCGGGCACATAATTAATGAATCGAACACTATCTACTTAAAACAGACCACCTATTCTCACATGTTAGAGTGGATATTATTAATGAATACAATGGATATTATTAATGAATTATAATGAAAATGGACGATACTTTAAGGTGTAAAAAGATACATTAATCACATAGCCGTTGACAACGCATACTTCCCTTATGACATGAAGCAAAAATGATTTCTTATGCTGGGGCTACATTATTATTCTGTTTGTTATTATTTTTTTTTTAATTGTATGTAATGTGGTTAATTTTATTTTATATTATTTAATTTTTATTTTATTTATACTATTTTATTTCTATTTTTATTGATTAATTTATATTCCAGTAATTTTTAATATGGATTTTATAATTTTAATATGAATATGGATCTTGTAATCTGAAATAAATGGATTTTCATTTTCATTTTTAATTTAATTAGCGTGCTACGGCGAATATTCGTGTTAACGCGAGGAGTGTGGCCGGGTAGATCGTTGCAACACGTAGTATTCGGGCAAAAACGTTGTACTATCGGGGACTGGTGCGCATCAAAGGGGTTTGTCGCGACAATATTCGCTTTGATGGCTATAAATCTACGTTAAACCGTACAACAGAGAACAACACAATCAGACAGGATGAATGTTCGCCTGCCTTATGTAGACAAAAACCTCGCGTATACACGATGATTTAAGCGCGCCAACGCGCTACGAATCTTCACCCGCTAATGTAGCCCTAGCATGAGAAACTATTTTTATTTTTGGTTTGGAAAAGCACTGTCTATGGTAACCCGCAGTGAAACGCACGCAAAATATTATGCTTACGCTGCAGCAGAAGTCTGTGGGGTCTTTAAAGTTTAGTTAGGTACAACATTTAATACTTTTTTTAATAGAAAAAAGTTAGAACCTTCGTTAGCTCAGTAACCAGAAGGATTCCAGCACAAAAAATAAGAAGTACAATTAAAAGATTAACATACAACACACAACCGCTAACAATAACGGTTGACCACGTTTCAACCTTATTACTCAGCACGTAAGTGTGAAAATTGGTTCACCGCAATTGCCCGCGATTGTACAAATCTTCCAGCTTCATTTAATGTATTTTACACCTTTTAGGTATTTGAAACCTCATGTCGACAAAGAGAAAAAGAGAGAGGGTAGAACGTGATTTGATTAAACATCAAACACAACAGAATTGCTGCCGTCGCCATTGCGTTCTACTTAATATGTCAGCCATTAATGTCATTGGTACAACCAATCACAGAATATTGCATACGTTGATTTATTAATGCAGTATTTTGTGATTGGTCATGCCAATAAGCCGCCATTTAGGTCTCTGTAATTATGTCACTTTTTGAAATTAGAATGGGCAAGGTTTTTCGTAGTAGTTTCTCTTCTTTTTCTTCAATTTCTCTTGGTCAAAGATAGGGTCGCTATCGGCACCTGTATTGAAAATGCCGAACCGAATGTCCGACCCGCATATGTGACCCATAGATATTCATATTTATTCGTCAGTAATGAACTGACAAATAAAATGTGTGTATTTTGCAGTTTGTGAAATAATTTAATGCTTTACTATTTTAATAATGTCACTAGCTTAATGCCCGCGACACGGTTATCTGCGCGGCTTCTTTTCGCAGAGCGCATTCTATTTCTAAAATAAAATTAACCTTAGTTACTCCATTATAACATCAAATATCTGCCAGTGAAAGTCCGTCAAAATCGGTCCAGCCGATTCGAAGATTAGTCGAAACAAACATACAGAGACAGACAGTAATAAAAAATAATATTAATAATATTTTTTGGTAATAGTACCGTGTTAAAATTTATATAATAATATGTATGTAGTCAAAAAGCTTCTATTTTGAAATTACAAACAGTCACTCCAACTTTATTTATTTCGACCTGTAATGATAGACCTGACCGCCTGAGTAGGTAAACATCTAATTTATATAGCTTTACAACGAAAGCCATTTACAATGTTGATAGCGGGAACAAGACCAATGCACAGTGTCTATCGCTGACAGTCAGGTCTCGTCCAAAATGCATGGCGCTTTGTAGGCCAGGCGCCACTTCAAACAATTGACGTGGCATTTAGAATTCTATATGAACCTCGATCGGGTTAATAGGGTGTTGTTCATTCAACGTTGGATTGATTTAAAACGTATAAATATAAGTACACAAGGGTGATTCATTTTCTAAACCTTTTTAGACGTTTAGACTTAGGTTAATTGCCTTCTGAAAGGGAGAAAAGGTAATCGTTACTTCCCCTTAGTAAGTATAGTAGGTAGCTACTTAACATTATGAGGAAATTATAGAATAAAAACTGCCTGCCTCCTTGGTCTAGTGGTCGCAAAGCGCGACTACTGAGCATTTAGGTCTTTGGGTTCGACCCCAAGTCGGGCAAAGTGTTAATGGGTTTTTCCATCAGGAATTTCTTAGTAGCAGCTTCGGAGTCTGAATTTGTGCTCGGTTGATGGCAATAGGCTCGCCCCTATTACATGGGAATTAAATATAACTGTCGAAATGTGGGTGTACCTACTAATGGGTAGGTACACCTAGTCCTTTGAGGATTACAGGCGTTATGTTATGTTATTTAATGCTTTTTGCTGTCTTCAACATCTAGTTTATTTATTCTAGTTGACAGAATAAGAGATGCTTACCTAAATACCACTCGATGTAAGCAGGAGGGTTTCCATATCTGGCTTCGCAGACGACCGTGGCTCTGTTCCCTGCTGGTACAGTGATGTTCTGGCCCGGCATCACGTGGGAGCCGTTGAAGAGGATCCGAGGAGACTGTGGTGGTACCCGCACAGCTAATGCAGCTGGAGGACTGGACAAAGCATCCTGGTGAAGATTGGTAAGGGTTAGTAGTCTGAACTGCTGTTTACTTTATAGGTACTATATCGTGTACTCTTAACAGTGAACACAGTGATTGAGTGATTGGTTGCACTGTGTGTCGCGGGTTCAAGTCCCTCATGGAACAAATATTTTTTATGGCGTACATGCGCATCACATCTGTCGTCAGATAGGCATCGTCCCTTACAGTGCAACCAAAACAATTATTACTCGATATTTTTTCTAAAGTTGAATGTATACCTAGCTGTTCCTTCATGTTTATCCTAGATGTTAAGTTAGCAATTAACTTGCCACAATAATATTAAGTTCTTTACGGACTGTAAATGTCTGAAATAAAGTATCTAAATATTTGGTTTTATCTCGGGATCATGGAGTTCCGGACTTTTAAAAAGCGTGGCACAAAGTCAACTCGCAGTGATCCGGTAGACATTTTAGACTGAGTTGAGACACCAACAGACGAATAACCCTGTGTGCACAATGTAAGGGTATCCAAAGTTAATGCTCGGTTTATACAAGACTATTATTATTACCTGCACATCGTAGTTGCTGGCAGTAACTTGGCACTGCCACTGCCCGTCGTCCAGCTGCAGCGTGGCAGCGCGCACCCACAGCGAGCAGTCGCCACCAACCGGACTGTTTTCATTAGCCCACTCGTACTTCCCACGATAAATCCCTACCGGCTGAAAACAAAGAAATTTCATCGTTCAGAATACTGAAACATTTAGAAAGTTGTATAATCCAATTTGAAACCTAAATTACACAATTGTTCAAAGGCAAATCGTTAATTGAATGTCTGTAATGTTTTAGAATAAATTAGCTTTGCGATTGTATATCGTTTGATTACATGCCTACGTACTTTCATTTTGTACTGCTATAATAAATAAGATAAAGCAAAAATAAAAACGCTAGCCTATTATTATCCGACCGCAGGGCAAAGACCTCTTCTCATACAGAGAAGGCACGAGTATTGATCACCACGCTTGCAAAGGCAGATTGGCGATTTCAGATTTCCTCACGATGTTTTCCTTCACCGATGTCAACTTTGACTTTGATGGTCTTGCCTGGTATCAAACCTACATCCTTATGCATGAGAGACGGTTGCCTTAACTATTAAACCACACGACATTTAGATTACATACTTACCTACCTACTTTCATTTTGTGTTGCTTATTTTACGTCGTGAGAAAATAACACAAAACAACTTTTCGAAAATTAATACGCCTATAAAAACTAAATTCAATCAACTTAGCTTAACAATACCAATTTAGATGATGAACTAAATGAGTATGTACATAAATAGAAGCAAATTAAACTTGTATATAATTATGTATAAGAATGTAATACTGTTAGCAGTGTAACGATCAAATTACATTATAAATATAAGTATTAGTTAACAAGCTTGTCGAATAAGAGTCTGACCATGAATGGAGATCTTTAATTCAATGGATAAAAACCAGGAAGTAGGGGAATCGAATGTCTATAGGGGTCGCTTTGTTTGAAGATTAAATACTTCTTGCATTGATCTATACATCTACATGCAAATATATAAAATTGAAGTTTTCTGTTTGACTGTTTGTAATGTGAAAATAACTGATATGTTTTACTTATTATATTCACAAGGTGCTTATTCTAAAACTTATTCAACGGTTATTGAAATTTTGGTCTTCAGTCTCTGTGTCTGCCTGTTTGTTCAAGTTAATCTCCGAAACGGGTAGACCGATTTTGATGGAAGAACGCTGATATTATAAGGAGTAAATGTAATGTAGGCTGCTTTTATTTTAAAAAGAGAATTAGAAATCCACACAAAAAAATAAAACGTGGGATTTGTTTTGCGCATATCCCTAATTCTCGTAGGCCGAAATCGCGGAAATAAGCTAGTATATTTATAAACATTCGAGTAGTGAATGTCGATCTATAAAATAAAAATTGGGCAAACGTCCAAATAGCGCACAATCTATAGGGCAGTACTGGGTATTTACTGCCTGCTGTATGCTGATTAACCAATCCGTTTGCCAAGCTTTGTGATCGTGGCAAACTGGTAATATTGCCACGAACGTTTATTATAGTGTTTAATTCTGTCCATTCACGAGCTGATAGTAATAATGCTCCTGATTATTTCATGAAAAATAACTGACTAGTTTCTGCAAGCTACGTCCGTGTGGAAGTTACATATACATACATACAAACATCATTATCATCTGCCTAGCCTTTTTCCAACTATGTTGGGGTCGGCTTCCAGTCTAATCGGATGCAGCTGAGTACCAGTATTTTACATGGAGCGACTGCCTATCTGACCTCCACAATCTAGTAGCTGGGTAATACGATACCCCTAAGAAGACTTGTTGTCAGACTTTCAAGCTTCTGACGCCTCGTATCGACTGTCAAAGATCAACGTATGACAGCTGGGACCAACAGACATATAAATATAAACTATACATAAACTCAATCCTTTTCCCATGGTGGGCAGGTAAAAACCAGAAAACGCCACCTGCTGCGATCCTTACATACTCTTTCGCCTCGTCTACGTTCATACATCTGGTCATACAAGCACGCCGGTTACGAGTACTGAGCACCCAACATTTCAAGTTCAACAAAACAAAACACAACACAACACACACATCAAAACACACACAATACACACATACAATAAAACATATCCTATGACACTCGACGATAGCGTAGCTTTGTATCAAGGAAATAATTTTTGTAATCAGACCAATACTGCCGAAGATTACCTCTTACAAACAATAACAAATAAACAAACCTCTTAATAACATACTAGCGAACTGCCCCGGCTTCGTCTTATCTATATTCTAATTATCGTCGTTTAGCTGCAGGAGCTCGGACGAACACAGGCGACCGGATAAGCATTCCTCTTGAATCACTCTATCTATTGATGAAAACCGCATTAAAAGCCGTTGAATAGTTTAAAAGACTTAAGCGTACAGACTGCGGGAAGCGACTTCGTTTTATAATAATGTAGAAATTAGTAGGTATGTTAGTTTTATTCCTACCCTAACCTAATAACTCTTTACACAACCGAAGAATCGAATCCCAGAATGTCACGCTATCAACAGTTCTACAATTAATGAAATATTATGTCAAAAATAACTACGAAAGCAGAAAATTCAATCGTCATTTAGAGAGGTTTTGAGGAAAAACGTGAAAAAAGTGTTAAAAAAAATGTCTACTTTTTTGTCAACTGTCGCTCCTGTATAATTGAACCGTCAGCAACGTCATTTACATCTCAACTTTATTTAAAACATGAGTTTCAATTAATTTCATTAATTGGTATGGTTCAGTAAGTTCTGAAATAATAATGTGGGTATCGATTATTATTGTGGTTGATGTTACAACTGATATTGTGATGAGCGGGATTTCATTTAATTCTGTTTTTATAAATAAATAATATTAAGGAGGAGCTCGTGGCTAAATAATAACAGCCGCACGGGTCGATCCGTCAGGTTAAGCAACGCTTGCCGGGGTTGGTCCGTGGATGGGTGACCATCTTTACACACCGAGACTCCTCCGTGCCTCGGAAAGCACGTTAAGCCGTTGGTCCCGGCTGTCATTCGTGGATCTTTGACAGTCGTTACGGGTCGTCAAAAGCCCGAAAGTCTGACAACCAGTCTTACCTAGGGGTATCATATTACCCAGTTACTGGGTTGTGGAGGTCAGATAGGCAGTCGCTCCATGTAAAATACTGGTATTCAGCTGCATCCGGTTAGACTGGAAGCCGACCCCAACATAGTTGGGAAAAGGCTAGGCAGATGATGATAAATGAATAATATTAACATAATTTTTGTTTGTAAAGGCTCGCCTCCTATAACATGGGATTAAGAACATAACTGGCAATATGTAGGTGTTCTTTTGGGTACACCTCTGCCTAACCCTTCGGAGATTACAGGCATGATGGTATGTATATATGTTTTATTTGTAACTTTGTAACTAGCTTCTGTCCACGATTTACTCTTATTGAATTAAGTAAGCAAAAGTCCTAAATTATTTCATGGCAACATTAAACCGAGTACCTATAAAAAGTAGCCCACTATTCCAGACTATAATTTATGTCTGTGCCAAATTTCATTTAGATCCGTTCTGTCGTTAGGCGTGATTGAGTAAAAAACATCCATCCAGCCAAACTTTCGCATTTATAAATACCTAGTAGTAGATGTCGGATGAGACTGCGATGAGTCGCAAAATTCTTGTGATGCCAATTGGATTTTGATCATATGTTTTTAGTCCCATATAATAGGGGGCGAGCCTATTGCCATCAACCGGGCACAAATCCAGACTCCGAGGCTGCTACTGAGAAATTCCTGATGGAAAAACCCAATAACACTTTGCCCGACCTGGGAATCGGACCCAAGACCTCATGCACAGCAGTCGCGCTTGCGACCACTAGAGCAACGAGGAAGTAATTAATTAGATATAGGACATATACATAGGACTGATTCGTTAGTCTAACAAAATTACATTAGAATGGTTATTATAGAAGTTATCTTTGCTAGCAGAAGTATTTATTTCAAACCTTTAATATTATATACTATTTTCTGCCCGTAAATTCGACCGCGTGGTTTTTTCATCCGCGTTATGTTTAGTCTTTGGTTACTGCTTCGCTCCCGAGAGTTTGAGCATGATACATAACATAAACTCACGCCTTTTTCCCATGGATGATGAAAGCATGATCCTTACATACTCCTTTCGCCTCATCGACGTTCATACATCTCGTCATACAAGCTACTGAAGGACCTCAGCAATGAGGTCAGTGTAGGTCTTCCTAGGGCGACCCCTCCCGCGTTGCCACTCACCTCTGCCATATAAATATCTTTTGTCAATCGTCTTTCACTCATCCTCTCAACATGACCGAACCATCTAAGCATACCCTTTTCTATCTTTGTCACTACATCTTCTTTTGAGCATGATATTATAATTTTAGCCTTTATTATTAGTCATGAATCTGGCTATCATAGAAATACAAAAGAAATAATAATGAAATTAGATTAGCGCGTGTAAACAAATAAAAAATCTCTTAGGTTTATTTTGTCGAGATAGTCAGGACAGGCTCTGTTTCGATTTTAATAATAAATCTAATTGAAAGGAAATAGTAAGCCTAAGGGCTGTTCTGACCCCCATGACCTTATAACCAGGGGCGAATCCTGGGGGGGGGGCGAATCCGGGGGTGCCCTGGATTCGCCCCTGGTTATAAGTTCGTAGCACTACATAAATGGGCGAAGACACTGGCTCCTGTAACACAGGTTTTACCTAGCTCAGGAGTCACGGCTTCAAATAAGTATGTTACACCTGTATTTTTATGTAATTATAATATTTTATTTTATTTATTTACTACAACACAACTAGTATTTGAATCCCACAATTTTTTTCGAACTAAGTTATTTGGATTCCCAGGTCCTGACTCCTCAGCCTTAATGAAATAAAACCTTCAATTAATTCTGTAGTAATAATAAAAATTTTAGGACATTGCATTCATTGGACTAATACATACATTAATGTATATTAATGTGGGCGGCACACACGTAGGTACGAGGATTAGTATTAATTAAATGATACCAATTGTATACAAAATAGGTTCATTAATTTGTCAGAGTAAACCGCAACGCCCGGTTTTAAATTATTCTGCCTAAACAGACTAAACCAGGCTAAATATTCAAATTAATACGAAATACACACACCATTAATTAAAAAGATACCTGAGTACGTAGACAAGCAGATAGGATTTAAATTTATTACTAAACTACAAACTAATCTGTCCGACAATCCTAATAAATCTAAACTTTACCAAATTAAATCTAACTTTTGCGATACGAAAACAAAATATTTTAATTAACTTAAAAGGTTTTCCGCTACTCCCGAGCGGTTGTTGTGCCTTTCTTTCGGCAGTTGCATTGTGTGGTGCACGTTAAAAAACGAGATTTCTACACTTTGCATAAGCGGGTACGGTTCAGCGGCTGCTCTTTTTATCTTTGCCAACGATTCGTGAAAAACATAAGGTCGGACGATTTGCTAAATTGCAGAGCGAACTCACAAAGAAAACCTCAGTATTGTGATGGTGTAATGCAGGCACGCAATCTCACGTAAAGAGGTCTGTTATATTATGTTTATAGACATACGATACATTGTGCTGATTAGATACCTGACTTGGTACTTAAAGTAAGCTATAGACTTTCTCTTATTTCATTGCGGAATTTAGTCTCGTTCTGTTTAATAAGAATAATAGCTTCTGCCCGCGACTTCTTCTGCGTCAAAGTTGGTTTCTTTATACAAACATTGACCCCTGTTTCACTGTCAAAGAGAACACTCTCTAAGTTTCGTCTCTACGATCAGCAGTTTAGGCTGTGCGTTGATCCGTCAGTCAGTCATTCAGGATAAGCATTTTTAAAGTATAGATAGATAGATTGTTTCACTAACTTACAGCAAGTACTTTTATATATTTATCTTGTAGCGTGAATGCTGTATTTCTTCTTCTTCTATTTGTTGTGAATGTTGTGCACGTCTGTAATTGACGTAAACACTAGCCCATGTCTCTGTTCACTGTTATTTGTAAATGTTTGTGTTTATGTTGTTGATGTGCCTTATAATAAATAAATAAATAAACAAGCTACTATAATTTAAAAAATTAAAAAACACGACTGCCAATTTGCACATATTTGTACTTTGTTTACTCGTTAGTTTTTTTTTACGACGTTTTTTATTTACAGATTTATATATTATTTAGATCTTCTTGTCAAATTCTAGACGATAAACAGAGACACGGCCAGATTCATTAAAAAAAAAAATTGAGGCTGGTATAAATATACATTTTAAAGTGACCACAAAGGATTCTTTTTATTTTTAACTAGCCTATGTTACTCGGAACGATGCAAGGATTGTAACGATACCCCATACATCTAAATCGGTTCAGGCGTTTAAAAGTTATGGTGGAATAAAGAATCTCACATACATACATACATATATACATACATACATACATTAACCCTGAACACATAACACTCCTTTTTTGGGGCAGTCGTGTAATAAAGTACAGTTTTCTGACAATGAAAGAATTTTAGTAATAGGATCAGAACTTCCAAAGATTTCTCTTATAACAAACAACAAACTTTACTTCTTTTATAATATTATAATATATAAAGTATAGATAAGGTTTCTTCGCCAGTCTCCCAATTACGAGAAGTATCATTGCGTTTTATTCCAAGTTGTAACAACCAAATAGCAATAGCTATACGGTAGCTGATATCGCGATATAATTCCTAATCTCACTTAATAATACCAGCCTATTATTGTCCCAATGCAGGACAAAGGCTTCTTCTCATACAGAATAGGCACGAGCATTGATTGCCATGATTGCCCAAGGCGGATTGGCTATTTCAGACTTATATTAATTATAAGCAGATTTCTTCATGATGTTTTTCCTTTACCGATGTCTTGCCAAGATTAACTTAGAAAGTAGATATGAAATGGAAAATGTTGGTAAATTTTATGCATGGGAGGTTGGCGCCTAAACCACTGCGCCATCACCAGATTTTCAAATCTCATTGTTACTTTTCTCATCTTACTTAATAATTTTAAAAGTGCAGTAAGGGGTCATAATTGTAGTAGCATGCTAAAGTTTGAATTGCTGTGAACCCGCGGTCCAGGCCGTACCTACATCTGTTCGTATAAGTGATTATGTCTTAACACAGTACTTGCGAACACCTCAGAATTCGCACACGGCGTCGAAAGGTCGTAAGTTAAAAAATAACTACCTATTGCTTTGTGAGATTGCTACTCCACTTATGGCTCCTACTGTACCTAACTCATATCCTGTCACTTATCACATTACATCAACACAGGTAGGTAGCTAACTTGAGATGTACCTTCATATTCACTTACAAGTTAAGCTATTTAAAGCTACAGCTACGTGCCAGTAAGTTACTTATACAAATCCTTCGTTTCGGATTCGTAAGCTTCCGTTGCTCGGAAAAAAATATAAAAAAAATATTCCATGAAAAAATATCTTACCGTGCCTGAGTAGGTATAAAATTCGAACATGCAAAATTATTACAATGATCGCTCGGAGCTGGCTCGTTGGGCTCGTAATTGAAATTCTTTTGCCCAATATTTGCACATAATAACTCCACGCTGATGTGTTCCGGAATCATTGGGAACTGAGGAACAAGCAATAAGGATAGGAGGGGAAGAAAGGAAACTGATAACGAAGATTAAAGATAATCTGAAGATATGTTCAACATTATTGTTCTGCGTTGCCTTCGTTGATATTGTTTTCAGCACCTTTTATGTGTAAAAGTGCCCGTTTTCTCAAGTCCTTGACGTAATTTACATAATGCTAGGTTCCCAGTTTGTCGTATTTTCCAAGAGCAATTTTCGCGGTAGCGCAGCGTCGAGTTTTATTATTGAAACTGATGCTGCCTTCTAGAGTAACATTAGGGTACTTGAAGAGCACGTATATGATATACGGGATATAATAAGACACACTCAGCCGTTAACTACGCATATTGGCTATCAAACCAAGTAACTTTAAGCAAATGAAAACGACGTTTTTTTTTTTGGTGGGAAAAATTACTCTTTATTGTAGTTAGTACGCACTGTAACGTACGCAAAGCAATGTACTTTCGAGTTCATGCAACAGTATAGGCACAGGTATAGCGGCCATGAGAGTAATAAAAGTTTTTAGTATTTACATAACATAACATAACATCACGCCTGTAATCCCCGAAAGGTTAGGCAGAGGTGTACCCATTAGCACACCCACATTTCGCCAGTTATGTTTAAGTCCCATGTAATAGGGGGCGAGCCCATTGCCATCAACCAAACACAAATCCAAACTCCGAGACTGGTATTGAGAAATTCCTGATGGAAAATCCCAATAACACTTTGCCCGACCTGGGAATCGAACCCAAGACCTCATGCTCAGCAGTCGCGCTTAGCGACCACTAGACCAACGAGGCAGTTTTAGTATTTGTAAACATTTAAAACTTGTTTTAGTAAAATAAACGTGTCGAATAGTTGGAACTAGAAAGAGAGGTCTTGAGAGTTGGAGGAGGACCTAAGGTCTAGAACAAAATTAATATCAATGATAGGAAGTACATGTAAGTTTCGGCTACGTCAAACGTCTTTTTACAACCGTTATTTTAAGGCATACCTACCTTTAAACATCAATGGCATACTTTAACAAAAAGGAAGTACTTTTTATGAAGCTTAACATTTAATTTAAAAACAACTTATAAGAAAGTACAGAAACTCTCTTCTTTTTTTTAAAGTAGGAAGTAAGCCATCTTCATTGTACTGTCAGCTCTCATAATATTACTCTAACGTTTTAAAAAGACATTAGGATTTGCCTGCGACTTTGTCCACGTAAAAATAAAAGGCTCTCTCAATTCGGCCCAGTTCAAAATCCTAACGTTTTTAGCTGCCGTTTCCTACCTGCCAAATATTTTCAACATAGGTCTAGTCATTTTGTTTAGGCAATAAAAAATCTTTAAATTTTGTACATAACTAACTTTAACCTGCGATTTCGTCCGCGTAAAGATCAAAGTCAAATCCAATCTTAGGTATCCTATATAAACCTCCAACCTGCCAAATTACAGCTTCAGAGAGATTAGGTAGTTTTGAGGATTCCGTGATTATTCTGTGAATGATAACTCGCTTTGAAATATCTTTATATACGTAAGTAGATATAATTATAAATCTGCCGTTCTGCCCAAAACGTAGCCTAATAACTCCACCGCTACTAACAAACGACCAGATATATTTTCCAATAATGTTAAGGCCCTTTATAAAGGGGTACCAAGCCGAGGAGAAAAGGAACGCCAGTTTTCAATGGACATTACTTGTGGTTGAACTCAAATAAACGACCTTACAATTTACGATTTGAGAACTATTCATTTGGTCTTGACGTAGGGATTAGGGATCTCAATAGAGATAGGTTCTGAAATGTTGTGTGGGGTTTTTGAAGCGTGGAGAGTTAGGTTAAAGTTCTCAGCTAAGGTTCATATTAATTCAAACAATGGACGGTTGACATTTTAGTTCTGACTTAATTTATTTATGAGATTGGGATTGTTGAGATAGTGGAATTAATTATTGAACATGTGAAGTGATTTGAATTTTTAATGACATTGTTGGGTTGGTGACATTGAATTACAACTAAGTTCTCTTAGCTGATGGCAGCAATTCTCTGCAGGCTTGCATTATAATGGAAGTATTTAGTTTCAGTTATTTGGACTGATTGTTTCCATTATGAGACCTTTTTTTATCGTGGGGAAATCTTCATGGACTATCCCCATCTAAGGGAAGATATGCCTGACTCTTACTGGCTAAAACCACCACGGTGTTTATCGAGAGACCTTTGGGCTGGTGAGCTTTGGGGGTACGAGATTCGCTCGCGCATTCTACTGCGCCCCCGACCTTCTTTAGGTACCGTTGGTCCCGGCTACCATTCGTAGACCTTTAACAGTCGTTTTAGGAAGGCCTGAAAGTGAGACAAAAAGTCTTACCAATGAGTAAAGTGTTACCCAGCTATGGCGAGGCCTCCATATAACTCGATTCCTACCGACTTCCCTTCCAAAGATCGGAACAAAACACTCGCTCCTCTACCTCTCTTGAAAAATGACACAGCCCGTAGTATCTACTGCCTACTTTTTGCCAAGTAATACAGACACACTGCCGGTATTTTAAATACACCATCAAATAAAAACATTATAAAACATAATTCAGCCTATTGGCTTTCCTCTTACCATAAATATTTACCAATCGCCACTGTTACCCAGTATATGAGTTATGGAAGTCAGAGAGGCAGACGCTTCATAAAATATTGGTATTCAGCTGCATCTAAATCGACTGGTAGCCGAACAACATAGTTAGGAATAAATCTAGGCAGATGATTAATACCTAAGTACTTACTTCTATCTAAAACGTATGATTGTTCTAGTAGATGATTATCTACCATAGAACTCATAACGATGTCCAGTTTATGCACAAACCGGCGTCCATTAATAGAGGAAGGCACTTGCAGAAATAAGGCAAAATGAACTGTCTACATTTCAATTTCGCTTTACTACGGCAAAGCTAAAAGGTAGAAAAAAATATATAACGAATTTGCCTCTCCGAAGGTATGCGGAAATTCTGTCATAAAACTAGCGGTAAAAAACAAAATTGCAAAATTCGCTCTTGTACGTCGTAATCTATTCAAGTATTTTGAAATGTTTGTGCTATGATAGTATTCTAGAACTATGTTTAACAGGTGTAATAAGAACCTTTATTTTTAAGTCTTATTATATTGTTCTTCTGTTCATTATTTAGTTATTCCGGACCCGGGAAGCTGCTTGTTGTAAAAGTACCAACATTTTTTTGTACATATTTTAACAAATACCAATTATCGAACTTCATAACTGAACTCTTGAACTTATTACTTGCACATGTAAGCACATTCTTTCGCGTGATTTATTAACCCAAAAACAACAAGTCGTTTTCCTGCAATAATTTTTAGCTCAAACTTAGTTTATTTATTTAATGCTCAATGTAAACCACATAGTTTATACGCTAGGCTTAAAACTAGTCAGTAAATGACCCTGTTAGGGTTTAATGGGCAGTATGCGTATTTAGCGGCTATGTGTTGTGTCTTATTACATCTTTTATACTAAGCTAGATAGGTACTTACAGACGGACAATACACCTCGAAAGGTTTTAACGTAATCACTTTATGTTAAGGCTTTCCTAAGATCTAAATTACGGGGAACCTCTAATGTATAGCTGAATGCCATACATTCGAGCATGGCATAATATCAAACCTTTGTACGTAGATACCAACATAAGATAAACCAAACATTCCAACGATTTCAAATATTTATAAACAACAGTTATTAACAATACTAATTCCCATTAAAGAAAATATATTTCTTAAGAAAACAATAAACAAAGTAACTATCCATTTAAAATTTCTTTCTTTTCTTACGTAGATTAAGTATTAATTGCTTTCCAAACGTTACTTGACCAATTAAAACATGCTTGTCCACTTCATTAGAAAGTATTTTAATAAATAACGGCGACGTTTTAAAAGCATTGTCACTTTCTCATAAATATGCTAATTAAGAAAGGTACTGTTCCTCTGCTAATGAGCTCAAAGCGAAGGCTTAATTAGAACATGCTTATAAAAAAGGGTACTTCGGGTCCTACGACGCAGGTCATGTAAAAACAACGCGCTTCGCAACGAGCTGAGGTTTATTTAAAACAAAATACTGTATCAAATAACACTCGAATATCACTTGAAATGAGTTCCAAAATCGTATTTCCAAGTTATATTTTTGGTCAAAGAATTCCATCATGTTTTCGCATTCAGTTTCGAAACTTCTTTCATCCCCATAAAGGAAGTAAATGGAACAAGAAAAACAAATAAATCTTCAAATACAATTCGTAAAAAAGTTCCTCTTTTGTGTGAACACACTAAACGCAAGTTTCACCTTCTCCGAACCGAAGCGTGACGTTGTTAGGGAACACAAACAAAACAGCGACAGTTGTCTGATTAATAACCGCGGAGAACAATACGGGACGCAATATCCGCCAGTGTGGACCGCGCCTCGCGTTTATAGCGGTTTATGACCCGTGGTCGTCTTATGAACATCTGTGAAGGTAGGTACTTTTACTTTCTATCGCATCGTATTATCCCATGAGCGGGTACATTACCGCCATATGTGAGAACTATTTGAGAGTTTGCACATTCAAGAATCTGAATGTAGCGGGTTTGGATCCGAGAATGGGAATTGAGAATTACCTCGGATTAAACGTTAACGGGTGTTCCTTATGTTGAAATTCAGCCAGGATTATGGGTAGGTAAGGTTCGGCTTCGAGGTTTGGATTTTTTTGTTTGAGAATTTGAATTTTGAAGGTATGTAGATGCTAAGCTCAGCAACCATTTTAAAAGACATTATAAGGCGGATAGTTCTTAGGGTTCTAAACCAAAAGGGTGCCAAATGGAACTCTAAATTGATAAGACTCCGTTGTCTATCCATTTGTCAAACGGCTGTATCTTTTGAAATAGACAAACACTTGAAATTTTCACAGAGTGTCTATGGCCGCTATAACAACAAAATAAGAATAAAAATACCATAAAGTAAAAAATTAAAACGGATTCCCCATACTTACACAATATTGTAAGTTGGTACTCGCTTAACGGATTTTTTAATTAACAATTTTACTATAATGACACTCCCAACATGCTCAAGATACGATCCACTAACTAGATAATGGTCCAACACAGAGACAAAGTACATCAACAGCTTATCAACCCGTTAGCTGCAAATCAAGTGTCGGAAATGAGTGATACCAGTGCTCTGAGCTTGAGATCTGTGGCGCTAATTATACAGTAACAGCATACAAACTAACGACCTAGGTAATTAGCTGTAGGTACATGGTTCGTAGAGCTAAGACGGTGAATGTGGTATCCTGTATCGAGGATTCGATTGAGGCTTTGATGGTAGTTTGTATAGATGCTGAGAGATATCTATGGGTTGGTTTTGTTTTGATAATTCAGTTTTTTTTTAATAATATTCCGTTACTAACTCATTTCTACTTCAATTTGCATAAAGAGATTTCTTATTATAAATTATGACGATTTGATTATTTTTTCGTTTGTATGTACTTTTCTTTTCCTTCTTCATGTCTGTTTGGGTTCATTTAGGTTCATATTTAATCTTAATAAATATAAATTACGCATCACGTTGTTTGTCCGGGATGAACTCCGAAACTACTCAACCATTTTTTATGGCTTACTGTGTGTAATTTGGTCAAACTTTAAAGATAGGATTGACCTCAATATTTTTACCCACTTCAAGCCACAGCAACGCGTGGTCGATTCAGCTAGTATTTAATAGTTTAATATGCGAATTTTGGTTTGACTAACTCAAAGCTATCGTATTTTTCAAGCGCTTGACAATTTGTTACATTTGAAGACACAGTTAGTGCAGTGATGCTACGTGTCGCGAGTTCGATATCCGCACGGGACAAATATTTTATGGCCTACAAACAGTTGTCAGGTGTTGTTGTTGTTGGTCTGATAGTTTGTGTGTTTCTATACTTGTTAACGCATACACGATAAAGGAGAAATTCCTAAAGTTTGGGCATAGTATTTTCTTTTTAAAGTAGGTAGTCATTCACTTCTCGTTTGATAAAAATGGGGATTAATGTTCAGAACATTTAAAGGGCATAGTCAGCAGGTGCTTCAAACCTTTTTGAGACCCTAACTACACGCGTCAGTAAGTAATATCGAAAACGAAGTTCACGCGATCAATCGTCAACGCTTCCAATTTTTTAAAGAGTCCTTTTAGAAGAAACGTCCCTACCTGCAATTTGTACGTGTCTAACCCACCACGAGTAGAATCAAGGAAACGTTCCATCGCTTGCAAGAAACGTGGGAATACTTCTAGTTGAAAGCGTTTGAAAATGTTCACAGTAAAGATACCCTTAAGTAAATGCTTCTGTACTGGGTTTCAGTTCTGTAATAGTTTGTAAACGAGTATACTTCGTATAAGCGAGGATGCATCGGCGATTTATTTTTCAATTTTCTTACATAGTTATCGTATCGTAGCTATTATCAGATAATTATAAAGGAAGTTATTTATTTAAACTTTATGCAACAATAAAAGTACAAAGGCGGCCTTAGGCATTTCTACCACTCAACCAAAGGTGGTGAAGAGATAACATGGCAGGTGCAAAAATTTGTACATTAGTGAAGAAATCATCGTTAATTTAAAAATCATCGAAAACAATTATCTAAATAAATTTAAACGTACACGAGTACTAAATAATTAAAATTAGTAGGTCCTAAATAGTTAGTATACATGTTTTCTGCTGTAACTTTAGGTTCCATCAAGCTATTACGAAATTATGGATAGGTACGACCGAAGACAATGGCAATTAACCCCATTTGAACCTTAGTACTATGGTTATAAAGGTAAAAATGAATCACTTAAACTGTAAGTACCTACATAGGTACCTACTATAACCTAACCTAAACATCTGCTCATCCTAAAACAAATAAAATAAAGCGATGGTTCTAATGTTATTCGGCCAGCTATCGCGAGAACATCCTTGTTGCGCAATGAATCGTCCGCTTAGAATGATGCGCATCAGAAATAACAAAACGTGACGAGCGCCTTACAAACACGATTAGCAAAACTGCGCTCAGGTCAAGGATTGCTGTTAGGAAACAAACAGTGATGGGTTGCTTACCTTGATGATACATCACTTACAGGTTCGCACCGTTAAGAAATATGAATAACCACTACTAACGCAACTATGATGTGTACAAAATACATTTAGATAAATGAAGCTTCTGCCCGCGACTTCGTCTCTGTAGACTTTAAAATTAAGCCCTAAATTATCCTACGAGAATACAAGAACGGGATTGAAATTATCTTCAATGTTAAGCTAATACCGTCTAGCCGTTATTGCTTTAATACTTTTCCTTCGGAAAACGTTATTATCAGGGAAGATCCCGCGGCGTTATAGACGCGCTGACAATCGGTTGCATTGTAACATGAGCCCTACATGACAGTTCCCGAAAGCCGTTGTGTAAGTGGTTAAGCATCGAAGACATCTACCCATCCTTCCAAACGTTATCACAATCTGTCGCGTTTATAGGGAGAGAGTGAGAGAGATAAAAACTTCACATTCAAAGAAATAAATATGAAATTACTTTTTATTGAAAAGTAAGTTATTTCTGTTTTTATTTCACTATGCATAATGCGATTGCCTTATTCCTAATGCGTGCACCTAATGCATGAGACGAGCAATACGGGGCTGCAGCACAACCTAAGCGATGTTGCGCATAATGCAAGAGTAAGTACTCAGGTAGGTAATGGCACACAATACACAAGGTTTGCATGTAAGTATCTACCGAGTACATAGTAGGCTAGCAGCAGCCCATTATTGTACGAGTACAGGGCAAAGATTTCTTCTCATACACGGCATAAGTATTCACCACGCTTGCTTAAAGCGGTTTGGTGATTTAAAAAAGAAATACCCGGCCTTTTATTTTGTTCCACTGCACAAGCTTCTTCCAGACAGAGAAGGAACGAGCGTTAATTACCACGTTTGCTCAATGATGGATGATTTCAAACTTATAGATATTAATTCGTTGAATCAAGTTTAGTTATGTCCAGATAATCTTGCAAAGTACTATCTATAATAATAATAAATTATATTACCAGCCTAGTGTTGAACCTCTGCAGATCAAATGCCTCTTCTCATACAAAATCGGCTTGAGCATTAAAACTTTTCTCATGACGGATTGGTTTCTTTACGATATATTCCTTCACCAATGACAGTCATATCCAAGATCAATATACAAAGTACGAATTGATAAAGTCGCATTGGTAATTGCCTAGTTGCGAATAAAAAATCTTATGTATTAACTGGCTGGTGCGTTAACCACTGATTCACCACAAAATTATACAAGGAAGTAAGCAAAAGTTTATTTTAAAATTTCACGCTTATTATTGTCGTACCTAGCGGAGCTAAGTCAAAGCTGTATGTACCACGACGAATTGTTCGTCAAAGGTACAGTAAGCAGCAATAAGTACGGAACATTGTATGAACATCACAAGATCCTAACTAGCGTATGACCTACATGGACCAGGCCAACTGTCTGATGCAGTAGCGTAGCTGGTTTTAGACGGGCCCTGTATTAAAATTAGTTGAGGGCCCTGACTGCGGCAAAGCATAGATGGATGATAAAGATTTGTCGCAAAAGAAACAATAATTTTGTTTATTTTTTTTCCGAGAAGTTTAGCTTACGACATAAAGTTTGAGTGAGATTGTGAATGATATTTTACGAATTTTCTGGGCCCCTGTAACTGGCCCCATATCTTTAATACGGTTTTAGCTACGCCCTTGGTCTGATAGCAGAGAAGAATGATTTTGTCTCTGTATAATGGCACTGTATTTGAAACGTTTTTGATACTAGACTGCATGCGCCACATTGAATTTCTATTTTGGTCCGATACCTAGACCGGCACCAATGATATAGGTAGTGTGGACAGGGGTTCACATTACAATACATACAAATACACTTTACAATACCCTTGTGACTCTTAAAAGTTCTTATTTGTAACTCTAAAAATGGCCGACATTCGACGGTTTTTTGAAGTAGGTATAAACTACGTTGAACATTTTTCGATGAGGAAAAAACTTATAGGTTCGAGTCACCGACATCATCATTTGACAGCGACAAGTTACAGTGACCGCGTCACCGACATGTTTATACGACGATAAGCTTTCACTTCTGTCAGCAGTCCGAATGACTGCTTATTTTCTTTCATTACTTTTGTTTTAAGCTTTGTTCACTTGTCCATTAAACCCCAAAAACGTTATTTGTAGTAAATTGTAAGGACAAAGTATGTACCTATGTAAGAATTATTTTTCTATTGGATACCAATGCAAAATCCACCGTAACTCGCGCGGATATTTGGATGGTATATTTGTATAAAAAACTCAAAAAAGAATGACTGTGACGTTTGGTCAATTTTACCGGTGCGAAGCTAGGTCGGTAGTAGTACACTATATAAAAAATATCCTATGACACTCGACAAAAGCGTAGCTTTGGTAATCGGATCAGCACTTCTAGAGATTACCCCTTACAAACAAACAGGCCAAACAATTGTACCTCTTTTTTATATTAGTTAAGATTAAAAGGTTTTCAGGAATGGTCATCAACAAACATACAGACAAATAGCAACCCACAAATAGACCAAAATTTCATTAAAAAAAACTGTTATTTTGGCATTACAAACGGACACTTCAATTTTATTTATTTACACAGATATAAACTAATGCTGTATTTTAATCACATTAACCATCCTTTGTCTACAATATCCACGGATATGTACTACCTGAAATATACACAAGCCTACCGCAATGTAGTGTACACAAAACTTTATAGTCCAAGATCCGAGAGTCGCCCGAAATACGTCATTTTAGAAATTTCGATGAAAGATAGACACATAACACATAACATAACATCACGCCTGTAATCCCCGAAGGGTTAGGCAGAGGTGTACCCATTAGTACACCCACATTTCGCCAGTTATGTTTTTAGTCCCATGTAATAGGGGGCGAGCCTATTGCCATCAACCGGGCACAAATCCAGACTCTGAGGCTGCTACTGAGAAATTCCTGATGGAAAAACCCAATAACACTTTGCCCGACCTGGGAATCGAACCCAAGACCTCATGCACAGCAGTCGCGCTTGCGACCACTAGACCAACGAGGCAGTCAAAGAAAGAAAGATAATGAAATGAATGAATGAAAGATAGAGGTATACATATTAACTCGTAAGAAGGTATGAGTACTTACAAGCTTTAATGTTGGACCCTGTTTCAGGTATCAGGTTTAAAAGGTACCTTCCTCACTTAAGTTTACATTCGACCCTAATCTCTTCAAAGTTAGAGTGAACAGTCCTCTTCTGGGTAAGCTCACTCCATCGTCGACTTTGTCTCTGTCATTACTGACTGAGACTAGAGTCAAAAACACATCTTGTATAAAAAAAATATAGTATAATTATATATTATAGGCACCATAATAAAATACATGCAGTAACCAAAGAAGTTATTTAACGCCGGTGTAATTACCACGCGGATGAAGTCTTTGGCAGACGATAGTATTCATAATAAAGTAATAAAAAAATATTTAAAAAAGGTTTAATTTGAGTATGGAGTATTGGACATTGTATTGTCATCAGAACTAAAGGTGTATGAAAAATTTCAGCTCAATCGGATACCAGCGAATACTCGAAAAATAGTTTGCAAATTTTGAAAGGACAACTTACATACGAACAATACAAGCTAATTAAAAGCTTGTAAAAACAGCCGTCTTGCTTGAAGGTAATTGAGTAAGGTACCTTTAAAGTATGAGACCTGACAAAAGGAAGCGTACGCATACCTTTTTAACTAAATATTCGTCTATCTAATCCCCAAAATATCAGATGACGTAGGTCTAGCGACACTGGGCTCACAGTCTATTAGATTACACACCTATGGGACGGGTAAGTAAACAAAAACAATAGAACTACACGCAGTAATAACAATTTGTTGTGATTACAACACCAATAATTGTTTACACAATGCTAAATTATTTAACAATTAACGTTAAGGTAAACGTTTGTTATGTAAATAGAAATAATTATATTAAACCGACTGACTAATAATAAACATTGTCATGTAAACAACGCAATTCTCTTTGATTACTGTTATAAAAACAACATTTTAATTGAAACTAGTTTGGTACTTGCGGCTGTGGCATAAATTACGTGGATTCTGTTCCTATGTTTGGCAATTTATGTGTCTAAAGGTTTGGAATTTTAGCCGTAGTGGTAGCTGTGACAACTATAAGAGTGCCTCATGAAATTTCATACGAAATATCAAGTCCTTATTTATTTTTTTATAATTGAACTGATTTTAGTTGACTGCCTCGTTGATCTAGTGGTCGCAAGCGCGACTGCACATGAGGTTTTGGGTTCGATTCCCATGTCGGGCAAAGTGTTATTGGGTTTTTCCATCAGGAATTTCTCAGTAGCAGCCTCGGAGTCTGGGTTTGTGCCCGGTTGATGGCAATAGGCTCGCCCCCTATTACATGGGACTAAAAACATAACTAGCGAAATGTGGGTGTACGTCTTATGGGTACACCTCTGCCTAACCTTTCGGGGATTACAGTCGATGTTATGATTTTAATTAAACACATAAGCAGGATACATAGGTCAAAATAGTTGTCATAAAAATTGTGTAACGACTAAACCAATTTCAATCCAATTAAAAAAAATAGAAAAATAATGTTCTCTTACATCTATAAATATATATTCTTAGATAGATTTGATTAGTGGAATCCACGATGGATTGAAGATGACTTAAGACCAAGAAATGTAAAATTAATCTTTTATATGTCTCTTTGATGAATAGAAGCACTACTGAGGTACATAAAAAATCGATTCATAAACCTTTAGGGCGCGCTTGCCAGCTAGGGTTATCTTTTAACTACGAGTTATTTGCTAAACCCAAAGTAATATTTTGTTATTTTACCTCGTATTAGCAACTGACTCCGAATTAAGTTTTCAATGCACGAGGGCTTAAAGGAATTGTAAGTAGGCTTTGTAAGTCCTCCATAGAGCTAGGTTATTGTGCTTAGCTCCCCTTTCCGACCAATAACTACTCATCTATGCATTGAACAATGAATAATAGGTACCTATAACTATTCATCTGCCCTACTTGTGATTTATAAGGAGGTATTATACTTATGTTTACCGTCTTTTGTTTTTCCACTTCGTAAGGAGAAGGATGGAATGCTCGACTTTTGTTTTCATAGAAAAAATAGAAGTACCTACTTCAAGCCCCCACATATTATCATCCATACGTAAAGTCATTTTTGTTTTTGTTTCTAAGAGGTTATCTCTGAAAGTATTGGTCCGAATACAAAATTTATTTTACTGATAGAAAGATACACTATAGCTACACTAAATATTTCTTTACTGTGCTATTGCCGAGTGTCATAAAATGTTTTATTGTGGCATATGTATTGGATTTCTACGAAAATACAGTCGCACTGCCTTTATATCAAAGCCGAAAGCTTTTCATTGTTTCAAATAGTACTGAGAGGCTAGCACGAGCACATTGGCCGAAAAGTATGGCATTTTGGATTAATTTTATACTACAAACACACATCTCCCCCACTCCTTCCAGTCCCTCCATTGTCACTTTTTTTTTGTTTTTAGGTAGACCTCTGCCTAATCCTTAGGGGATTACAGCGTGATGTTCTGTTATGTGTTATGTTGTGTTAATACTACAAGCATAATTACAATCACCTATTAATATTTATCAAGTCCTCAAATTAAATAAATGTTACGTATCAATATGGAATAATTTTCATTTTTTTTAATCGATCGAATTTACATAAGGTTTACTCCGTGACTTGTGCGGGCCCCTGACGTGTACAGTTGATCATACCGTGACCAGCAGTTACGGGTAATTTTTGACAAACGTCACGGTGTAAAAACCACGTGCCGAATGGCGTATTAGTCATTATGCTCATCATAATATCAGCAGGAAAATGTCAACTACTGAAAAAGTAGGCTGCTATAAAGGTTTTTTTTTTTACTTTTCCTATATCATTTATTAGCTTCAGACAGCGACTTCGGCTTTGCAAAAAAATAGCCTATGTTACTCGCAGATAATGTAGCTTTCTAATGTTGAAAGAATTTTAAAATCGGTTCAGTAGTTTTTGAGTTTATCCATTTCAAACAAAAATACAAATTTTTCCTCTTTATAATATTAGTGTAGATTTACAAACATACAAACTCACACACACAGACAGACCCGAAACAACCCTTACAACTATTTGCTCCGTCATCAAACCCGCGGTGCGCAGTGCAGCAGTTAATCACTCAACCTTTGCACCAACTATATCGTCATTTTTGTAAGGAACAGCTGTTTTTTTTACACTTCGTTTCATAGCAAAATTTGCTCAAATCCTAAATACTTTTACAACCGGAAAGATACGCAACGAATTAAAGCCTAAGCCTATATCTTCCATCTTCCATGATTGTACGAATAGTACCTACAAATACAGGTATCTACTTAGTTGTTCCAATTGTGCGCTGATGCTCACGAGTTTGACGTACCGACACATGAATCACTTGTACCTAACAGTAACTTATGCGGTTTAAACATAACAATGGCATGATTAAAAGCCCCAGATCGCTTATCATCGTTTACGCTTTAGTAATTACCTCCAAAAGAACAACAATAGAAGACATAAGAGCGCAGCGGTTGAGAAGATAAAGTGGCAGTTGAAAGGTCATGTGTTTGAACCCTGCCTGTTGCTACTGTGATACTTATACCTACTAATCATACTTTGTCAAAACAAAAAAAAAAAAAAAATGTTGGAGATTTTGGTGTTAAATAACAAAATATTTATTTTTACCTGTCTGATGTTACTGCTCTGTATGTTGTAATTAGCGAAAAAAATAATTATTACATATTATTATTAGCTTGCCCACGACTCCGTCCGCGTAAATGTGGGTTATCGCAGACGCAGACGAAGTCGTTAAATAAAAAGTCGCTTAAGTCCTATTTTGGGGTTCAAACTTACTTCGTTCCAAATTTCATAAAAATTAGTTCAGTGGTTTAGCTGTAATTAGGTTATAAAGAAAGAAAATGCGTTTAGTGGCATTACAGCAAAATGAATAAAACTTAAAACTATAAAAACAGAAAACAATAATTATAATTGACATTAAAATTAAAAAAAAACGTCTTTTCTTTTTTGCGACTTAAACATAACTTACGAAATGTGGGTGTATAGGTACACCTCTGCCTAACCCTTCGGGGATAACAAGCGTGATGTTGTGTGTGTGTGTGTCTTTTCTTTTTTTAAAGGCAACAAATCAGATGACATCACAAGGCTACCTGATGCAGATTTTCAGCTGCAACCCACAAGTAACAAACAGTTATTTTTGCACCAGTCTTTATCTATTCCATTTTATGTTACAAATAAATATATTTTTGTCATTTCACTCGGAAAAAATATTTCACAAAAGTGTGTTACTGAATTTCATCAGACAAATCAACACTTATCCCGAGACCAATGAACTGCTTGACCAATAAATTAAATTAACAAAGGTATTTGACCTACCTATTAGGCAATCAATGGTAGGCAGGTACCTACTACAACATACCCTAACTACCTGTATTATTATCGTGAGAAATGCGTAAACACGATGAGAGAACGTAAATATGAACATAATATTTTATTGTTCATAATTACTAGCGCTATCTGAGTGTATGACAATGATCCACAAGGTTGTGTGAACATTTCAAATAATTCATTAATTAACAAAACATTAGTCTGAGCTAAAAATGCTTCAGGTAGGTACAGACGATAGCGCGGTAAGGTAAACGTAGAGGTATCCTATGCTGTTGTAATAGAAGCGATTTTACAACAAAAAAGTATAAAGGTGTGTGCTGGCGACTGTACCTGCCTAAGTAGCAGTAATTTTATCTATCACAGCAATCATGTAACAGTTTTGTTTGGCAGTTATTACGTTTCCAAAAGAAGTAACTACCTTCTGATAAGTGTATCTATGTAGGTATAAGGTCAAGGTAGATTTAAAGAAGATTTTAAAAGTGAATGCATGATTGCGTATGAATTTGCACTTAGTTTTAAGAAGTTGAAACTATTACTATTTAATATTATATTATTTTAATCACCTAAAACGCTCTGTCGGCCCTCGAAGTGGACTATCAACGCTTTTTTTTTAAATGTGTGTCTGTCGATGTGTTCCGGCTCCGAAACGGCTGGACTGATTTTAATGTGGCAGTTAGCTGACGCTATAAGCCTTAAAAAAGAAACTTACAACTTAACCATTGCACCCTCACGACGCTGACGATTAACACTCACTTAATTCATATAATCAAAAGCCAATATTTTCGAGCAAGCCTTCAAACAATACTTGTCCATCCATTTTGATGTGTTTCACTACAAATAATTACGAATTGCTTACACCACTTTTGAGTAACAATTTTAAGCGATAGTAAGCCATCTATTGCATCATCCACAGTTATCTATCAGTTTGGAGATGGATGGCCAAGACATTTACCGCGCCATACAGCCTCATCACTCATTGCTCAATATGTACAATCTTTTGCACTTGCTGTTATTATACAAGGTCAAAGGTTAAGTATGGGGAAAGATTTTTAAGGTGTCGGTTCCGTATATTTTTAGTTACGGTGTTTTTTCAGTTAGACGGTTTTTTACGCATAACGTTTTAAGTCGGACAGTGTAATTGAGTTTTTCTATCAGGAATTTCTCAGTAGCAGTCTCGGAGTTTGTATTTGTGCCTGGTTGATGGCAATAAGCTCGCCCCCTATTACATGGGACTTAAACATAACTGACGAATTGTGGGTGTACTAATGGGTACACCTCTGCCTAATCCTTTGGGGAGGCGTGATGTTATGTTATACAAAGACAAAGGCCTCTTCTCTTACAGAGAAGGCACGAGCATTGATCACCAAGCTTCCTCAAGGTTTTAGCTGTTCCAGATCCTTAATTTACATGAGCCGTGGTAATTTGATGTCTAAACAACCTGCTTGGTAGCTTTCCATTAAGAAATAAAAAATGTCTCCGTTTTTCATTAAGCGAGATTGTGATACGAAGGCCGTGAAATCCGTTTATATTATGATTGCATATTGATTGATTTACCCCGCACGTCGGTCGTAGCTAAAACAATTGACACAAGCAAGGCAGAAACTTTAAAATATTAACGTTAGCTATGTTTTTTAAACCGGCCCCTAAAACATAGGAGCTCAAATAACTGTATTCATCATGTTGTTAATAAACTCACGAAAATATAATAACTGTGTGTTTAAATCATCAAATCGTCGGGTGATTGCACTACGTAGGTACCTCGTACCTACTACGTAATATAACTCGGCACATCCGACTAACAATATACCGATTACCGATAGACGGTATGGCTCGATTCTCGATTATTCCCGATCATGACTAATTGTAAATAGCGATGCGTGGGCTGAATAACAATGAGTTATTCAGGCCGTAGTTATTTTATAAAAACACTTGAGGTTAATTAAATAGGCTTCTACTTTGGATGAAAATAATCTTAATTAGATTATAACAATAGATATAAATTTTCAATAATTCGTTATTACAGACACTAGGGGTAACATAACCTAACTACTTATTGTGATGATAGAGTTGGCGGAGTGGCTAAGCTATTGGTTGCTTCGGTGCAAGTCGAGGGTTCGATTCCCACACGGAACAAATATTTGTATGGCTACATGCAGTAAGTTTTCCAGGGTTTGGTTGTGTGTAGGTATGTGAGTTTATATTATGTTTGTTCACGCACCCACGATTCAGAAACAATTCCTAGAGAACGCAACGTATTTAAAAGAAGTACTTTGTTCATGTTGTGGATTCGAATAAGGGCAAGTACAAATGTCACTTTTTCAATTCATATGTACTTTCTGAAGTTCATCTAAGACAGCACTGACATCGGTGAAGAAAAACATCGTGAGGAAACCTGGAGTTATTAAATCGCCAATCCGCCTTGAGCAAGCGTGGAGTTCAATGCAAGCGTGGTGATCAATGCACATGTCTTCTCTGTATAAGAAGAGGCCTTTGCCCTGTACTGGGACAATAATAGACTGGTATTATTGTTTAATTTGCTCATATTTACATTATCTTTGTACTTAATTGATACTACTAGACATAATATCCTCTAAAACAATTAAAACCTTCAAAGATTAAACACAATTTGGGTAAAATACGAACAAAAACAACTTGTAACTTAATCTGACATCAAATGCCAGTGTATACCGCGTTTACACGGCGCTTGAAAGTCGTTCTAAACCCATTTAACAATGGTTGAAATATTTAACTAAACATCAACATTATTTTGTAGCTATTTCAGAGGAAATAAGTACCTGCACAAAATCAATAACATTTTTGTTACTAGGGGTTGATTTTTCAATAGTCAGATAACTTTTACAAGGAATAAACATAACGGTTTGACATATCCATACTAATATTATAAATGCGAAAGTGTGTCTGTCTGTCTGTCTTTTACCTCTTTACGCTTAAACCGCTGAATCGATTTTGATAAAATATGGCATGGAGATAGTTTAAGTCCTGGGAAAGAACATAGAATAGTTTTTATCCCGGAAATCACCCCCTAAGGCGGTGAAAGGGGGAGTGGAAGTTTCTATGCAAGTACGATATAAACAAGTTCTACGCGGACGTAGTCACGGGCAAAAGCTAGTATTTTCTACACAAAAGCTGTCAAATCGCCATATTTATACCTCCGTTATGAGTTATCTGACGACTGAAAAATTTGCCCTTAAAGTTTCTATACTGTTTGTCTGTTACGCTTTCACGACTAAACCACTGAACCGATTTCTATGGAATTTGGTACGGCATAAGTTTAAAAGAAGGACATACGCTATTTTTATTCCGCGACTACGTCCACGCTAACCGTCATTTATGCGGGCAAAAGCTTTTAGAACATAAAACTTAAGTTCTAGAGATTAGCGTTTTTTAACAAATAAACAAACTGTTCAGCTTTAAAATTTCAGCCTATTTTTGTCAACTGCAAGGCCTCTTCTCATGTACATAGAGAAGGCACGAACATTTATCACCACGTTAGAAGGCATACTAATCATTTCAAACTTTTATTCATTGTAAGTCCAGGTTTCTTCACGATGTTTTCTTTCACCAATATCAATAATATAGAATTTGAACTTAGCAAGTATCAAAACTAGGTAAAATCATGATTCGTCCGTTACAAAAGTTTTAATTTACCACACAGCTTAATTATTTCATTTAATTTTAGCAACCCGAATAACGAACTCATTTAGCACTATAATTAAAATAATAATCATCATTATAATATTCCCTAACACATTACGCATATGTTATGAACAAGCGTTCGTAGTTAGCTGAAATCCGACACTTGCACCGTTATAAAGTGTAGGGTATCTTTATAATAAAACCCTTTATTCGTGGCGTGATACTCATAAACAGTCGGTCAGTACATTGGGTATCTAATTGTCAGTTAACCTTTAAATTTTGTATAACGACCTTTTTTAGGGATGTTTTTAAACCAAGTACGAGTCGAACTCGCACTTGAAGGGTACAATATTTGACACTACAAGAAATAAAAAAAAATATTTTTTGTTTGGAGATGGAGACCCTCTTTAATCTTTTACTTTATATTTATTCGGAGTCTGGATTCGTGTCCGATTTAAGGCAATAGGCTAGCCTCCTATTACATGGGACTTAAACGTAACTGAAGAAATTTAGGTGTACTAATGGGTACACCTCTGTGTATCCCTTTGGGGATTACAGGCGTGATGTTATGTATTTTTTTTATTAACATTGTAATACATACCTACTCTGTGAAATGTTCAAGTGCCTTCCTACGAGTATTACGGATAAAAAAAATACAGCCCTAGTTCGAGACAGATGGACGGACAGACGGCGGAGTCTTAGGAATGGGGTTCCGTTTGGCACCCTTTTGGTTCGGAACCATAAAAAGTACATGAATAACAAAACATGCTTTTGTATTCATGTTATCGTGAAAGTTGATTATGTTTCCAATGAAGGGTCAAAAGGGAAATTGCTCTATTTGTTTAACATTTAGCCAGACACTGAAGGGTAAACCCACCCATGATTTTTACTGAAAAAAAGAAAAAAGTAAATAGCATTTTTTCTTGCTCCGAATATAAACGCACAAAACTAAAACTAACAAGGATTGTATTCCATAGGTGGGGTTGAATACTTCCCCTGAAACCTACCGCCACGGGCCTTTTGCATTAATCAAACAAAAATACATTTGTTATCTCAATTTCCACGCTCAACAAATAACCAATGCCATCGTGTGGATAGCCGTTATTTTTTACCCCAGATCAGTGGAATGGATCCCTGGGGTAGTGTGCAATTAAACAATCGTTTCGTGTTTCATATAGATGGCGCTGTCTACTCATAAACGTGGTGGAGTAGATACAGTAACGTTAGCTCTCGAGTGACGAGTATAGTACACTTCATATACTCAACCCTTCAGAAGCTATGAGGGGTTGAGTGGCATTTAGTAGCGATGCTCAAAAGGAGTTTGATAAATATTCAGAGCCGAAGATACGCTTTAAATATCCGTCGGGATTAACAACATAACCGTTCCATGACCTACAATTTTAAAAATAAATTAATGTTTTGAGCCAAAATTGTTAATCTACCTTTGTGGAAACATTTGTCCGACATTAAACGTAGCAAATGCGGCGGCTAATTACTCATAGCTATACACACATTAATTAAATGTGTGAGATCATTAATTCAGGCCCTCATATTCGTACCTTCATTTCATAATGTATCAATAAGCTTTGTGTAAAGTTAAAAAAGTGTGTGCCGTTCAATATTGGTCCTAGTTAGGTGGAAACTAGGACCAATATTGCACAGCACAGATTTTTTGCTATTTCTTTCCCACTTCAACATAAAATCCTTTACGAAGCTAGTTAAGAATAGATTCCCCGTACGATACCCATCGACACATTAACTCCACAAAAAACCGCGCCACATTTTCACAAAAAAGAAAATGATTAAAAAGCACCAATTCGGTATCACCACAATCAATCTTGCTATCGTGTTTCGCCTTCATTTTTCAACGCGGACATTCCATAGCACTCAATATGGCGTTGGTACATTCGCCCACGTATTGGCGAACAATGATGGGATCGGCTTCATCCTGCCAATACGCCATGAAATCACCATAAGGCCCATTGAGCCGCCGTCATTACCAGCAAGGACGGCCTTTATCTACCTTGAAGATGGTTTGTGTTGAATTATTGTCAGATTGGGGTCATAGGTTCGGTCGATTTGTTTGTCATAAAGATTTTATGAGGTGTGTTCGTTTGTTTGTTGTACCTACCATGTATTGAATACTTCCGTCTGTTTCGTTCGGGTCAAAGTTGATTTATTATCCCACGGGAATACAAGAACGGGATAAAAATCTTATGTGTTAGGCTAGTTCTACTTACTTACACATTTGTGTAAGATTTCACACATGTGGAATTCCGTTCCGTTTAAGCGAGAAAGAGTAACAAAACATCCATACCTACATCCATCCATCCATGGTAACAATCTTCCGCGTTTATAGTAGTAATAAAATTGTATTCTATAATGATACAGCGATTCAGAATTCATGTCTCTTTCTTTCTAAGTTTATAGCAGTCCTGTCTTCATTTGCATAATCTAACGTTCAACATTACAATTACTTGCCCAATATTGAAATGATCGAAGACCATTTCAAAGATGCCCTTTAGTAAGGTCATTCATATAGCATACTATAGATGACCTTGAACTTTGTTTTACTAAAATCTGTTTGTGTTTTCAAACCTTAACGCATGTAAGTACCAAGAATAACAGTAAGTTACTGACTACTCACCGTTAACGGGGTTATTATTCTACAAGCAAAAATAATGTTCACTCTAGTTCTTTTATTACACAAGCCACTCGCTCATGTTATTTACGAATAACCATTTCACCACGTAACAGCAAATCTTTTTGTTAAAAAACCTCTAATTTACTCCCACAAAATATTTAAATTCAAATAAACCTCACAAACTCAAAAAAGACTACGAGATCAAATAGGGGTAGATTTCGCAAACCGCCCGCATAAGAGATTATTTCACGTGGCTTACATTGAATCCTTTGATACGTTCATACCTATATAATCGTCCTGTTGGATTCACATCGAGCTTTGAAGTGGTCCCTCACATACAAGGAGACATTCAATACTAAAGCATCAATTATGAACACGATTATCGTATATTAACATCGCTAATGTACTCGAGAACCGACGAACAGAGAACCTTTTATTCATAAGCAGTTGGGGGCGAAATGAAAGCAAGAGGTTGAAATAAAGGTCGAACACACAATACTTACGCGTGTGTGCGTCCGACGATTCGCTATGAATAATGTACTGTCAACGTATGTTTTTTTGCTACCCATTCGGGTGAGTTTAAGGATTTATTGTGTTCCAACAATTAAAGGATTAACCCAACGGGAGTTCCCTTTTGTTGTGCGCTATATCTTGCTTGCGTTTGTCGTTATGTTTGGAGTGTTTCACAATAAGCAAGTTGTGCGGAAGCGATGTGCTTAAAAAACGGTTGTGTTGAGAAAAAATCTGAAGTGCCATTCATGATAGCAATACAAATGTAAAATCTTCGACAAAAACTGACATCACCTTTGTAAAAAAACATATCTGTGCGACTACAATAAAGTCCCCCCTATGCAATAAAAGTCGCGTCACATCACTAAATTTCCGCGCCCATCAATCAAAAAAGCCGTACATTTAAAAATCTCTACCTGCGATAACGCAGCGACATTTCAACTATGTGAAAGACCTTTAAACCTCTTTCATAAGTATCGATGTATCAACGCATAGCAACGCGTCTCAGACAGGAATATTAAAATGTACAGTCACGAACACCGAATTATCGTGACGCCGTGTGTGAGACATTGCCTCTGCAATTAAGTAGATACATGTGTGGTCTGCCCTATAATTTGTGGATGCGAAGAGATTTAATTCGCTGAGAAACAACGCGGTTTTCGCAACGTAATGGATTTAATGAATTTGGATAAAAAATGATTTCATAGTGCACGAAGTTTTTTTAAGTTTTTTTTTCCGTATGATTTGGCCTAGTTCATTTGGATTAGTTTGATCGATGCCAGCGGTTATTGGTTGAGTTAATATCATTGGTAATTTCCATATTTATTATCCAATCATGGTGCAGATTAAAAAAAAATCTTCAATCATAATTATGCTCTGTTTTTACCCAACTGCGCGACGCAAAGGCTTATGTATGTATATATGTTTGTTCTTTTGTGGCGCTCTAGAGACCGAACGCGTGGGCCGATTTTGATGATTCTTACGTCAATCGATTTTTTCGATAAACCTTTACCTCTATTTGGTTTTCTATTTGTATCACATGGTATAAGCTTTAGGGGAATCTCAGGGGAAAATATTTCCAATATTCAGTGAGGAAAATGAAATCCACGCATGAAATACACACGTACATGAACACGACATGGCTGGATTTCCGTACAACGTGAGGTCAGGACTAAACTTGAAATACATACAGGTTGATCATTTAATTCACTCAAAATCTCTTATATTAAGGGTAAAGTACTCATGAATATTAACAAGATTTCCATAAAATGCAGTACAACCGATGAAAATGTATTAAACAGCTGAGTTTTTTGGCCCAATAATAAAAATACTTCATATTCACGTACATTAAACTTCACATACATCTAAAAGCAACAAGAATAATGTAACCAGGATTTTGTAAAAACTTGATGAGATTGAAAAGAGTGTCCGTTGAATTTCTTGCTTGTCCATAAAGATTTATACATTTTGGAACAAGCAACTAGCTTTAACTTTCTGACTAACTATCGGACTCCTTGATAATTTAGACTATAAATGGTTTTATTAAAATAAATGCTTTGACTTTGACTATGACTTTCATCCCCCAACAGTTGCGCAGTGAATTAAGTCAGCCTGTATAATAAACTAGCTTTTGCTCGCCACTTCGTTCGCGTGTTTTTTTTTTAATCTGTGTTATCTTGCGTCTTTGTTTACTGCTTTGTTCCCGTAGCTTGTAGCGTGATGTTTTAAAGCCCATACTTTTTGTCATGAATCTGGCTATCGTATAGAAAAGTTTGTCATAATCCGGTTGGTAGTTGCAGAGATTGGCGCGTTAAACAAACAAACAAAAAATCTCTTCCGCTTTATTATATTAGTATAGAGACGTGACGAGACGTGTAGTCGTGTGTATACAGTTGCCAGTACATCGGATTAAACCTGTTGTTGTAAAATCGCTTCTATTACAACCGCATAAGATACCGCAGTATTTAGCTAAAAGCTCTATCGTCCGTACCTACATGAAGTCGTCAAAATATAATATTGCAAAAGCGACTTTAACAAGACAACACCTTCGTCTACCTACGCCTCCAAAGACATCGTGATCGTGACAAAACAATAATATTTTATTGCTGTCAAACGGCCGTGAAAGAAACCAGTGCCGGCTACTTATCATTCTCAGCACGGTGTGTGAGTCGGTTCAGGGAATCGGGTCACAATCGCGACACCGTACCTATCTCTATATCATACTACCTACTTATTAGCAACCTGACACTTTCGTACTGAGTGGTAAGCGTATGACGGTTGATGAATCAACTTGATAGGACTTCATTTTGAATCATAACGGCTGTTGGAAATGGTGGCTAAGTATTTTAATTGAAAGGAGCGTCTGCCAATCAATTTAGGACTTTAAAATCGTGTGGAATAAAATATTTTTTATAATGACATTGTGAAAAAGGTGACGGTTCGCGAGCGGCCTGCTAGCATCTAACGGTTGGATTTCTGAAGCTACTACTGTAATCTATACTGATATAATAATGCAGAAGACATTTTTGTTGTTGATTTGTCTGTTAAAACGCTCTAATCTTTGGAACTTCCAGCCGCATTGGATAAAAATATCATTGTATATGATAGCCAGATCTATGAGGAATAGTATAGGCTATAATATATAGCTATATAACATAACTGTACGTCCCACAAGAGTGAGTGATAACCATTATCCTGTCAGGATTTGACGTTAATATGTATGTTAATAATGAAGTCATGTGATTTTCAATATCAAAGGTAAGTACAAAATAGGATCGAACAAACGAATCAGATCGTAAAAGGTATTAAAGGAAAAAAACTCGTAAAGCACAAGTTCAAAGCATTCTCAGTAGGTACACGTAAATTCTAACGCGACATAGAAATGTTGAAATCCGAAGAAAATCACAATAAAAGCTACCTTCATAAAAAAGGAGCTCACGAGTGCCTTATCAAAATCGTGGAAGCTTTTAACTTTAAGTGCGGGTAATGACGACGAAACGCTCAAATGACTGGGATTTGAGCGTAGATCGGCTGTGTACTCAATTTATCAATTAATTCTACCATTTTACGGTTTACCACACGAACATCTTGCATAGTAACACAATGATGAAAGTTCTACAAAATCATACTAAATTTTAACGTTAAAATTCATTAAATTATTCTTTTATAGACCAAGCTGGATTTTAATTGACTCTGCATCTTTTAGAGGGTAAAATTAATCATGAATACGACCAACTTTTACTAAAGGGCCAACCCTAAAACAAAAAAAAATCTGTTGTTGCATTTTGATCGTATTGTACGATATTTTTGTAGGAGACATCTGACTTTAATAAGAATTTGCGGGTTTACACAAACACACACAAATACTCTTCAGCTGGTTAATGCATTTGTATAGATATAATCAAAGTTGATCACATAGTAAAAGTTGTTCATCTTCATAAGAACTTTCACTGCCAAAATTCGGCGCAGTGGATTAAAACCTAGCATGTCTCTAGTATGTCCACTGCTGTACATACAAAAAGACACATAGGTACCTTGTTCAAGTTTCCGTAACTGAAGAAAGGATTCCTTAGGGAACTGAATAACTTCTTAATTAAATATAACACTAAGTCTGAATCATGGATCAACTTCTGGCCAGCTTAACTGAGTTAATCTGTTACGAGTATATTTGATTTATTAACGGGTATACCCGTATCAAGGAAACCCTTGTTGAACAGCGTGTATACTCGATGAGATGTCTACTGAGGGATCGTGGTTTTACAATTTATTACAATCTAGGCTTTACTCGCGAATACGTCCGCGTAAATTTTCTTGGGGGTAAATATTTTTTTACTAATAATATATCGCTTATAGCATATATATATACCAGGAATAACGTAGCTTTCTATTAGTGAAATAATTTTCAGAATCGGCTAGTAATTCTGTAGATAAACGCGCTCAAACAAAAAAACAAAAATTATTCTAAATAATACTAACTATAGATAAATGGGAGCTACTTTTAGAACATACGAAAATAAAGTAGGAATGTTAAAAAAGCCAAATCCCAAAAAGATTTGGTGGCATAGTCAGCAAAAAATGTCGATTGCACTGCAGGTATGGCACGGCCATGAGCTTATTACAGTGCTCAATAATTATTTACAAAAATTCTAAGCGTTTAACGAATTTTTTTGCTGACCATACGCTAATCTCATCCCAAGAGTCTATCAAAATCAGCTAACATAACATGCTGTGAAAATGTGAACTTTCATGACATACTATTTGAATCTATATTACAATACCTACGAAATGTCGTGCTATACCAAACTTTGATATAATACGAGAACGTTTTCTGACATCAATAACTTAGTTTTCTGCCTTTGACACACACACATACCTATTCAGTGTACGTGTAAAATAAGCAGTTGCTTAGAGAGAGTACCAATTCCCGGCGGCAATGCGGTGCTACACCACACGGGCAAGTAAAGCCAAATGCACTAGGTATAGAACGGCTAATATGAATTGTGTTGTTTGTCTGTTTCGGCGCACGGTTGACTGCATCGAGAACCACACGGCAGAAAGGTAATCAGAGTGCTTACACCTCTTCCACACGGATAAGCCGAAATTGGAAGGACGACAAAATGGGAAGGATTTATGAGGATAAAACCGCCACACTGTTCCCAACCACTGCAACTCCTGAAAGCTAGAATCAATAGTAGCGACTACCAGAAAAGCGAATGCAATGAAGCTTGACGAGTTCTCGAGAAACGATTAATTTGTCTCAGATCCCGCAACGAAATTAATCAGTAAAGAACTGTGGAGAAGTAAGAAAGAAAATCCAATTTCCAATTTCCTCCATAAACAATCCCCCGACCGAATTCAAACCAAACTCAATGTAGACTACTCTAGCACACAGAAAATATTATAGTACACTAGTATGTATGCAGAGGTGTACTCCCTCTTCCCTTATCTGCATAGTCCTATGGGACGGCAATTCAACACTAGCGAGAGGTGAGGCGCAGAAACAACGGTTTTATGTACCTTCCGAGTTCCGAGCCTCGGGTATGTCACACCATCAACTTTCAAACTTACGGCTGCTATTCGATCGATTAAATAACACAAGCACAAGCAGATCCTCAACAGAGTTGAGGATTACTTAGTTTCTATGGCTTTGTCTGTACAAAGATCTAATACCTTTCATGATCTCACCCAAAATTGATCTCTAAATGTATTTAGTGACTTATTAATTACTAATTCAATAATCTGTTGTACACATGTTATTTTTGTTTATATTAGCCTACTATTATCTTACGGCAAGGCAAAGGCCTCTTCTCATACAGAGAAGGCACATGCATAAATCACCACGCTTGCTCAAGGTGGACTGGCGATGCTGACAGTGTTATCAAAGATAAACTTAGAAATTACATAAGAATTGAAAAATCCACATTGGTACTTTCCCGGTATTGAACCCACAGCCTAGTGTATAATAGATGGACACCTTAACCATTAGACCATCACGAGTCATCGGATTAGATATTATTTATTTCATTTAAAACCGTTCTCAGTTACGTAATGGAATTCTGCAGAGAAGGTAGATCTATTACATAAATTCACATCGGCATTATTTTGCAATTAAGATAACATGCTTGCCGCAATATTTAAAAGTAAGCGGTATTGCAAAATTTATTCTGAATTTCATTCACACTTTTGTACTGAAGACTCGAGTCTATCTCGCATTTCTAATTTTCTCCGTGTATGTGCCATTTTGCTCTAGGTATAGCAGTTGTGCGAACTTTAGATTTTAATACTAAGACCACCGTCAAAACTAGAAAACTAATTAAAGTCTAGCTAGATTTCAATTTCAGTGAGACTCGTTTAAAATACACGAAGTTTTTATAAAACACCAAGTTTGTAATTTGTACGTAGCACTAACTTGAAATTATGTTTCATAAAAATGTCGCAAAACCGAAACGAATTTTGACGTTAATAACACTATGTATGTAATTAAGAACATCTAACTGTTTGCAGCGCAGTTCTTGGTATAATGCTACACTTGATTTCTAAGAAACTCTATTAAAATTTTATTATCACACTTCGTTTTATTACGTGCGCATACGTCACGCTATTTTAACAGGGGGGCAAGCAGTTGCATGCATCTAATAACACGGAAAGGTTAATTTTGTTGTCATTTTCAAAATACCAACGCTATGAACCAAATAAGTGGCATGGTGCCGTTGGGAATACTGCTTACCACGTTTGAAATGGAGTGATAAATAAAAAATGTGCCACAGGTGATCCCTGAAGGTAAATTGTGGTGTGAAATAACTACCTTGAATTATAGAAATAATACATACTTATACGAGGTGTCGAGTCAGATTACAGCCTGCATCCTTTGGCTATTAAAATATGGTAGTTGAGAGCTCAGTTCTAAGTATTTATACGTATTAGGATCTGCTAGTGTAGTCTTCCAAAATATCTACACTAATATTACAACGAGTAAAGTTTTATATTTACAACGAATTAGTTCAAAAACTACTAAACCGATTTTAAAAACTTCTTCACCTATATGAAGGTACATTATTAGCAATTAACATAGGCTATAATTATCTATCGATAAAATAAGTGATCCGTAAGAAAATTCACATGAACGAAGTCGGGGGCAAAAGCTAGTAATTCATAAAAAGAAAAGAAAGTTTGTTCTGTACAAACAACCCCGGGGGGTCTAGAATCATGCAATAAGTTCTTGATAAAAGTTCCACCCTATATATAATACTATAGCTGGTGGTTTCCGCGGCCCTTACGCATGTCAAACTGATTTGTTGTGTTTACCATAAATAACAAAAACTAATGATAAAAGTTGAACAACAGACTTGTTTGTACTGTTCTGTTTATCCTTAAATAAGTATAAATAATTAAGATTGTAATCTTTAGATATTTCCTCAAATAATTAAAATTAATAAATACTGAAGAAGAAAAATGTTTGCTAAAGCTATACATAATTAATTAACTTCTTTTAGAATGGTATCGCTAAAAAAATACAACCGGTAGAGGGAAAATTTGTTTGAAAGAGTCATCGCGGTACTGGGCAAAAGGGCATTACTAGAGTTTTAGTCTGTGAGAGCCTGAGATTCCCTTTCGCTCCGCCCAGAGCGGAAAAAAAGGTTGACGATAGCCTATCTTAAAAAAAATGGAGTCACAGTACAAAAAAGATTGAGAACCCCTGACCTAAGCTTCATGACTAACTTCAACAAAATTCAGTAAAACACGATTCTAGTTATAAATCGGATGAAGCGCTTTGTTCTAGTATAAAACTTTATCTCACAAACATTATCGTAGTGAAATACCAGGCGTAGAGCTATGCTATCGATCCAGAAGCCTTTTCTGTTGTATAGCATGAACTTGTTAATACCGTTTGGAGTTAAACTCCCGGGAACGTGCACAAGTCTATTTATCTTTGCGCTGGACGTGGTATGGACAGAGCTTTATGTGGCTTCGACAAAGTGAAAAGCGGTACAGACAACGTTTTTTGGCAATATTTTGAATATGGAAACCGAGAGATAGAAATGAAATGTTACGGCAGAAGATTTTTATAACTTCTACTATGTAACAACCTACACTATTTGACCAATGCTTACTTGACCGAATGATAGTTTGCCCACGGTTTACCAAATGATCGCTCAGTTCAGTTTAGACGTAAGATGAGAAACAGGGCGGAAAGTTTCTCATAATCCATTGAAAAGGGAGGATCCTCCGACCTTTGTCTGGTGGGTGTCCGACGGTTATTGTCGGGGTTTTTTAAATATGCTGAGAACTGTAATAGCTCCGTTTAAGAAACGACAGTTGTTGGCATGTTGTGCGAAATATATCGCTGCACGTCGGTCGTGGTTCGCGTGTCGTACGCTAGATGTCTTTACAACCTGAATGAGCGATCATTAGACGAATGTTCTTCGGGAAAACGTTCTGCGGGCAAGTGAACATCAGGGAATCATCACCACCACAAGATACATATAAAATACCATGCTGAAAATCAAATCTTTCCTTCCAGAACTACGCTTCTAACCTCCACTAAACTAAAGTTTTAATACCGAAACTACCGAGAATGTTGAAAACTCGCTTGGAATAGAAGTGAGTTCAAAATTGATATCGTTACACTGCAGGGTTTCCGATTCATCCAACAAAACTAGGAAAATAGTTTGTAGGAGGAGATTAGAGTTTGTATTCTCTTTTTGACGTTTACAACATCACATAAAGTGATCGTATTAAACTGAGAAGTTTTTAGCAGTGGATCGCTCATTGTGGCTATCTTTAGGAGAGACCTATGTCCAGCAGCGGAAGTCGATCGGCTGATATGATAATGATGATGAAGAGTTTGTTTCTTTGTTTGGACGTACTAATCTCAAAAAGTACTGGTCCAATTTGAAAATATTTTTTTTTGCGTTATAATGCCTCTTTATCGAGGAAGGTTTTATTAAGGTATGTACGGGAGCGCATTAATAATCAAAAATGTAACTTGACGCACATAAAACCAAGGATATTGCTAGTAGAATGATAAACATCTGTTCCCATTCCCAGAAGAAAGAGAGGAATCTATCTCTGTTCGGAGAGATAAATCCATTTACCACAAATCATATAAGATTTATCCTCTATAATCCTAAGACTCTGAACACTTAGGCGTATTCGGGCGCAGTGTTAAAAGTGTTAAACTAATTCGAAACTTGGTAAATATATCAATAAGTTGCGACAACAAGTTAAATGGGAAAACTTGGGAACTAACCGCCGCTGTTAGCAGGACGTGACAAGTGAAACTGTGAAAGTAAATATATGAAATCAGTTTTAACTGCTCGCTTTGATACAGCTAATGAATTTATGGATAATAGGTACTGTGAATACAAAAGATATGGGGTTTATAACTGAAAACAAATGAGTGTGTACAGGGCCGGATTAAACATGACGGGCCCCTAGGCAATGGACGTTCTGAGGCTACTTTACACCTTTGTAACATTAAAAAAATATTGTTTTTCTACCACAATGCAATTTTGCTGTAGCTGTATTTTTTTTTATAAATTAGGTATCGTCACTCTATTCAATAAAAAAATAAATAAACAAATGCAAGGAATATAATGTGTATGTGTATATTTTGCTTATCGTTTTTTTCATTGATGGTTATATCTTTAAATTTCTGTTTTTTCCTGGGTTGGGGGCCCTTATACGATGCGGGGCCTAATGGATAATCCAGCCCTGAGTGTGTATACTTAGTTTTGTGTTTAGCAAAGGGCTGCTTTGTGTAAAGGTACACTTATTGGTTCTGTTGAATAACCCCCCTATGATAAGTTCCCATTCATACATTCAAAGTTTTGTATTTGATAGGGCAAGACTGCTTTCTGCCCCTCCGCATTGCTATTGATTTGATCGCTATCTAATAACATCATGAGGTTTTAGTCAATCTTGATCAATCTTCTGTAATATTTTTTATTCATAAAACACAATAGGACTTTTTTCTTTGAGTTCCGTATTATTAAAACCCCATGTAATATTTCCGCTGCAATACATACGTTTCTTTTATGACGAAGTAGTTATTTACATTAATCTATTCTGATATTACGAAGCTAAAGAGTTTTTATGTTTGTTCATACACTCTTATCTCTGAAACTGTTAGTCGGATTGAAGAAAAACTTTTGCATATGATAGCCAGATTAATAAGGAATAGTAAGCTATATTCCATTCCGCTACGCATATGAAAAAAACCACACGGACAAAGTGGCAGGCAAAAGCTGGTTTATAATACAGGCTGACTTTATTCACTGCGCAACTTTCGGGGGATGAAAGTCATAGTCAAAGTCAAAGCGTTTATTTCAATAAAACTATTTATAATTTGTATTACCAAGGAGTCGGTTAGTTAGTCAGAAAGTTGAAGTTAACAACGCTATGACCTAGGCGAGCGAAGCAGTAACCAAAGACATAACTTAACCCGGCTGAAAAAAACCACGCGAAAAAAGTCGCGTGTTATTAATCTTTTATAAGTTCTAATATTACTTAACCTAATGTCAACGGATAATAAGTAATACATGCTTACACACACGCGAGAGTTATTTACAATAACAGCTTTTTAATCAAGATTATAATGTTTATTGTAAAACATTAACCGGCTGCGTGCCCGTGGGAAAAGCTACAACATACATGTCCTGTATTTCAGCGCGGTGCACTTAAACGAATAACTGAGTATACCTACCGCGCCGCGGGCTTTGTACGGTCGCATGAAATAACGACTTGCAATACCAAGCACTTGAGTTTTAATTTAAAATAGTAAACACATGAAATATGTATGGAGATAGCTGTACGTACAGTGACCCAGTTCTTTTTGCTGTGTCTTACATCCCGGAGACAGATCAGTATGTGTGTTCTTTCTTTTGCAAAGGAGTTTTACTGAGTAGTTCCACTTTGATACGACAAGCCGGGCCCCTGCTGTGGCAAAGTGTATAAAAAAATAAATAAAAATACGAGCAAACCTACCTATCCAAACTAGTCAAATATAAGCCCCATCAGATCAAAATAATGCATCATATTCCACTACAAAATTTTAGGCAGTCTACTTTGCTATAGCAAGGCGGCTTCATGGGGCAAAGTAAAATAATAAATAAATAAATATCTTGGGACAACTCACACACGGCTATCTGATCCCAAGCTAAGCAGAGCTTGTGTTATGGTAACCAGACAACTGATATACATACTTATATAATTTATAAAAACATACATATTATAGATAAATCACACCCAGACACAGAACTAACAATCATGCTCATCACACAAAGTTTGTCCTGGGTGGGAATCGAACCCACGACCTCCGGCTTAGCAGTCAGGGCCGCTAACCACTAGACCAATAGGCCCGTCACAAGTGGAACTACTTACTTGTTTTAATAAATAAATGTTAAAAAATAATAACATAAAAAGAGCGAAAAGTTAGCATTAAACCTACAGAATATGCGCACGATAAATACAGGGTATTCCGTACGTGTGCGTTCAAGTAATGATGTGTATGTATCACACACACCTGGGTCTGCGTAATGGTTAAATATTTGAAACGATTCTCGTGAAATGTGACCAAATTGTTGACAAAAAATACTAGAAGCCATCAAAAACGTCAGAATGTACACAACGTGTATATATAAAAATGCATAACTTAAAGTACTGGACAAATTGTTATTTGGTCCACAAATGACGTAGCGAAATAATTCGCGTTCTAATTTTTTTTCAAACTTGCTTATGCCTGTAACTTCATTCGCGTTAATAGCGGTTATCATGGGTCTTTTTTTTTGACTCTACTGTGCGAAAATGTGCCCTATGTGTTTTACAATGCGGTCTATTTTGTTAAAAAAAAATCTGCCCAATGACTCCCTGCCAGTTCTACAAGATTCCACCATTAGTCAACAATTTTATCATTACCTAACCTACATAGAATATGAAAAGTCATGCTCAAAAACCTCCACCAAAGGGAGCCCGCTTCACATTCAGACTTTATTTCAAATTAGCATTGACAAACGTGGACCCATCTCAACTCCAATCACGCAAACCGATCTATATCTGTGACTTGCGTTCCCTTATCGATCCATCTCCATTATCGATACTCTTTGTGTACACTGCTTGTTTCTCAGGAGTATGCAAAAAGATGGATGAGTCAGCCCACCAATGGATGGATTCTTATACTTCTTATCAGATATGTACATGACTAATGGTCCTGCAATATATGGGATCGTGGTGACTGCGCAATAATGGGCTATTGTCCCTCTAATTGGCGTGACGGATGCCGTCCCTAAAAGATTAAGATAAACGTAAGGGCTTTGTCACAGATTATTGGCAAAACTATTACATGACAAAATATGCTTGGTCGCCATATGTTTGTTCATAAAAAGTCTTTGTGTTTGTTTATGGAATCTTTTGTTCAGTCTTCTACAATACAAATTCTTTGTAAAGCTGTAATATTGGCTCTGGTATTCTGTGAGCGGTCATAATGAATAACTTATAAACTCGTGAAACATAAAATTAGCTTAAATGTTGAACCGGACCGCATAATTAGGGTAGGCTTAATAATTCTGAAATGCTTAGCTTTGAAACGGATTGCGGTATCGTCGCTTTAATGCCTACTTAGGATAAAAAATATCCTACGTAAAAGCATCAGATTTACGTTTATAAACTCTTTCCCGAACCAATTTATAAGTTGGAAGCCCAAAACTCATAACAGCCTCCGTAATCCGCCACCGGCAGCCCTTTCCACGAAAAACTAATAAAGTCATAACTACAACCGAAATACGGCCTAATCCGTCCGAACACAAAAGTTAAACACGACAAACAAAATACAAACAAAACTTATGTTTTAACATACGCCAATATGTTGGAAAACAATATTAAACCTACAGTAACAAAAAGAGTGTCATCCAAAAATGTAATCACTATAAAAATGCGAGCCGTGTCAAAAGGTAAAAAGTGGTAAAAACTAAAAAGTGGTAAAAACTAAAAAGAGGTAAAAACTAAAAAGTAGTGGTTTTAGCAGCGTCAGCGGCGGATACGGACGTGTGGGGCCCGAAATGTCAGCCGCATGCTGGTGAAAACGCTTTCTGGTTTGACGTGAGACATAAACGGTTGCGGACATACATACAGTCTGACTATTTAGGTATTCACTGCGCTTCTTTTAGAGGTTGAAAGTAATGTAAAAATGTTGAAAATTAAATCAGCATTTTTCCCGTTTTGCAATGGATTTTTGAAGGTGCAGCAGATTAGCAGGAGAAATTTAAAAAAAGAAAAGGTTTTAGTCAGTTTTAGTGTTACTCTCGTATTTAAAGTTATTGGTATTTATGAGTATTTTCTCCCCTTTAAAGGTAAGCAGCAAATTAAAAGTAATATCGTGATGTCGCCTTAAAAAAATACATTACAACAAAAACAATATTATAATACGAGTCTAATATTGTCCCATTGCAGGGCAAGGGCCTCTTCACATGTGTAAGAAGAAGACGTAGAAGTAGATAATGTTACAACACGGCAGAGCAAGAAACGCTTCAGAGGTGATGACGATTGCATGGAGACAGACAGATTCGAAGATCTGAAGAATATGTTGCAGTCTTGGAAAAATGATCAAGATGTTATTCTTAAAAAAATAGTCACAGAAGTTTCTGAGTTGAAGAAGCAAAATCAGAATATCCAGAATTCATATTCTGAGATTGAAAAATCTATTCAATCTTTCAACTTAGGCTACGAAGAGATGAAGTCTCGTCTGGAATGCCTGGAAGTTGAGCATGGAGAGAGTGTTAGACGCTTGAATGACTTGGCTAACGGTGCCAATGTACAAGCTGTGGCTAAGCTTGAGGCTAAGATTGAGGCAATGGAACAGCAGGCACGTTCATGTAACATGGAAATTTGTAATTTACCGGAAAAGCGCAACGAAAATTTGTTCGCCATCTTAGATTCCATAGGCTCTGCTATTAAATTACCTGTGTCTCACAATGACATCATATCGATACATAGAGTGCCACGCGGGCAACAACAAGATAATAAACCTAAAAATATTATAATCAAGTTTAGAACACGTATTATACGTGATAATATCCTTAGCGCCTGTCGTCAAAAGAAGGGCCTAAAGTCTGATCAGCTGGGAGTCTCTGGTGCCCCGGTGCAAGTTTACTTTAATGAACATTTAACCCTAAATAATAAAGCGTTATTTCGAGAAGCTAAAAGGATTGCCAATGAGAGTGGTTTTAAATACGTTTGGATCAAACATGGGACGGTACTTGTGCGGGAACGCGACGGATTGTCAGCAATTGCTATACGTTCAGCGCAGGATCTTAAAAGGGTTGTTAGCAGTGAGAAGAAGTGTGCTGAAAACCCTGAGTCCTAGCTATACCAATGTTCACACAGTTTGTATACATAACTATATTGTGCTTCGTCTTTGTTTCTTTATTGTATATTTATCTGATAGCTTTATAAGTTTATTTATTGGGTATGTTAGTCTCAAATGTTATTGTTATCTCTTGCCTCCTTTTTTATGCCATTTGTTATCATTGCTTAAATTTAAAAAAATCTTGCTTTTTGTTCTCAGTTTTATAAGTTACATTCGATGGTTTTTTCTTGTGTCCGTTAGACATTTAAGTATAATATCGGAAGCTTCCTTGAAGTACAATGGGAAACACTGGAGCAAATTTAAACCATGTAATTCTGGCTTATCTGTAACTTGTCATTTTATTACTGTAGACATCGGGATTAAGTATTATCAATTGGGTGGTAAGCGTTACATAACACAGATTTATTACATAACTGTTATTAATGGCTACTGACAATATTACGTTTTACTATCAGAATTGTAGAGGTACTCGTACAAAGTTGCAAACGCTCTATATGAACATATTGAGTAACTCTTACGACGTTATTGTCCTGACTGAAACGTGGCTTATTCCTGACATTCGTGATACTGAATTTATTGATGACCGTTATGTTGTTTATAGATGTGACCGTGACCGTGTCGCGACAAACAAAAAAGATGGAGGTGGTGTTCTGATAGCTATGCTTCGTGAATTGCGTGCGACAATATTAACAACTCGATTATTTAACTCTGAAATTGAACAGGTACTAGTACAGATGCCTGCCACCCAGCAGCACACACGTCATATCATTGGTGTCGTGTATATACCACCAGCGTCTAGTGCAGAAGTATATGAGCAATACTTAGACATGCTGCAAGGCTTCGCTAATAATCCTAATTGCAATTCATATCACTTCTTTGGTGACTATAACTTACCTGAGATTGACTGGGTGCAACAAGGCAATCATGCCACTGCGCGTCACACGGGCTCTACGGGACGTATATTACTTAATTTTATAAATATAATAAATGGTTCACAATTTAACTGCACAAAAAACAGTTCAGGTCATGTACTAGATTTGATAGTCTCCAATGCGGACCCTCAAATGGTGCCTTGCAATATTCTGGTGACACCCGATAGCCTCCACCCTCCTTTTTCTATATTAACTCACCTAGATGTGCATTTCAAACCGATGAAATGCCACCCGGTTCGCAGGTATAACTTTTACAAAGCAAATTACGATTGCGTTAAATACGATTTGGGTAATGTAGATTGGGAAGAGTTACTCTCTCGTTACTCCTCCGAGATGGCGGTTGATTTTTTTTATGAAACTATATATAGAATTATCAGGTCACATATTCCATTAACTTACGCCAAAACTTCTAAATTTCCGATCTGGTTTACACCGTCTCTAATAAAAATATTTAAAACTAAAGAACGTGCTTGGATTAAGTGGAAAAATTATGGTAATCACTCTGATTACGTGCATTTTTCAAACTATCGCAAATTATTCCATATTGAGACCACTAAATGTTATAAGAGATACATGACATCAGTTGAAGACAGTATTCCTAAGTCTGTTAAGTATTTTTGGTCGTATGTCTCTTCCAAGAAAGGTAAAGCTAAGTACCCTGCTAATATGTTTTACAAAAATGCTTCGTCTGATGACCCAAAGGAAATATGCAATTTGTTTTCAAATTACTTTTGCTCGGTATATGAACCTTCTACCTTCGACCCAGACCATTGGCAGCCGTCTAATTGCTATGACAGTAATTCACCCTGTATCTCTGACATTTACTTGCCAGCGGAATCAATCCGTACAGCATTGAAGTCGCTGGACCCATCTAAAGGAGCTGGACCTGATGGCATACCACCTTCCTTCTTCATAAGAACATCTGATCACTTGTCTTGCGCATTACATATAATTTTTAATAAATGTTTGAGTGAAGGGGTCTTTCCTACTGTTTGGAAACGAGCCTCAATCACCCCGGTGTACAAGAGTGGCGATAAAAATAATGTCGAGAATTATCGGCCAATTTCTATTCTCTCCACTTTGTCGAAGGTATTCGAGCGTCTTGTTCACAGTGCACTATACCCTCATATCCGTCATCTTATCATACCCGAACAACATGGTTTCGTAAAACGTCGCTCTACCACCACTAACCTCATGACTTTTGTCAACTACCTCTTCGAAAATATGGACCGCCGGGTGCAGGTTGACGCTGTTTACACTGATTTTCAGAAGGCCTTTGACAAGGTGGATCACGTCCTGCTTATGGAAAAAATTGCATTTAATGGGATACGCGGTAACTTACTCAGATGGTTTGCTTCATATGTTTTCAATAGGACTCAGAAGATTGTCATTAGTGGGCATGAATCTGACTCTATAGTTGTTAAATCCGGGGTGCCCCAGGGATCAGTATTAGGGCCTTTTCTTTTTGTATTGTTCATTAATGACATTAAATCTTGTTTTATCAATTCACATTTCTTGATGTATGCTGACGATATGAAAATTTATAACACATGTAAAAATATTCGTGACTGCTATTATTTACAACAGGACCTGGATAGATTTTATGAATACTGCCGCAAAAATAAACTGTTTCTTAGTCTTCCTAAATGTTACACAATTTCTTTTACCAAAAATACAAATCAAATCAAATTTAATTATTCCATAAATAATATATATCTTAATGAAGTGCAATCTGTGCGCGATTTGGGTGTTACCCTTGACTGTCGTCTGCATTTTGATGCTCATATTGACAATATTGTTAATAAAGCTTTTCAAATGTATGGCCTAGTGATGAGATTTTCAAGTAGCTTTGTGCGACCCTCTACATTCTTAATGTTATATAAATGCCTGATTCGGCCACAATTAGAATACGCCGTCCAAATTTGGGATCCTTTATATGACAAGTACAAAGATAGGCTAGAAATTGTTCAAAAAAAGTATTTACGTACTGTGAATTATAAATGTTATCGCCCTAAAGTGTCCTATGAACAATTGCTGAAACGCTATAATGTCCTTAGCTTGGAATCTAGACGATTACTTCTGGGTGTAATGATGCTGCATGGCATATGTAATAATAGATTTGACTGCATCCCTTTATCTAATAGTTTACATTATAGAGTACCTAGATCTGTTATGCTTCGTGGGGTACGTGTGCCTCGACTATTCCACACAGACTCATGCAGGACTAACGCTGGTGAGCGCGTGCCTCTTCGTCACCTCGTTGATGCGTATAACACTCACTTTATGGAGCTCGACATATTCGATCTTTCCAAGACCCGTTTCAAGGCAAGAGTAAAAGAATTAGTGACTTCTTAAGTTTAATATTTTTTTTTTTTTTATATTATTATTCTTATCTTATTATTATTTTTTTTTAATTTCTCTCCTTAACTGTATTTTTTTTTTTTATGCACACTGTATGTCTGTTTACTTTTAACTTTTTTGTGAATTCGTGGACAATGCTGTGGGTTACATGTGTAGTAATATAAATATAGAATAGCTTATGTATAAATGCATTTATATGTATTTTGTTAATTTAAGATATTTTTTTTGTTTGTTAATCTTGGCATGTAACTGTTTTTTGTCCCTAATAAATAAAAAAAAAAAAAAAAAAAAAAAGACGCACAGAGAAGAAGGCACGAAATTATCACCATGCTTGCTCAAGCCAGATTGGTGATGTCAGACTTATCTGAAATATAATATGTCCAGATTTCCTCACAATGTTTTCCTTCATCAATAACCAAAATGAATCTTAAATTACATTGCTTAAACCTCAGCCGCTGTAATAACTTGAGGTCAATGTTTTTGCTCATAAAGATCATAAAAACTATCGACAAACATTTCATGGTTACGCGGTAATCGTCAATAAATTATTTATTATTAGCGTGGTAGGTAAGCACTTTTGAGTGAGTTATTATAATTTAATAATACCAGACTATTATTATCTCACTGCAGGGCAAAGGCCTCTTTCGGACAGAGAAGTACGAGTATTGATTACTAGGCTTGATCAAAGCGGTTTGGTGATTTCAGACTTGTAATAATTATAGTCCAGTTTTCCTTCACCGATGTCAGCGATGTCCAAGATAGACTTCAACAGTAAATATGAATTGGAAAAGTCACATTGGTTTAAATCCATACTAATATTATAAATGCCAAAGTAACTCTGTTTGTCTGACTTTCCCGACTAAACCACTAAACCAATTTTGATGAAATTTGGTACGGGGTAAGTTTGAACAAGAAAGGACTTAGGCTACTTTTTATTCCGCGCCTTCGCTTGCTTCCGCAATAAGTCAATAACGCACATTTACACGGACGAAGTCGCAGGTAAAAGCTAGTTAGTTAAATTTAATAACAACGTTGTAAGTAATATGTTTCTTTTATCTATTTGAAATACGAGTAAAAAAAAATATTTTACAGTCGGCAACCATTTTCTAAAATTTGTGTTAAATTGATTGAAAAATATGATACAATAACTTCTACCTATCACTTGTCTGTATCCTTGAATTTAAAGTTAATCACACAACTATTGAACACTAAAATTAACACTATTTATTTGGTTTCTAAATTACATTGATTTCACCACGATTTCACTAGACACCAAAATTAAATATTAAAGTACAAGTTTTATGTTCCCTCCAAAACATGAACTGTCAATCGTTGTTTTCTTTTTTCTTACTTTTATATGGCATCCTAAAAAAGTTTTTAAACGTTGCTGGTGTTATCGATGGCAAAATGTTTTTATTGCGTACCATTGCGCAAACTATTTTACTATTCGAAGGATCGAGGTTTGTTATTGAGAAAAAAAAAATAGTTAAGTCGTGCTACGTTGCGAGGTGCTATAAGCACAGTATAAAAATATTACCGTGCTATAAGTGCTAAAGTTTGGATGGATAATGTTTGTTTCTCAATTACGCCGGAACGGCTAAACAGATCTGGATGAAATTTAGCACAGAGATAGATTAAAGTCTGGAATAGCACATAATATAATATAATTCATACCTAATTACTATTTCCAGGGCCTTAAGTAACTATACTAAATTAAAATACAGACGAAGGTTACCGAAGCATTATAATTAAAATACGTACTCTGTTTTGACTTCGCGACCCAGAGCAACAGAAATGTCGGGAAATATGAAAATGTTAATTACTACATGTTAATATTTACTCACTGACTGAATCCTTTGCTCAATCTACACGACTTTGTAGATTACATAAAATAACTTGAATAATCAGAGTAACACGAAATGAGATTCGAGTGTCATTGTATTCCACCGACAATCGATCAATATTTTTTAATGATATTCATAAAATACTCGATACATAGGTACATTTATCAGGAAACCATCATCAATCATGACTCAAATGTTGGGTACTGTAGCGTCTAAATTGATAAAGAGGGTGTATTAAAAAACAATTAAATACCGAAAAAAATCTTAGGAACGTAAAACTTGCATTACACCTCTATTTTGCCCACTGTACATAGAGATACGATTTCGTAGTGACGGCAAACCGTAGAGAGCAGCGGCAAATAGTACCTGTAGCCATCTACGAAAGTATTTTCATAAAAATACACAGAAACTTGCAATAGTTTCGCTACAATCCGACTCATGCGGTTGGACGGCACTGCCTTTGCCGTCACCTACGGGATCAAACCTTAGCGATATTGAAACGAAATCTTCATGAAATCATATTTTTTTCTATTTAATGGTTTATGTTACGAGTATGTATTGTATACATTTTTTTTTTCTTTTGAATGACAATGAAAATTTAATTTTAATGGTCTAATTTGCATACATCATTTGTTTTTGTCCTTGACATTGAGTTTGTCCTGGAAATCACAGAACTGTTTTATGATTAAAGATTTTTAACTATTAAAATCGCTGCAGTCTCCAACTCGCACCAGCTCACATAGGCTCGGAACAATGCTGTGTGCGGCGTGACCGCGAGGCGTGACTACTACGTACTCGTACCCACACTCACACTGTGTTTGCCGTGCTATATGACGTCACATAACCAATGCTGCTATTTTTGAACCAGCGACGAACATTCCTCTATGCCAATAACCCGAAATGCAGGTGCGCATAATCAAAACCAAATGTAGTTCTAATACTATAGCTGCATTATGCCAGCGGAACACTGCAAGGGAACGCTATAGCCTATCCTCACGCTAGAGGCGTGAGGTGAAGCTATCCCTGAAGGGATAGGCAGAGATGTGACCATAAGTAGACCCACATTTAGCCAGTTTTTTTTTAAATTTCATGTAATAGTTGGCGAGCCTATTGCCATCAACCGGACACAAATCCAAACTCCGAGGCTGCTACTGAGAAATTCCTGATGGAGAACCCCAATAACACTTTGCCCGACCTTAGAATTGAAGCCAAGACCTCATGCTCAGCAGTCGCGCTTTGCGACTAGTAGACCAACGAGGCAGTCCTAATCAAACTTAATAGGTACTAATCTTACAGCTGCATTTTAAGCCAACGGAACACTGCAAGGGAAAGCTATAATTTATAATTTGCTGTAATTTGTATAAAATCGTGGGGGGTTATGACAAAAGAAAGTCACGACATGGTTACTACATTAATGTGAAGCATTAAATAGGCTCACAGGACCTATAATTTTATAAGTTTCGCATAATACAAAATATGAGAAAATTTGCGGTGGGCGCGTCGCTAATGTACGAAAAAGTGCGTGATCTATTAATGTGGAACGTTTCCGTCCCCGTCCTGTAATTGCCATGTATTTTGGCACAAATATACCTGGCAACCTATTAAATCTTCCAATACTTTTTCTGACATCTACATGTTATCAAAGAGTAACTTACTCATAACTTTTTTTATCTATATAAATAAAAATGAATCGCTAAATGTGTTGCTAGGCGCTAAACTTGAGAACGGCTGGATCGATTTGGCTGAATCTCTTTTTGTTGTTTTCGCAATTTCCCGTACACGGTTTTAGTATGAAAGTTATAATATGAAAGAATTAAAAAAAAAAAAAAACATCCACTCGTGCGAACCCGGGGATGTTCGATAGTATAGAACAAACTTACGCCTAAATTATTTCATTTAAGTAAATATTATAAAGCTACAGAGTTTGTTTGTTTGAACGCGCTAATCTCCGGACGTATTGGTCCGATTCTGAAAATTCTTTTGCTAATAGGGAGCTATGTTATACCTGCGTGCTAAAAGTTATATTTTATTATCAAAAAGTAACAGATCCGTGAAAAAAGCAAAAGCTAGTACCGTTATAAACAGTTCCTTAAAGTCGTTATCATAAAACAAAGACTCTATCATTTAATAATAGAACATTCCTATTGGAAAAGCTATTCCCCTCATATTAAATTCTATACCCAGTAATCCTAAGAATACCTCGACCGTCAAACAGAATAAAACCCCTTCAAGCACCCTTTAATTTAAAACAAAACTGTTCCACTGCCACCCCTCAAAAGGGAATCTGATTAAAAATCCATCAAACGATTTCTTTGAAATCACGATTGATACGTCCAAAGTCCGTTTATCTTTGTAATTTACTATTCAATCGCTATTACAGTGCGACATGTATCTATAATTCCCACATTCGATTTGTACTGAGGGTATTCACATGACAAGCTATACGTGACAGAAAACTCAATAAACCATACAAAAACTAAAAAATAATAAAAATAAAAAACAAGTTCCATCTTAAAATATTTTTTTTTTTATAAAAAGCTCTCATAGAACATTGTCATGCAATTTGCATAATAATATGTATTAAAAACTTAAAGTTTTTCAACTATTAACCTATAATAACGCTGTGATGGTTATACCCGCCTCTCATGCACGAGGTTCTGGTTTCCATATCAAGTAAAAACCAATGTTTTTTTAAAATCTAAATGTACTTTTTATGTTTAATTTGGACATCACTCAAATCAGTGATGAAAAACACAGGAAACCTGTACTTATACCTAATTAATAAAGTCTGAAATTGTCAATCCGCTTTTAGCAGGCGTTGTGATTAATGCGCATTTTCTGTATGAGCGTTTGCCCTACAGTGGGGCAGTTATTATTATTGTTATTATTCATTTATCTCAGAATCACAAAATATTCCATACATTGTTAGTACATCATACTTATAACTATGTTGGTATATTATTATTTAAATTATAGGCTGTTAATATTTTTTATGCTAACAACGCTTTCGCATTTTCTTAAATATTTTCACTTAGTTTTCGTAAACTGAGCAACGATAAACAGCATAAGCGCTCTATTGTCATTCATACTCCGTTAAGGTTACGTTGCCCGGGGGCCAGCAGGCTCTCTGCCAACTCTGCCAACGTTCCCAGGGAGCATGAATCACGGAGTGCCGACTCGTGAGGGGCTTGCTAATGACTATACATCGAGCCTTTGTCTCCACTCGCATTGTACTGATAGAAATAACCAGTAATGTCTGTAAAGACTCAGAGTACATATCACATGTCAGTGGTATTAAGATGTGGTACTTCGGTCGTAGAAGTACCAACAGTTTTTTAATAGTATATCGATGTTACGGGAGGACTGGACCCGTTTAATGCCTATGCTTTGTCGAATATGCCTATTATGTCGAATATATTCTTCTCCATACGAAATTACCTCTCGAAAGATTGAGACAATTTTATTTTTCTTGTATATTGACGTTAAAAAGTGCCTTTTATTGTCCTAATTGAGATAAATGATATGATTTTGAAAGAAAAAGCAAGTAACAGTCATCACCTAGCTTTTTCCCAACTAGGTTTGACTAAAAAACAATTTTTACCAATCCTTGTCATAAATGTGATTTTACGGAATTCGACGTATTGTTCGAAAAATAGACAGAATTCTGTTGAATACAGGTCCTATACGGCAAGCGAACTTGAAAGGGAATGTCTGACATTGTACGGCATACCACACACTCAACTACTATTGTCCTGCACAAAAGCCATACTCGAACAAATATGTGAGCAGAAACCGAACTTTACAATTTCAACCAAAAACAGTTTGTCATATATCATAACGCAATATTTTTCTCAGTATAGATTCAAATATAACATGACGCCTGTAATCTTCGAAGGGTTAGGCAGAGTTGTACCTATTAGTACACCCACATCTCGCCAGTCATGTTTAAGTTCCATGGGGGCGAGCCTATCGCATTAATCGGGCACAAATTTAGACTCCAAAGCTGCTACTGAGAAAATCTTGATGTAAAAACCAAACTGCGAAAACGAAAACAACGACGCGAAAACGTAAACGCGCAAACGAAAACAAGCCTGTGGAAAACGTAGTGGGTAACATATTTATTACACGACTGCCCCAAAAAAAGGAGTGTTATGTGTTCAGGGTTAATGTATGTATGTATGTATGTATGTGAGATTCTTTATTCCACCATAACTTTTAAACGCCTGAACCGTTTTAGATGTATTGGGTATCGTTACTATCCTTGCATCGTTCCGAGTATCATAGGCTAGTAAAAAATAAAAAGAATCCTGTGTGGTCACTTTAAAACGTAAATTAATACCAGCCTCAATTATTTTTTTAAATGAATTTCGTCGTGTCTATGTTTATCGTCTAGAATTTGACAAGTCGATTTAAAAAATATATAACACTGTAAATAAAAAACGTCATAAAAAAACTGACGAGTAAACAAAGTACAAATATGTGCAATTTTTGCAGTCGTGTTTTTTAATTTGTTTAATTATAATAGCTTGTCATAGTTTAGTGTGTAAGCTTTATCATAAACATGTAATATGTTACTGTTTGTTTTTCCTTAAATAAAATAAAATTAAATAAAATTAAATAAACACTACCCGGCCTGGAAATCAAACCCTAGACCTCATATTCAGTAATCGGGCTTTACGACCACTAGACCAACAAGACAGTCCGAGGATAACCGAGGGAGTTGGCAGTGATTCAAATTCCAAATAAATAATAATACCAGCCTATTACCCTTCAACTGCAAGGCAAAGGCCTCTTCTCATTCAGAGAAGGCACGAGCATTGATTACCAAGCTTGCTAAAGGCCGATTGGCGATTACAGATTTATATTAATTATAAGTCCAGGTTTCCTCACGATGCTTTCCTTCACAGATGTCAGTGATGTTCAAGATAATCTTAGAAAGTACATATGAATTGAAAAAGTAACAATCTCTTACACTAGAGGCCTTAATCACTGGCCCATACCAAAATAGATTCAGAATAGCAAACGATATAAAAAAATCAAAACACAGCTCGCCATTGGATCGGCACGCGTTGAATTAATATGAATATGGCAAAGCATTTTCTCGAAACTAGTGCGCAGAGATGAAAATGGTAGCAAAGTGCCGTAGCTTCCAGATTAGTTAGAAATATGCACAGATAGTCGTAGACGGACACGCGGTTTTGGCTCTTTGATGCAGAATATGAGAATATAGAGATACAATTTTAGTAGACTGAAACGATATAATGTTTATAAAGAACTTATATAACTGCTTTGGTACAGCGTGAGGTCTTGGGTTCAATTCCCAGGTCGGGCAAAGTGTTATTGGGTTTTTCCATCAGGAATTTCTCAGTAGCAGCCACGGAGTCTGGATATGTGCCCGGTTGATGGCAATAGGCGTGCCTCCTATTACTTAAACATGACTGGCGAAATGTGGGTGTTCTAATACACACCACACCTCTGCCTAACCCTTCGAGGATTACAGGCGTGATGTTATGTATCTAAACAAATAGCGGATGAACACGATTTTCATATAAGCTTCCCCCCTTCTTTGTCTCACAGACCTTGTTTATGCAATATTGAGTAGAGGCTCCATTCAATGCTCTTTAGAAACCGCAGTTAATGATTATTTGTATAGGTTTTTTTCCCTTGCATCCCGTTATTTCCCATTCTTCAAGTTCTCATTAAGAATAAGTGCCATTAATATTTTTTCCAACCGTACCAAATTAAATTTTTATTCATAAATACAAAAGTGTCCATAAAATCTTGATACTAATAGTGCCCCACAGGATAAACATCGAACAATTAAGATAAACTCCATTTTAAATCTAAATGGTAATGATATTCATGGAACGGCCGCTTTTAAAAAAGCTGGGCATAGACAAGAGGTTTAACAAACGAGTACCAAACAAGGAGATCGTTACCATAATTACTGATGCAACGATCATTGTTTAAAAAAGTTCCGTTTGGTCACAATGCTCAAGAGAAAAAAAAAATCTTGTCTTTGGAGATACAGATAGAATGTGCTTTGAATAACTTGTATTGCATTTGAGAATCCTGCTTAGCTTAATAATATCCTTATATGTTTTTAATAATAATACCAGCCTATGTTTCACTGCAGGGCAAAGGCCTCATCTCATACAGAGAAGGCATATGAGCATTGATCGCTTGCAAGGCGGATTGGCAATTCCAGTCTTCAATAACAAGTCCAGTTTTCTTCACTTAATAAATTAAGTTTATAAAGTAAAACTTCATAAATAAACCAAAAATCTACAGCAACTTTTTACATAATCACTGTGTAATTAAAATAATGTTGTTACACTACAGAAAACATTTTAAAAAGCAACTTTAAACTCGGTGGCGCGGCGTCCAGGCTGGTCAATGTAACACGCATGACTGCTACCCAATATTTACATAATTATCGCACATCATGAATGGGTAATAATACTCTATAAATAAATTACCCTTAAAGCATATGAGCTAGTAAGCAGGCAGGATGCGGCCTCATAATCCGTTTAACTATAGTTAAACTTTAAAAACAATCGTGACTAAGGTTAGTTAAGATTCTGATCTCGCGCGGCAACGATTGCTCATACCAAACAGCGCGGTTTACGTTAACCCGCCTGATAAACTCTGGTTAATGTTAACGTTTAGTTTTATCTGTATTCCTGGCGAGTTTTGTTTATCGCTATGCAAGGATTGTTCGCCGCATTAAGGCATTTTAAGGGAACTTGCGTTCTGTAGAACTTCATTTGTAGCTGCAGTGGTTTATTAAACAGTGAAGGAATTCACCTGCATTCATAATAAATTTTATTGGCTATTATTTGTACATAATATGTCATGATTAGTGTATATCTCATAATGGAAATTTTAAATTAATAAATGTGTTGCTTTTATTACTTTTGAGTAAGTTTTTTTTTATAAAAATTCTGTATAAAAGTTTAGAAACGAGCTGTTATTAAAATAGTGTTATTAAACATAAGACGAGTTTCTGAATTTATTATAATTTAAACTTCTAACGTTTCTTTTTATAGTTCTTTATTATAATTTAAATTTTACATTGAACATGAAATAATAATAAAAAAATAATAATTTATAATTTAAAATAGGTAGATTTACGAAAGTATAAATACTAATAAAACGTATAGAAACTAATGATAAACAATAAATGGTTTATTTCTTTCTTTCTTTCTAGTCGTCTATTAAAAATACTGTTCATTATAGTATTGTTAATGTTTCGTTGCGGGATCCATAACAATTATATATCTTACTTACTTGACTACTTAAACTGCTACTAGACTAAAAAGAATGGCCTGTCGGCATAAGATACGTCATGTATTCTCGGAAAAAAAATGTTATCCGATCCGCCCTGATTCACAAATCAGTAATTATGTACGATAGACATACCATAAGTAGGTACCTCGTAAGTACCTTCACCACTATCCCGTGCCTTATGATTAGTACAGATAGAGCAGTAATATGCTCAAGCAGTTTTTATTGATTAATTGTAAATGAACTAACTGGTTACAAAAAAAGAGTTGAAAATTGCGTAATTTACACAAAGATTAAAAATATAATTAAATTGTAATGTACTTAATGAGGTTGAATGATGATAATAATGTTGAATGATTGATTGATAGAAGTGTGAGTGTGTGAATATGGAGGGGTGAGTTCAATTGTGTTATTTCTTGAGTTAATCAACTTGAAACTTGTTACGAACAAAGATAAGTAAATAATAAAGTCAATAGATTTTTCTACGTGGAGGAAGTGGCGGAAAAAGTGCTAGTTACTTATAGGATAATAAATAGCACGCGGAACACTATCTGGCACACAATTTTCAGATCTATTTCGGATGTATTTCAGTTTATTATCATCTAGCTATCCGCCCCTGCTTCGCGCGGGTGATGCATACTAACAATACGTATAAACGTTTTCCTAAAATCACTCCATCTATTGATGAAAACCGCATTAAAATCCGTTGCTTAGTTTAAAAGATCCAAGCGTAGGACAAACAGAGGGCCGCAACTTTATTTTATGAACACTATGTAAGTTCTTCTTCTTCTTCTCGTGTCAATCGACTCAAATTTTGTCCGTCCTATTGGACGCTCAATATTTTGAGCAACCTGTACAGCTCTGTCATTGGCCTCATTAAGGTCTTGGATGGTTGCACGACGGGCAACTTAGGAAATGACGCATGTTCTGTGATGGTGTTCCATACTGGCATTCCTTTTGGGATGGGTAAAAAAAGCCCCATTTGCCCAGATTAGTTTTACAGCGGCCAACCTGGGCCCGCAATCTATGTAAGTACAAATTGATAAATTAAAAGTACTCAAGCATATAGATTGATGCTCTATTACGGCTGACCCTCTTTCATTGTTAGACAAACAAATCAAAAGACAAGAACGCGCAGATACAGGTAAGTAAACGACGTTTGTTTACGTACAAGTAGGAATAAGCCGGCTTCCGTTTAAGGCGAAGTCTGGCGCCGTAAAGAAACGTATAAAATCGAGCAAATAAAATTGTGTTTTTACGTGTAGTTTTTACAACTCTCGACGTTTTTAGCTTAGGTTTTTTTCTGTATTTGTGCTATGTATTTGTCAGTTTATAGGCACGCTGCTTGTTGAGGCAAAAAGCAACAATTTGTCTAGTTATGACTGTGACTTCGACCCTCGTTTCAAGTGTTTTTCTTAACTGAACTATTGAGTAGGACATTGGTACAGTACTTAACATAACTCTTCAGTGATCCAAACCATATTTAGTGTTAGTTTTGTCCGACTTCTGCATTAACACTTATAATTATTATTGTTAACGTATAGGTAGCTTTATAATAAACCGTGACTTTGTCTGATGTTTATTTCATAATAAAACTTAATTAATATATACATTATTTACAAGCTTTATAATAAAAATAAAATAAAAAACAACCAGAATAAAAAAAAAGAAACTAAAATTAAATGGCATCAAAAAATTCATCCGCATCGCTGTCCACTGGAAATGTGCCCAAAAGATTGGCCGCATTGCCACGTTGGATGGCAATGCTTAACCTCTGGCCAAGGTAAAAACCAGTCCTTGGGTCACGGGAAGAATCAACCAATCGTATGCCGTTTTATAATAAAATAATAATACTTTTCTTATATTATGTTTGTAAGTACGCCTATTTAAATTACACCATCCCACTACCACCACCTGCGTTACAAATAAAGAATATTGAATAGAATAAAACAAATTTATTAAAAAAAGCTCTTTAACTTCATTATATTAATATAGTTTTACCTACCCTAGGTACTAGTAGAGTGAGAACGTTGTTGTAGAATCTGTATACTTTAAGTAACATGCCTTCCAAATGGCGTGTTTCTGTCTCTAGAAATTTTGGCTTTACGTTCTCTAATTCAAAGTCTCCATTGCTTTCATGTGTTAGGAACATAATTGTTGCAATTAAAGTAAGTTCTAACTTGAAACCTGGTAAGAGCATGGTAATGCAATAATATGACTATGTGTATAGGTATTAGAATTAAATATATTAATCCATACTTAATATTATAAATTAGAAAGTAACTTTATCTGTCTGCTTGTCTGTTACGCTTTCACAACTAAACCACTGCACAAATTTTGATGAAATTTGCTACAGGGTAAGTTTTAACCCCAACTAAGGGCATAAGCTACTTTTTATTTGTTTTCCTTGACATCCGCGATAACCAACATTTACGCGGACGAAGTCGGGCGCAAAAACTAGATGTCTGTGAATCTTAGCCTAAGTAAGTCTTCCTTACTTTAACCAATCTGTATGTCTGTACTTTCTTGCACGTACGACCACAAATTCCAACGTCGAAAAGCATACACAAACATGTACTATAATGATGAGTCAATCAGGTAATACGGAATAAACCGCAACAACTATGAAAAAAGGCCTTTTCACAGCACACTAATGAGGTCACTGCCTTAAATTTTAAACAAGGAATAAGGGTTCTCGGAAAAAAAGTGACAAACTCGTTAACTAAACGATTTCACTATCTTTTTGTACTTAGAATTCAATTGTTTTACATTCTATATTCATTCTACATACATTTATACATTCTATATTGTGGATGTACGACGTGTTATACAACTAAGTTAATGGTAGGTTATGTATGATAGTGAAGAGGAAAATGCAGGTGATATTTTCTCCATACGCTGCGGTGACGCTCTAGCCTGTGTAGATTCTGGTTTATGACATAAAAGCAATGATTTTTTTAGCAAAGTAAATATCAACTGTTACTATGCTCCTGTTTTCTTTTTTAATTTTTAATTATTTTTATAAACAGAACCCACAGAAAATGCAAAAAATTACCTATGTATACCGCTGTGAATAGAGGCCTAGGTAGTGTACAAATTTGAAAACTATTAATGAATAATAAAAATACCCTCGTACCCTGCCTCGTTGGTCTAGTGGTCGCAAGCGCGACTGCTGTGTATGAGGTCTTGGGTTCGATTCTCAGGTCGGGCAAACTGTTATTGGGTTTTTCCATCAGGAATTTCTCAGTAGCAGCCTCGGAGTCTGGATTTGTGCCCGGCTGATGGCAATAGGCTCGCCCCTTTGAGGATTACAGGCGTGATGTTATGTTATGTTTAATAAAAAAATACAGGGGCGCAGTATATATTACTCTTATTCAGTTTATGAAACTATCTTTTATATTGGTTCAATATTAGAGAGGAAAGTAGACGAGAGCCAAATCCGAATTATGACTTTTTACTTAAGCTATTATATACTCTACACTACTCTTAAAATAAGGTTGTATATGGCTCAGCCAGCCAGTCTCTATACTACTAATACTAGTCATCATTTTAGTCCAAAACCGTTTACTCAAGAAGACAAATTCTCGTAAAAATTGTCATAAACTTGTCAAAAATGTAGGTTAATTAGAGGTATTATTGACTAATTGGGGCTGGGATTAGTATGCGATCGTTGTTAAACTTACGGGAATTGCCTCACTGAATTGGAGCTACCGTATTCCGGTTTCAAATGCCCATGAGACCTAACACAACGAGGTCCAACTTTAGCCCAAGCCTAGCCTTTGAGCCAGTTGTATTTTGAACCTTATATTGACATTAGTAAAGTTCTTAATATCAGAACTGAATTTTGAATCGAGTCTAAGTTTCTTAATTTAGTATTAAGAATTTAACAACTTCAAAATACAATAACTAGTTCAAAGTTTTAAGCTTTGAACAATATCTTAATACAAACACAACAAAACCCTTGGTGGTGTAGGTGTAGGTACCCTTTATACTTCTGCGAGTCAAACTTACACACATTAGGTTCTGTACTTTCGTACAATATTAAACGATATACTAAAATAAACAAAACAAATGGTGAACCCATTCAATTTTAAGGAAACTACCTTTTGGAATATGCAATTAAATTCAACATTACATCAGGTGTGTAATCCCCGAAGAGTTAGGCAGAGGTGTACCTACCCATTAGTACACCCACGTTTCACCAGTAATGTTTAAGTCTCACGTAATAGGGGGCGAGTCTATTGCCATCAACCGGGAACGAATCCAGACTCTAAGACTACTACTAAGAAATTCCTGATGGAAATACCCAATATTACTAACTACTTTTACTTTCTTTTTTGACTGCCTCGTTGTCCTAGTGGTCGCAAGCGCGACTGCTGTGCATGAGGTCTTGGGTTAGATTCCCAGGTCGGGCAAAGTGTTATTGGGTTTTTCCATCAGGAATTTCTCAGTAGCAGCTTCGGAGTCTGGATTTGTGCCCGGCTGATGGCAATAGGCTCGCCCCTATTACATGGGACTAAAAACATAACTGGCGAAATGTGGGTGTACTAATGGTTACACCTCTGCTTAACCCCTCTGGGATTACAGGCGTGATGTTATGTTATGTTACTAACTACTTTTTTAATTTGTTGTTAGAGCCTCAGTAATGCACACTCAGTGAAAATTTCAATTGTCTATCTATTACGATATATAACAGCCTTGTGACAGAGAACGGGCTCTTAATAATAGGGTACTGTGTACGGGGCAAAAAACCCTAAAAAAAATATCATCCCTAAGCACTAAAATGAACAAACACGCAAACACAGGTCTTGTACAAACAGAGAAAGATGTACCCTGTACCTACCCAAGACGAAGCCATTTCTCATTGCATAAGAAATTCATTATATTCCTGTAGTAAAGCAGCTCTAACCAGATTTTATACGAGATGTATCACACTTGAACGCTGTAGATTCGGGGAGCAACGTGCCAAGCATAGGCAAGTGGTAAACTTGGCAATTTGAGTCGCCGCTACTGAGACGTTTGATGTAGATATAGTAGTTAGTTTAAATTGAGAGGTGTAACTTGCACTTCTGATAAGATACGTGATAGAATGCAATTGATGATGTAAAAAGATACTTTTTATTAAGTACTAGCTTTTGCCCTCGACAACGTCTGCGTGGAACTTGTCTTTTCTTGCTTTAGGGGGTGATTTCCTGGATAAAAACTATTCTATGTCCTTCCCCGGATCTTAAACTATCTCCATGCTAAATTTCATCAATATTGATTTAGCGGTTTAAGCGTGAAGAGGTAACAGACAGACAGACACACTTTTGCATTTATAATGTTAATATGAATAGCACTCTCCCCGCAACTTCGGTCGCGTTATTTTTCTTACGGCTTCCTGATTTTTGATAATACAATATAGCCTATAATACTTAGTGATAACGTAGCTTCCAATACGCGGAAGAATTTTGAAAATCTGTTCAGTAGATTCAGAGATAACCCCCTAGAACCTCAGAAACTCACAACTTTACACCTTTACATTTTTTTTAAGGTTGGGTTGGCTGTTAGATATTGCCTAAGGCATTAAGTCCGCCTTTGTACATTTGTTGCATAAAGTTTAAATAAATAAAAATCATCAAATGATCCAAATGAAGGGACTCTCAGACTTTTACTGACTAAAAAACCACCCTGTTCCGCGGCCAAGGTATTCTGTCAAGACGTCCCGCAACCCCGGCAGGCGTTGGCCCCGTTTGGGGCCCCGTCCCTGTGCTGACAGCTCTTTGAGGCAATTTTAGTATATATAAGGTGATAACTGCAGTTTTTATTAATAACTTTAATTTGCTGAACAATATTTAGTATACCTCATCTTTACGAAAGCAGTGAACGTAGTCAAACTATCCCAGCTTCCAAGATGCCCCAACTAACCTACGACCGTTTTTAAAAAGGCGATCTGCAAATTTACCTCTGAGCAAAAAAAAGTTTCAGACTTGTAATAAATTAACCTGTCCACATTTACATAGTAATTACTTTTTTTGTCAACATTCTACGCGTTGCGTAAAGCTTACTTTTAAACTACAAATCAGAACATAACCGCAAACCAAAATGGCCGGTCGTGTCACCAGCCTAAAAAGACGATGCTACATAAATAATGGCAGTTTACAAACACTTGCTCACAAACTCCATAACACATCCATCATGGTTGACTCTTACAACTTACTTGGAGTTACAAATTGACAAAGAGCTGATACACTTTTTTGTTTTTTCTTTTTTAGATGCTTATTGTGTATAGAAATAATGGTATAAGTTATTTTAGTATTAATGAGAACTGCACGACTGCTGAGCACGAGGTCTTGGGTACGATTCCCAGGTCGGGCAAAGTGTTATTGGGTTTTCCAATCAGGAATTTCTTATTGGAGTCTCTGAGTTTGGATTTGTTCCCAGTTGGCTATAGGCTCCCTCGCTATTACATGGAACGAAATGTGGGTGTACTAATGTGTACACCTCGGCCTAACCCTTCGGAAATTGCAGAGGTGATGATCTTATGTATAATGAGAATAAAGTGATTTAGAAACACGGTGGTGCTCTCTAAGACACGAATTGCTGACGTCACTAAAACCCCAAGCAGCCATGAGCCAACCACGTCTGCCGCATGTCGAACTAATCATACGCTGTATCAACCACAATATGGGACCCAGGAAACTTCCAGCAACATATCGGTAGACTCAAGTCTACAAAAGCTCAGGATAGAGAATATTGGAAAGGGAAAAAGGAAGCCTTTGACCTGAAGTCAGGGCCCGATCTTGGGAGGGGGGCAAGCCGGGCAAATGCCCAGAGAAACGGTTGCACGAAATCTAAAATACTCTCATAATTTTTTGATCAGAACTCGTAGTAGACTAACGTATGTGAATATTATACTATTAAAACAATATCATGTCATCCCATTTTTTAATAGCAATCTCATGAATTATAATTATGGTGTTAGTGTAAAGGACGGCGAATATTGTTTTTTCCCGAAGCGCCTTGCTAGATCGGGCTCTGCCTGCAATAGGACAGCACAGGCTTCAGACATACAAAAAATGAGACTAGATAGCAGAATATGGTATTGTAACACCGCGACGTGAGTTGTTACTGTACCGGGATATATTCAATCTACTTATGATTGAAACGCGTATTATTTATTTATTTATTTGATACGGCTCTCCAAGAATGAGTGCACTATTACATGTTACTATTACATGTTATATTGCATTCCAAACTTAGGTTAAGTGCCCCCATCACTTAAAGGAGAGCACTGCATGCACTATGTTTTGCGCTTACATATAACGCGATTTAAAATTAAAAAAAAAAAACAAAGAAAATTAAATTATGTATTATTTTAAATTATATTTTAATTCTAGTTTTAGTTGTCAGGCTTGACCGCCGTTGAAATACGGTCTGTGTTCTATTCTATTGTAATTATAAGTGTAACATTTATCTAATCTATGAAATAGGTTGCATTTGGCTCAACCAGCCAGGGTCTCTACAGCATTTTACCATATACCTTAAAACTAGCAGTACGAATACCTTCTTAACTACATACCTATTTCTATTATCCGTTCTAACATTTCGGCAATGCTTAAATAATGTAGGTAAGCCGTCTTCTGGATCTTAGACCATTATAGTATATGGAAATAAGCTTGTTTCCACAATTGTTACGACTACAGACAGATTTATGTTCTCTAAAACCTTTTAGGCCTGTATTTGGTGAAGGATTATTGGATTTGATGGATCTAATGTAAATAGGTTACGTTCATGAAGGTATAAAGCATTCATGAAGTCTGTAGTAGTATAATATAATCTGTGGTTGAGTGTATGTATCCAACAGGGATCCATCCGTTTCAATATTCCTTAATTGAACAGGTGTTGCAAACATTTTGGGTAATGTTTTGTTTATGTAAATCTGTACTGGTATGATTAAAAGATTAAATTGCTTGTTTGTTTGTAAGAACTTATCTCTGAGAATATTAGTACGAATACAAAAAGTTATTTTGCTGATAGAAAGCTACACTACTGAAGAGTCTCATAGGATGTATCTTTTATAGTATACTAGCTTCCGCCCGCGACTTCGTCCTCGTCAAAGTTATATATTATATAATATATTATCCCACCGATACCCAACATTTTTTCGAGATTTAAAGTAGCCTATGTACATTTCCAGATTATAATTAATCTCTTTGACAATTTTATCTAGATCGATTCAGCCATTCTGTCGTGATTGAGTAAGAAACATTCATCCAAACACACTTGCATTTCGCTTTTATAATAATATATTCGCTTTTCGCTTTTATAAAAAGTAGCAAGATTTCAAGAACGATTAGTGTTTAAATATTTTCACTACACTTTCTTTTATGTAAATGTTGCTTAATGCATACAAAATAATCTTTACCGTACTGAAGTATTATTAACTCTTGTAACATTAGTATATACGTAATGTATTCAATTTTACATTAAAGTATAATTTTTGTTACAGTAAGCGGTAATTATTCGTACATTGACGTTGTAAACGAACGTGCATTTCATTACGCCATTTTGAATTCTTCAAATAATTTTTATTGCACATGGCAACATACGGATATTTTTTGAAAGTGAAGAGGTTGCATGAAACGTTTCAGGAAATAGTTATTGAGAACATAGCTCGGTGAATGTGGCCTGTGGCATTTTATAGTGGAAAAAGCTTGTTTTTATATACACGTATAAGTAGTATTTACTAGCTAGGATATAGAAGTCGGTAGCGCGACAACTACGACATCAAACTTGTTAGTGCCTTTTTGCTCTAAATAATGACAAAACACGTACAGTCGCCAGCACAACGAACTATACCTTTTTGTTGTAAAATCGCTTCTATTACAACCGCATAAGATGCCGCAGTGTTTATCTTAAAGCGCTGTCGTCCGTACAACAAAGAATTGATATTTCTTAGACCATTAAAAGGCACTATTGGACGTCATCAAGAAAACTGAATTTAATCTAGTTACCCCTTTCAAAAGTTAGTTTTGTATGGAGAAGAATTAGTAAGAAACTTCAAACTATAAATGCAGGTAGGTATTACAATATTTTGTCCTAAGATTGTCTATCATCAAAGTCTCAGATTTACAGTATAAGCAAGAAAAGCGGTATCCAGACTTTAACTAGATCATCTACCTAAACCTAATACTAACTGATGATCTAATACTAATATTAATCCATAAAGATATAAGTAATATTCTTTACTTTAACGACCCGCCCCGGCTAGGCACGGGTGCAATGTATACACTAACTATATAGTACCTACGTATACAAACACTATGTATTGATGAAAACTGCATTAAAGTCAGTTGCGCAGTTTAATAGATGTTTTATATCAGGCAAAGATACAAACAACGTCAATAAAATTACACCCTTCAAAAATGTTGCTCAGTCTCAGAGTTTTAATATTAGGTATTTAATTTAACTATCTAATTTATTTTAGAAACAATAATGGTCTCTAGTAAGTTCTCGTTACTTAATTAGTTTGGTTTAGTGGTCGCAAGGTGCGATTGCTTGGCGTGAGGTCTTGAGTTCGATTCCCAGGTCGGCTAAAGTGATAAAGGGTTTTCTCATAAGGAATTTGTCAGTAGCAGCCTCGGAGTTTGAATTTGTGCCCGGTTGATGGCAAAAGGCTCGCCACTAATTACAATATGGGACTTAAACATAACTGGCAAAATGTGGGTGTACTAATGGGTACACCTCTGCCTAACCCTTCGGGAATTACAGGCGTGAGGTTACTCGCTACTTAAAAGAAACCGCACGTTTCTTTTAAACGCCAAGTGTTTAAATAAGATTTTTTTTAAATATAGATCAGACCTATCAAGAGAGCAAGTTAACGTCAATAATCATAAACTTGATGGCCAATGGCCGCCAATGACGTCATTTAAATATGGTTGTATTTTTCATGGACCCTTGCCAAAACGACTGGGACTCCCAGCGTTAGCTAAACGAGCCTAAGTACATGATAAATGGCACAAGTTCCAATTAGTAGCAGGACCTAGTAAAAAAAGATGTCTGCAATACTGGCCGGTGTTCTTAGAATGAGATACTTTTATCTTCACACATGGTCAGACACTACCATTGCTAAACTACGAGTATATTGTCAAGTATAAATTGCCGATGTATTTGTTAAAAATCTTTCTCGATGAGTTTAGGCAAAGTGAGCTGTCATTCCACCAGAAGGCTGGTAATAATTGAAAAGTTAAAAATCTAGTCAAAAAATTTTTGGACATTTTTGACAGATTGAGACTGAGAACATTTTGTTTTTTATTTATTTTTTAAAGCGTTGCCTTTAAGGTAGGTATTTCCTCTGTAAATCGCTGCTAAAAGTTATTAGAATTGCCCTTCTAATGATAAGGATTAGCAGCTGCTCAGCCTTAACGCAATTCACCTAATCATCCACTTCTTCTTCTTTGGCATCGCCTTTTCCCGTTACAAGGGGTGCGATTTTGCCAATCACGGGGCGCTATAAATGTATACTTTTTAAAGTTCTGTCACTTTTAAATATGTATTTCTATCATCACTAACCTTGTTATCCTTCTGCCATGAACAAACGCCCTTCTTGTCCGATATCCTACACTTGAGCAGAGCATCTTCACCTGGGTTCACTTCAGTATATGTTGGCATCTCTATGAACCGCTGGACAGCATCTGAAAAGAACAAAATGGTTGAAATCGGTTTTAAAAATAGAACGCATGTTTTCTTTTTATTTTGAAATGCTTCGTTGGTTCTATCCATAGTCGGTGGCGCGAATCATACGTCAAGTGTATTCCAGATTTCCGACTAATGGTGGTAGCAGGAACCGTGTGGTTTTACTCTGTAAATGTCCGACATAACCAGCCGTGAAAAGGATTAATATCCAAGAGGATTTACCCACGAAAATAAAATTATATCCTCAAACCAGACAGTGTTATTAGGCTATACCCATTAGGAACTGTGTTTGGATTTGATACTATTGCAATAGGCTCACTTCAATTACATGGAACCATATAACTATCGAAATGCTGGTTGTGTGCTGTGCTGAATACCTCTGCCCGTCCTTTTGGAAATTTAACAGGCGTTATATAAACTACAAAAGGTATTTCGGCAAAAAACTACAGCGCAGATGGATTGATTGATTGACAGAAGACCCTTTGTCGCGCACAAACGGCTAAACTCAAAACTATACGCCAGTATTTTTCCTTTTTTTTAAAGTCCGGATTCGCATTGCAGGCTCTCCAGGCTCCGTCGTCCGTTTGGGTGAGTTTGAAGTGCGTATTTCACGATTATAGCCCATCACAAACGTATAATCTAGGGATTGAATAATATGCAAAACGATAACCTCTTTTTTTACGGGTGTCGGTAATGGGTGCCAGAATATTATAGTTAAATGGGCAGTGTCAAAATGTGCAGGTAGGTACGCTATAAAAGAAAGTTAGAGGCGAGTCTCATCAAGAGAAAGATTTTTCATGAATCCTGAAAGACAACTTATGATTAGAAATGTCACGTCAAAATCAGTACTTTTATCAAACTAATATGAGATTTGAGAGCAAAGTTACTGATTAGAAAGTTTATTAGGCTTCCAAGATGAGATTACTTTGATTTTGGATTTCGTAGAAATTATTTTCTTCGACTTCAATAATAAATTACTAACGACTAACTCTTGCCCGCGACTTCGTCCGCATGAATTTTCTCACGATTCCCAATTTATTTTTAAGTAAAATATAGTTTATATTACTCGTTGTTAGTGTAGCTTGCCATAGCTGAAATAATTTTTTAAATCGGTTTAGTAGTCGGTGGAGTTTAACTATTACGAACAAAAATACAAATCTTTTCTCTTTATGATATTAGTTAAGATCGGTAGATTACTTAACTCAAAAGGTTAAGGGTCTGTTTCACTACTCAATAGACACTTATTTACATATTCAAAAATGGAACAGATTTTGTGGAAAATGATATGTCAAGTAATTTATTATTATTTGTATTTTTTTTTAGTTTAAATAAAAAAGGTTGCCCCATAGTCCCATACGAAGAATGTTTCCTGTATCGTAGGTGCGTTTCCAGACATATTAACTCGTACATACAAACAGCTAGACCCGGAACAACTGTTTATAGGCCATACAAATATTTATTTGAATTGAAAGTTATCAGAAGGTAGTGAAATAGGCTTTAAGACAACAAAATAAACCACACGACAAACGAATACTAGTCGCAATTTCGATCAAAATTGCAGGCGAAAGCAACAACGGAACCCACAAGAGCTTTCATAGTAGCAGTTTGTAGCCGGCCTGTATCGAGCACTTCCGACCGACAGCCACTGTAACGATGCTGTGGGATACTCAATCAAACGTCAGTCAACTCACTGAACGTACGACATTCAACATATACACGTACCAAAACTAAGTATAGTCGACCATAATTGTTTTACCACCTTAAGGTTGAATATTACTTGCACGTCATAATATGTCAAAGTGTTTTGCTTAAAAGACCAGCTGACAATCAGATAGATTCAATCTTAATGACAATTTACTGAGAGTTCTTTTTCCAAATTGTTAAAGGAAAATAAACTATTTAAAAAATATTTTAAAAAACAAGCTTTAATTTTAAATTCTACAATATTGAATATAGGACATTGTCACCAGAACTAAAGATGTATGCAACATTTCAGCTCAATCGGATAAAAACAAATGGTCGAAAAATGATTTGCAAATTATGAAAGGAGAACTTATTAACATACTTACTTACACACGAACAGTGCAAGCTAATTAAAAGCTTGTAATGAAGATACGTTACGCTACACATATCCAAGATGGCGGAATTTCCTTGACCATTTCAGATATTATCAAAAATGTATGGTTTTCCTCTCCATGTTTTCCTTGGGCATTTTTAATTAATATAAATTAAAAAAGCAACAAGAAATGGTCCGTGAAGCTTCCTCGATCTTTGTGTCGTGTCTTTAATTAATTAGGTTCGTTGATATTTAGTTGTTTGCACAAGTTATTTAAGTAACGTATTGAATGCTACAAGGTACTGCCGTTACAGAGTTTACGTTACCTATTTAGTAAATTAAAATGTACCTTCGTTTTTGAATTTGAAAATCGGTTAAAAGAACTTGGTACATTGAAGGAGATAGAACCCAATACGTCAATTATTTAATGTAGATAGAGCTACCAGGTACAAACTTTGAATTAATAATAAATGAGAAATGTTTCAGAAGTCTAAATAAAAAGACTAAACATATCCTCTTTAAAACCTTGTGTGTGACTAAAACTGAAAAATGGAGTTCATAGAAAAAAACCTAACCTCAATTACTCCTTGGCACTCCTATATAATGAGTACCTAAGCAAAAGGTGAGCAAAAATGAAAAATCAGACGTTTCCTTTATGAGTGCAAAGAGGTTTGTTTGCACGGAAGTCATACAGGTCAATGAAGGAAAAGATCCGCCATTGCGCCAAACACATAAAATAGAATGTTTTTGAACGCCATTTAAAAAAAAAGTTTGATCCTGCATATGAGTTTCGGCCTTAATTTTCGAACTTCGAATTCCGATCGTGAAATATACGTTTTGGCTCAATATTCGAAAAGTGAATTTGAATTCTAGAACATAGACTTTCTCATTTTAAATTCAAACGTATTTAAGAGCTTGTAAAGTAAATAATTATAATTATGACTAAGTGGTCATTCGTAAGTCAGCATTTGCGGTGTCCCGACGTTCTCGTAGATAAGCAAGTACTAATGATGTCAACCTGTCACTAATTATGCACATATTGTGATCTAAAGCCTACACGATTCTGCTGTGTAGGGCGAAACTGAGGTACCATAGAATCGATAACACAGATTTGCACTCAGTGGGCATTATTTGACATTCTACTGCAGATGGAGAGACGTGAGATATACGACTGCCTCGTTGGTCTAGTGGTCGCAAAGCGCGACTGCTGGACATGAAGCCTTAGGTTCCATTCCCAGATCGTGCAAAGTGTTATTAGGTTTTTCCATCAGAAATTTCTCTGTACCAGCCTCGGAGTCTGGATTTGTGCCCCGTTGTTCGGCTTTGTTCGCCACATGGGACTTTAACGTAACTGGCGAAATGTGGGAGTACTGGGAACGCCTCTGCTTAACTCTTCGGTGATTAAAGGTGCGATTTTATGTAGAAAAAAAATCATAACCGATCATCCGAGCAAAATAAGTTACGTAAAGTAAATATACTATCTGATGATAAATTGAGGTACAGTGCTCGCCACTCTTTACTTTCCACTTTCCTCGACCCATAGACAAACACTTCTTTTATAAAAATATGCTAGAAATAAGGGTTTGCCCTTATTTCAGGCAATATTAGACTGGCGATTGAGGTGCAACATTCGGGCCCCTCTCATTGCACTAGTGACACGAATCCAATCCTGGCACGTGCATAATTAGCGCCGTTTGAGAGACTCACATGGGATTCTATAGTGGCAGTAATCTTAACTTGGCGTAAAATTGTTTGATTCTTCTCTTCTTCTTCTTGTTTGATTGTTAGACGTAATTTGTAAAAGTATTCATGTGGAATAATAAGGGGGACTGATGGGGAGCTTGTGGCTTAGTAATAACAGCCGCACGGGTGTATCCATCAGGTTAAGCTTTGCTTGCCGGGGTTGGTCCGTGGATGGGTGACTATCTTTACACACCGAGACACCTCCGTAGCTTGGTTCCGGTAGTCATACTTGATCTTTGACAGTCGTTGCGGGTCGTCAGAAGCTCAAAAGTCTGACAACCAATCTGTCCAAGTAGTATCGAATTACCCAGTTACTGGGTTGTCAGATAGACAGTAGCTCCATATAAAATACTGGTATTCAGCTGCATCCGGTTAGACTGGAAGCCGATCCCAACATAGTTGGGGAGAGGCTAAGCCGCTAGCAGATTGATTCATTCACTGATAGAAAGCTGAACTATTGCCAGATGCCATAAGATAATTGTTTAAAGGCATACTTGACTTCCACAAGAGCAAAATCGTAAAAAGAATAAGTACTCAACTGAAAAATCAGATGGAGCTAGATAAACGTCCCAGAGGACATGCAGCAGTAAACCGCAGATGAATGCCACATGATAGTAACTCCCAAAAACCAATCCCAAAACAACTACACTTATTCAATTTAACCGTCCTTTATTGCGAAATGGCTAATGAACGTCCCATATCGTAAGTTGAGAGCTTATTCGCCGCATAAATGGGTAGGCTCGAATCGTCAGGACCCCAGCGCGCCATTACAGCAGTTTATGAAGATTACAAATATTTCACACAAAGCGCCAACCGCGGGTACTGGCGTATCAAACCTTATTGTGTCTTGAATGGAGTTTAGCAAGTACTTTTTGTTGGTGTTCATTTTTAGTACCGAGCTCTTATTTTGTTGTAAAACGTTTAGCGGAGTTCTGAGGTAGAGGTAGTGGGATTATAGAAGTTGTTACGTGTTTGGAAACGGTTTAAAACGACGTCGTTTTAACCGTTTTGAGGTGTCAGGAAGATAAGGGGAAACGTTTTCTGGTAACTATGTGCTGCTATTTTTACTCTTCTGTCTATGTCTGTAACCGCCTGTATCTAAGATGAGTAGCTAATTCCCCATTTTTCTTTTAAAAGTATTTAAATTATATAGAAGGCAAGCACCACTGTGCCTTTATTAATTAATATGTACCTTCTAAGTTTATCCTGGACATCACTGACATCGGTGAAGAAAAACGTCGAGAGGAATCCTAGTCTTCTCTAGGTAACATAAGGCTTAAAAACCGAATCAACCTTACAAGCGTGGAGATGAATGCTTGTGCCTTCTCTGTATGAGAAGAGGCCTTTGTCCTGCAGTAGGATAATAATAGGTTAGCTCTAGCCTGGTGTTGTTATTATTTAAATATTCCAAATTCCTACTCACATTATAAATATCGGATATTTGGATGTTTGTTACTCAATCCAAGTAAACCGATGAACAGATTTGGATGAAAATTGGCACACACATAGATAGATCATTTCTTAGATTAACACATAGGATACTTTTTATCCCAGTGGGATAATAGTTCAAGTTACTTTACAGGAACTTACATTTTACGCGGGCAAAACCGCGGGCAAATATTAAATAAACAAACCAATACCATTACGTAAAGTTAAACGTCACGTGAGCTAGCAACATTTCTGCTTTATAAAACAGTGTTAGCTTCTCAAAGTACCTACATCAAATGGGAAATGACGAGGGAACTCCAAAATGAGAGCGATTTAATAATACGGGTCTTAGAAACGAACACGAAAAGAATATCAAAGGAAACCTCCACCTGACATGAAACTACATAAGCGTTCGACCCTCTATTTAATAAAAATAAAGAATTTTATACCCCAGCCGAATAGCTACATTGTTATTCATAGCATCGATATCGTAATCCATAAGAATAATCTAGAAATTTTCCTTTCGAATCGAGTATTGCACGAGTTTAACGGTTGCTCATTATGGGTGAGTCGAAAGGCGTGAAGATTGTCGGATAACGAGCGCAGTCACACACACGTGACTCTAGAGCAGATTCGAGCAGTTCTGAGCATTTTCAGTGCTCAAGTATTTGTTGCAGATGTTATTTTAGTTTCGATAATTTCTTCCTGTCTTTGAGATACTAACCTTATCTTGAACAATGATGAAGGTTAGATAGGCGACCTTATACCTGCAGTTTGGGGGACATTAAGAACACCAATGATGCCGCGATAAACGAGGCCACGTACTGGGGCCAAGTACTTTAAAATAAAAATGGGATTTACATAAAATTGGTTGGAGAAGAATTGGAACAAAGGTAGAGATTTGACCGATATGTACAAAGAGGACATTGGCGATTGACCACTTGTCAACCTTATTACTAAGGGCGTAAGGACGAAAAGTGGTTCACCACAATAAAATTGTCCGCGATTCTTAGAAACCGTTGAATGTCTTCGATTGAAACTTAGTCGAATTCATGAATTGTTTACTATCTAATTTTTAAATTAAATTACATTTAAAAACATCCATCGGTTTTTAGGAACACTTGCAACTATATCTGACGACCCCGCATACCTATCGTTTTGTTGACTGTACATAACAAAAGAAACTAGGACTTGACCAAAGTATAAGCAATTTGTTTGTGGACGTAACATGGCCTTCACTCCGAGTAAATTATTGATATTAAGTCGCATCTGGCTGGCGTCGATGGCCGACCCCAACATATTTCGGAAAACGTTAGGTACAGTTAATTACCTACCTAAGTAAAACACACTTTGCTTTCGCACCTACTTAGGAAAGCCATTAAAGTTGAAGTCTTAAAAAGTATTACTCGTAAAGAGAACTATGAAAGTTGCTAAAGCAAAGCTGTGTAGATGGCTGGAGTTCGGATTCTCCACGGTAGAACCTGCATTGAATTAAATATTAGTAGAGATTGTGTTTGTGTAGCTACTAAAATACTAATATTCAACTGTGTCTAGAATTCTAGACGGACTAGGGGCTGAATCAAACGTAGTTGGGAAAAGGCTGGATGGATTGATTGCGCACATTGATTGTGTAGCTGTGTCAGCGGCTGGATTAAGCGCTTTTTTCGCTGAAAAAGTGTGAAATCTGACGGGTATTCGCGAATCAAGTGGACGGGATATTCGCGTTGGTTGATCCATTGTTTGATAGCACCTATCAAGCTGTATATGAGATCATTATTATACAAAGTTTTATATTAAAAAAAATCAGGATTCGTATATTTTTGTATTAAAACTAAAAGTAGTCGGTGAATTGACTTGATTAAAATTTTTACACAGCTTTGCAATTTAACTGAAGAACGATTGACGTTGCAATGCTGTCAGCCTTTTGAGCACTTATCCCATTGACAGCGATGCGGACGAGTTTTTTGATGACATATTGACATTTGTCACTTCTAAAATAAATTGCACATACAAATTGTTTTATTTTTATTATTACGTGGAACTTTTTATTTTATTTATTCGGATAACAATTTACATTGTGTTCGAAATAATTTAGTTTTTAATAATAATAATAGGATTACATTAATTTATTAAATACAGCAAAAAATAATAATTAGAATTTGAAACAATAAATTACACTAAAAAATAATCAATAACATATTATGATAATGTATATATATAAATTGTTGTATGTCGAATGATCAAAATGGCAGGTACAAAAGGATGAATTACGAAATATAAAACTATTTACCATCACTCATTAATTCGGATATCGAATATAAACATTTATTTATTAGGAAGGCCTTAAGTCTAGCTTTGAATAGAGTACCTTTGTAAATCAACGATTTTAAGTCAGTAGGCAACCTATTAAATAATTCTACTGCTTGGTATTTGGAGCAGTGTTTAGCAATAATAAGTTTAGGTGCAATTTTATTTTTTATAACCTTTCTTCTAGTGTTCTCTCTAAGTTCACGTTCTTCTTGTGATTCGTACTCGTGTATGTATTTTGCAAAATGGCTGAGTAATACTAAAACATATAAACTTGGTACTGTTAATATGCCTAATTTTTTAAAATATTCTCTACATGATTCTCGTTGTGGGATTCTGACAATCGTTCTTATTGCACGTTTCTGCAGTATGAAAGCTCTTTGGCAATTATACCCGTAGCTGCTCCCCCAGAACATGATGCTGTATCGTAACCTGGATTCCACCAATGCATAATATACCGCTTTTAGCTGCTTTAGATCAATACCGTCCCTGAGGCTTCTTAGTGCATAACAAGCTGAAGATATGGAGGAATCAATGGCAGTGAGCTCCTTTTTCCAATTTAATAGGGAATCTATATAAACTCCTAAAAATTTAACTTCGTTTACTAGTCCAATATGTTCCCTGTTAAGCATGATATCTATGCTATCATTGTTACGTGACGTGGTTTTGAACAACATAACTTGGGTTTTATTTGGGTTTATCATTAAATTATTTGCTGTATACCAAGTATAAAGATTTTTTAAACACATATTTACACTTCTTGTCAACTCATTTAGTTTTGGCGACCCAATTATGGCGTTCGTATCATCGGCAAACATTACAAGTCCTGCTTCGGGGTGGGTGATATCCATAAAATTGAGTAAATCATTGGTAAATATTACATATAATATTGGTCCTAAGATAGAGCCTTGAGGCACACCACGATTTATTTTGGTCATTCTTGACTTATATATTACTTCAGTTGTACAGTTTACGTCACAATTGTTTGCATTCATGTCTTTTATTTCTACGTACATTCTACGGTTTCTTAAATAAGATGTCAAAAGTTTTAATGCTCTGCCTCTAATGCCATAATGCTCCAGTTTTGTCAGAAGTAGCTCGTGATCTACTGTGTCAAACGCGGAACTCAAATCTATAAATAAGCCAGCTACCTTCATTTTCTCATTCAATTTACTAATAATGTCATTAATAAGACTATCTACCGCGTCTGAAGTGCCTATCCCCTTTTGGTAACCAAATTGTCTAAAGTTAATTACTCTATTTAAATTGAAGTGGGCCATTAGCCTAGTTTTCATTATTTTTTCAAATATTTTTGATAAAATTGGTAATAAGGATACTGGCCGATAGTTTTTGGGATCCGTTCTAGTGCCCTTTTTATGTAGCGGAACCACTTTTGCCAATTTAAGTTGTTCAGGAAAAACAGACTCTTCAATACATTTATTAATAAATTCAGATAGGGGGTACGCTAATATTTCTATGTTGTCTTTGATCACCGATATTGGCATGCCATCGTGTCCACAAGACGTTTTGTTTGTCATCTTACGTACAATTTTTGTTATTTCCTGTGCTGTCGTAAAGTTGAAACTCATATCACTTTCCACTCTCAATGTTGAGTTTCTTAGGAAGGACATCGCTTTTTCTTCTTCTGCTTTTAAAAGAGAACTTAAACATATCTAACGAAATGTGGGTATACTAATGGATTCACCTCTGCCTAATCCTTCGGGGATTACAGACGTTTTGTTATGCTATTATTATAAGTTTTGTGTTTTGGTTAACTTAAGATTTAAATGTATAAATAAATTTACGAAGAGTGTTTTTATTTGTTATGTCATGTCATTAATATTAGACTGAGCCACAGCGAAGCGTAGCCGGATTTGCCTTATATTAAAAATATATAAAAACAAAATAATGATAATAATACCAGCCTTTTATTGTCCCACTGCAGGGCAAAGACCTCTTCTCATACATAGAAGGCACGAGCATAGATTAATAACATAACATCACGCCTGTAATCCCCGAAGGGTTAGGCAGAGGCGTACCCATTAGTACACCCACATTTCGCCAGTTATGTTTAAGTCCCATGTAATAGGGGGCGAGCCTATATTGCCATCAACCGGGCACAAATCCAGACTCCGAGGCTGCTACTGAGAAATTCCTGATAGAAAAACCCAATAACACTTTGCCCGACCTGGGAATCGAACCCAAGACCTCATGCACAGCAGTCGCGCTTGCGACCACTAGACCAACGAGGCAGTCGAGGATTAATACTGCGTTTACTAATGTAAATTATGTCCAGACTCAAGTCTTAAATCAAAATCAAAACCATACGTAAATCATGTGTTTTACGACTTTAGAAAACACAATGAATAGCTATTGGGTAAAATGATAGAATAGCTTCTGTAATAAAGTTTATTTTCCCATGAAGCTTTTAACACATCGTGGAGGGAATTTCCGCAATAATAACTCTCAATGGTACCAATCAAATTCAACTTTACCGATGATTGGCCCAAAAAGTTTTATTAGCCCGGAAAACATGGGACAAAACGTATTGACAAAATAAATAGACAATTATACTAATTTGTGGGAAAATTATATACGTTTATAGTGGGTTACATACATAACATCACGCCTGTAATCCCCGGAGGGTTAGGCAGAAGTATACCCATTAGTACAACCGTTCTTGTCTTAGACCTTCAAAGATCGAAGACTTTTAGGTAGTGAAAAAACACAAAAACACTTGGCCCGACAGCGGTCAGGTATTTTTGATTATAAAAAAAGTTGTAATAGGCTACCAAAACTTTTTTTAATAATCAAAAATACCTGACATAGTGAGTGACTAGTAGTTAAAGCACCCGCCTCTCAAGCGCAGTCGCCGAGGGTTCGATAGCAGGTAAAGTACCTACATGACTTTTACAATGTACTTCCTAATTTTATCTTGGAAATTACTGACAACGGTGAAGGAAAACACCGTGAGGAAACCTGGAGGTATAATTAGTGTAACAGACATCGCCGGTCCGCCATGAGCAAGCGTGGTAATTAATACTCGTTCCTTCTGATGAGAAGAAGCCTTTGCCTTGCCTTGCAGTGAAACAATAATTGGCTGGTAATATTTATTATATTATAATAATATTAATTCGCTCTTTCTATATATTCTTCTATTGCAGGTATAATAGATGAGAAATATTTGGATATAAGCATTACTTTTGTACTAATTTTTCTGTTCCTTCTGCTTGTCTGTTTACATGAGTAAACAGACAAACAAAAAACAGTAAAACCAAAAAGAAAACAAAAAAAGCAATAACAGATAAACAGTTAAATAAACAATTCTAAAAGTAAATAACTTATTATTCAACTAGTGACGCGCCCCGGCTTTGCACGGGTGCAATGTAGATACTAACTACATGCATAAACGTTCCTCTTAGACCACTCTATCAATTGATGAAAACCGCATTAAAATCCGTAGTTTAAAAGATCTAAGCTTACATGGCGGGAAGCGACTTTGTTTTATACTATGTAGAAATTATTCGAATATAATATTTTTCATGCCGTATACTGAGTCGTCAACTAATGTCTGTTCTGTAAATAAAAAAATGTACCGAGATATTTCACCTTATTGGTTTTTCTACATTAGAAGCAAATAAATAATTCCTACCTGTAGACATCGCGTTTTATTAACACGAAAATTTACAAATGTGTAATTACCTACAAGAATTAAAACTTTCCCAATCACAAGTCATAAGAAAAACTTTGCATTTTTGAAGTACTTACGAAGTTTACCTGCTCGGTACTTCAATATATTGAGTCATTTGTTTGTAGAACAGCTGTTTTTCCTTATATTGAAATCTGAATTTTTCCTTGTAAAATACTTACTTTGGCACTCTGTAAATTCCCCATGTAAATAATTCGTGGCCTGAGACAGTGACACGGGGTTGCGACAGGCCACAAAAAAGATAGTGAAACGAATGGATGGATTTTTTTCAAACTGAAAGTGTGAAGCACTGGAACAAAATAGACCAAGAAAGAGTGGATGGATGCTTTTGCCCAGAAGTGGGACAGAACAGGCTAATAATAAAAGAAATAGTTCCTGAAAAAAGTTGACTTTTCTTAGATATTCCTACTGATAAGAGAATTTAGTTATTAGTATTTTCGTCTGTTTAATGTCGTTATTGAGACTTCCATTTTCAAAACTAAACGATAAAAATGTTTGTTCAAAATAAAAAATAAAAAGAGAATCATAAAAATAATTTTCAAATACTTATTTAATGATACCCCACATAATAGTCCGTGGACTTTCATTTTTTTCTTTTTCACAATATTGCGTCTGATTGTCACCGTATTTCATTTTGATTACTGTCAAGTCTTTAATGACACTTGTAAGATTAAGACAAATCGACTGACATAAGAATCATCAAAATCGGCCCACGCCTTTGGTCTTTAGAGCGCCACAAAAGAACAAATTTACCTACATGTTATACATAGGATGATAAACACATTACAACCAAAAACTAGAATGATAGATGAAAAATGACGCCATAAAAGCACCAGTTCTGTCACAAATGTGACTTTGCTTTCACCTGCATTAGTAACAGAACCGTACTGGCATGGTAGCACTGTTGCCAAGTATGGTAATTACGCCATTGTTTCTCTGAAACGCTGTGCTGAACGTGATACTGATGATAAATAGATTTGTACATAAAACCGTCACGCTTGCTATCATTGTGGGTAAGCGAAGCACTAGTAATGATATATGGGCCAAAGGTACGGTATGTGGTTAATCGCTATTAATCAGGGACAATTTAAATCATGGATGAATCGATATTGTGAGGAAAAAGTATCAAGACTCATTGAGCACAAGTACGAGAGTTGTATGTTTAGCTTAACGCTAAAAATCAGAACTGTACTGTGCACAGCATAGCTCGGCATAATGCTTAGTGGTAGCTTGTCACAAAGAACAAGACAACAAAAAAAAATCCTTCTTTCTTTTTAATTTTCTTTCTTCTGACTCTTTCTGTTTCTTTGCTTTATTTTCTAGCTGGCACTTAACCTTTTACAGGTCAATTAGAATAGGAAAATAAAAACAAAAAAGCCTCTCCATGCTGACCTTACAAAACTACAGTTTATAAATACCTTCATTTCGAAAATCAATCATAATTATTTACTTATTTCATAATAGAGGAAGCGTATTATTAAAATATTATTAGGATTAAAATATAAATAAAATGTAAAAAATTAAATAAGGTATCGCGGGTGATGTAAAATTGAACTTGGTTTAGTATATTTTATTTAAATCATTACAATAAACAACAATTAACCTAAACATAAAACCTGAAAGTAAATGTAAAATATGTATAATTTAAGAAAGGCAGAAAGGAGAAAACTCATAGGATATCAAGAAATTCATCCGCGTCGCTGCAATGGGGCAAGTGCCCAAAAAGCTGATAGCATTTCATATTATATTTTATTAGGATACATGAAGCCTTTTACGCATTTAATTCTAGGCCCCATATTTCTCTATTCCTGGACAGAGGTTGATCCCAAAAACCGATATCTATTAACCGTAGTCAACGCGTGGGGGAGGGGAGGGGGTACTCGGGTTGGTGACCGTTAAGCCAGGATTATCTTAATTGTAAAGTATTCAAACTTGACGTGAGTATAGTGACAATTTAACTTAATTACTTAGCTACTTCCAAAGGTGATTGTCATTGTTAAAAAAATAATAGTCTTCAATCTTAGAAGGTCTATACTATGACAAGAACTCATGGCAAAATTTTTCATCAGGAATTTTTCAGTAGCAGCCTCGGAGTCTAGATTCGTGCCAGGTTGATGGCAATAGGCTCGCCCCCTTTTAAATGGGACTTAAACATAACTGGTGAAATGTGTGTGTACTAATAGGTACACTTCTGCCTAACCCTTTTGGGATTACATACATAACATCACGCCTGTAATCCCCGAAGGGTTAGGCAGAGGTGTACCATGCATGCATAGGATTACAGGCGTGATATTATGTGTTGTAAATTGAAAATACCCGTTTCACACATAATGTTTACTTAGTTTAAAGGCTTAATTCATAATATTAATGGAATATTGAATAAAAATGCTATAGGACAGTTATATTGTCAATTTGAAAATGGACTCGGATCGAATACTTTTACGGCAGGGCGTTTATGCTTGGGCCCCTGTAAAAATAAAGTTTAGGATAGATTGAACTACAGCTGCTGTGAATTTTTGATTCGTCTTTTGTTTTGATTTAACTGATTCATTTGAAAAACACAGTGGCGGGTAATTTAAAAACTTTTAAATTCAAATGAAATATATATTTTTATATAACACGTAAATTGGTGAAAATCATGAATGTTATTTACATTACCCACGTTTACAGTATAACATAAACATAACATAACATCACGCCTGTAATCCCCGAAGGGTTAGGCAGAGGTGTACCCATTAGTACACCCACATTTCGCCAGTTATGTTTTTAGTCCCATGTAATAGGGGGCGAGCCTATTGCCATCAACCGGGCACAAATCCAGACTCCGAGTCTGCTACTGAGAAATTCCTGATGGAAAAACCCAATAACACTTTGCCCGACCTGGGAATCGAACCCAAGACCTCATGCACAGCAGTCGCGCTTGCAACCACTAGACCAACGAGGCAGTTTACAGTATATATGTAATAGTTTTAATGCAACGTACATCATACACAAAATATAGTATAATATCATTTATTCTAAAAGAGTACTACTTAGTAGTAAGAAGTATAGAGTTTCTTGCTTATTCTTCTCCAGGCGAAACCACCTTTTAAAAGGGCAACTATATTCCATACGTTCTATGATGGTGCGGGTGACACAAATGTTAGAAATTCATCAGAATCGCATAACTAGGTCAGTGACATTATTTAATTTACTAGTTATTTACCCACTTATTACTGATTCCGTATTTTACGACTATGATATTAGAGTGCTGTTAACATATTAAGTCATGATTTTAATTCGCCGTAACGTTCAAGAGTGAAAAGCAACTGTTTAACAAATGTCACCGGCACCATCCTAGAGCGTATGGAATATAGATTCAATTGTTTTTTATTTTCTTTTGTATATGACGCTGCAAAAGTGTTCTGATGGTCTATTCGAAATGAATGATCAGACTTCGTCTTTGACTTTCGCGTTTTTGGTCGTAAATGTCTAACAATATAAATTATCCCCAAATTCAATATTCTTTTTCGTTGTACGAATACAAGCGAGCGATAATCAGATATAGTACACATTACTCATCAATGTTCTCTGTCATTTCCAAAACCAATCGTAAGTCAAACGATTTATGAATAAAACGTTCTCTACAACTGTTATGAATTTTCATTCATTGTGTTTGTGATTCATATCAGTGTGTATAATTGTTTTATTGTTGATCAGAGTAATGGCCGTGCTATTATAACAAAAGTAATTTATGCACGGAGTAGTCGTTGATCTAGTGGTCGCAAAGCGCGACTACTGAGCATGAGGTCTTGAGTTCGATTCTTAGGTCGAACAAAGTGTTACTGGGTTTTTTCAGTACCAACCTCGGAGTATGGATTTGTGTCCGGTTGATTTCAATAGGCTCGCCCTCTATTACATGGGACTTAAACATAACTGGAGAAATGTGGGTGTAGGTACTAATGGGTACAATTAACTCAGCCTTACTCTTCGGGGATTACAGGCTTGATGTTATGTTACGTGTATAATTGTTTTATTGTTGTTATATCAGAGTAATGGATGCTCTCATAACAAAAGGAATTTTTACACGGAAAAGTCGTAAACATTATTTCTATTTTCAACCTATTAAACCAGGAAACTGAAAAGCTCTAAAATAAAAGGAATAAAACCAGAAATTTTGCAAATAAAACGTTATCGGGGCGACGTTTTGAAAACTAAAACGACATTGGTATCGCTTGGGACTTGCGAGGTCCACGGATGGGTCTCGACTGATTAGATAGGATAGCTCACAGATATCCATATACGAAGTTGAAATACACCGAAGGATGGTCCTTATTTGTATACCTAAGGACTAAAGGAGAATGAAAAAGTTGGAATTAGATAATGTGTTAAGATTTTGTAGCGTTTAGGAAATTGGTGTTAAGGAAAAAATTATGTGTTTTTTTCATCATTAGGATGTTTTTTTTTTGTATCTTTCCTTGGTTACGGAATCTTTGAAGGTTTTGAGGCACAAATCCAGACACCGAGGCTGCTACTGAGAAATTCCAGATTGAATCGGTTCACTTTTAAGGTAAAAGCTCGCGAACACTTACGTAAGAAGTTGGCAGACTCGTCCCACAATTAATTTGTCGTACTTCACCACCTATTTATTTTTTATCTCTCTCTACCCTATTTATTTTGTTTGTATGTATGCATATATGTATTTATTTTTATATTTTTTATATTTTAATGTCGAAAATTTTCTGTATTTTCTGCACCTACTACGTTTTGTCTCTGCATCACCCTAAGGTAGACTGGTAGAAAATGCCCAAGGCATTAAATCCGCCTTTGTACATTGTATTTTTTACATGTGCATAAAGTTTAAATAAATAAATAAATAAATAACCCAATAGCACTTTGCTCGACTTGGGAATCAAACCTAAGACCTCATGCTCAACAGTCGCGCTTTGCGACCATTAGACCAAAGAGCCACTACATGTAAGAATAAATTTGTAAATTTATTTGTTAATATTTACAAGACTAAACGAAATATAACATAAATCTTATTATAAAAACTTAATATCATAGTATGTACCTATATTGTTTCATTTACTACGCCTGTATGTCAGTTTGTTAATTTGCCACTGGCCGTTAATGCGGTTAGTTTGCTGGTAATAGCCCATAGACGTCCTTTCCGAGAGGTTCCTCCATAGACTGCTAAGTTAACGATCTTGGGTGGATAATATCACTACTCATAACATGAATATATTGTGTCCAGCTAAATATAGGTCACTACAAGCCTAAGGCCGTAAGCACACAGCGTATTTAAAACGCCGGAACGACGCGTTTTAGGAACGGGATTTTCGACGCCGTAGAGGCTGATAGTTGCGTTTGTAATGATGATACAAAAGTGCGCATGGAGCGCGTATATGCGGGTTTGAAGCAATGCCAAGCAAAAGGAGTGGAGGAGGAGCAGAGAAGAGACCACTGTACAACTTAAGAAGAGGAGTCAGATTAAAACGCGGAAGCTACGAGTGACACGTAAGTATGGCTATAACTGTGCGTAAATAATGCGCAGTAGCGGCAGGATACACGATCGCCGCGTGTGCTCAGGTCACAAGATTGGGTTTGAATCTCGTTTGAAGCGCGTATACGTGAGACATATGCGCGTCGTCTGCGCGATTGAAATACGCCGTGTGCTTACAGCCTAAAGTTTCCCCTCTGTATATTTTATGCACGGGTCCCTAATTATTCTCTCTTCAGACAATTGTGCGCAAAATCCCGACTGCTTTATGAATCTGAAAGGCTGAAGGCAAAAAACAATATCCTTCTGATTTGAATCTACCGACGGACACGTGATAAAGCTTTATCCGTGAATTTATTTAAGGACGATAATGTTTGCCCTCGGAATTCAAATGTTTTAGGCTTTTTTACCATTTGCTGGAAAGTAATATAAAAAATTGACGCGACGATAACGAAAATGTATTTACAAAATTTGTACAATACAAATAAATAAAATTGAAGTGTCTGTTTGTAATATCATCTTAACCGCTTTAACTACGTGCATATGAATGTACATACATAGGTACGGTACTTATGCCAAATTATTTTTTTTTTTTAAATTTTAGTCTGTCAGTCTCTTTGTTCCGGCTAATCTCTGGAACGGCCGGACCGATTTTGACGGGACTTTAACTGGCAGATAGCTGATGAATTGATGGGTGGTAACTTAGGCTACTTTTACTTTCACTAAAATGAAGATAGAAACTAAAAAAAAGAATCATCCAAATCGATTCATAATTGGCGGAGTAATCGTAGAACATATATACAAAAAAAAAAAAAAAAAAAACATACGCGTCGAATTGAGAACCTCCTCCTTTTTGAAGTCGGTTGAAAATAGTAATATTACTTATATTTAAAACGTTGAGTTCCACGCAAAAAAAAAACCTCGCAAAAAACCAACATTCACGCGGACGAAATCGCGGGCATAAGCTAATCGTCAATATAATCATCAAATCTCTAAATTATAATTGGCTGCAAACGTAATGATTTCATTAAATAGGCACATTTACTAATTATACTCACTTGGAGTCTTATGTTGATGAATTTAATGTTTATAATTACGTAAATACAGACATGTTACTGTCGCGTCAATTTTTTTTTATCACCATAAAACCCGATGCTGAGTGGTGCGATACAAATTGGAAAAAAAACGTAAGAACATTTGCATTTCTCGGGCTACCCTAGCTTTCACCTTAATAAGATTTTTTTCATTTGCAGTCACCCAAAAATTTACTTTCTGTGTAAGTATATGAAGTATAGAGCTCTTGGACCTTGCTTCTTCTTTTCGAATGGAGGATAGGTTCAAGTCAACTGAGGATCAGGAGCTCCAAACTTGTTATGGGTGTAAATCCTTGCCCGCATTGAGCATGCTATTAGACGCATATTTTTGAATATGACCATGAGATGCATGAAAAGGGATAAAGCAGATTTGTTCTGAATTTCGTTTAAAAGACCCAAAGTCAAAATTAAATCATTTATGTCAATAAGGACATTACAAGGCACTTTCGAACATCATATACAAAAGAAAAAGGAATTGAATTTAGTTGCACCTTCCAAAAGGTAGTTTTGTATGGAGAAGAATGGGCAAGAAACTCTATACGTACAGATCAGGATTCCAATCATAGCTGGCCCGAAGCTGAATATAGGGCCAAAAAAAATTGTACCTTTAGTATATTATTAAACTAACTTCTGCCCGCGACTTCGTCCGCGTCAAATTTGATATAATAACCGGACATTTTTTCCGGATAAAAAGCCTATGTGCTATTCCAGACTATAATCTATCTCTGTGTCAAATTTCATCTAGATCCGTTCAGCCGTTCTGACGTAATTGAGTAACAAAAATCCTTTCAACATACCTATAACTTATCATCGATACGTCAAGAAGAAACCATCGACCAACTTCTTGGACTATTCCCACACCCAAGTCCCTTCAAGTGGGTACTCATAATGTATTCCAAAACAAACGTAAAGTCTTCTGTCACAAAATAAAGGCATATTTGCTCTGGTTCGGTTAGCGGAGCCACTAAGTACATCTCAACCTACATGTTTGACGCGGCGCCTTACTTACTTACTGAACGAGTTCGAGAGAATTTACATGCGTTTGGTAAGTAACACGTAAATCACACACTGATGCCCGGAAACAATTCATTCCGATTGAGTTTGTCTTTTTGTTTAGAAAGTTTGAAACAAAATTTCTGGATGATTAGCTATGATTACACTTTTTGTGTCTAATAACTGCCTCGTTGGTCTAGTGATCGCAAGCGCGACTGCTGTGCGCGGTCTTGGGTTCGCTTCCCAGGTCGGGCAAAGTGTTATTGGGTTTTTCCATCAGGAATTTCTCAGTAGCGGCCTCGGAGTCTGGATTTGTGCCCGGTTGATGGCAACAGGCTCGCCCCCTATTACATGGGACTAAAAAAAAACTGGCGAAATGTGGGTATAGTAATGGGTACACCTCTACCTAACCCTTCGGGGATTACAGGCGTGATGTTATGTTATGTTATATGCATATGTAATGTACACTTTTCGTTTGGCTCATACATGAAGCGCAATAGGAAATGCAATAAGGCATGTGCTAAGACTAGTTCAAAACAGCGCATGCCCGTAGCGCACGCTGCGCTGGATCGTCACTGGTGTGGACATTATAGCTATATCCACACCAGTGCGCCCTCCTGTCCACTTTGCGTCTTCAACAAGCGCATATCTTGTCGTGATGGCCCAGTGGTTAAGCCAGGCCAGTGTGACTTTTTCAATTCATTTGTACTTTCTAAAGTTTATCTTGGACATCACTGACATCGGTGAAGGAAAACATCGTGCGGAAACCGGGCCTTATACTAGCCTTTTACTGTCCCACTCAAACCATGTCAGAGGCCTTTGAGGCGGTTTAGAAACTCTGACACTAAGGTGTGTGGGGTCGTAAGACCAGATGCAATATTAATTGCTTTAAGGCCCATGCAGCTTATTGTCTACACCTGTCTGCCTATCGGTGATGTCGTGTTATGGACTAGCTTTCGTTTTCGGTGAAGCTTCATGCATGCATCAGACGAAAATGCAGGATGAACATGGAAGCGCACTGATACACATAGCTATAGAGATTTAAGAACATTTTTCTTCTTAAACACTCAAAATGTATTCCTACCGTATCGTGGGTGCGTTTACAAACATAATCACTCACACACACACACACACAAACAACCCGGAACTAACTGTAGGTAAGTGAAATATCTGTTCCGAGCTTAAATCAAACACGACACACACAGTATAGCAGTCATTCCTCAGCCACTTCGCCAACCTTGTCGCAGTGTTTAATATAGATTCTGGTTTGCTTGCCATTTTTCGGTTAAACCCAGCCTTTATCCTAAGATATTACAAGGTTTACAAAACAAAAGTTATGGCCCCGAATATTCAGAGCATGTTTTCTCAGTAAGAATATTTGATTTTAGGGAAAATTAGCCACGTCTTACATGATATTTACCTAGATATTACGTCAATACAATAGGTAACACAACTAAGCAGTACGTTTACAAGAATTTCTTTTATAGCTTTACTTCGATAAACTATTCAAGTATTCGCAGTACAAAAAATAAGTTTTCTTTCCACTTACTATACTTTAAACATTACACAGATGTTTTTCATCCGCTTCATCTAAAATTATGGCGACAATTTCTTAGGCCGATATCTTGGGAACACTATAAAATATTGAGATGAAAATGAACAGTCCCTTTTATAGGCTGGAGAGATTTCGGTAAAAGTTTTAGACTCAAGTTACAGCGTGTTATGTGGAAAAAAACAAGCGATTTTGTTTAATACTCGTCATTTAACTTTACTGATAATGTAAAAAAGGAGAAATATTGTAGGTACCCTTTGTTCGGGTTAACAAAAAAGGTTGTATGGAAAATGTGAAAACCTTTTCTAACGTTTGACTTTTTTTGTTTTTACTGGCCGTTTGTTGAACCGAAATTAATAAATTCTGAAATATAAACTCAAATTCCAAACATTTCAAATTCAAATGTGGTAAATTTATAATTCCTTTATTAACGATTTATTATGTTTGTTTTACTGATAACTGAAAGCCAATTAGGTCGCTGATAATACCAATAATTTCAAGACACAACTTCGTAAGAAAACTCTTAATTTAAGCTGTTACCCCGATCAATTTCCAATTAACTGTTAAATTAGATTTTTTGTTGCTTTGAAACCAAAAAATAGTTAGTCAATTAAATGCGCAAAAAATGGACGTCACTGTATAATACTGGTGCTGATTCCCTTGTTCACAAACTAGACTTAATTTAGAGAATTGACATCTCTTACTAACAAACAGCGAAAGGAAAGGACGGTGACATTAAATAACTAAGTTAGCAATGTCAAATTAGTTTTGCCTTGAACTTTTCCGTATTTTTAATCCCTACGTTTTAAGATGTCATTGTATGGATATGTCATGTTGACTAAATTTGACAGCTCTTACTTACATTAGTCTCTTTCTTGTTTTATTTGACGGAAAAAGATGGAAATAGTCTAATTTTAGTTTAGTTTGTGACCAAGAGAATCGGCACCACTGTCATACGAATCATGTTTTGACAGCTCATAAAAAGTGTGTCAAGTACACAATTCTTCTATTAATTAAAAACGTTCAAAATCTAATCACATTCTCATCTTATTGACAGTAAATGTATGTAAATGAGAGGTATTTTTGATACATCCAGACTGAGTTTAAATTGCGATCTTTCCTAAAAGTTAGTAGAACTACCCTACAACTTAAATTTTCAACCATATTTTTATAAGTCAACCCTCATCTCTCCATATTATCTTAAAACTCAATAATAGAGTCTAAACTCCTTACTGAAATAAAAAGTAAATGAAACTTTTTGGATACGTCGTCGTTAGCTTTAGTTTCACATTTAGCAAGCTTTAGGGGATTTACAAGCGATGAATTTATTTAACAAAATGCTCTCTGGAAAATGGTGTTAGTGGCGGAAGCAGTGCCAGTGTCCAGTCTGTAATTTTCTAGATTAGCCCCGAAGTACTGAACATAAAAGTACGCAATATGAATATAAGTGGATGGAAGGAGGGGGAAAATAAGGCCAAAGAACAGATATTACTATAATAGCCTAGCTTAAACCCGCGACTTTGTCCGCATGAATGTTGGTTGTCAGCGGTGCTTTTTTTTGGGCGAGCCCGTTTTTTTTCTATTATAAAACTTGTCTACTTGTTACTTTTTATAACATAAGCTATTTGCCAGTGCTGTCCTGCCAAAATCAGTCGAGCCGTTTAGGAGTTTAGCCGAAACAAACAAACAGACAAAAACTTTAAAACAATGTTTTTTGTTTAGGGTGGTCAATAAGAACTGTATCTATGCCTATTGAGCAACAATTTCATTTTTTTTGGGCCTCAAGCACAAGCCCGGTATACTATTTCCACCCACTGCAACTCCTGAAAGACAAAATCAAGAGTCGCGACCATCAGAAAATCGCCGAGGCTATGAAGCTCGATGAATCCCAGAGAGAAGAGAAGAGAAGAACAGCAAAGGAGTAAGAAAAAACATAGTTTGCACTTGTCCTTCAGCTCAATCCATGTCCGAGGTTTCCTAACGTACAGAACCTTGAAAAGTGGACTGGGAAGTCTTCACTTGCAGACTTCCTAACCTGTCAACACCACTGCCCCTTTTACGGATCTAGATAGGTATCTCAAGGGAAATAGCTCTGCTTAAATTAAATAGCCTGCAGAGTAGAATATTGAGACAACTATTACAGTGGTTATTCGGCATTTATCGTCAGAGCTATTTCGGTCAAAGGTAAGATGAAGTCGGTAGATTAGTTTGATATTTCTAAGAAAACTGGAGGTTTTAGGTAGGTATTGTAGATACTGTAACCTCTAGACGTAGTCAATCTGAATCACTTGATTGATGATTTTTATGATTAGGATTACATATTGTATAAAGTTTGAGCAAGCGTGGTGATGTGATGATTGCTCGTGTCTTCTCTGTATGAGAAGGAGCCTTTGCCCTGCACTATGTACTTATAGTGTATCAAACAAATTGTACAACCTAAATGAACGTCCTTTAGTCTTACAAATAAAAGTATCGTTAATTCAAAAGTAGTTGATTGTTAATTTTGCAGAAACCTGAAAAGGGGTCATTATGTAGTCATCATTATGAACGATTTTCACAATGGGACCAACTCTGAAACCATTAAAAAAAAAGATTGCAAATCTCCAGGACATACATACAGGTGAAGTAAAATGAAAGCTTTTAAAAACAGCTGTTCCATACTAAAATGTTTTACAACACGATCATAATTTATGGAACAGTTAATTTTTTGTCATGAATTCAGGGTTGGTGCCATAGTAAAGTTCGTTCATAATGATGAATACAATGACTCCTTTTCAGGTTACTAGGAAATTAACAATCAACCTGTATATGCTATACAGGGTGATTGCCGAATAGCTTTGTCCACTTTACCCGAATCAAAAACAACTACACATATTTTGAAAGTTCTTGTAGCTATACCCATTGATCTTTTACCCTCCTATCTAATTGATGCTACAGATTACCTCATATTTACTGTTTGATCCGTAAACGAAACGCAAATACAGTGAGAGCGTGTCGTTTTGCGTCAGTTACGGCCAATTGGGCGAAAAGCGATTACTTAATGGCCCAGTCCGTCTGTTTACGTACTCACAATAGTGCGGGCTTTTATACTCGATTCGTTACTTACTGTTATTGAATCGAATGATGCTCGTATTTGTAAATAGTGACAAGGGATGCTAGTGAGGGGAAAAGGCTATTAATGACCAACCATTTTTGATGAGTTTTTTACACTGGGTAGGTATGTAGTAAGATTTTTTTGCGGTAACAATATTTTTAGTCGTATAAAGTCTACTTCAGTAAGCTTATGACTGCTTTTCGGTACAACACAGCAACAGCTTTATTACGACAACAAAACAATAACATAAATAATAACAGTCTTTCTTGGTACAAGCCCACCACACTATGCCCAGACCATTCAACTGTCTAGTATCCCGCAACGAAATTAATCAGAAAAGAACAGCGGAAGAGTAAGAAAAAACATAACTTCCACTTCGCTCCAAGCAAGCACGAGACAGAACAGAACTCGGCCGATGGACGCAAATAAAGAATCTTTCCTGGTACAAACAAAGATTTAAAACGAAAAAAAAATGTTAATCTCTTTCCGTATTTATTAACTCACATAAAAACTTACTCCGAATGAAATTGAATTAATTACATAAACATCAAAATTCCATTAAATATGATAAAACCGTGCATTATGAACGCGGGAAAAAATTCAACTCAAATACAACTGAGCAATCAAATAAACGCAAACATTCGCCATTTTTCAAACTAAACGCGACATAGACAATGAGGGGTCCATCAATCACCTGTCCCAACAAAAGGCGAACCATAGACAACTGCCCAGAGGCTGAGTGCTTATTCTATTATATCGCTTTATACTACTTACAAAGTTAACTGTGCGGTTATTAGTGGCGTTAGTGGACACACAATGGACCGTTTTACGAGACAAATTCCGTAGTTCCATATTCACAGACACGCAGCACTATTTTTGTGATCGAGTATCTTGATAATAGCCTCGTGGGAAGTGTACCAAGTGTATTGAATGATTATTTTTTGGACCGTTAATAGTTTTTCGTTGGTTTTGGTTACATAATTACGTTTTGTAGTGAGAATATTTTTACCGCCTATCTTAATTCTATGCTGTTCGCGACTGCATTCGTGCGAACTTTAAAGAAGTTAATTAGCCTACTTTAATGCTGCCGGACTATTTTAGTTCATAACTTTTAATGAAGCGTAAAAACTACTTATTAATATTTATAGTTTGTATTTAAACATGCAAGTTTTGTTTAACGATGGATTTATTTATTTATTTATTTTATTTTATTGCTTTTAGGAAAACATACAGCTAATACATTTGAATAGTAAGAAGTAATAAGCAGGCGAAAGACAATTACAAGTTTCCACTTATATAAACTTATGTGTAAAATTAACAAAACGGTAAAACCAGCGTGAGAGTTACATCAGACAACTAAAGGGAATACAAAAAAAAAACAAAACACATTACACAGCAAAGTTACACTTCAAAAAAGAAATTACTCAATATTTTTTTTTTATTTGTGGACACTATTTGTGAATAAGTCAAGCTCAACATCCCGTGATACATTATTGAACATTCGACATGCTCTTATGATATAAGTGTTTCTAAAAACTGGCTTTTAAAACAAAAAAAAAACAGAATACGAATCGACGAATCGTGATAGTAACTAATATCATAAAAATAAGGAAAGAGTTCAAATTCCGACCTAACCAAAGCACTGCACCGCAAAGTCTTATAACTCTCAGTAATGCCATTACAGTCAATATTTATCGTTTTATTATTGTATTTTTTTTTTGTTTCATATAAAAATACGTTTAGAAAAAAAGTAATAAAAATGTAGATGCAGCCAATTCGGTTGTTACAGATCGAGATCTATGTAAAATATATGCACCGTTGGACACAAACATGCAATAAAAATATTATGTTTTATTCAACAGAGCACGCCTGGAAACAATATACCAGACCGGAGAGTTTATTGGATAGTTATATAAAATGAAATATGTAAATTTCATTACGGGGAAATACGTAGATGGAATTATTTGTTCGGCCCGGTACGATTTTAGGCAATCTCCTTTGGCAAAAAGATCCGAGTAGAGTTTAACTTGTCTTGATCTTACCTTACCTTCGTCACGACAAAAAAGAAAATAAGCTATTGTTTTGTATTGCTAGGAAATTCCGCATTTAATAAAGCTATTTAGCTTATTTTAATTGGATCAAATGCTCACATACCACAAAACATTCCAATAAGGCAAGTTTCTTCTGCTACCATTGTAACTTCGTTATTATTTCTCCTTCACGTTCCGAGCCTTATTAAAACTACATTCTGGTATACGAAACATTCAGGTATTAAGCATGCACTGAATGTTCCAACTTCTGGAGATTATCTGTTAGTTTTCAAACAAAACCCCGAGTTGTTGACTGCTACGTATATCGCACTCCAAAGTTTGTACAGCCAGATCATATTTCCAAATAAACAATCGATACATATTCAGTAGCTTGCCGCAAACACCGGGGAAAGTGCCCACCTAACTATAACAGGCGATAACATCGGAAATTGAAAACAGACTATCCACATTGTATTGTTGCAGTATACCAACGAGCAAAGCAAACAGACGGTCATGTCTAATGTCTTTTTAATAGCCACACCGACAATCAATTATAGAATCCTGTCCCGAACAGGCTTCACTTGCCAACTTCTTCGTATAAATGTCGATAGGCAGGCGAGTAAAAAAGAAATGAAAAAAGCGCAACTAATTGCCGCGAAATCGGCGTGTGACTAAATACAAACATAAGCGTGGATAACCATTCGCTTGTACACGAATTCTTAAGAAATTCCACACTACAATTATTCATGGAAAACAATGCGTTTGTTGGACGTTATGTTTCACTGTTGGAATATAAAAATCATCTACACAATCTTACGAATTGCATTGTCACAGTCACGTCGGAAAGTTGACTGAATAGCTATTACCGATACTCACAGCTCAACATTAGCCTTACAAAAGAAAAAAAGTACGACAAAAAGAGTTCGATGTCACGCCCATGCAGTTCCGAAGGTTCTCACGCGATCGCGCGCGTCTCGAGCAAACAAAACCAGTACTGCGTCGTTGTAATCCGAAACCAGACCGCCCACTTTCTTGAGCACTCAGCCCATCTCTCGTCACTCGAGGAACAACATTAGTTTAAGTGGAAGGAAGGCAGCAATGTAAAAGGAGAGCGGAGATACGACCGGTAAGGATGCGCTCTAAGGCTTCGTAACAAGAGTGACCGCAGTACAGTATCCTACTGCGAGCCTAATGTTACAAAAAGTGTGAGCCGCGAGGTTCGACACGTTTGTATGTGAGTTACAAATTTTACCATCCCGTGGGAACTGTCCGGCGGCGATGTGATAATTGATCAGTTTGCCTAAAGCAATGAACAAACCCTGGACGAAGTAAAGCGAATATAAACAGGTAATTATAGGGACCCGCGAGAAAATATAGGGATGGGGGACGAAATGATAGGGATTGATATAAATTATTGAAATGGATTTGTGTCGGACCAACTTAATGATACATCTCGGTTCTCAAACTTTTGGAAATTGGAATTTATGATGATTTATAAGTTTAGGCAGTTTAGCGCGACGAAATGAATTATGAATGATTAGCGTTGATAAATAATTTGTTAGATTGAACATTGAATAACTTTAGCAATGTTTTAGAGTTATTTGATGTTTTCCGTTTTAAGTAATAAGTATTGTACAGACCCTGATCAGCATTTCAAACTGAAGAAGCAAGCTTGATGAAAAAGAATAGGTACTATAATGTAAAACTTTTCTAAGAAAAAAAAACGGTCAAATGCGAGTCGGACTCGAACACGAAGGGTTCTGTACCATTGTAGAAGATAATAACATTATAGTATCGAGCCCAAAAAATAAAAAAGTTAAAAATGAAAAGGATTTCTTGTGTAACCCTTATACAAGAGACCCTTTTAATTTTTAACTTTTATCTATTTTTATTATTTGTTAGTATAGCGGCAATAGAAATACATACTCTGTGAAAATTTCGTCTCTCTAGCTATTATAATTCGTGAGATATAGCCCGCTGACAGACGGACAACGGAGACTTAGTAATAGCGTCCCCTTAGCACCCATCGTGTACAGAACCCTGACAAGGAACTCGTTATAATTAGAAAACAAAGTGCTAATTGACATGAGCTCTCATTTTACTCAAAGCGAACTGTATATGTGCTAAACAACCCACATTTCAGGTCAGTTCAGTGTATCACACTACTCCAATTTGGCTGAGAACAATCGAATTAACTGATGCTCGCCAAATTCCAGTCATATGCATCTGATACTTTGCACTTATGGAGGCAGAATTAAATTTCTGGTATTCAAGCCAAGTGGAACAGTTGAAACAAAGGGAATTGCTCTTGTAAATGGAGAACTTTTAAATATTGCTCAGCATGAAGACATCTATACAAATAAGTGTCATTTTTGATTATAAATTAAGCAAATGACATAACATCACGCCTGTAATCCCCGAGGGATAGGTAGAGGTGTACCCATTAGTACACCCACATTTCGCCAGTTATGTTTTTAGTCCCATGTAATAGGGGGCGAAACTATTGCCATCAACCGGGCACAAATCCAGACTCCGAGGCTGCTATTGAGAAATTCCTGATGTAAAAACCCAATAACACTTTGCCCGACCTGGGAATAGAATCCAAGAGCTCATGCACAGCAGTCCCGCTTGCGACCACTAGACCAAAAAGACAGCAAATGAATATTTGTTTAACACAGTAGGTACTTTATACCAAACAACCAACTTTTGAAAATATTTGACTGTCTGTTGGTACGGGCTAATCTCCTTAACAGCTGGACCGATTTTGACTGGGCTTTCGCTGGCAGATTGCCGATGTTATTTTGAGTAACTCCTGTTATTTATAATCTAGAAAAAATAATTAAGGTTCTGAACAAAATCCGACAGTCACGCGAAGGAAGTCACGGTTATAAGCTAGTTATTAATTAAAAGTCTCCAAAGGAAATGAATCCGGAACATGACAATAAAAATGAGCGCTAAGTCGATATAAAATTGGCTCGGTTTCCTGCGCGCGCTCTCCCCGTGTCGTCGCTTGCGCAGCCAACCGCAACTGCCCCACGTACACTCAATCTCGTTGTAAACAAATATTTGCTTTATAACCCCGTGAAGCCAGTGGGATACCACTTTTTACATCTTTCTTAATTCTTTTTATATTTATTTTCAATGGCAATGACTTGGTAAAGTTGTTACAACCGTTTTTTGTCCACCGAAGGTCGATATTAAAGAATTCACAAAAAATGTCAATGGTATTCGAGATTCTATTAACGCTGAATAAATAACTGGATTAAACATTCAAGATAGAAACAAAGAGTTGTTAAAGATTAGACTCTATAGAAAACGATCGTAAAGTTTCAAGCAACTGAATTCTGTACAAAGATTTTAGAAGATAATTTACAAATTGAAGATATAAATTCAGAAATTTAGACAGAAATCGCTATCAAATAATTATCTGGATCTAAATTGAAGGGGCTAAGTAGTCTTATAATAAATAGGCCGGAAAATACCCATCCGTTCGAATAATAATCTACTTCGTCTCCAAAATCCAAATGCGCTGCAAACGGATCAAAGGAAACAAACATTAATAACAGCAGGAACTAGTCAAATCACCGAGTTTCGAACATTTAATTCATCCTATCTATATCTGGGGTTTGTTCAAAGCCAGCGGAGTGAGACCCCTATTGAAATCATAAGCCGTGAGACGGACGAGCGACCGGTCGCAAAGGTTCAATGGGAAGGGCGAAGCACCCTCCTTATCAAAACTGCTTTCAAGTTCTGTGAACAGTAAACCTATTTGCCTTCCAATCCATCAAAGTTTACGATAAAGGTCTTTATCGTATTTTCTATTTAAAATAGTGTATTGAACGAAAAAGGGAAAGGTCGTATCAAGATATCACAGTCAATATTAGTTTTTAATATCGATATGCTATTATTTGTTCCAACGAAGATTAAGGTTTTTTACACGATATGTAAGTCCGTGTGTAATATACAACTGCCTTAGATAATAATATGAGGGATAAGGGACGATTATTTTTTCTTCGAACATTTCCAATATCTCTTGTCAATATAGTTATGTATAAGTTCTTTATTGACCTCTTATTCGATGGGCAGCTGTGACGAGGTTAATATGATGTAGGTAGGTACTCCAGTTCCCTATGACATGGGGTATTTGTTGAAGAAATGATAGGTACTTTCGTTTGAATATTTTGATATTCAACTGACGTTTGTCAATCCCGCCATATTTCAAATAGTGTTCTATTTTTGTTTTTGTCATCGCCAACTCAATTTGTTTGCAGCCAGCACTTTTTTATTTCTTTATCGGTAATGAAACTTATGTTACAATCCTTCTTGAAGGTCATTCTTTCAGCACCTTTCACAAGACGTATCGAGGCAGCATTTATAGCGTGTTACTTATGGTTATGATTGTAACCACCAACACTAAATGATGACAGATTGCTGGCCAGCTGCCAACCAGTGCCATTAAGAAGCCGTGTCCCTAAGTTGCCACTTATAACTTTGTGCGGACGGCAACCAAGTAATTCACTTAATTTTCTATTCTCGTCGGTTGCGTAAATATTTATGAAACGTATTTCAGGAGGAAATTGATATCGCAGAACATTTTATACTCATGTATGCAAACAATATATTGAATGGGTATACTCTCGAAATATTAGATAGGTAACACACACATACGTCGCTAAGCTCAACTCTCGCCCCATGTCACAGGTGTTCACAATAGATTGTTTTTAGCTAAATGCCTAAGCGTTCGGCTTTTGGTTAAAACCAACCGTTTCGCTTTGGCTTTACGCCAAAATACGAAACCGAATGTACAACAGACTTGCCCACGTACAAAAATAAGCACCTAAGTTATATTTTGTTGTATTACTCTTGGGGGTACCGCGTGATACATCAAAATTTTCTTCGAAGGTATAAGATACGATATTTTCTATAAAGTAAACCGGCAAACGGCGAGTGGAACTTCCTTTTCTTTTTGCGGTTAAGAAATATACCTACCTACTTTGTTGTGGATAACCACAGCAGTAGCAACGCCTAAGGCCTGGTTCATATTAGGTCGGACCGACTGTTTTATCGGACCGACAAACATCGGTGGTGTTCACATTATGTCGGATTGGCAGCTTCTGTTGTAAACAGAAACTCTCGACAATCGGTCAACGGTAAAACTGTCGTACCAACCTAATATGAACCAGGCCTAACATTGTTATTTCACAAAACCAAAAAACAACAGCATTTTATCTATTTCAAATTGGAAACCATGTCAATTGATCAATACTATTAGAAGATCATAAACTTATTAATGATCAAATTATGAATGTCGTTAAAGAACATAAACACATAAACAAGTTTTACAAATTGAAAACACAAACAAATCAAGGAATCGTACCGGTACGGAGTGGTACCAGGTTGCTATCCTCCTGACGTTGTTAGGGTGAGGGTAACCGGCGCCTTGATAACTTACAAACATGACTTTAGGGACAAACACCAAATTTTGAACGACATGAAAATTCGCTTCATAAATGTTACTATTCAACCATAAATCATGTCATGATTTGAACATACTGACACTGAACTAAAATTAAACCTGTGTTTCAATTTGGCGTGTTAATTATTTGACTAATTAGTTATGAGAATATTGTCTGAAACGAATTTATTTAAGGTTTAGGCAACAAAATGTACAATGGCGGACTTAATGCCTTAGGCGTTCTTTATCAGTCAACCAAAGGCGGTGAAGATGGCAGGCAGATATCATGGCAGGTGCAAATCATTGTACGAGCGTAGAACAACAAAAATAAAAATAAACTCAAAATATAATGAAAGCAAAATCATAACGTAAAGTTTTCAAAACTCTCTTGATCTGCACTCTACAGTATAACTGAAGAAAAAGCCAAAAAATAACACCGTCTAAAAAAGCTGCTTTCCCATAGATTAACCCTAAAACGAAACAGGCCGTCGTGCTCATTAAGCCATCAAAGCCTAAAAAAAAAGAATTCACAGGTTTAATCTCGATGAAAGGAAATCGTACATTCCCGGCCGCTTCATATAAAGTTATAGTACACGGTGGATATACTGAAAGAGTCCGTCTTGTTGGATACTAGTAGGCTTTGGTCACGCTAAGTTTTGAACCAACGGTAGCCTAATGACTGAGCTCTGCCTTGTAATCGAGAGGTCGTAAGTTCATGAGAGAGGCACACCCTGCTGGGCTGTGAGGCTAAGTAACATAACATCACGCCTGTAATCCCTGAAGGGTTAGGCAGAGGTGTGCACCCACACTTTGCCAGTTATGTTTTTAGTCCCATGTAATAGGGGGCGAGCCTATTGCCATTAACCGGGCACAAATCCAGACTCCAAGGCTGCTACTGAGAAATTCCTGATGGAAAAACCCAATAATACTTTGCCCGACCTGGGAATCGAACCCAAGACCTCAAGCACAGCAGTTGCGCTTGCGACCACTAGACCAACGAGGCAGTGCGGCTAAGTCTAGCTCAATATTTCGGGAACGTAAAGGACATTAGGTCGAAAATGAGATGTTCTACCAAATCTCACTTACGCTATTTCATATTTCCAGTATCGATTAATTTATACATTTTGTAAAATCCACGTCACATACCAGTTAACTACACACTGTTAATCAATAAAAAACAACATTGGCAAAATATATTGCTGAGAAGCAACTTTTTGTTTTAGTGTGAAAAATCACTGTCTGTCGTGCTATGCGATGTAACGAAAATAAAATATACATAAGTATCTTAAAAGAAGACATGCTAATTTATAGTTATCCATTCTTTCTTTCCATCCATTTATTCTTGTACAATACTAGCTTTTGCCCGCCACTTCGTCCGCGCAAAAATAAAATAAAATATAGCCTATGTTACTCGCAGATAATGTAGCTTTCTAAACGTAAAAGATTTTTTAAAATCGGTCCAGTACTTTTTGGGTTTATCCATTACAAACAAACAAAAATACAATTTTTTCCTCTTTAAAACATTAGTGTAGACATATGAATTACACAGCCCACCGGCATCGGGAACAAGGGTCCAAGTTACCGTTGGTGGTCAGAGCTCCTGAGAAAAGAATCTCCTAACAGTACGCGCCGTATCGAGGAGTACTACTTTCTGAATCAAGCCCTTGATCCAACCGCCCAACGAGAGTCTACCGTAGATGTTTGCTCTTGGCTATTATGCCATTGGCTCAAGACTATCACCACAATGATTGCTGTACTCCCATATTAATTATAATAAATTATCATTAGCCTGAAAGTTCCCACTTCTCGTTATATACTTGATCAAAATCATTTGTTTAGTTAAGAATTTGTTACATATTTACACTAACTAATCACCTACATGCCAACATTATTAAGACTGTGTTGTGTTGATGTCTTGTACGTGTATCTAAGTTTACTTCGTGTTTAATAATTTTCTTATTATTAATTACGTACGTGTAAGACAGTTTACCTGTTTAATAATATTGGTTACTGAAAACGTATTCTCTCTGAAGAAGGTTAATAATATTTTCCGAATCGGCTTTCGGTCAAGGAGGCCAACCTCAGGTGCACTCTCACTTCCGTTACTCTGGGAGGGCAATCCGACTGGGGAGAGATCAGGCGCAAGACCAACGGCATTACGTGCATTCCGAGACGCGGAGATGTTACACTACTAACTACGCGCTGCACCTGGCCATATGGTCCATATATTTATATGGACAAATACATAGTCCATAAAAATATATGGACTCGCCGCACACGATTGACGTTGGTGGTTGCCACAACGGCGTTTCTTGCTTCAAGTGGCGGCGTTAGTGGCTGTCGTGTGTGGCCTGCATGCAGCCAGCGTTATGGAAAAATCGTACCCTGGACTCTACGCTCACCGGTCGCGCTTGCAACCACGAGACCAACAGGGCGGGAAGTTACTGCGTCAACATTAAAAATGAAAGAGAAAACAGTTCCACAACCTATCAATTTGGCTTAAGTATCTGCTTGAGCCAATTTCATGGAGTAGGTACAAGGTAATCAATACCTGCATACCACCATGTCACGGCTCAGGGGGTTCATTCAAACGCGATCCACTCTACTAAAGCAGTGGAAACGTCTTTTATAATGGGCATAGTAAAGGAGTGGAACTCTCTACCTGCATAAGTGTTTTCGAAAGCATTCGACCGTAATCTCTTCAAAGTTCGAGTGAACAGGCTTCTTTTGGATATGCTCACTCCATCGTAGACTTTGTCTCCGTCACCTCTGACCTAGAGCTTAGAGGGCATCACATAAAAAAATATCTGATCTAGACTAGTCTAGAGGAAAGCCATCCATAAAAAAGTACCAACAAAAATACGAGTCAATTTATGATCAAAACTCAAACAAGAACTAAAAGTTGTGCCATGTCTATCCTGTTCGGTATTTTGTCGTTCCGAAACCCTGTAAAATGTGCGAAAACTCGACATCGAATAAACCGTGTAAAAGGTAGCTAGCTAGATGAACTCAGTATTGATAAAAAATAGATTCTTTTCGCTTTGGGGCCTTTGACGCAGGTACGGTGTTGGGTAGCAACTAGCGAACTTTGTTCCTAATATACTTTTAGGGTTCCGTACTTCAATAGGCAAAAACGGAACCCTTATAGGATCACTATGTTGTCAGTCTGACAAGACCCTTCTTCTCAGGAACGCGTGGAGGTATCGAGCTAAAATAAATATCAAATACTCAGGTTTGCTACCCCTAGGAGCAATGAAAAATCGAGCTAAATCGAACTTGTAAGTCAACGCAATCTAAAGTTAAGGCCTTTTATGGTGCATATTTTAACGCTCGATTAGGAATCAAAACCTATAGGGGACTTCCTGTTGACCTAGAATGATAACATTTGGCAATAAGCAACGCCATGTAGCACAAGTAAAGAAAGAAATCCGAAAACCGTAAATTTGTAGTTACATCACAAAATAATTACTCTTTGGCGATTATATTATAAAGTTTTTTTTTTAAGTTGTTTAAATTGTTGTATGATGGCACGGAACCCTTCATGTGCGAGAACTACTCGTATTTGACCAGTTTTTCTATACTTCCACAACTCCACAGTTCCACAACCGGGCAAAGGTCTCATACTCATCCATATTTATCTGCCCATTGCCTTCGTAGCCAATCTTAGTATATCCAATTGTCCTGCAACTTCTTGTTGTGCCTCGGAGGCGAAATTCACTATTGTATCGAAATCCTTTATCACAGTTTCTACGTACGAACTCTGAAATCAGTTCAACAATGAAGGAACGTCTCAAGTAGTAACTGTTACTCCTAGACGTGAGTTACTTGTAGCCAGATAAACAATATACGTTGATTCACTTTAAGAATATTATTGCATATATTGAATCAATTATTTTATCTTACTACTGTCTTTTATAAATGCGAATGTCTGTTACTCAATCACGAAAGAACGGCTGAACGAATCTAGATGATATTTGACACAGATTAAGATTATAGTCTTTAATAGCAAAAAGGCTTTTTATCCCAGAAAAATGTAAAGTTCCCATAGAATAATATGTTTGTTTATATTTACCCGAGCGATTATTTTAAGCTCTGGCTTAATTCTGTTTACGCAGACGAAGTCGCGAGCAGACCCACGACGGAATGGAGTGCCTTTAGAGTGAGAGTTTATTTGTGGGTGTGAGGGTGTGTGTGTTTGTACAAACGAATGTTTGCTATTTATCTCCTAAACGGTTTGACTGATTAACATTCCGTTTTATGTAAAGGATTTGGGATAATAAGCTAAATCGCGTCTTGTTAACCGTCGTGGCGGACTGACAAGTCTTTCATATTTTAAATATGGTTTATCTAATAGTAATAAAGTAATCAAATAAGGTTCAATATACCTCAGCCAGCCAGAATCTGTACCAATCATGAATAACTAAACCTCCGTTTAGTTCTCAAGCCACAGCCTGTCAAACTTGACCTTTGAATTATTAATTCAGTTTTCTTGTAAACGATTTGTTGACATTGTTGAACAATAACCATACTTACATTATTTTAGTTATTAGCTTCTGTCCGCGTCTTCGTCCGCGTAAAGAGTAAAGTAAGTTGAAATATTACACCAATAAAATTCCTGTGTGAAATCCAGAAAATGGTCTATCTATATGCCAATTTTCATCCAAATCTGTTCAACAGTTTACGCGTGATTGAGTAACAAACCTACATCTACACATACTTCACAAACTTTGACATTTATGATATTAACAGTAGGATTAGGCGAATGGTTCCAAGTACCTATCTAAATATTTTGGGTAATGGCTTAGCAAAAAGCATGTGTTTTCTTCTGTGTGCTGTGTATGATCTGGGAAAGTGATTATACATGGATGGATGTCGCTGGCACAGAATGCGTCAAGTTTGGCTGTTAATGAAAACCAACCCATACTACAGTTTTCAAAAAACGACTAACTGTTTCGAACTAAAATTATTTCAAAATTAATGTGAGATGTTGTCAAAAACGCGTAAACTGCTACAGTTGGTTGTTTATGACTCAGTTGACCAATCGCAGTAGAGCAGATTCGTAAATCGCCAATCGTCAAAACGAAAAGAAGCTTTGGTCCGCTCTGGCTGGGGCAGAAGGGACTGTCAGACTTTTACTGACTAAAAAACTTTACGTTCCGGGGCCACGGTATCCTGTTAAGACGTACCGCAACCCCGGCAGACAATATGCCCCGAATATTTGGTCCTAAAATTGAATTTAGAACATTCGCACACATCACAACTCAAGTACTCATAATGACCAATTACATCGATTGTCAGTATCGACGATATGTTAAACAAATATTAGATAAACATACTCAAATATCAATATTTGATTTTAATAATGCATTTCCTGACAAATATGCATGCCATGTAATGTTGACCGACTATAGATACGGGTTACCTGCATGAACTCGTATCTATTGAAGGCGCCTCCTCAGGGAGGGTCGCAGAGAGTGAAATATTGTACATGCTACTTTCTTTCTTTACATAAACTTTCTCTGGTCACTTAGGGAATTGAAACCAGTACAACAACGCGTATAAACGAAATTAATATAGGTTTATGGTGTAGTTTTGCAAAATCGACAAATTCAAGGAGATATAACTATGCTAGTGATTCTCTATACGATATACATACTCACGCCGCTTTCCCATGGGGGTAGGCAGAAACTACAGAGCGCCACCTGCTACGATCCTTACATACTCCTTTCGCCTCGTCTACGTTCATACATCTCGTCAGACTTTTAAGGCAAAGTGTGATTGGGTTTTCCATCAGGAATTTCTCATAAGCAGCCTCGGAGTCTAGATTTGTGCCCGGTTGACGGCAATAGGCTCGCCCCCTATGGGGCATAAAACATAAATAGCGAAGTATGGGTGTAATAATGGGCACACTTCTGCATAACCCTTTGGGGATTACAGGCGTGATGTTATGTTAAATATTTCCTACTAAATACGGCTACAAATTAAACCTGAAACATTTCCAAAAGTGCTTTTCGCGCTAGTAGTTGAAAACTGTAGCGAAATTCGAGCGGCGGATTTTGAGATTAGGCCAAACATCACAAATGGATGGGTTCCGGAACTTTGTTTTATGATATTCAGTGATCGCTGTTCCGATCCAGGTGAAATATCTATTCTGTTGGCTTTTTCTAGTTTGAGTACAGTTTTGTGAGTGGATCACAGGAAAATTCTAGCTTTGATAAAAATATTTTTTCTAACAAAACATACCGTAAAAAAAAGAAAATAAGGAACCAGGGTCGTCCAACATAGCTTTCATAAAAAATGATGAATGTGAATGATTAGAACTTAATTTAATTATTGAACTGTTTACTGGTGCCTATTCCCTTGTTCACAAACTACCTACACTAAAATTAGAGAATTGGCATCTCTTACTAACTTACAGCGAAAGAAAAGGACGGTGAATTTTATAACTAAGTTAGAGATGTCAAATCAGTTTTGCCTTGAACTTTTACGTGATTTTAATCAATGCGTTCTGACATGTCAACTAAAATTGCAAGGAAGTTCCAGATTAACTAACATTGACAGGTCTAATTTATTTTCGTCCCTTTCTTGTTTTATTAGACAGAAAAAGAAAGAAATGGTCTAATTTTAGTTTAGTTTGTGAACAAGGGAATCGCCACCATTACCTACATTTTAAATTAAATTACATTTGAAAACAGCCATCGGTTTCTATGAAAACTAACAATGTCTGATGAACCTAGTTACTTATGTCTTTTGTTAACTGTACATGTTTTTATATGTATCTGCAAAAACACTCCATAGACTTCGTTTTTAGGATAAGGTTTCATAACCAAAGTAATGATATAATAAAAAAGAACCTTCATAGTGTGAGTCGGATCGCGCTTCGGGAGATCGTAAACTGTTTTTTTTTTAAACTTTGCTTGTTAGAGTCACATAACACCACACCTGTAATCCCCGAAGGGTTAGGCAGAGGTCTACCCTTTAGTACCTACACACATTTCAGTTATGTTTGTGTAAATATAATAGGGGGCGAGCCTATTACCTAACTCTAAAAATTATCACTGAAGTACAGTGACATACAGTTTATTTTTCACACTCAAAAACCCTTTTAAAAGATTTTTAATGCGTTACTCAGTCTTCTTTGTTCTATCAGTATGTTTACTACATATCAATAATAACTTTTGACTAAATGTCTATTATCTAAATTTAGTCTAGTTTGTAAAAAATGGAATCGGCACCAATATTTACTGTGACAATAAACAAAAACCTAATCCTAACCTATCTAAACCTTGTCATAAATGTGTGTTTGTCATCTGTTGTAGTTGCCTAGTGAATAAATAAATAAATAAAAACTTTTTAGTTGACCACCTCTTCAAAACTCAGACCTCTTTATACCGAGCTTATTTGCCAAATTCTGCCTTCTACTAGATAAGTTATTCACGGAAAAGTAGTAGTTTATACTCTGTGCCTGCCTATCTTTACGCACGGATGCAAACTGATCGCTCGCTATTACAACATAAATATAGAATCTCTTTACTAAAGGAAGATCGAGGATTTCCGATAGCAAGTTGTTGGGTAGGAATCCCGAATTCTAAGAAACAATATACAAACTGTGCAATTTCAAGATATTTACTGAACTATGTTGTGTACAGTCAACTCTATAGTTTAATACTATTCCCTAAATATCACTTTAAATTTCGAACAGAACGGCATTATGACGAAATATCCAAACTTATATTGTAATGCGATAGTAACTCTGTCTGTTACACTTTCACGACTAAACCACTGAACTGATTTTGATGAAATTTGGCACAAGGTATGTTTGAATCTCAAGAAAGAACATAGGCTACATTAATAACTGATACCTATTAACGTGGACAAAATTTCGGGCAAAAGTTAGTTAATCAATAATTTAAATCAGTTTCTCTATGAACAGTATCCCACTAACTACTGTCCATAACTCCGACCGCATGGAAATCAAGTATACCTACGATAAAAGATATCCTATAACACTAGGCAATAGTGTAACTATCAGTTAAGGATTTTTTATAATCGGGCCAGTACTCACAGAGATTACCTCTTGCAAACGAACCAACAATTTTACCTCTTTATAGAGATAAGAAAACTCTTCGCACTTAATATTCTGTTGCAGCAACAATGAGTTTGGCAATTTACGATCAAAGCCATCTAAAGGTAAAAGTTCAGTATCTATCTAGCACCTCTGCGGGCTAATGGCCCTGAGTGCATTCTACTTTACGCGGTCAGCACTTAAGTAGTTAAGTAAATAAAAAATAAACCGTTCACACTTGCAGTTTCACACTTTTTCTGTGGGGCGTTACCAACACAAATCACAATGCACAAAAAACTACACCTTGTATAAATATTTGCTATGTATTCCATTCTGTAGAAAATTACTTAGGAATTATTTTTTATTCCTATTCTATGATGACAAGCGACAAGTAATCTGATGGACTTGATGAGTACAAGAATAGGTATATAGATATCTTACCTATTGTTCTTGAGTGACAGGAAGGACATCAAAATGGCGGCTTGACCTAGTGCAAAATGTACAGAGAAAATCTCTCTCGATGAATTTCTACCTAACCGAATCTAAGGAGATTACTACAGAAGAGACCGGTAGTCAGTAACAGAAAAGACGAAAATGTCAGCAATTCGTTTGCCTGACAGAGCAAGACTCGTTTCCAGATCATTAGGTTACCTATAACTCGGTTCTCACTAAATCTACAGAAGTGAGCTCGATAATAGGTCTTTCAGTAATGTTAGTGGTATTTTTTTTTGCCCAAAGACTGACTTATTATGTCAATTCCTTTGTTAGTATTTCTTTTTACCTGAAGAGCCTAAATATCATCTTCAAATAAGCGCCTGCAATCAACAGCTCTAGGCATAATATTGTCAAAGGTCTTAAACTTAACTAGTCACAAGCGGATTAGTGGCCGTATAGCATTAATATGTAATTAATTAGTACCTTCAGGGTGTGAAGGTGCGCAGTTAAATCCTTTCTGTGGTTATTAAATATACTTAATCGCCTAGTTGCCTTTTCTCACACTCAGGAGAAAGGAAGGATGATAAAACTGGAATACCTATGGGCCACATCAATGGTGGACATTCAAATAATGCTAATAACAGCAAAAAAAAAAAAACACTTACAATCCATTTCAATCCAATACTTCTTCTTCTGTATTAAATTGAAATCCAAGATAGTAAAGAAACGATAACATATTATACAAGCGAAAGCATTTTCCACAACCGCTGCTGGTTTCAAACCCACTTGCGCCAAAAACTTAATTCAGAGTTAGTCAGTATCATTAACATAGGGTTATATTACAAAATACCATACACTAGCTTTTACCAAGGACTTCGTCCAAGTGGATATCTCCCTTCGGCCCTTTCACACAATGCTACTTACCAGCCAAACAGTTTCATAGGTCAAGTAGCGTTCGTGTTTTTATGTTTAGTCAGTGAGTGAATGAATCAGAGACCTTCTGCTTTTGTATAAATAGATAATAGGCCTTTGTTAACTTAGAATTAAAAGATAACAAGCAGTCTGAGAGATGGAAAAGCCGACTTCATTGCAACAAGGAAAGGATTTATTAATACCTAATTACCTACATAGTAAACAACGAATGATTTCTCTGAATACTTTCTTCAGAGCCACTTTAATCCGCTTACATTACAATACAGAAGCACGTCATTATCACATGGGTATCAGGTTATCAATAACAAAGGAGTACAAATATCATTGTGGCGCGATTTGCTTGCGCGCGCATCGCATCGTGAATCGCAAGGAATGTGTGACCGTGGGACTCCTTCGGACCTGGCTACGTCATAAATATGCTTAACCGATACTTTTAGAATGTATTGATTATTTAAAAATACCATTATTTTTGTCGACACAAAGTCAATTAAATCTCAGCTCTATTTAACATAGCTTTTGAATAAATTTTCTTATTACTCATTAATTTACTTACTGTTATATTATCCCTAATTATTTAATTTTATAAAATATATCCAATCCAAGTTACTCGCTGATAATGTAGTTTCCATGGGTGTAAGAATTTTTTCAATCAGTTAAATCATTTTGAGTTTATCCATAACAAACAAAAATACAACTTATTTCTGTTTATAATATTACTTCAGACGGCCACATAATTTAGGGCCCGTTGTTATAAAGTGAAAATGTCACCCCCAAAGCAATATATCAAATGAAAAAAAAATGCTATCTAGCATTGCAATACTGCTAAAAACATGACAAAAAATATATATATTAAGGTTTATCATCCAATAATGTTAGAACCTCAACCCTAATCTTCGTCCCGGTCCGCAATATTTTCTGACTTAAGCCGTGTACATGACGGGGTGATTCTGGACACATTTCACCCCACTTCTCCCTTATACATATTTTATTAACAAGGACAAACCCAGTGTTTTATGACTAAATAATGTTTATGTTTACCCTCACTGGCATGGATTAATATTATGGGCAGGAATTAATCTATTGTGAAAGAGAAAAAAGAAAGAAACATATTGTAAATAATATGGTAATACCTTTTTTATAAATAAATAATACCTGCCTATTATTCCACAGCAGGGTAAAAGGCCTACTTCTCTCACAGAGAAGACACGAGCATTGATCATCACCCTTGCTCAAAGCGGATTGGCGATTGCAGACATATTTTTTTCCTCACAATGTTAACTTAGAAAATACATATGAATTGAAAACGTCATTATGGTACTTGTCCGTGTCCAGTTACGATTCCACAACCTACCTATTACAAAAAAAATACACTACAGGAAATTTTCTTTTTCTACAGAAAAGACTCGGACTCTTCTTAATATAGTCATGAGAAGTAGAAAATGTAACTCGCAGCCAGTTTTTAAATTCTTGCAGAACACTTTTCAAATTGTACAAAGTTCATTTAGTTTTGACGCTGATTGTACTGACGGCTGCTGTAATTGCTTGCCCATTTTCTCGGATATTTCAATATAAAGGGAACCTGACAATTGCAAGGTTCCGCGCAACGGTCTTTACATAAAATTGGCAAAATTCTAATATAATAATAGTCGGAGGGACCAGCAGCAGCTAGTATTATAATATTTTTTTACATTTATTTTATTTGTTTTTTAAACGTCGAACTCTGGAACTAACTGTCGGATTAAAAAAAATATTTTGTATATGATAGTTATATCACCATCACGCTACGGGCCACAGTACTGGAGCAGTAACTAACGACTCAGTTGAACATGTGAAACCGCGGGGCTATAGCTAGTAAAATATACGTTGCTTTACCTATAAAAGCAAAACAAAATAGAGAAATCTATTAAGAACACTAAAAGGTCAAACCTTTATAGTGATAAGTGTAGAAAAAACTAAGTCAAGGACTCGACGAAGATCGGTAAACAGTTACACCTTTTTTCAGGCGTCATCAATCACGATCGCGATCGATTTGAATACCTGCGAGTACCAACATTGTAATTTTAGAAGCTTTACTTTGTTTCTGAGGAATGTAAGTGCTTTAAGGTAGAAGAGCTAGGGTAGTCCGCTAATTTTAATATTTTTTAGGTTTTTTGCAATTTGCCATTCAGCTTTGAATTACGAAATCAATTTGCCTAGCCTTTTTACAACTATGTTTGTTCAGGTAGCATCTTGCAACTCAATTCTGAAGTAGATATATTCAACCGGTTCTGCTGAAATTTTGCACGGATATGTATATCATATGACAATGCAATATTATGATAACATAAAGCTGATCTGATGATAGAGTTGGAAGGTGGCCATAGGAATTCTGTAATGCAACGAGCAACCCCATCGAGTTTGTTTTAAGTGCATTTAAATAAAAGCTTGCTTAGAAAAAAAAATACTTTTAATTTATTCCAATTGGTGTCGGCTTCTAGTATAATCGGATGCAGCTGAATACCAGTAGGTATTTTATGATAAAAATAATTTTATTGTTATACCAATGATGGCTTGATAATGTAGGAAATATTTAACAAAACATCACGCCTGTAATCCCGGAAGGGTTAGACAGTGGTGGTAAGGTTTTAGTGGTCGCAAAGCGCGACTGCAGAGCATGAGGTCTTGGCTTCGATTCCCAGGTCAGGCAAAATGTTATTGGGTTTTTCCGTCAGGAATCTCTCAGTCCTCGGAGTCTGGAGTTGTGCCCGATTAATGGCAATAGGCTCGCCCCCTGTTAAATGGGACTTAAACATAACTGGCGAAATGTGGGTGTACTACTGTGTGGGTGTTTAACCCTTTGGGGATTACAGACGTCGATGTTATGTTATAGTAGTCGGATTGCATCTATACTAATATAATAAAGCTAAAAAAAATTGTTTGTTTGTTTAAACCCGTTTAAAAGAATTTGACTTTTACGACTAATCGTTTTGTGAGATTAAATCTCGGGAACGGTCGGATCAGGAAAATTATTTTTGTATAATGATAGACAGATTCGGGACTAATAATTTTATTTATACGACTATTTTTCTGACTGGTCAATAAATTAACAACGGATTATATGTTATGTTATTACTAATGACCATATTTATTTTAAACTTTCATCAAATTGATAGGTCGACTACTATCGGATTTACCTATAGCGTTTCTCGTCCGTCTGCCAAATTAACTCGGCCTCGATCCGAGTCAGGTATCACGGAAGCCTAGCTGCCAAATGACAGTGATTGCTATAATTTAGTCCTGCCACTTTGCCTGTGGGCTTTGACTTGGCACCATACTCATAGGCAATCAATCACTAAGCTGCTGTGTATTAAGGAAGCACAATTATTCCACAACAAGTCCGTGTTTTTTTTTAACATAAAACAAAACATCACGCCTATAATCCCCGAAGGGTTAGGCAGAGGCTTAACATCTAATAAGAACACCTACATTTTGCCAGTTATGTTTAAGTCCCATGTTATAGATGGCGAGCCTATTGCCATCAATCGGACACAAATCCAGATTCCGAGGCTGCTACTGAGTTTTTCTTTAAGTCTTTAGAAACAACATTGACTCGACTCTACGCAAACAGTTTCACTTATTACGCTTATTACTTCAGCGATTTCCGAGAAAATTTTGCACATGCAAATGAAATTACTGATGTACGACACGGTTGGCGCAGTGGCTGAGCGACTGCTGTGCTGCGTGTTACGAGTTCGGTTTCGGCACGGAACAAATATTTGTATGGCTTAGAGATAGTTGTTCCGCGTCTAGTTGTTTGTGTATGTTAGTTTATAATTTTGTAAACGCACCCACGAAACAAAAGAAATTACTAAAGTGAAGCAACGTTCTAAAGAAAAAAACATTATTACTGTAATGAAAATATCTTTTGGTACACTCGCAATTCAATTTAATTTCAATTAAAATATAAAATTGAAAACGTCTGTATCTACCGTTGTACTTATTTTTAATTAAATTGTAATGGCATAGTAATTAAGACTTACAGCAAAAGTAATTAAAGTAACATTTCCATAATCACAATTTATTACATTGAGTGAAACGTACGAGTAAAATGTATTCGTTGTCCAATCCATACGTCAATTTATAATTACAGGGCGTTGCAATAATCAGAGCAATATGGTTTTGACGTCCATTGTTTTGTGCCAATGGTACGGAAGATTAAATTTTTGGGTGCCATTTCAACTGGCACAAAACTCGGTAGAATATTTCTGATAAATGAAATATTAACTAGTATTTCACGGGCTTCAGTTAACACAAAAGACCAGTCGCTCACAATTTAACGATTATTATTTGATTAATTAATTCATTAATTCAAACAAACGTTTTAATATTTACAAGTACATTTCAGCTTAATTATTCACTAGCTTTTACTCGGGTATTCGTTTGCGTGAATTTTCTTACAGTTTTCTAATATTTTTAATATAATATAGTCTATTTATAAGCTTCTGCCCGCGACTTCTTCCGCGTCTAAGTTGATATACTTATTAATACTCGGGAACCTTTCATATTTCTGGGATAAAAACCTTATGTGCTTTTCCAGACTATAATCTATCTCTGTGCCAAACATCTAGATCCGTTCAGCTGTTATGGTATGATTGAGAAACATCCATCCATCCATCACAAACATCCATCTATACAAACTTTCGCATTTATTAGTAGTAATAATAATAATATAGCACTCAGGGATAGCTATACCCATTAATGTTCTTAATCGGGCTATTAGTTCCGGAGATTAGCGCGTTCTAACAAAAAAACACAAACAAACTCTTCAGCATTATATTATTATTAGAAATAATAATATTAGCATAATATTTTTCGTATAACTATATGAATACACTGCACAAACGCACGACGACTTAAAGAAATCTAAAAAAATTACACCAAACAGGAAAATTAATTTTAAAATTAGAACGCGACCATAGAGTCTTGGATTTAAAAATAAATAAGTAGGTAGACGTGGAGGTGTGTAAGAGAGATCTATACACACTTCCACTTAAACTAATGCGATTCATCTTATTTATTTATCTTGATAATGATCACTAATCATTTCTCATCCGCCTACTAATGAAGCGGTAAAACTTAGGTGTGAAGAATGCTCATCTTCCTCTCCACGGCTAATGATATTAATAGCCTTATAAATCTTTAAGAGGGGCCGCCATGATTAATTTTTATTTAAAAGCTTTTTGATAGTCAAATAAACCGATTGATAGTTTTTTTTTAATGGTTTTAAGTACCGAATCGCGTTCGCCAGGTTAAATATGGACATTAGCTTGAGCTCAAAGTTTTTATAATGAGCTTATTCAACATAATGCATCATGAATTTTGAAAAGCCATGTAGGTAGGTACTCGCTCTACGTACCTAACATACAAATTGTATTAGTCTGCGTACTTACATGACGTTCATATGAAGCGATTGGAAGCTATAGAATTAGAGTGATAATAGTATGAGGATATTTTTATGTGTTACCTACCCATATATGAGAATGTTATGTTTGAATGTAGTTAGGTAAAATTACATTTATACTGAATATTATAATGCTAAAAATTTTTTTTATTCGTTTATCTGAAACTGAAGAATCGGATTTGAATAATCTCTTTTTGGATATGATAGCAAAATTCATATAGAATAGCATAAGTTATATAGCATCACGCTGCAATCTACGGGAGTGGAGCAGTAACCAAAGACGTTACTTAACCCGGGTGAATCCGCTGGGTATAGCTAGTTATTTTATACTTTTTCCAAATATAAGTACTAACATTTACAAAAAGAAACAAAGTTAGTGATAGAAGTCGATTGACTTGAAATTATTTAAAAATCCAAAAAATAAATAGGTAACTCAATCTTGCCACAAGAAGTACCTAAACGTAATGATTTACTCAGAAAAACTGACCGCTGTAAAACCATTGGAAATATTGAACAAAACAGCAAAAAATTTACATTTCAAATGCGATTACAGATTCTGGATTTCTCAATGATTTTGTAATATCTACTTTTTATGTTTTATTTAGACTTTTTATGCAGATTTTGTCCGCTATTTCACGCATCATAGGAAATTTTATGTAAATACAAAAGAGCTGGATAAATAACATTAAAAGATACCTGTTGTTCAAATAGTTTTGGCCAAAAAGTTTCGTTATTCCGTAGTCAAACTCACTGGTTCGCAAACCACGATCTCAGCCCGTGATTAAGGATAAGGCAACTCCTGTCTGCACATTCTCTGTGGGGCAGAGAGTACACATACGGACATACACCAACGATTAAATTAAATAGGAGTTTTCGACCATCACCATTTTAGGATGATTCTCGTACTATGAAATTTAGTCCGATTTGCGACAGATGTGCAAAAGACAAAGATCAAAGATTGTGAACCCGCATACCGAAAGGGGAGGGAAGGGGCAATAAAAATTATAGTGCTAGATTTATAGTTTATATTGGGTGGGCATTGAACAGTACTTCATTTCAATAGTCATGCCCCTTTTTCCTTCACGAAAACCAAGAGGTGAGTCCCGAATTTAGAACGTTTTGATAGGTAAGTCGCGGTTCAATCAACTTAATACTCTTCTCCTTAATATTAGGTATTTGGTAGATTTAACAAAAACAAAAACACAAACTAGAAATTAACATGGGGGATATCAGACTAGCCCGTACTGACTCACTGCTGGGCAAAAGCGTACCTCCATTTATTCCAACTAACGCGACTCTGCGCTACGTCTAGCCAATTCTAAAGGTAGCTTAAATAAATTAATGAATTCTCAACAAATTGAAATAAATATTTGCTACTACACATTTAAAACTTTTATAGATAGTAGTAAGATTTTATATATTTATAGAATTTAGTATCGGTAATCTAGAGCATGTCTAGAGATATTAGTTACAGCTGAGTTAACTCAAATCCCAGGACTAATTATTGCGAGTTCTGACTTGGCAAGCGCCTGGACTTGGAACATAGTAGATTGCGTTTCCATGGTAACTTTTATAAAACCTTTATATAATATTTTAAGAATTTTTTAACTATCTATAATTATTCAAATTAATATAATTGAAGTGTCTGTTTTAATGTATAAATAACAGGTACCTATTTACTAAATAAATAATAATATAAATGTACATAAACACACAGCCTGTTTGTTCCATCTATTTTCCAAAAGGGTAAAAGTAATTTAAATAACTTACTTTAATTTAAAAAAATAGTGTTACGCGCAAAGATAAAACACCGCCGATAACCGACATTTAAGCGGACAAAGCCGAGGGCATTAGCTAGTCATTATAATATTTTACGAATGTATTAACTATTTCTCACGATTTAAATTCTAAAGAATTTTACTCACAATAATAACACTTGGCTCTCCCCAGTGTTATTATAGTAGGTTAAATTCTTTTCCCCAACTAAACTAAATGTTATAATTTGTAGGTTTAAATAACAATTAAAAAAGAATTGGGTCAAATTGACCACACTTAGTAGATACGTACTAAAACGCCATCAATCCATTTACTATAATTAAATATCGAATATAAAAAAAACGAAATCCAATTTCTTAATTATAGTTAATTAAATTTTCCTTAGACAATTAGTCGATTTAAAAAAAAATAGAAAGGCGACAGTTTAAATTAAACGTCCCACATTGAAACCCTAGTATATTACAGGCACGACTAGCCTTGCTATCCAAGCTATCTCTTCGGGTAATAAGCTTTGAAATCGATTTAAAACTATCGTATGGGTGCCCGAGAGGCGAGCAAACAAACTAATAAACTTTCTCTTTTTATACTGCATAGCTTCTGACTATATTGATCCGTTTTTTATCCGGATAAGGAAACTATCTACATCTGCTCATACGAATTCTGAGATTGCAATAATGAAATGATTGCATCGGATTGTTTTGCTTGCTACCTACATTGTTTACAAGCAATCACTCCGTAACTTGATGGACTACGTTTGTAGGAACAGTTTGTAGTTGGATGGAACTGACAAGTCCGATTTGATGTTGTTGCTATCAATAACGAGTGTAAATAAAATTATATTCCATACGTTCTTTGATGGTGCGGGTGACACATGTCAGCAATTCATCTATGGATGTCAGAGACCCATAACTAATTCAGTGACATTATTTAATTTACTAGTTATTTACTTACTTATTGCTGATTCCGTATTTTACGACTATATTAGTGTGCAGTTAAAATATTCAATCATGATTGTAAATCGCCGTAACGATCAAGAGTGAAAGCAACAGTTTGACAAATGTTCTTCCCATTTTTTTGTTCTAGACCACACCTGGGAATATTCACTATATGTATTAATAAATTTGTTTTATTAAATTATATAAAAGCGAAAGGTCACTCACTCACTTACATCGAAATATCATAAACCGCTTGACGTATAAAGATGAAATTTGACAGGGAGGTAGTCTATTGTTATAAAGGGTTTTCCCAAATGCACCCACTAAAGGGATGAAATGGGAGTCCGACATTTACACAGACGAAGTTGCGGGTAAAAACTAGTAATTAATATGAGTCTGAAATCATCGAAAACATGGTAATCAAAGTTCGTGACTTCTCTATATGATAAGAAATCATTGAGCTGCAGTAGGACAAGACTGATAATATTTTATTATAATATTACGATAAACTTTAATTACGGATTTCTCAGTAGCAGCCTCAGAGTCTGGATTAGTGCCCGTTAATGGCAATAAGCTCGCCCCCTATTATATGGGACTTAAACATAACTAACGAAATGTGGGTGTAATATAATGGGTACACCTCTGCGTAACCCGACGGGGATTACCGCCGTGATGCTATGTTGTTGAACTTTAATAAGTAGGTCAATATTAAACAAAATATCCAGTGCAGCTTTTGACCCTCACATTATCACTGTCCTACAAATAATGATGGTAACTACGATCAGGGCCACTCTTCGCTTTTCCAGAGCCATCTCTCAACAAAATACCAATCTTGCTTGATTTGAATTTCATAATTGAAATAGCCCTAGAAAGGTTCTATGTAAATGTAAAGTATTTCAGTTTACGGGAAGCAAGGAAGTCGGACGGAAGCCTGAAGTCTAATAAAAAGTTTTATTAGAAGCAAGGAAGTTGTACTCGGCACGGAAACATTGGAGTTTGGTGAAATATGTCATTTGTACTCGAAACTTTTTTACTATCTACGGTTTAGGTACAGGGGATTTTGGAGACCTAAGATTTCAATTTTCTAAATAGGAATAGCAGTACGTTCCGTTTCTTGATCGTATCAACTATTTATTTTACATATAGGACTTGTTTCACTGAACGGATATTCTTTAGCAGATAAACTCAAAAAAAAGAACTAAATAATTAAATGGAAATTATGTTTGATCGACTAGCTTATATCCGTGATTTCGTCTGCATAAATGTCGGTTAGCTGCGGAGATTTAAATTTATTTGCTCGGAACACTAACCTTTTTTTCTAAAATAAAGAAACGTCCCACAAAATCGATCTAGCCGTTTCAGATATTTTTCGGAGTAAACAGACAAATAGAAAAAAAAACATTGTTTTTTTATTGTACTCGTATGTTGCATTTATATTAATTTAGTAAAAAGCTGTTATGTTGACATTATATTTTCTAAATCCTTGATGATTAATGAAGTGACAGTGAAAGTTTCTTCAAAAACCTCTTTCGTTTGCCTGCATAGGATAAACGTAGTAATTAAAGGCATTTTGTAGAACTTTACACTTTTATTTCCATTCTAGATAAGTTTTCAGTGAAATAATTGTGAGGAAGACATAGATAGATCGTATCTTGTAGAAAGTTCAAAGGCGATAATTTACCTAGCGCTGGGGTCCGTGGATCGTGCTTACAATATAATATATTGCCAGCCAGTTTAGAGCCAGTTAACGTAGAAGTTTTACAAACATTGTATAAAACAAAAAATAATAAATAAGCGTCTGTTTGTAAAGTCAAAATAACTTTATTTACTAAAACCATACAAATATTTACGCGAAACTTTTATTAAAGAAAAGCTAAACATATTTCTGTCTGTCAGCCTGTTTGTTCCGGCTAACCCCCGCAACGGCTGAACGGTTTCGACGGGAATTTCACTGGCAGATAGCTGATGATTATAAGGAGTAACTTAACTAATTTTATTTTAGAAAAATAATTGCCGGGTTTCGCGCAAAAAAAAACAAAATTCAAGCGGTCGTAATCTAATATCAAATAAATACGCAGATTCATTTGAGAGTACGTCAGTCAAGCTTAAGCAGATAGGGTAATCGTTAATCTATGACTGAGCCGCATACCTACCTTATCTAGGAATCCGTTTGTCAAAGGTGGAAACGGCAATATTACCTCACTGACGCATTAAAGCAAAAAATTATGCGCTGTCAAGATTCCGGAGTAGACCTACGTCATTCTGGCTGAATTTTTGAGGACAGATTAAAAAAAAGCCGTTAGAGCTGTATAATTTGAACATAAGTGAGTAGGGTACTTTTAATGCCTGATATCGGAAGCATTGAAGCTACTAACTTGCACGATATTTCCTTTATATTTCCAAAAAAAAACCTACTGTTAATTTTTACTGTTAATAATTTAAACTTAACTCTGTCTGTTAAGCTTTCACGAATTAACCTCTAAACCGATTTTGATAAAACTTGGTACGGGGTAAGTTTGAAGTCCAAGAAAGGTAGCAAGAGACATAGCATAACATAACAGCACGCCTGTAATCCCGAAAGGGTTAGGCAGAGGTGTATTAATTACTACACCCACATTTCGCCAATTATGTTTAAGTCCCATGGCGAGCCTATTGCCATCAACCGGACACAAATCCAGGCTCCGAGGCTGTTACTGAGAAAATCCTGATGGACAAACCCAATACCAATTAGGTAGCCCGACCTAGGAATCGAACCCTAGACCTCATGCTCAGCAGTTGCGGTTTGTGACCACTTGACCAACAAGACAATCAAGCAAAAGATGGTATATAGATACTCTTTATTCCGTGACTTTTTCCGCGTCCGCGTTTAATGGGTAGCTCGCCGTCCGATCAAGGACCAAGCCCGGATCGACGGCGCGTTCTGTTCGCGCGCGCCTCAAAGAGCTGTCAGCACAGGGACGGGGCCCCCAACGGGGCCAACGCCTGCCGGGGTTGCGGGACGTCTTAACAGGATACCGTGGCCCCGGAACGTAAAGGGCAACAGAAGGAACAGGGTGGTTTTTTAGTCAGTAAAAGTCTGACAGTCCCTTCCGCCCCACCCAGGGCGGAAGGAGTCATTTGATGATTTTTACCACCTCAAAAAAAAAAAAAAAGGCGATATTTACGCAGACTTAAAGAAACTGTAAAAATGAAAAACCTAAGCGTTTACGGGTTGATGTGAAAAACTCCTACAAAATTATAAAGTCACTATGCTCGATCATTAGGTAGGTAGGTTAAACGGCCTACTTAAAACCACAGCTTTAGGAAATATGCATAGCAGCATAGGGTTAAGGAGGGAGTCGGTTCGACGTTGATACGTTAATTACACAATGTCGTGACAGCCGACCCATTAGTTCTACTTCTATCTGTTAGTACAATGAGCCTTTACGTTAGGCATTCTTATCACATACTAGCTTTTGTCCGCATCTTCGTCTGCGAGAATATATTTGATAATATTCTTTACGACCTATTCACATACCTACCAAAGCACGTACTAAGTGCACTGGGCACGGCATTATGCTGAGCGTAAGCCCTTTCGCGTTTTTTTTTTTTTAGATTTAAACAAACAAGCTTTTGTGTACAATTTTTATTTTTTGTTCTTTTATGTGTTATGTGCGTAATTTTCGCGTGAATAAACAGTTTTTCTTTCTTTCTTTCTTTAAGTAAGATAGTTACATAGGTCTAAATAGTGTTCCGAGAAAACTTTTGAAATGCTTAATTCAAATAAAGATAATTGAAAATCTCTGTTTCTATGGAAAACTTAATATCGGTCAAAGTTGTATGTAACAAAAATTTTCGAAAATGTGCACTGATAACTTTTTAGACCTATAATTATATCCCGCACATGCGTAGGAAGTTTCATTAAAATCGGTTCATTAATTTCGAGAAATAAGGACTTGAAAGTGTGTATAAAATGCCATACGGCCATATGCATTCTTACGTGTATTTTTATCCTGTCAAACTTAATAATTTTTGAGAATACCACCCTTTTGTTTTGTTTAAAGTGTAGCAGCGATTCAACTCATAAAAAAAAATGTCTATGGTTGCGTTAGGGTTCGAATGATATTAATAATTCATAATTGGAATGGGATTTGAATTTCGAATCATTTGCCATTCCGATTCCGTAAATGGCGGATTTATCAATCAATCGTTAGATATTTTTGAAGAATAAATACGGCCGATTGACAGCTGTCAAGATGCTTTCGATCGGGTATAAAAAAGATAAAGTGACGCCTAATGCGTCACTTTGTCTTTTTTTAGGTTAGGTTAGCGCAAACAGAGCATCTGTATCATAGAGCACTTTTAATTTTTTAAATGATTAAGTAACTCTGTCTGTTTGTCTATTACGCTTTCACGACTAAACCACTGAACCGATTTTGATGAAATTTAGTACGGGGATAGTTTGGTAGGGTAATTGAACCCTAAGGAAGGAAATAGGTACTACTGGGGACAGGCAGTAGCCTGTCAAATTCAAAGTATAGTATTCAGCGACTTCGTCTGCATCCGCGATAAATGACATTTACACGGACGAAGACGCGGGCAAAAGCTAGTATGTAGGTAGTTTATTTCACATAACGCTACGACCCACGATACAGGACTTACAATACAGTACCAACAGTAACCAAAAATGTATCTTAAAGCGGGTCAATAAGTAACATGAGGACGAAGTCGCGACGAGAAGCTAGTTAACATTAATTTTATTAATTTACTTTAAAACAGTCTCAATATTTAATAATAAGTTAGATTAATAGTACAGTAATCAACAATTCAAATACGCCCACTTATTTTGTTAAGTTTCATACATAATTAAGCTTTGTGATGATTTACACAGACGAGATCAAAATAGAAGATAGAAGATTACAAATAAACACGACGACACGGCTGACGCAGTGGTTAAACTATTAGCTGCTGTGCTGCGTGTCGCGGGTACAATTCCCGCACGGAACAAACATTTGTATGGCGTACAGATAGTTGTTCCCCGCAGTCTTATTACGTATCTTGTAGTAGCAAAGCGATAGCGAAAATTGCGCAATAATTGCTCTTCAATCGCAAATCCGTATTATTTATCAGCGATAGCAAGACGATAGCAATCTAGCGCTAGTGCTGCCTCTGTTGAGCAATCAGTTAACTAAAATGTGCAAAGTCTTCGAATTACGTATGGTTTTTGACAGCAAAGCAATAGCCATCGGCAAGCAAAGGATGTCAAATTGCGAGACGGGTCAGGCTGTTTGTGCAAATGACTGTATGCATATAACAATTAATATCTAGGTATACATAACATCACGCCTGTAATCCCCGAAGGGTTAGGCAGAAGTGTAGCTATAAGTACACCTACATTTCTATAACAGGTTTCATAACTAGGTATAATTCTGTGATACTAGTTTGCAAATTGGGGAGTCACCTCTGGGTTTTTATAGAGGAGCCATATGAATGAAGAACAATCCAGGGCGCCTACCTCCATCTCTTAAGACAATATAATTTCAATATTACTTTATAATTTCTGTTGTTGCATTTTCAACTCTCGGCGCTGAGTCGAGTGATGAAAATTCTACAGTGCGGAAGGCAAAGTAATATTAAAATAATATTGTTTTATGAGATGATGGGAGGAGGGCAGGACCTATCCTATATTCGCTTGCGACCCATACTTTGCAAACTACTGCCCTAAAAGAGTTACAACCAAAATATTGAATAAACCATCACGAAAGGGTGATTCTTTCACAGAACCTCCATTCAATATTATCCTTCATTCATTCCCATAGCGAGTTGCATTAAATATCTGTGGGCATTCGATAAAATGATCATACCCGACCCGGCCTTACAGCCTGAGAATAACGAGCCGATATCCCAAATATATGTGGGCACCGATCCCTGCCGATTTATTGAAACTTCATAGACTAAGTAGAGGTTTAATGTCTTTGGTTGATGGAAACTTATGGTCTGCGTTAATGCAGTACTATCACCTTTTTTTAGAGTTCCTTATTCGAAAGGTACAGAGCCAAAGTCAAAATGAAATCATTTATTTCAATTAGGCACTATTAAACGTCAAACACAAAAAAAAAATTACCAATATTACACTGCACGAGCAGGAGCAGGAGCTCGTGGCTAAGTAATAACAGCCGCACGGGTCGATCTGTCAGGTTAAGCTACGCTTGCCGGGGTTGGTCCGTGGATGGGTGACCATCTTTACATACCGAGAGTCCTCCGTGCCTCGGAAAGCACGTTAAGCCGTTGGTCCCGGCTGTCATACGTGGATCTTTGACAGTCGTTACGGGTCGTCAGAAGCCCGAAAGTCTGACAACCAGTCTTACCTAAGGGTATCATATTACCCAGTTACTGGGTTGTGGAGGTCAGATAGGCAGTCGCTCCATGTAAAATACTGGTATTCAGCTGCATCCGGTTAGACTGGAAGCCGACCCCAACTTAGTTGGGAAAAGGCTAGGCAGATGATGACACTGCACGACTAGAATATTGTGTCAACAGGACGTTATTACTTAACCTCCGCTGTCCGTCTGTCTGTCAGTCCGGCTGTCAGACCGTCTGTCAGTACGACTGTCAGACCGTCTGTCAGTCAGATTGTCAGTCCGTCTGTCAGTCAGTATGTCAGTCCGTCTGTCAGTTCGTCCGTCAGTCAGTCCGTCTGTCACTCCTCTGCAAGCCATCTGTCATCCGGCGGGGGGGGGGGGTTCATGGGGGTCATGACCCTCTCCTGGACTAACTATTTTGACTAGACCTTATTATATGACCACCCTCTGACTTGAAGGCTGGATCCGCCCTTGCTATCATATCATGAAACGTATTACCTTTTTAATGTAGTGTTAAATATTGTACGAAACCCTTCGTACGCGTTTTTTGAGCTCGTAGGTACCTAGGTAGTAAGCGTGGGAATATATTTTAGGTGACCTGTGTTTGTGACTACGCTATGTAATTGATTCGTTCAGTAACGGAGGGACGAGAGAACACAAACAATTTCACTGAAATAGAATATCTAGCTAAATTGTTACAATGACGTAGGTACTTTGTGGTACTATAAACTGTAATTTTCTTTGTTATAGAACTGTGTTGATAATGGTCATTGACTAGGTACCTGGTAGTCACTGATATCGAGCAATAGGTAGTAGAAAAGAATGAATTATGACTAAATTGTAGCCATGTTTATTCATGTACCTAAATGAAAATTTTTTGAAGTAAAAACATTTTTTGGTTTCGTCACCAACACGTCTACTTGACCGCGTTACAGACATGCTAATGCAAGGGCGTCACCGACATGCTAACGTACGCGACGTAAAGTTTTCACTTTTATCCGCAGTCGCCATGACTAGCATTTTTTTTAATGCTAAATTTTATCGGTTTCTACATAACAATAAACAATAATACCTAATACCAGCCTATTATTGTCCTACTATACGGCAAAAGCCTCTTCTCGTACAGAGAAGACATACATTTCTACATACGAACGAAAAAAAACGTGAAATAGTTAAATAATTAAATATATTATAAGTATATCTAAATAAATATATTATAAACAGTTTAAAAGTATAACTTTAATTACTAGCGATCCGCCCCGACTTCGCACGGGTGCAATGTAGATACATAAACCTCAGTTCCTCTTGAATCACTGTATCTATTAATTAAAACCGCATTAAAATCCGTTATGTAGTTTAAAAGATTTAAGCGTAAAGACGACGGAAAGCGACTTTGTTTGTTGAGTTGATTTTTTTCTAAAATATTGCAAAAAGTATGTAAATTACCATTGATTATTGACTCAAAAACATTACAATACCCAACAAACTACCGCGCAAGTAACGCTCACCAAATTAAAATACAATCTAAATCAAATATTATGAAATAAGACAAGCATCTTTACGTGTTGCAATGCACAAAATTGCAGCCATTATTCATACATCACATAATTCTATCATGTTTCCCTTTCATGCTGTGTGTGTACGGGAGATTTTTATCGTTTTAAATTAGCCAGAGACAATGAATTGTTAAAATATTCGACCTGCATGGTCAGGCACCGTGAGCTATGATTGTTTTGAGTGAATTAAAATATCCTGGAAATTATGTAAATCGTTGCTTTTTATGATTAATTACGTCCCACGTAATGAGACACAATTGATTTTCTATTGTTCTGACATACCGGTATGACATGACAGCCGGGCTTTGAGCGGTTAAATTAAGAATGTAGATACTCCTTGTTATATTTTATTTATTTCCTAGAATATTAAGTTTGTAGCATGTTATTGCGAGTGTTGTATCTCAATTGGAAAATTCTTTAAAAGATTTCCTGTTAAACGGATGTGACAATGAAAATGTAAATTACTACGTATGTACTTATACAATCAATGAGTAGGTAATTTCCGGTATGGAAATGTCACGGTGCGATACTGAAACTACTATTATGTCTGTACCTACCTACTATTAGCGATAATAAAATATAAATACGAAGTACTTCATTTTATAAAATAGTTCTGTTAAAATCAATTAACATATTCTGAAGAATCACCACTAATAAAAAAAATCTGCGAATTACCTACTCATAATAAAAAGTAAATGAGATCTATAAAAATAAATATGTTGATAAGCCATATGAACCTGCAAATGGTTTTATGTAATTTATTCAACTTCTGTATTTACTTTATGTATAGCTGTAGGATTTCCATCTAATAAATAAGTTGATAAAAATTACTTACCGACATACTTCGCAACCGCAAATAAAACAAATAAATGTACTAAAAAGTTCCATCGCATCTTCATCTTGATATTTTTTACTGCTCACAAACCATTGCACAATTAATAAAAACAACACTTAACGTACTCAATTATTTTACTAAGTACCTAAAACCAAGTATCTGCACATAAATTTTCGTCTTTCATAATAATAAGTCACTAAACTTCACAATCACGTAACTTTTTAGTCGATTCCTCAATTTAATTTTAAACAAAAAAAGAAATAAAACTGTCTATTTCCTCAAAAAAGAAAAACAATCTTCGAAATTCAAATTTCGTACAAGAAATTTGGCGCGAAGCGTACGCTGTGCACGCGAGTAAAGTTCGGAACGTAGTGTGTAAAGGCACGCATATACTACACGATGGTGATCGACCCCACCGGAACCACAGTCGGTGGGCGCGCGACTGCCGACTCGACTCCATGTGCACCGCACCGAAACGTAACTTAGAACAAACTTAACATTTACCGTTCCGTAGCACTTAAGTCTTAAGCAACAAGGTTCATTTTTAAAATCAACTTTTAATAGAATCTACTGTTAATGATAATGTTCGTAGTTTTGTAGAGCGTACGCGCATAGAAACGCTGTCACCCTATTGAAGGCATTGTTATAGAAGGCGATTGGAAAAACAAAGCGTCCGTCGTCGAAAAAAAAAACAGATAAAGACATACAAAATTACGCAGTAAAATGGAATGCGATACACATTTCGAATGAATGGAATAATTTAAATGCAGTTTTTATTACTTATTCATTGTTTAAGCTTGTGATTGTGAAGCTGACATGTGGTTGTTTTTTATGGCAATAACATAATAAATGCAATCATTTTTTAAACACGGTGACACCTGCGTTGTTCGTCGCGTATTGGATGACATACCCGGACTTAATAACATGCGATGCAATTTGTGCATAGAGTAGATACACAGCTCGAATATCGGCAGTTTGAGTATGGCGCAGGTGTACCCTGTTGCCCTGGTTCCGTATGTCCAAATGAAATAATAGGATACCTCGTGTTCTGACTGTCGCAGCCAATTTACTTCGAATTTACTGAACCGATTAATTATTTTGGTTTCATATAATTTTCTGACACCCAAATAAAAGCGCAGTTACATTTTTAACACTCGACTGAAGGTTGAAAATCCAACAGTACAAAAATATTTTGGCAATGTATTAAGAGATCTTCTAGTTTAAGTAAAAAAGGGCATACCTATATAAGTATTTAATTAAGTTAGGTACTTATCAAAATAAATAATCCTAGGAAGTGTTTATAATTAAAATTGACATTTATACTGGCTAACTTCTGTCCGCGACTTCGTTTGCGTAGAGTTTAGAATTAAGCCAAAAGTTCTAAATTATCTCACGGAAACCGTATATTTTTTTGGGATGAAAAATACACTATACATAATATTATAGGTAGTATTTCAGACTAATAATCTATCTCTAACAATTCAAAAGTGCCTGTAAAATGTTCTAATTGAAATAAATGTTTTGACTTTGACTTTGACTTCTGTGCCAAATGTCATCCATGTTCTTTCAGCTGGTTGACATTCATCAATCCAAACCTTCGCATTTATAATTATAATATTAGTAAGTACGATTTATCATGTATCACAGGGAAAAACATTGATAAAAAGCAGGTCGTACATGAGTATGTTTTACATTAATTAGTAACTGACTTAACTTAGAACGTACTATTAATTAGAAACTCAAGATAACGAGGATCTAAGAGAAAAACATAACATAATTAATTTATGTCTAATGATAAGCTCTTTGACTGCCTAGAAAGAACTTCGCTCTAGTTTAACATTATATAACTATACGGCAAAAAACTTTTTCCGAGCAACAGGGACGGATTTTATACACAATATTTTGGGTAGCAGCCCAGGGCCCCGAAAATGTAAATGCTTTTACATATTCGGGGAATTTAATTGCGGATATTGTTTGTAAGAGTTATTGCAGCCCTAGAACGCCAAGAGCAGTAAGAGGAATACGGATCCGTTTTAGTCAACAAGAACCTGACACTGCCTTGCGCTGCAACCAGAGCAGTTTAGTCATTTGATGATTTCCGCAACTCAGTCTGGACTGTATATCAAACTTAGCTCACTCGTATGATAATGGACCATTATTGTTCTAATTTGTTTCGTAACATTATTATGCTTAGCAAACAGGTTTTTGACAAACTGGCAACTAATTTGAATTATTAGGCAGGCCTCCAAGTAGTGTAAGCAGAGGGCTTACCCTCATCTTTTTAAACAGTACCTAGGTATATTTTAAATATTACTTTGTCTTGCAAACTGTAGAATTTTTAACGCTCAGCTCAGCGCTGAGTGATGAAAATCCAAGAACAGAAATTACAAAGTAATATTAAAATGGTACTGTTTTATGAGATGGCGGTAGGCCCCCAGGGCCCCATAAATTCACGGTTCGCCCCTGCGGTCCAGTGTAGGTAGCCATTTATGAATAAACTCAGAAACCATTGAACACATGCTATTATGGTTTCGCACATGGCCGGACAACATCAGCATGTGTCTTAAGACAAAACATTAACTTACCGGAAGAGAAAAAAATCGTAGTTCCTTACAAATAAAACGGCCTTAAGTAAGCTTAACACTTTTTTTACTAGAACTATCCGACATCTAAATACTTCTATAAGTACTTAGTAATAATATAAAGTTGAAGAGTTTATTTGTTTGAACGCGCTAATGTCAGAAACTACTGGTCCGATTTTTAACAATATTTTTGAGTTATAATGTATTAAATTAGGATAAAGACTTTATTAAAAACATTAATTACGCTATGAAGCCGCGACCTACATCTAGTACTAAATAAAAATGTATTGTTGAACTTCCTACAATGTCATGCATGAGATTGTGAATTCGATACCAGGCTCCATACAGCATCAATGTGATTTTTTCAATCCTTAAGTACTTTGTAAGTTTATCTTAACCAAAACTGACATTAGTGAAGGAAAACATGAGGAAACCTAGACTTGAAAAAATCTGAAATCGCCTATCTGCCTTGAGCAAGCGTGGTGATCAATGCTCGTGCCTTCTCTGTATGAGAAGAGGCCTTTGCCCTGTACGGGGACAATAATAGGCTGGTATTATTAATACCTAATTCCCTACTACTGGGACAAAAGAGTTGGAGTTGGAGTGCCCATCAGTCAAGGCAGTTCAAAAGAAACTTAGACTAAAAAGTTTGTTAAAGTAACCTACAAACTTTTTCATGATAAAGCTAGGAACTACGGTGGTTGCGCGTCAAGGGGTTAGTAGGGCAGGATTAAATAAATAAGAGGAAGAGAAAACTTCAGTACGTACCTACTCTTAAGTAAGTGCTTTGTGGTCTGAGTCTTTTAAGATACTACTAATATTTTAATGTGAAAAGTTGTAAAATCTGTAGGGCCGGCCTATTTTCAGCAGTGGTCTAATGACCACTGCGGAAAATAGGCATAATTTATAGGTATAGACGTTTAAGGGGTAATCCCCTTAAACGTCTCCAAGTAGATAATCGCGCCAGCACGTCAGAGTCATCACTCAGCGAAAATTGTGAAATTTAATTAATTTCACGGTGCATTATTTGGAATTAGTCACTAGTCAATGAACAGTAGGTATGTATGTTTCTACTATCCTTTTATCAGCGAGTATTACCAATTTTTATGAAAGGTGTGATAACTAAGTAACTGTAAAAAATTCAAAATTTAATCGCATCTTTAGGGCTGGTTTCACCGCCTCTGTTTAGACACTATTCACAAGATATAAGGTACCTACTCAAAAATGGAACAGAATTTGTATGAAATTATGTGCCAAAAAATTGCATACGAATTTATTTATAGGTGGTGAAATAGGTAGTACATTCTGCTAGACCATTAGGTACTAGACTACATACATAACAACATAACATCACGCCTGTAATCCCCAAAGGGTTAGGCAGAGGTATACCCATTATACACCCACATTTCGCCAGTTATGTATAAGTCCCATGTAAAAGGGGGCGAGCCTATTGCCATCAACCGGACACAAATCCAGACTCTGAGGCTGCTACTAAGAAATTCCTGATGGAAAATCCCAAGAACCCAAGACCTCATGCTCAGCAGTCGCACTTTGCGACCACTAGACCAACGAGGCAGTAGGTACTAGACTATTTTGATTAGAATCATATTTTAATGTAGGTCCCTAAGAAGATAAACTTTGTCACAAGTTGTGGCGATCCCGCAATTAGCTAACAAATTGCTAAGTGACCACCCCACCCCACCCCACCCCACCCTTGTAAGTTACTGTGACAGAATTATTAACAACCAATCGGATAGCTTGACTTGTGTTTAATTTTGATAATTTTCGTTCTAGAATCCGGTTGGTCGGGTGATACTGTTCTAACTTAAAATTGGTATTCCAAAAGGAACAATTTATGGAATCCGTTAAATATCTGGCTGAATAGAAGGTAAGACATACTCAAAAAGAAAAATTAAAACAGCGGGTGTTAATAAATGAACTAAACAATGCCGAAAGGTTCATGTAACATTGTAAAAAATTTCTCTTATTCTGGACCATACCTACCTAATATTTTTTTAGTTACGGAAATATTTAAACGTAAGTTTAGTTACGAGCCGGGGTTGCGGGACGTCTAAACAGGATACCGTGGCCCCGGAACGTAGAGGGCAACAGAAGGAACAGGATGGTTTTTTAGTCAGTAAAAGTCTGACAGTCCCTTCCGCCCCACCCAGGGCAGAAGGACTCATTTGATGATTTTTACCAACTCATAAAAAAAGTATTTTTACGAAAATAAGTACCTATTGATAACTAAAGTTTAAAATACCCTCTCGGTCCATGCACACATGCACTCACAATGTTTTGCTTGCATTGCATTGAGCGCTATCAAAAACAGTAAAAGATTTGCTTAAAATTACTTAGTTTGATTTGGCAGAATGCATTATTAACGCACCGTCGCCTAGATCCTTGAATCTAGACAGATATCTACCTAAAAAAAGGTAGGTAAGTCGAGAAGATAGAATACACTATCACAATTAATACTCACTAAAATTACTAATCAACCACTAAACTCACTAAATACAAGAATCACTAGAATACTACTAGGTACTACTAGAATCACTATTTACTTACCTAGGTAGGTAGTAATCACTGTGTAAAATCTAAGGTAGGTAGTGTCGAGTAGTCGACCTAGCCATTCAATCGATTAAACAGGTCTCGTATTTTGGAAGCTGGCAGCATACTTCTAATGCAATTATGCATGCCATGCCTAGAAGTGTACCTAATCAACTCATCAGTCAAATGCAAATGAATGCTGATAAACCTGTGTTTAGACTTGAGAAGTACCTATTCTTTGACAAAATATGCGCATTTAATTAGAGAACTTATAAGAATATTACTAGGAATTTCCCCTATATCTTGGTTGTTTACAACGAGACATACATACACAAACAATCAAACCCGTAACGACTACTTAAAGGTCATACAAATATATTTTGTTCTGTGCGGGAATCGAACCTGCGACAAGCAAAGCAGCAGCCAATCGCTCAGCCACCGACTGCGTGAACTGTGATGTCAAACGCAATATTGCGACAGGCACTTCCTAGGATTTTTTCTTTTTTTCTATACTAATATTATAAAGAGGTAAATTTTGTGAGGATGTGGAGGGTATAATCTCTGGACTTCTGAATCGATTTAAAAAATTAGAAGCTACAGTGCTCTAAGCTATGTTTTATTATCAAGAAATTGGGGATCTGAAAGAAAAATCACGCGAACGAAGCTGCGGAGTGCTCGTAGTAGAATAAAAGGTAGGTAAGGTTTTCATCAAATAAACAAACAAAAAATATTAAGAAATTGTTTATTTCATATAAAAGCTGAGTAAAATTACAAACATCGATATTATGCACACATAGAACATCTATTTATATATATGTAAAACAGTCTTTAACGCTGTTTTCGAGATGGACCTTACAAAATAAATAAAATTCAAATCAACTTGACTTCAATAGAATAGAGGTACTTACTACCTACTTTATGTATAAATAAGATCCTACATAATATAACTATGAGCGAGATCCAGTCAACTTTGCTAAATAAAGTTAGAGTTTTATATGAATTTGAACTTTAAGATTAGGAAATAATGTTCATATTCATATGGAAAGCTGGCTTAACTTAGCAATGTCTAAGCGCGGTCTGTAAAACTCGTCATAAATTACAACTATAGGTAAATGGTACTTCAGTCAATTTTAATGAAATTGATATGAATGTAGAGGGCGCCACCAATGCTTTTAAGCCTAAAACTGTGGGTAGATACTGAAAACCACGTTATTATTGTATGTAAGGAACGTAACCATAAGTATGCAATAAGGATCGACACACATAAAAGCGTCGGCGCAGTCGCAATACTAAAATTGACGTCACCCGCTGCAACGCAAATGCTTAATATTTGCAATGTGCAGCGTATTTCAGCGTTGTGACGTCACACATGTCTTAAAGTTTACAATCGAAGGAAAATGGTCGTGAAAATTCGGTAGTGATAATGGTACATTGTCGTGGCACCACGCGCACGCGCCGCAATGCGATCCTCAGCGGCGCCTTTTGTTGCGGTACCGCATCGCATCGCTGTGCGTTTTATGTGACGATTCTAAATTATAATTTGGTAGTAAATTACTCCCCTTCTCATAGTAATCGAAAACCATTAAATCAATTCCTTCATGATAGAATCCTGACAATGGTGCCGATTCTCTTGTTGACAAACTAGACTAAATTTAGAGAATTGACATCTCTTACTAACATACAGCGAAAGGAAAGGACGGTGACATTTAAGAACTAAGTTAGCGATGTCAAATTAGTTTTGCCTTGAACTTTTCCGTATTTTTAATCCATACGTTTTAAGATGTCATTGTATAGATATGTCATGTTGACTAAATTTGACAGCTCTTATTAACAGTAGTCTCTTTCTTGTTTTATTGGACAGAAAAAATGGAAATAGTCTAATTTTAGTTTATTTTGTGACCAAGGGAATCAGCACCTATGTCAATGGTAAATTTTAATTTTAATACGTATTCAATATTTATCAAATTAATAAAATATCTACTTAACTAACACAGCCTCCAATACTGCAGTCAGTTGATGGCTTTTACTACTCATAATATTTTTTTTAAATTTATAATACTAAAATGGCCGCCGACTATACTTAGTACATACCCCCGACGATTTTAAGTCGTTGAAAAACTACATTTATTATAAATTGTGCGTCTTTGTTAAACACTTTCTATTAATATATAGAATGAACACACATTAATAAATATGAATGTTAACACGGTATTTACACGAAAAAAACTATTTTTATTTTTAATGTCCGTCTGTTTCTTCAAGCTAAACTCCAAAATGGGTGAACCGATTTTGACAGGGCTGTCAGTGGCAGATAGCTAATGTTATAAGGACTAACATAGGCTCAGGCTTTTATTTTAGAAAAAGAATTAGCGCTCCGCAAGATTGATTTTTATTTTTATTCATAAAATCATCAACTCAAAAAAAATCATCTACTAAATCATCAACTCTGACACTAGGGTGTGTAGGGTCGTAAAACCTTACTGCCCACATGACAAAGAAAAGGATTCATAAAATAATAACTGGCTAAAGCCCTGTTCGTTTCGTTCGCTAAAGTGCCTGTTCGAAGCGTGATACACAAGTGGCGAAGTGTGCACTGGACAGTTCCAAGATAAGCGGTATTAGGGTGTTACAACAAAAATCGATCGATGCCATCGATTGGCGTGGATCAATTGGTGTGAAAAACAAAGAATCAGACTTGCCGAATAATCAAGCGGCTTAATCGACGTCAAATAATCCATTCTACCCGTAGTAGAAACTATTGATCGACGTCAGCTCATCCATTCTTCAATCCATCGATGCTCGATCAACGATCGATCGATTTTTGTGGTAGCACCTTAAATCGATATAAATAAATAGTTAGATTAAAGATATTAATCTATTATGTCAAAAACTTAAAAAAAAGTTATTATACAAAATGAAAACAAAAATAATGAAGTCAACAAAATTATATTTTGTCCACTTACAATAAAAAAATAATGTACAATAAATAAATCCCGAACATACAAGATTTGAACAACTGAGAACTAATTTTCGTTATTCACTAGGCGACTAAATAAAAAATACCGTATTTCGTCTTCCAACACTATGCAGACAACAAACAGAGTTCATATTCAATGCTGTTTGTAAATATTTTTAATATTGCACATCATTTATTACATAACGTGCTGCTGGCAACACCGTGTAGCATTGCTTACCGCAACATCATAATGAATACCACAGAGTATAAAATGTCAACTTATAAAATAGACTGTGCTAATACGGGTTCTGACGCAGAATGCCAACTTCTCAAAATGTCAACACGTCGCAAAACGCCAACTTCGCAGAATGCCAACTTCGCAGAATGCCAACTTCGCATAATGCCAACTTCTCAAAACGCCAACTTCGCAGAACGTCAACTTCGCAGAATGCCAACTTCTCATAATGTCAACTTTTCAAAAAGTCAATATTTTCGTGTAATTAAAAATGTACCTATAGAATTAAATTAAGTATTTTCCAATAAAAACGAATCATTTTTTATATAATCAGTCTGTATTAATCAACATAAGGGAAAATGAATACACAAACAATGTAATCAACTAAAAATCACAATCTAAGTACGGTGAAACATAATTATAAATTTAAATTCAACAATTAATATAAAAAGAAAACAATTGTAGTCGCTAATAATAAAATCATCTTTTTGATTTCCGTATAAGTATACTGACTCCGTAAAACTTCAAATCTTAGAACATAATTTCTGCCGAATCACGCAATACGTACTGTATTCGTATCGAATTATTGTAATTGTTATTTACCCACACGTTTCCTTGTGTGACAAATAATTCAATTCTATACTTTTTAAATCTACCCACTTCGGAAAAATAGTTGTTATATGTGTTGCAAGTGTATTAAAATAAGATTTATTCTATAAAACAGTGACTACAACTGTTTTTAATATTTGATGAATTTAGATAGATGTATTTTTCCATTATTTTGATTTTATTCGTTGATTACGTAATTGTTTGCGTATTCATGTTTTTATGTTAATTAATATAGACGGCTTATTATTAAGTAATGATTATTTATATTAGAAAATACTAAATTCAATTCTATAATTTATTTATTACACGAAAATATTGACTTTTTGAAAAGTTGACATTATGAGAAGTTGGCATTCTGCGAAGTTGACATTCTGCGAAGTTGGCGTTTTGAGAAGTTGGCATTATGCGAAGTTGGCATTCTGCGAAGTTGGCATTCTGCGAAGTTGGCGTTTTGCGACGTGTTGACATTTTGAGAAGTTGGCATTCTGCGTCAGAACCCTAATACGGACGGTCGATAGTATTAAAAATTGCGTTTCTATCTTGTCTTATTATATAATATAGCTTACTGATGGCAATACTATGCTTTTAGAGACTGGCAACACCATTATTTAGCACAAAAATTCAAAATGGGGTCCCCAAGATCGGTTCTCGCGAAATTTGGCATTTTGCATCATCGGTCGCCTAGTAAAAACGTTTCTAAACCCCAAAATCTTTTTATAAGTAGCAGTTCAACTGCTGGGTGACTTTAGACGCTCATATTAAGTGGTCTGATCTTCCTATGGTCATGCAGACAAGAAACTTTACAGAACTTGCAGTCATCATACTCGAAAGGCACTTTAGTCAGCTGACAGCCGCACGAGAAACACCGTTGTTCGTGTACTGGGACTTTTTTCTGTGAAAAAAGAAAATAAAATGTCTTAGAATATTATGTTCTCCTACTTCTCAGACAAGTACAGAAAATTATATCTAACAATCGTTAAAATAAAGTCGAAAATATTAACCTTAACCACATTAGCTGAAGCGTCAAGGCTATCAGATTTAGATATTGTATGCAAGTCTACGCATTATAATAGCCTTAACAGGCTATAAGTAAACAAAACGCATGTTGGTACGGTTAATTTAACATAATACATCCTACCTTATAGCCGTTAAAATAAAGTCGAAATTAATAATCTTAACCACATCAGTAAAAGCATCAAAGCGTAAGGAGGCGCTTAAGTTTATTTATTTTCGACTTTATTGTAATGACAGCAAAATCGACATTCATGTGAACCTAAAGCATTTGGCACTGCACGACAACGTTTAATCGATATACCTTTTGAGGCAGGAGTGCAAAATGTATGATTCAACGGTTCAGAATATAGCAAGTTATTCCTTGCAGCCGTTAAAATAAAGTCGAAAATGATAGAACCTTAACCATCGCCGCTGATAGATTTAAAATCTATCAGCGGCGATAAAGTTTATTTATTTTCAACTTTATTTCAACAAAAGTAAAGTCGACATCTATGTGAACCTAAAGGATTTAGGCTCTTACGTCATGCAGAATGTAAATATGTTTGTACCTTCTTCTCATCAGTGAGCTGTAAGAACGCGTTTGCCTTGAGCTTGTCTGCTTGTTTCTCTTTCTCTCGTTGTCGTTTCGCCTTCTTCTGTTGAGCTTTCTTCTCTTTCTGTTGTTCTAACTGCTCAGCTGTCACAGGCCCGGGGATTTGAGACTAGAAGTGGTAATATTATTTAAATTTTAATATGATGACTTATATGAACTCATTCTATTATTACTGAATTTTTTATTTACATCTATCTACACTAATATTATAAAGATAATTTTTTATTATTTTGTTTGTTTTTTTGTAAAGGACAAACTCAAAAACTACTGGATCGATGTTAAAAATTCTTTCACCATTAGAAAGCTACATTATCTGCGGGTAACATAGGCTATATTTTATTTTATTTTGCACCTATATTTGTGCAATACAATATCTCATGCCTACGTACTTGGTTAGCCCCCATTGAGATTGAATATTATATTTTTACCTTTGAATAGTTATATTTATCAGGATTTTGCGCCTGGAACATTCTGAAGGCGATTCGTGTGTCGGCGTGTGGCGTGGCGGCGTAGGGCGTCTGTAGGTCGTGGTTCTTGATGCACGGGTCCCCGCCCGCTGATAGGATCTGACTGCAAAAGCCAATATAAGGGTTAAATTACGTTGGGTTGCCAGCTACAGCAAGGCCGAGGCAGAAGGTGTAATTACTATCAAAATGTCTTGGCTCACTCACCGTTTTATACATATGCGAGTCATTTGCAACCACAATGGCGACCCTCTGACTTGTGCAAATATAACGTAATAAGTTTAGTATACATTGTTTTACTTACTAGCAATACCAATCACGGTATAGTTAGTTCTCTATGATGGTTCATGGTATAGAATAAAAAAATAAAATAAATATAAAAATTATAAAAAGAATTATACGTCCTATTGCGCTTTTCTAGAGGTACACTACATAACATGGCGCGCCCCTCCATATTACTATTTCAATGTGTGTAAGACAACACACGTGTCATTTTCAAAGAGTATGTCTGTACAGCACCATACTAATAATATTTATGAGTAATTAATGACGCTACTAGTCGAGCAAAAAAATCGCTGGATTTATTTTTATTTGAGAGCCGTCTCAGTACGCACACATGCGTTGTGAGTCTGGTAAATACTATCAAACGTTTTGAATTTTTGAGGGGCGCGTCATTGTTTTCGTAGTTTATCTCCACGAAATATTACAATATTACCATAAAGGATTAATTTTGATACTGCATGCTTTTTATAAGCTTTTTTTTTCACTTACGTCACCATGTCAGGCTTAGCGGCGATAGCAGCTTTGTGCAAGGCAGTGTTGCCATCAAACGGATCTTGTGTGTTGCAAGCCGCTTGGATGTCGCCCTCCCATCCTTCCAGGATCGGCTCCAGAGTAATATTGTCTTTGTCTGAGATGCTTCTCCACATCTGGCGAAGATAATGGAAAAAGATTTTAAAGCAAGAAGTCAAAAGCAGGAGGCCTCTTAACTAAAATGTTTCAAAATCTAATCGCAATGTCATCTCAAAGACAATCAATGTCAAAAATGTGTGTAAATAATATTCCATACGTTCTATGATGGTGCGGGTGACACATGTCAGCAATTCATCTATGGATGTCAGAATCGCATAACAGTCAGTGAAATTATTTAATTTACTAGTTATTTACTTACTTATTACTGATTCCGTATTTTACGACTATGATATTAGTGTGCAGTTAAAATATTCAATCATTATTATAAATCCCCGTAACGTTCAAAAGTGAAAAGCAACAGTTTGACAAATGTCATCGGCAACATCCTAGAGCGTGAGGTATATAGGTACATTTTTGACAAATTGATACTGATATTAAATTACGATCATTCTTAAACATTAGAAGAATTGAGTGAAATCCGTGACTAATACAAAAATATATAAAGTCATGATCATGACAATCAAATAATAAATAGACATTAAAATAGTCAGCAGTAAAACATAGATAATAAACTTTGAATACATTTCAACATCCACATGCTAAAATACATAAAACTCACACAAATAATAATGAATAAAACCAACCTTTTTAACACTGGCAGGAATTTTCGCCGGACCCTTCTTCACCGCTGTAATTTGTGGCTTTTCTTCTACCTTTTCAACCTTTTTACTAGGTTTTTTTCTCTTTTTCATCTCTTTCTTCTCCACAGTCTCCGTTTCACTGTCTGTCTCCACACAGCTGGCCAGTGCGCAATCGTTAAGGAGGTCCTTTCTTGAGTTAGTGATGACTCCATTGCTACTTTGTTCTGATAGGGTCTTGATCCAGTCTGGTGGTGTTTCAGAGTCGATGTAGCAAGGACCTTCGTCTTCGCTTGAGGTCACTTGGGTTGGTAGCTCACGGGGGACGCGCTCTCTGAAATCAATATAAATTAGTACTATTATAAATGCGAAATTTCGGATGGATGTTCAGCCGTTCAATGAAAGGCAAAGATAGTTACAAAAGCTAGTAACTTATAAAAGCGAAAGTAACTCTGTTTTCCTGTTTGTTTGTTACGCTTTCATGGCTAAACCACTAAACCAATTTTGATCAAATTTGGTGCAGAGTAAGCTTGAACAAGAAATGACTTAGGCTACTTTTCAATCAGCGACTTCGTCTACTTCCACGATAACTGGCATTCACGCAGACAAAGCCGCGTTTGTCATATTGTGTAAGCTAGTGTCTTATTTTGAAATGTGGTTATTAAGTTTCGTTCTTTCTTTTTTTCTTTATTAAGGTAAAGAGATAAGATAAATGTGTATAAAAAATGGTGTATTTATAATGGACATTGATGCTGTCAACTGGTTAATTTAATTATGTTTAATCGACAATATAACATCAGGTCCTCAGTTACAGAACTGATTTACTGAACAATATGATTCCTACCTTGATTTAGCCCTGTCATGGAGGACCTTAGGTTGTGGTTTCTGTGCCTTCTTGGCGCGCTCTGCGATGCTAATGTCAGAGCTGGTCTTCGATGGCGCTTTACCCCCCGTCACCGTGAGTAACGCCTTTTGGAAATCTTGCAACGTTTCTGTGGAATTACAAAATATTTTAAGAAGAGTGCCAGATTAAACTGTTGGATTATAACTGGTGTAACTTAACAAAACCGGAAGTTAAATGGATTTTCCCATCGTTGCGACCATTTTTTGTTCTATACCATACCTGGGAACCTATATCTAGTTACAGAGATACATAAATATTAAATGATATCTATACTAATATTATAAATCTGAAAGGAACTCTGTCTGTCTGTCTGCATGACTATACTGCTGAACGGTTTTTGATGAAATTTGGTACGAGCTAAGTTTAAACCCCAAGAAAAGACATAGGTTACTTTTTATTCCGCGAATTTGTCTGCGACCAACATTTACGAGGACGAAGTCGCGGGCAAAAGCTAGGCTAAATAAACAATTGAAAGGCGCACCTAGAAAACACCAAAAATTATTTAACTACTTACCATAAACTTCAATACCGGCCAGAGTTTGGAACACTCTCTTCACCTCCTTGAAGGAAGGCTTTCTGGTGGGGAAAGGCAGTTGCCTGACCCTCGGATCTTCTTTTCTTAGAGGAGAGGGCTTCCCAAAGATCGCAGCCTGATTGATAGCACCAACGGCACGGTAGAAGACCAGGGAACAACCTTTCAGGTCGTCATTCCAACCAACTAAGACGTTTTGGACATGCTAGAAGAAGAAAGAAGATGATATTTAGGAAGAATCAATTTGAAATTTTGTTTTACAAAACAATTGCTTATCTGCAAACACATATCTACTGAAATAAAACACCGAAAGAGTTTTTATTATTTTATTTCATCATAATATTACAAACATACTTTTCGTGCAACGTACGTGCATCACACATATACGTGCAAACGTGCAAATACATACATATATTTAATTAGGCATCGATTATTATGACAGCATGGCTGATAGTGCAACAGTCAGGCCTGTTCGCCGCACCTTATTTATCTTGTCATTTAAAAATATATTTTAAATCAAATGATTTAAAGTCCAAACTTGAATGGCAAATTATTTGTTGTGTAGGAGCCGTGCTGTTATAATAAGCGATTACCTTAACACTCATGCATGCAACAAATATCATATTAGTACCTACTGAATGATTTTGTTAAAATTAGTTTTTTTTCGAAAGGGAGCCATAAAGTTATTTCCTAACCCTAGTTTTTTCCAAATTAAAATCCAAATATTCCCAAGTAAATAAATTCTAAATTATAATTCCAATCTATCTAATCTGTAAATACACTTAAGAAGTGACCAAAACATTAAAGTAGAAGCACAAAATTAAACAAGGTAAATTGTTTTATCTTCATTGCGCCACCCCAAATATTTTTTCCTGATAAATCTCGAAGCATCCATTACTTTTTCCATATTTGGAAATTTCTCAGTAGAAGCCTCGGAGTCTGGATTTTTGCCCGGTTCGTGGCAATAGGCTCGCCCCCTATTACACGGGACTTAAACATAACTAGCAAAATTTGGGTGTACTAATCGGTCCACTTCTGCCTAACCCTTCGAGGATTACAGACGTCATATTATGTATGTATGCCTCCAATCTAAAAAAGACTCACGAAGGGAAGTAATAAGACTGACAATAGCTGCAGCTAATAGAAACAGACATAACACAAAAAGCAGCTTCAAACCAGTTCTATCTTTACAAAGAAGATATTGATGACAAGACAAGTCGAGAACTAACATACATGTATCGAGGTACCACTGAGTTCTATCTACTCTATAAAGTCAGTATGTAAATATTTATGTTGACAATCTAAGCTGAACTCCCAGCGGGTTCCAACAACAAATATATTTTTTTACTTCAAGATCGTAAATGTACTTTCCGAATATTATCTTGATTTGTAAATAAATATGAGTCTAAAATCGCCAATCCACCTTGAGCAAACGTGGTGATCAATGCTCATGCCTTCTCTGTGAGAGAAGAGGCTTTTGTCCTGCAGTGGGACAATAATAATAGGCATTATAATTTTTACTTTGAGATCTTTTTAGTTTAAATTATGGTATGTTTCAACGTCTTTGATCTCAGCTAAACGTGAAGATATTGAAATTTTAAAAAAATCTTTTTCATTAACTGCTGTATAGAGTTGATAATTGCACTGTGGTAACATGTATACACCGTGCATTGAGTCTGGAAGAAAACTCTCCTGAGTAAAACAGAATGTAAAAAGACCAATCACATACCTGTTAACTATGCTTACTGGCCATCAAACCAAGTATCTTTTAGCAATTAATTATTACTGGGAAACAACTTCTTTTCTTGGTGTCACTATTTATGATACCATGTAGGTATTGTACCCTCGCAAAAATTTGTACATGTGGGTGCAAACAACGGTACAGTGGTTTAAAGTTAAGTTAGAACACTTAAAACTTTTTTCGTAAAAATAAACGTGAAAAGTTGTAACCTCTTTAACCTTCAAGTAGACCTTCAATATATCTAGACCCAGTGCTGATTCTCAGGTATGATGTAGTAGAAAAATCTGATCGTAATATTGGGTAGAATATGTGGTTTTCGAAAATATGATTGGTCCCTTTACACCTGATATACTCCTTACAACTAAAATTTTGTCACGATCTTCGAATATAAGGAACAAAATTTTCACTTCTCACTTGATGCCCGATCAGCCAATAGCCAAATGGTTTTCTCTTACAATACGCACGATGGATAACACGATCAGTATTAGCAGAGAGAAACATATTCAGCCATTCTTGTATATATCTACATTCGTTTACGCTCGCTGCCTGCTGTCTTCTTACTAATGCTTGCTCATGCCACTGGCAAGTTTGAAGGAAGCATCGTAGTCTCACTTACCATCAAGAAATCCTCTTTGTTGTACTTAAAGCGCCTCAAGATTTGACCGGCCGACCGAGGCGCTTTGGTAGTCTGCTCCAGTGAATGTGTGTGTGAATAAAATTTGAATGATGACATTATTTCAGTACATCGTAATGGACCATTACAGGTTATTTTATTGGACTAGCTTCTAGCTGATTTTACACATGAGATTCAGCGACGCGATATAAATAAA